>OX422207.1:530262278-531462278 GCA_949130495.1 Sambucus nigra
TTTGAATTATATTTGGATTATATCGTCATGTATATTGTTTCTATTTTGAATGTATATTTGCATTATCTTTAGTTTATTTGGATATATGATGTTTGAACAGGTACAACGTTGCTATAACAGGTACAAATATACTGCTGGGCAGTGGCAGTGGCCATACTGCCCAACAGATTTTTTTTAAATTTTGCCCAGAATTGTCACGATCATTGACCGTGGCAAGTCCTTGGCAAATAAGGTTATCACGGACTTGTCACGGTCATTGACCATGACAATGTTTTTAAAAAGGGTCAAGGCTTTGTCATGGTTATTAACCGTGACTAAACTTGTCACGGTCAGGAACCGTGACACGACCGTGATAATTCTAACAAACTTGTCATGGCCAATGTCTGTGATAAAAAAAATTGTCTCGCCCCAAATTGTTATGGTCATTGACCTTGACAAGTTGAACTTGTCAAGGTCAATGACCGTGATAATTCGACAGATTTGGTGTAGTGTTCATTCCTAGACATGGTGAAGATATGAGGAAGAAAGAGACAAAAATAAAAATAAAAAGTAGCAAGCTTTAGTAAAGATGAAGTCTAAAGAGAGAAAGAGCAGCGAAAATACATTGTTACAGTTGAAATGCCTTTTGTATAAGGTTCTGGAGGCGTTATACCTTCTCTTGATAATGTGAAATTAATCAGCGCCTGTTCATTGGGCCATAAGCCCTCCCTAGTGGTAGTGCAGTACACATTACCACGCCTCATCATTTTTCGAATAGCCAGGTAAGTAGAAATCTTGGAACATCAGGTAGGCGATGTGGATGACTATTCCTAATACGAGTCTATAACTTGTATATAGGATTACCATAAAAAGACCTATGAAGATATGACCCTTGTACTTTGAAAAGTGAGACTATGTGATGATTGATTTAAATTAAATTCGCAAGTTTCCAAGTAACCCTAATTTAATTAGAGTCTACTTTTAAATCAAATAAATACAGCCCCTAAACATGCATCTAAATCAACCCATCAAATATAAAGCATGCGACACAGTAACTATGCTGAAACACAGATTTCAGGAAAAAAAAACCTTTCGAGTAAAACCTTTATTTCACTATGAATATATGAATCGCAACTTACAATTATATAGAGAAATCTACAATGGATCAACGCGCAGCCAACCCACAAAGACACACAGTCTTGAACTCAGCAAGAGAATACACGCAGCACCCTCCAAGGACTCACAGCCCAAACAACAAAGGTAGAACCGCATCTCTCCTCAATGACACACAGCCATAACACTTTGTAGAGATTCCCTCAACAATGACACGCAGCCCTCGGTTGCAAAGATCTCCCCACAAAGGTTGAACAATAGCAAAGCTTGTGTTCTAGGGTTCTAAAATATTCACAAAAGTAATTAGGATTTTTGTGTGTGAATCAAAAAGATGTTTGGCACATCAAAAAACGAAGTCTTGTTGTGTTTGAAGTCTTAGAAACGTTTTCTCAAAGACTTAAAAAAATACACCACTGAAATAGGTATATATATAGGAATTTTGAGTTGGTGAGTAAAACACTCACGGATCTGTTCGAAATTATCCAAGGCGGATCGGTCCGTTTTGGAGGCGGATTGGTCCGACCTCGGATCGGTTCATTTTTAAAATGGGCTTCTTCGATTTTCTTACGATCCGGGGTATACTGGTTCTATGCACAGTGGATCGGACCGGTCTGGAGGCGGATCGGTTCATTTTTAAAAGGGGCAGACCGGTCCGGTTTACCAGAAAATAAAAAAACTTTTAAAAGCCTCTTTTTGATTGAAAAAACTTACTTCATATTTTTATAAAAAACATTTCATAAAAAATTTCCCAATATTAAGTATGAAACTTTAAGGGGCTTAAAAACAAAACTTTACCAAGTTCATTCTCGCAGATGTTATGATGTTGAAGACGCTTTGATATTCGGATCCGTTGACGTAGATGCGATATTGAGTTTCTTCAACGGTGTAATGGTGTACGACATACAAATTGATAATGGACAAAAATGTCCTTAGAAATCTCCCCCTATGCCTATGCCGGTACATACATAAAAAATATCTGAATTATCAACTAATGAACTATACAAATCTACCCTCCCATGAACCCTAAAGATGGAAAGATACAGATGTTTAAATCTTCATCGTTTGTTCTTCAATCTTCAACACTCAGCAAAGCTCAAAGCTTTTCTCATCAGGGTGTGCAACATATTGATCTTCAATCTTCATACCTACACACATGAGACAAAGCAAATACCACGTGACACATCGAGTTTGAAATGAGATAAACATAGATACCAATTTATGATAAACATAGGCTAAATCTCAAAAACTGCCCCAAAATTCAAACTCCCCCATAATATGATAATTCTTTCTCCCCCTTTTTATGATGTACCCAAATAGATAAATGAGAAGAATGAATCAAATAAGCAAAATCGGGGTGTCACGGTACACAAAACAGGGCATCAAATAATAAGGTAAACGTGCTCTTGCAAGGAGATGCTGAAAAACAAATGCACAAACTATTTTTCATTTTTCATTTTTTCATACAAAAATAAGATACATTTGAAAAAAAATATGCTACAAAAATCACACCACGGATTTAGACTCAAACAACCAAGTCATGGAAATGGAATGTATGGGTGTGCACACATTCGATAGGTAAATCAACTCAATCAATCATATGTGCACGATGCATATGTGTACCCTTAACGAATGAGCATCAAAAGTAGCATTAGGTGTAAAAAATTGTTGAATTTAGATGACATCGTCTTATGCAAATCAACAAATCAAAGTCAAATGATTTCCACACCAATAACGTCCAAAACAATGTAGCGCATTTTCAACCATTTTAAGGACGTGCAAACCCGTTTTAAATTATCCAACCAAACACCCTCATATATATTTTCCTTTTAGAGGTAATCTAAATTCTCAAACTTTGGAGAATTGGTGCAAAAACCTAAATGGCCCATAAATGGGATGAATTTCTTTTTATTGCCTTTCAATTTTTTTCGGGCTCTTTTAACCTCTTTGGACCTCGGATAATAAAATTCCTCCATTTTTTAAGTCCCTTTTAATGGTGGCTTAGTATTCGCAAAGGCAAAATGAACCTTTCGCAGCCCTTCCCTATTTTCAAACAAAGCACACAAACTCACAAAACGGTTTTTATATGCACAATTTCCTTATCAAACATGTATGAAGTAAAACTTAATTACATCTTAATGACTCCAAACATTATAAAGCACATGAATGAATTGACCTATTGTCTCAAAACACTATCAAATAGTCACATGAAAATAATGGAATGATGTTGTGATTCGGTCATTCTAAGTGTCCATCCATAAACGGTGCAAACAAAATACAAAATTCTTTTTGGATTTTTCTAAAAGTTTTATCAAAATAAAATCTTTTTGTATTTTTCAAAAATTTCAAAAACAAAATTCTATACAAAAAGTACATGACATTACACTAGCAAATATATATCATGAAACCACAACTAGTGTATGACAAACATGCAAACACAATCATCTATATGATATGGCAAGAGAAGAATCATGTGCAAGCAAACGGGAATCAACTTGTCTAAAACCTAGTGCCTCTAAAAGTGATTTCTTAACCCAAATAGCTGTAAAACGTCGTGTGGGGGATTTTGGAACCACGAAAACACTAGACATAAACTTCCTAGGACTTTTTCTAAGATCAAAACAAAAACGCCTAAGGTGACCTTTCCTACCACAATGTGAACATGTGTAAACGGGAGGAATGTTACCTAAAGTGTGATCTTTTCTAACATCCTTGGAATTAGTTGATCCTCTAAAACAAATAATGATTTTGCCTTTAGCATTAGAAGCATGAGAACAAGATGAGCCACTACCATCACTATCAAACCTACTTGAGTCTGTCAAATTATTTTTTAACATCAAAATTTTTTACTCAAGAAAAGAATTATACTCTTCCAATCTGAGGGATTTCTTTTGCAAATTATCAAGTAAACTTAATAGTTTATCGCGCTCACCCTCAATTAAAATAAACTTATCCCTAAGAGTCTTTTCATCTGCCGTAAAATCATCGATTAATTTTTTATCCTCGACGGCACAAACGGGAACCCTAGAATTTTTTAAGTTCTCTAATTCCTTCTCTAAAATAAGGACTCTCTCATCACTCTTCTCTTTGGTTATTTTCAAAGAATCAAAATCGATACACAAATTACCAAAGTGCTCATGACAAATATCACTTTGAGTTTGAAACTCTTGCAAATATTAAATCTTACTTTTAAAGGGAGAATTTCCTTTTTCCAAAACTTTAATTCTTTTGCAAAGTTTCAAATTCAAACTTTTTAATTTTTCAGCACGGTCGTCAACTTTTTCAAAAATAGGCTCCTCATTAAATGGGCGTTCCATTGAAAAATTGCGATTTTTCACAAAACTGATTTAAAAAAATCAATATCACATAAATTTTGCGGAAAATAGGAATACGCGATAAATTAGCGTAACCTGCTCTGATACCAATTTGAAACGTGCGACTATGTGATAATTGATTTAAATTAAATTCGTAAGTTTCCAAGTAACCCTTATTTAATTAGAGTCTACTTTTAAATCAAATAAATACAGCCCCTAAACATGCATCTAAATCAACCCATCAAATATAAAGCATGCGACACAGTAAATATGCTGAGACACAGATTTCAGGAAAAAAAACCTTTCGGGTAAAACCTTTATTTCACTATGAATATATAAATCGCAACTTACAATTACATAGAGAAATCTTCAATGGATCAACGCGCAGCCAACCCACAATGACGAATAGTCTTGAACTCATCAAGAGAATACACGCAGCGCCCTCCAAGGACTCACAGCCCAAACAACAAAGGTAGAACCGCATCTCTCCTCAATGACACGCAGCTATAACACTTTGTAGAGACTCCCTCGGGAATGGAACGCAACCCTCGGTTGCAAATATCTCCCCACAAAGGTTGAACAATAGCAAAGCTTGTGTTCTAAGTTTCCAAAAGATTCATAAAAGTAATTGGGATTTTTGTGTGTGAATCAAAAAGATGTTTGGCACATTAAAAAAACGAAGTCTTGTTGTGTTTGAACTCTTAGAAACTCTTTCTCAAAGACTTAAAAAAATACACCACCGAAATAGGTATATATATAGGAATTTTGAGTTGGTGGGTAAAACACTCACGGATCTGTTCGAAATTATCCAAGGCGGATCGGTCCATTTTGGAGGCGGATCGGTCCGACCTCGGTTCGGTTCATTTTTAAAATGGGCTTCTTCGGTTTTCCTGCGATCCGGGGTATACTGGTTTTATGAACAGCGGATCGGTATGGTATAGAGGCGGACCGGTTCGGAGGCGGATCAGTTAATTTTATAAGGGGCGGACCGTTCCGGTTTACCACAAAATAAAAAAACTTTTAAAAGCCTTTTTTTTCTTGAAAAAACTTACTTCTTATTTTTATAAAAAACATTTCATAAAAAATTTCCCAATACTAAGTATGAAACTTTAAGGGACTTAAAAACAAAACTTTACCAAGTTCATTCGTGCAGAGGTTTTGATGTTGAAGACGCTTTGATACTCGGATCCGTTAACGTAGATGTGACATTGAGTTTCTTCAACGGTGTAACGGCGTACGACATAAAAATTGATAATGGACAAAATTTTCCTTACATACTTATAAATAAAGGTGAACTCACCTAATTTATGGGTATGGACATGAATCTTGCACATGAAAACTTGGCCTCTCAACTAGTAACCCTGGAACTCCAATCATCTTTATTCTTTTAAAAAATATACTAATATCCATCCCTTCCCCATGGACGTAGGCTGGACAATCTGCTTAACCATGTTCACCATGTGTTCTCTCTGTTTGTTGAATTCATATTACTTTTGGGGGATAAATTATAATATTTCTTTTATCCAGGGTTTGATATCTCCTAAAATAAGTTTTCAAACATAAGTTTTATTTGAGAATAATATATTGTATCATGTATCAGGATACTTCAGAAATAACAAAGTTAAAAAAAGATTTCTAATTTACAAAAATTATATTACCACGGGGTGAAACTTTGTCCTCTGGTCCATATACCTTTACCATAATTTCTTAATTCTGGGAAATGGAATGAATGATGTTCCATGATTTTAATAAAGCCTTTTGAATACTTCTTTGACACGACTTAAAGTGTAATTTTATAGCGAGGATCATTGTACCATGTCTATATAAAACCACAACCACCACTGATAGATTCCCCACCAGTCAAATATGTACTCGTGGTATGTTCACAAATAACACACAATGCATATACATCACCCATATATACATACAGATATAATGTATCCCTTGAACCGTGTAAATAATATGTTAAACTTCCCAAAACACACCTAATGGATTCACACATCCTTATGATTAATCCTAAATCTCATAACTTTAATTCCCAAGACAAATTAGTAAGATTAGATTCCCTAACGTCCTACTCAAGACATCTAGTGAAAAACTTAAGTAAAAACCAAGGTCCTAAACAAATATATAAAGTCTCAACATTTTGTCAAATTCGTGCGCACAGGGCTAGTATACAGTTATGTCCCAGTGGACTTTTCTCAAATCTTTCTACCCAAATATGTGTGGATGTGGAAATTTTACATCCGTGCACACAGCCCTTGTTTGCAGGCCAAGCGGACTAAAGTCGGGGCTAAAACACAAAACATTGCCTAAAACCTACCCAACTCAATCGTTTTTGCCCCAGATCATCATCCAAGAATTATTCTAACCCAAAATTAGTCATAAAACACCTTAAACATCATCTTTAATTCATTCTAAATATAATTCTTACAATCTTGATTAGTATCTCCATTAAAGCATTAAAATAGAGCTTTACTCATCAATCTTAACTTGGAAATAATTAGAGTTCATCTAGATTTCAAGTTTAATCAATAAAAAGGTTTCTTGAATCATACTTTGATATCATATTTATAATAAATCTAAAAAATTCTAAGCCAATTATCCTCATAATAATCATGGTACAACTCTTTTATGCATCACATTTAACCCTAGCATGTGTCTAATCCCAAGATAGATGGAAAAGACAATCAATCATAAACAGGTTACGTAAAACACATAGTAAAGAAAGTTATTTATCACCTAAATAAGGAAGACTGAAGTCTCTTGCTTGATCCCTCTAGGTGCTTCCCCAAGTTCTCTTGCAAATATCCTCTTTTTGATTTCCCCAGAGCTTCTTTGTTGCCTAAGGTTTATGCTATGTATTTAAGTGAGTGTTCAATGGGAGGTTAAGTCTCTTTTAAACCCTAAATCCCGAATGTCTCCTATGTGTCTAACTCAAGATCTCTAAATAAGCACACAATGATATTTAAACATTCCCAAAACAAGCTCAAATGGGTACCCAACCGACCTACTAAAAACACATCTTTGGGCCTCTGTACTCCCTAACGACTAGTCCAAATTTAATAACTAACAACATAAAACAAATCAACACATTATTAATTTTACGAGTGCTCCACATATAATTTAACTTCACTGATTAAATTAACTAAAACACCAAATCAATATTTCTGATAAATTAGAAAATTTATAATTACACAACGAATAATTTGCAATCATTATTAAATAATGACTAATTTGAATATTTAAAAATACATGGTACTACATTCTTCCCCTGATAATGGAATTTTATTCTCGAAATTTGACTAAATCCCAATCTAAAGAGTCCTAATTGTATCTCTCGCATGTCTTTATCCCATGCAACTCGCATCGCACTGAAACTTATATCACCCTAGTTGATAGATTGATATACCATGTCATCTCTTAAGAAGCTTCTAGTGATGAAATTCACTTCGTCGAATCTCCTATTTACTCTAATTAGTCCTCATATTGTTCCTAACGAGGGTCATTTCCTCCAAGGTGTCCTTAACTCTGCCCTAAGTAAATTATTCTCTTTTACCTTACATGTAACAAATAACGAAACAATAAGGCCACCCATACAATACCTCAAAAGGTTCCATGCCTAAAAGTATTATACCATGTCTTGTTCATGTCTAGCACAAACACACTACGTACCTCTTCATATCTGCCCACCTACATTGGCATCTCATGTAAGCAGTGTGCTGCTACATCGGAATAATACGACTTCTCAAATAAATTCAATTTTAATTAAACCCAAATTTTAGTTAAAACCCAAAGACATGCAATTAGGTCATTTGATAACATAAGATCAATAAGCATGCAAAGGAAACTGATATCTGGAAAAATCCCCAAAGGGAAAAACATTTTATTTCACTATAATTTGAAATAAACTTACATGGATTACAATGAAATAGATTTTGACACATGTATACCCGTATGTATCGGTCGGTGTCGTCAGCAGTGGTTCACACGCAGCAATACCACAAGAACTGCAGTCCTATCTTCAGCCCAGGAATACAGCACCACTCCCTAATGACACGCAGTCAATCAGCCCAGTACCTTCCTCAAGTACTACCTAGATCAGCAATAGGTTACCCTCCCTATAAGAGCAAAATTGAACAAGATGTATGTTCTTGGGTTCAAAATAATTCACCACAGCATATGGGATTTTTGTGAATTGAAAACAAGGAAGAAGCCAAAAGTGTTTTGCTGATTTCACAGTGTTTGCATAATGAAAAAAGAGAAAGACTTCTTATGAAAAACAGAGTTGAAGATTCCTTTAAATAGAAGACTTTAAGGCGGCAGGTCATTCAAACGAGATAGCATGTCGTTTGACCGATATGCAGTGTCATTTGAACGATAGCTTGCACTTCGTGCGACATGTCATGTCGTTTGAACGACATACGGTGTCGTTCGAAAGAGATGGATAAAATTCAATATTTTTCTTTTTCTTTTTCTCGTTAAATGCACCGCCTCAAAAACTCCAAAAATTATATTTTTGACGAATAAACATTTAAAGCTCCGCTCCAACACATAGAGAATATTTTGTGAAAAATATCCCAATAACTCAAGTGAATAATTATGGAATAAAACATAATCTTTACCAAATTCGTCTTGCAGAAGCTCCTTTGCTGAAGAACTTTGATATTCGGATCCGTCTTGATGCTTGAATGATCTTGAATAATTCTTCGACGGTTGTAGCAGTATACGACATACTCTAATGTAAATAGGACTTATAAAATGTGTCCTTATAAATCTCCCCCTATGTCTATGCCAATACAAAATAAAAACAATATGAATTATCAAATCAAAATGCCTATACAAATATAATACCCTCCCATGAACCCAATAGAAAAGGTACTTGAAATGCAAATCTTCAAATCATTTTTAGAAATCTTCATCAATCTTTAAATATTAAATATTTTCTCATCAGGGTGTGCAACATAATGATCTTCACTTTTGTACCTACACACATGAGATAAAGCAAATACCTTCGTGACGCATCGAGTTTGAAATGATATAAGAATAAGAATAACTCAATCAATATAATCAAATCTCCCCCATAATGAAAACTCCCCCATAATTCGTTCTCCCCCTTTTTATTTGTCCGAAATAGATAAGGAAAAGATTAAACAATCAAAACATGGAGTGTCACGATAAACAGAATAACAAATGGATCAAACTACGCGCATGCAGAGGAAATACTCAAAATATCTGCAAACTATTTTTCAAATTTTTTAAACAAAAATAATTTACAAAAATCACACCATGAATAACATTAAGACAACCAAATTATGGATATGGAATGAATGGGTGTGAATAAATTCAATAGGTAATAAAACTAAATCAATCATATGTGTATGATGCATAAGTGTACTCCTATTGATTGAACATCAAAAATATCTTTAGGTGTAAAATTGTTGAATTTAGATGATATCGACTAAATCAAATCAACAAATCAAAGCCTAAGTGATTTTCACACCAATAACGTCCAAAGCTATTTAGTGCCGATTTGAGAACTTTTCAAAGGACGTGCAAACTCGTTGATTACTTTCCATCCCAACTCCCTCATATAAAATTAAAGCAATTTTTATATCAAATAAGGTACTAAATTCTCAACTTAGAGAAAACCTATTGGCCCAAATTTTTTGGAATATATCATCTTTTTATTGCCTTAATTTTTCTGCGGGCTCTTTTCAAACGGTGGCTTTCACGCGGAGTCAATTTTACACTCTCGTAGCCCTTTTTCGTGTCACTCGTCATTTTTTTAAATTTAAACAAATTCCTCATGGGTAATGATTTTTATATGCACTACTTTTATTACTCTCGTATTATTTCACTTGGTTCGTTTTAAGGACAAGATTGAGATGAAAACACTCGACCAACATGTGATAGAAAAGTACAATAGTCAACCAAATATGTGCATGTGTGCATTAAAAGAAATAATGAGTCAAACATGTAGGAAGTATCAACTAATAACTTCTCAATGACTCCAGACATTGTAAAGCACATGAATGACATGATATGTTGTCTCAAAACACCATCAAATTGTCACATGGATAAATGGAATGAAATTGTGACTTGGTCATTCTAAGTGTCCAATCATATATGGTGTAAAACAATATACAAAACCTTTTTGACTTTTTCAAAAATTTTATCAAAATAAATTCTTTTTTTATTTTTTCAATTTTTTTCAAAAACAAAAACCATAAATACACAGGTGGTACATACTAGCAATAGACATAATATCGACATGAGCATCATCCTATGCTAGTAAACAGTAATCACACAAATGAATCAATAGTCAAGGTAGGTGCAATTAAACAAACAATGTACTATAAGCAATTAAGCATGAATACTAAGAATGATTGCATATAAATTGTTAGAAGCAACCCCACAATACCAACGACATAACATCTCGCGAGAAGGAGCTTCACGCGACATAAGATGTCGCTCGAACGAAAACTTATCTTGTTTGATCGAGAAAACCAAACATTCACTGATTTCCCATAATGTTAAATAGTGTTGCCCAGTGAAAAATTTTCTAGAAAATAATACGTCGAAGGTGCTGACAGGTCCAAATAGTGCGAAAACAGTAGCTAAACTAATAAAATAATGTAAGTTACTTCAACGTGAGTCATAACACTATTAAGAATATATCATGGAGTACAACTAGTGTATGAAAAATATTAACATAGTCAACGAAACGATCTCACATGGGGGTGAATCACGTGCAAGCAAACCAGAGTCATGAACAATTAGACCATAAGCCTCTAAATCCGATTTCCTAACCCAAACAGATTTGTAACAACAAGTGGGGGTTTCAGGAATAAAATTTATTCTTTTAATAACCTTCCTAGGTCCATGTTGATGCAAAAAACTGGACCGAATCCCATTTTTATGATCACGGATAAATAGAAAAAAGCAATCCAATCAAGCACATGAGAGACAAAGATTTTTAAAGTGGTTCAGCTATAAGGAAAAGCCTACGTCCACTGTTATTTTATTCCCAGGGGTTTACAATAGCACAATGTGGTAGAGAGAGGGAGAAAAAGGGTGTATCTTGTGTATGGTCTCTCATCGTTGTCGGATCTCCCCCTTTTTGGCTAAGGGGATACATGTATTTATAGTGATGGGAGATAAAGAGATTCATTATATGTAGACATTTATGTCTACATTCAACGAATCTAATTGTTGAATTGCTTGGTATGTTATGTGTTGTCATCTATTAATACAGTATAAATGTACATTAAGGCCCATTAAATGCGATGTCATCTTCATTAATGCACATTAAATGCATAGTTATCCTTTGATCTTCCTGGTTAGTATGCCAACTAACTCTCCTCGGGTGCCGACTAACTCTTCTCGGGTGCCGAATATTTCCACTTAGGATGACATGTGTCCTTTTCTGATTGGTCCTCGTAGATGGAGAATTTTTGCATTAACAGAAGCCCCCAATGCTCCATGATTGATGGTTTACTTGAAAGGATAGAGTATTTATTCTGCAGTGTTGCTCGGTGCTCGTGAAATTCTTGATCTACCTTCTTGATTTGTTCAACATAAAGTGCATTATCTCCTAGACGACATATGATGCAGGTTGATCGATGGTTGCTAATCTTTCTTTTGAGGAACTCCGTGTGCTATGTATCACCCCTGGGAATTTGGATGCAGCCATGCCATAGTATGCAGCTTGTAGCTTGACATAATCTTCAAGTATGTTGATTGGTTTGGCTAGCCGACCAACTGTTGACTGTGCCGAGCAACTGAATGATAACTTCACGTGCTTGATTCTTCTGATTTATGCTCCTCTGAATACTTTGTCGAGTAACATACTATCTTTTGAACCCAATCTTCAATCTGATTAGTACCAAGTTTATGGTGGACTTCGAAACATTTTCATACAACTTCTTCTTCAATGTTGGTCGGGACAGTAGTAGTAAAGATCTCAGTGTTGTAGATGCTGAATTTGACTTCTGAACTTCAATAGTACGTGCATAATAACTCCTGAATATGCCTCCTGAACTTCTGAATGCGCCTCATGAACTTCAATATACCTCATGAACTTCAATATCAAAATAATTCTTGAGCAAGAAAAATAACTCATGAATGATGATTGGTCGGGGCCCCGACCGTGTGAGTTTGTGGAGTTCAATTTGATGCTCGACTGCATGATGTTATAAGAATGTGACACCGAATGAACAAATATATCTGTAATAGAATCCCCCAAGTGTGGAATGTGAACTTTGAATGCTTTTTGCTTGATCGCTTTCACATACTCATACTTTGTTTCCGACCAACTGTAGTTGACAGCTTCTTATTTCCGACCAACCTGAGTTAACATTTTTAGGAATACTTTTACTTCCCGAGGAACACATAGTTTTACTTCCCGGAGGAATACAAGTTTTACTTCCCATAGGAATACAAGTTTTACTTCACGGAGGAATACAAGTTTTACTTCCCGGAGGAATACAAATAGCTTTACTTCCCGGAGGAATACAAGTAGCTTTACTTCCCGGAGGAATACAAGTTTTACTTTCCGGAGGAATACAAGTAGCTTTACTTCCCGGAGGAATACAAGTTTTACTTCCCGGAGGAATACAAGTAGCTTTACTTCCCGGAGGAATACAAGTTTTACTTCCCGGAGGAATACATTTACTTTCTAACCGACATAAGTTGGCATTTTTAGGAATACATTTTTGATAATAAATGATAGAGACTTCCTCGGAGCTGACCAACAGATTGTTGGGAATAAGATATAATAAATGCTGGAGACCTCCTCGGAGTGACCAATAGATTGTTGGGAATAAGATATAATAAATGCTGGAGAACTCCTCGGAGTTGACCAACAGATTGTTGGGAATAAGATATAATAAATGTTGGAGATCTCTTCGGAGTTGTCCAACAGATTGTTGGGAATAAGATATAATAAATTCTGGAGACCTCCTCGGAGCTAACCAACAGATTGTTGGGAATAAGATATAATAAATGCTGGAGACCTCCTTGGAGCTGTATATATGATTATAAATATTTGTCGAGCTCCATGCTGAAATAAGAATAGAATATGCATCCAAATAGATATAAAGAATAATTAAAAATAATAAAGTGCCTCGTTGATCTGTCGAAGTAGAATTATATAATGCCGAACAAGAATAAGATCTTCCAGAACATAAGAATATGGCCGAGAACGTTGTCAGGACTGAATATAAATAAGAATTATCCGACCAACTATCCGTTGGGGGTGAAACACAACGAATGTTGTAATTCTCCTTAAAGCTTAATAAGTATCTTGTCGAGGCACAATTGCATAATGCCGAATAAGAATAATATTTTCCAGAACATAAGAATATGGCCGAGAACTTTGCTGGGCCTCCATATAAATAAGAATTACCCCGACCAACTATCCGTTGGGGGTGACATATAATAAATGTTATAGTTCTCCTCGGAGCTGAATATGATAATAAGTATCTCGCCGAGTTCCATGTTGAGATGAATATAGAAATGAATCCCAAGGGATATATAGAATAATTTGTGCTTGAGCCGATATCTGGGCCTGAATATAAATAAGAATTGCCCCGACCAACTATCCGTTGGGGGTGAAATATAATAACTCTTGTAGCTTTTCCTCGGAGCTGAATATATAATGAGTATCTCGCTGAGCTCCATGTTGAGATGAATATAGAATATGAATCCCAATGGATATATAGAATCATTTGTGCTGGATCAGATATCATAGCAATAATAAAATCAATAGTTCCTCGCTGAGGTGAAATTTCATATTGTCGAGTTATGATAATATTTTTCAGAAGAGTAAGATTATTTCCGAGCATTCGTCGGAGTTGAATCTTGTACCTGTAAAAATTAATATCTTACTCTACCATTTGTGTAGGCTGAATTGATTAGTCGTGAGAATAATTTAATCATTCAATAAATATATGATAGGTATATGTTTGAGAAATAAAAATATTAATTTCAAAAAATGAAATAATATATGTTGGCTGATATGTCGAGGTAAAACTGCCTAATGTCGAGCAATACTACTTTCTAGAGGTTTACGAGATCTTTCATCGGGATTGAATCTCGTCCCTATGAAATTTTAATAGGCTACCCGAGCACCTGTCGAGACTAGAGAAAATAATTATTGTCATGAGAATAATTATTCAGCCAAACAATATGTGATGTGTATCACCATAAGGCAATAAAAATTTCAAAATATAAAATAATATGTTTTATGCCAAATGTGTATGAGATGGACAAATTATTATCAAATATGCATCATAAATAAGACGTAGAGTTTTTTGTAAAGTTATTTAATCTCCAACAACTAAATAGGTATAAGTTGCTGTTTTATCATTTGGTTTTAAAAATATTTTTGGGGTGATCACAAGTTAAAAAAGACTTAAGCCCCCTGTTTGTCCCCGAGTTGAACTCGTGTTTTAAAGAAATATCTGGGGTGCTTCGCATTTTTTAATACCCCAAGATTCTACTGCTTCCAACAAACGGCATGGATGTTGCCGACCAACATTTAAGGATATCTCAAGTTATAGAATATATGGTGCCGACCAAGAAGCAAATGGTCCCTGACCAGCTGAGCAATTTCGTCGATCAACAAAAATGGTGCATTGACAGCACCGAACAACATTAGATGTCACCGACCAAAAAGTGCATGGTTGGATAGTTGTCGACCAGTAAATTGAACCCTCCGAACAAGACTAAGATGTCGCCGATCAAGAAGTAGATGATCGTCGACCTGCAATTGGTTCCACCGAGATACAATATGGGGCTCCGACCAATAATAAGATACCTCGTAGTTGGATAAAATTATTTCAACGTTGCTGATGAATCTTCACATCTTATCTCCGACAAACAAAAATGGTCTGGTTAAGCTTCTCTTTAATAAAATATGGCCCAAGATGATGCCGACCAACAATATAGATGACTGACCAGAATATCTCGAATCCTTAGATCAAAAAAATAACATTCAATGTAAAATTTAAGCATTAAGAATGTTAATTAAATGAATAATTATCTAATCCACTATATCGTGTGATTCCGATAAAGAAACCATGTGATGTGATGAACGAGGGGCCAACATATCAAATTTGTACCCAGAGTCTTGATATGGTCATGATTGTTTTACTGATCCTCTTTTACAAGAGGTGGGTAATGATTTTTCAGGTGACAGAAAATTATTTTTTATATTGATCCCCTCCTATTCCCTATTTGGAGAGATAAAAATATGTTGAATGATCGAAGTTATTACTAAATTTATATCAAAAATCAATCAATTTGACTTTTTTGACATAGATGGAAGATGAACCAAATTAAGTATATAGTTCATAAAAATGAATGCAAAGAGACTCAAACTTGAAGAGAGAGAAAGTAGATCTGGGTCATGATTTCCATGAGAATACTTTTTATTGTCTTTAACCTTTTCCCATTCTTTGATTAAAAATATGATGGGAATTTGAATAGTCGTCAAAGATCTTACAAAATTTATAATGAAAATTATCAAATCATACCATCGTCGCATATATTGGTATATGTAATCATTTAAAATATTTATTCCATGATATAAAATTGAAACTTGAGAATCAAGCAAAAAGTTATGATTTATGAAATCCACTATTTTTCAGATTTCTAAATAATAATTAATCTAACAGTTATGATTTTAAAATCATGATATGCAATATTTTGCAAATAAAAATTGGACAATTAATTTATGTATATCAACATAAAAATCATGATTGAAACAAAAGATGTATGTATAATATATAATTCGTTATACATAGAGAAAATAAAAAACTTAGCTTTTGATGGAGAACAATGCTTGTAACACGTTCCCACAGACGGCGCCAATCTGTTGATGCAAAAAACTGGACCAAATCCCATTTTTATGATCACAGATAAATAGATAAAAGCAATCCAATCAAGCACATGAGAGACAAAGATTTTTAAAGTGGTTCGGCTATAAGGAAAAGCCTACGTCCACTGTTATTTTATTCCCAGGGGTTTGCAATAGCACAATGTGGTAGAGAGAGGGAGAAAAATGGTGTATCTTGTGTATGGTCTCTCATCGTTGTCGGATCTCCCCCTTTTTGGCTAAGGGGATACATATATTTATAGTGATGGGAGATAAAGAGATTCATTGTATGTAGACATTTATGTCTACATTCAACGAATCTAATTGTTGAATTGTTTGGTATGCTATGTGTTGTCATCTATTAATACAGTATAAATGTACATTAAGGCCCATTAAATGCGTTGGCATCTTCATTAATGCACATTAAATGCATAGTTATCCTTTGATCTTCCTGGTTGGTATGCCAACCAACTCTCCTCGGGTGCCGACTAACTCTCCTCGGGTGCCGAATATTGCCACGTAGGATGACATGTGTACTTTTCTGATTGGTCCTCGTAGATGGAGAATTTTTGCATTAACAGTCCATTTAAAATTTTGTAACAAAAACGCCTAAGATGACCTAGCTTACCACAATGTGTGCAAGTGTAAATCGGGCGGTGAATGTTACCTAAAGGTGGAGCTCTCCTCCAATTCCTAGGTGCCTCTCGCACGATGTTCCTATGTGTCTCTCTCTTAACAACTCTATGTGCCTCTCTCCTAATAACCCTGGGAGGCTCTCTCACACGTGTGGGGTAGGCTTTGGGAATGGGTGCGACACTCTCATCGAAACCTACCACCCCTATCCTCCTTAATTTGACAGTTCCAAAAATTTTATCTAGCTTTCTGACCGAGACTCCGAAACAAATTTTACCTTGCTTGATTCTCTCAAACTCTTCTCAAACTCACCTATCCTCGAATCGAGTAAATGTCTAGAAACCTCAAATTCTAAAAGTTCCTTTTTCATAGCCTCCATCACCCCTCGAAGACTATCTCTCTCTCCCTCGACATATCCTAGATTCTCTTTCAAAATTTTCTCACATGCCCTAAGTTCTTCAACTAAAACATCATTATCATTTTTTACGACACACTCTTTCAATTGATCTTTCAATTTCAAATTTTATTTCTTTATTTTCAAAGCTTCAGCATAAAGTTCATTGAAAGTCGTATGCAAGTTACGCTAATCTATACTTCCATACTCACTATCATCACTAGTCACACGAGTGGGAAGCTCTCGCCTAGAAGCATAAAAAACTTCTTCTTCTGAATCACTATTACTAAAGGTAGAAACATGAGATGTCATTTTTTTCAATTTCTTCCTTAAATTTGTGGGACACTCATCTATCGTGTGACAACACCCTCACAACCCGAACACCTCTCAGAATCATTTTCAACGCAAGATATAAAACAAGAGTTCGTGTGAGTTTTCCAATTACACTTTTCAAAAAGTTGACATCGAAAATCATCAAACCCATCAAAAGCCATTTTTAAGAAAAATACAATTTTTTGAAAGACCAAGATCAAACGCGATAAATTAGCTTAACCTGCTCTGATACCAATTTGTAATAAGTTTGCTACAGCGGAATAATGCGACTTCTCAAATAAATTCAATTTTAATTAAACCCAAATTTTAGTTAAAACCCTAAGACATGCAACTAGGTGATTTGATAATATAAGATGAATAAGCATGCAAAGGAAACCAATATCAAGAATAATCGTCGAAGGGCAAAACCTTTTATTTCACTATAATTTGTAAGCAACTTACACGAATTACAATGCAATAGATTTCAACACACGAATACCCGCAAGTGTCGCTCGGTGTCGTCAGCAGTGGTTCACACGCAGCTACACCACAAGAACCGCAGTCCTATCTTCAGCCCATGAATACCGCAGCACTCCCTAATGACACGCAGTCAATCATCCCAGTACCTCCCTCAAGTGGTACCTAGATCAGCAGTAGGTTACCCTCCCTACAAGAGAAAACTTAAACAAGATGTATGTTCTTGGTTCCAAAACAATTCACCACAACATATGGGGGTTTTGTGAATTGAAGACAAAGAAGAAGCCAAAAGTGTTTTGTTGATTTCGCAGTGTTTACAGAATGAAAAACAAGAAAGACTTCTTATAAAAACAGTGTTGAAAAGTCCTTTAATTAGAATACTTTAAAGCGGAAAGTCGCTCAAATGAGATAGTATGTCGTTTGAACGAGATGCAGTGTCGTTTAAACAACAGCTTGCACTTCGCACGACATGCCATGTCATTTGAACGAGATGGATAAAATTCAATATTTTTCTTTTTCATTTTCTCGTTAAATGCACCGCCTCAAAAACTCCGAAAATTATATTTTTGAATAATAAACATTTAAAGCTCCGCTCCAACACTTAGAAAATATTTTGTGAAAAATATCCCAATATCTCAAGTGAATAATTATGGAATAAAACATAATCTTTACCAAATTCGTCTTACAGAAGCTCCTTTGATGAAGAACTTTGATATTCGGATCCGTCTTGATGCTTGAATGATCTTAAATAATTCTACGACGGTTGTGGCGGTATACGACATACTCTAATGTAAACAGGACTTATAAAATATGTCCTTACATCTCATATCCTATTACATCGTATCCCCCTTCGAGATATATCTCAAATTTTAACTTGTGCACCTTTGTCAGTATGACACACAAATCATCATTGATTAATGACTCATCTTTAGCCAATCATACCAACCAAGGTATTATCAATGATCGTCGTACGTCAACGCGTCATAGCACCACATCATCCTTCAATTCATAACCAAAACTGGACTTCATGCTTGGGATGTAAAAATCCAAACAAGTTACCCCCGACCCTGATACACTTCTATTCATCCTAGTAGGTTATCGAGGCCTAATAAGTGTCGAAATTACAACCTCAATGACAAAAGTCCTTCACAACCAGATAATACCTTACCATGATTACCCCACTAGAGGGTTCACCCATTCTTAAAATGATACCCCAACTCCATGGGTCTAATTGATGCAATAATGCTCGAAACACCACGCATATTAAAATATTTGATCGAGAATAAATTTTCCCATACTGAATCTAATAAAGAATTTCAACCACTTATTTACATCCGAACAGCTTCCCGATCCATTAAGGTCTTACTATCACTAGTCACCTGTTAATTTCATTAATTATTTGTTATGATATCGTCACATGTTACCATACACAACTTCATAATAATACAAATGAGGCCATCACTAGCCACACAATTCTTAAAACAACTTAATTGCTGAAATTATAAAAACTTGTTATCGTGAGCATCACCATGCACTAAGAGAAATCCATTACTAGCTAAACAAACCATATATCAACCTGAGTACTCCCAACCATAGCCATAACCAATACGCAGACTAATGTCATAAGTAAAAATCATATGTATCACACTTTCCACTTGAATCCACACTAGAGCTGCACAAGACCCCATAAATAAGTAACATACCAAAATATACCATGCACTCACAGGTTTCACTAATCACTAATGCTAGGGAAATTCTAAGGCCAATAAGAAAATATCAAAACTTATGGGATACTCACATAGTCCATAAACAACATACCACATATAAAGAACTCTCACGAAATTCAATAAGTGAGAAGAGGTCGGTTATTAGATCCAGATCTTAACTCCTAATAGTAACTCATACATTTGACAAAGAATCCAAACATGCAAAACCCATAAATACTCGTTATAGGTGGTAAAATCATGCAGGTAATAATCAACAACATTAAGGCCAAGGACAAAATTAAAACACGTACAATCGCATAGGAACCCTATTTATGTGGTTTAGTAATGTGCCTACGTCCATAGGATGTTCCTCTCTTTTCTATTGATCTCGTTATAATAATAGTGATTACATTCCCCTCTTCCCTGAGGTAAGCATTGCATTTACAGAGAAAAGAAAATAAGGTTGGGTCATGCTGCACTCCATTACTTTAAATAGTTATCCAAAGTGATTAATCGTATCTAACTTTGAGATTTTCGCAGGTTGGCATTAACAATACTTATCCGTTTGTGTGAGATTATTAATAGGATCAACGGACGCATTTCCTACCCTCATGCGTGGTATTATCCTTCACAATTTCCCCCAAAGCTTTGTAATTGGTTGAAGGTGCAGAGGTTTGCTCACTTCTTTAGTTGGATTTAGGTCATAATAATTGGAAATACTAGTCGTCCATAAATGCCAAGGTCACAGGACACACTGATTTCTTGTGTTTGTATATGATGGTTCCGTTTTCTCGGTTAACTGTAAAGGTATTCTAGTAATACGCTCCATCTCTTTAAGGGTATGTTGCTAATCCGGCACCCTAAGCCCAAAGTCGATTGCATGTGTCGATCGTCTTTTGGGGGCGTGCCAATTAATGATGAGATTTACCTTGGAATGTGTTATAAGCCATTAACGCTCCTATTAATGTCACTTCAGTTCATTACCTGGTGTTTTCAATCATCTTCAAGAGTGACATAGTTTATTTTTTTCTTTCATGACTTGTAAGTTTCTTGTTCAACCTTATGCCCTTCATTTTTTGTAATTTCTTCAAAAAATCATCTTTTCCACCTAATTGTTTGATGTCTCTTCGCAAAAATGTTTTATATCATCATTGAAAACACCATAGAGCCCTTTAGGAGTCGTTAAAGCCTTCATGGGTAATGGTTGAGTTATAGTCAGGTCCCTTAGATTATTATAAAATTGATGGAAGACATTGGATTTTCTTTCAATTTGTGGCTAAAGCTGGAATCATTTCCCGCCCAAATGCTTATTTCTTGAGTTCTGTCATTTTTTTACGTTATTCCTACTCAATGTTGTCCCAGCACTTGAAGAATCATCAATGGGGTGAACATAATCATCAAACTCTAAGGGACCCAATTAGGGATACCAGGGGTGCGTTTATTTTAGATGTGAGCAAAAACCAATGAAGGTTTCAGTTACCTGGAGGAAAGAAGGGCTGAGAGGGACCTTGTGGTAAATTTGTCAGAATCGATCAAGGTGTACTGGTCCCATGTATTCATAGTTAAGGAATGGGAACATTAGCCCATACCAGAAGGTGGTAAACCCTACAAGAGACCTAGGTGCCCCAAGGGTGGTTGTGAAATTGGTATAGCTTGATTTTCAAATGCCTTTCCTCGATCAAGTTTTTTTTATTTCCCTGTCCTTTACTTGTTCTGATATTTTTATTTTTAAATGTGCATATCAGAGTAAGAAGAAAGAGCCTAAGCCTAGAAACGTCAACTTTATCAATTTGAAAAAAATTTGGGTGATCAAATAACCCGTGTCATCTCTTAGACATACTAGGTCGGATTCACTTTTACTTTCTTACACCTCCATCACCATTTCATTCATTTCTCCCCCTATGAATCGAGAACCAGTCATACCAAAAGGATTTATCAAGCATGTTCCTTCAACAGCCAGCACCACAAGCTCCTTCAAGTTTATTGATATTTCCACCATCCCAACAGTTACCCCCACTTCCTCAAAGGACGGGATGGATCCAAAGAGGAAGCTCCCCAATCTGATGGTGGTTCACTTTTCCCTACTTCTCCAATCGTTCAACCAAACAATTGAACGAGGTTAGGGGTACTTCTGACCTCATTCTTATGGGGGGATTCCCCTGAAAATATGCATGTCCACCCTGCAAAGAAGAGCAAGATGAACAACAGCCTTGCCATTATTTCTGCATGATAGGATCCCGGGAGGTCATCTCTGATGACCCTGAATGGTCCTTCCCAGTTGGGCCCCAATTTTCCATCTGACGGTTTCCTTGCAATGCTGATGACCTTCCTTAGCACATAGTCCCCGACCTGAAATTTCCTCAAGTTGATTCCCCTGTATTTCTTTGCCAATGCTAGTCTGATCAAGGCTTATTCCTTTCTCTCATCATCCAGGTTAAGTTCGGTTTTAATGGTCTCATTATTAATAATTTGATTGGCGATCGTTATTTTCATGGTCGAAAGACTAGCATCTAGTTGTATTATGGTCTCAATTCCATTAGCTAAGGCGAAGGTTATTTCCCCAATCAACCTCTTATGAATTTTTCGGTATGCTTAAAGGACGTAGGGGCGCTCATCTACCCATGCACCTTTTGCTCTTTCAAACCTTTTCTTCATTACATCAAGGACAATTTTGTTGGAAGCTTCATCCTTCCCATATATCTGAGGGTAATGTCTGATGCCACGGCTATTGTAGAAGTCTTGGAATGCGCCGCTCTTAAATTGTGTTCTGTTGTCGGTGATAAGAGTTCTCATCACACCAAAATGGGTTACAATGTTTTTTTTCCAAATGAACCTGATCATGTTAAAGTCCTTTATATTTGCTAAAAGTTCTACCTAGCACTATACCAAAATGCGCGTTTAGTAACAATATTGTACCGTTACTAAAAATATTAGTAACAGAATTTTTTCCTTAAAAAAAAGGTGTGAGGCACAAAATTAGTAACATAATTTCACCGTTACTATTAGTAACGATAAAATTCTTTTATTAATTCTGAATTTACCAACAATATTTTACCGTTACTAATTCTGATTTAGTAGCAGACTCTTGTGTTAGTATTTTAACCTTATTGCACCTTTTTTTTATAACATTTTTGTCTTATTTTGTAATGATAAAAGTCCGTTAGTAATATTAATACAAATTTAAAATAAATATTTTTCAAGATTCAATATCCTGAATTTAAACAAATTCAATTATTCTTACATCAGTATTCAAATCCTAAGAACATATATAAAAATAATCCACATAAACAAGGGCATTATATTCAACATTTACATTTTATATAAAACTCTACTCTTTATTTACAAAAGAAACTTAAACCAAACAAATGGAACACAATCACCCTGAAAGTTACATTATTTTAATAAATGCATCCAATATAACATCCCAATACAATCACCCTAAAATGAGATATTTTTATATTATAACCAATCAAATGAAATAAAACAAAGAAGTTCGTTGTTGTTAACTATCAACTTCCGCTCTATTATCATCGCCATCAACGCCGCAACCCGTAATGCTGAAAACTTAATGAGAATCCAAAAATGACATTCTATCAAACAAAATAAAATTATCATATTAGTTATAATATCAACATTTATTCACACAAAATTAATTTAGTACAAAAAATTATTCATCAGCAAAATTAAATGCACACGGTAAAATTCACACAAAATTAATTTAGTACAAAAAATTATTCATCAGCAAAATTAAATGCACACGGTAAAAAAAATTGCACAACACTTATCAACTTGTTTTACTTGGAAATAGTTGAACTCCTCATTTTTCTGAGACACTAGTGAAGTAAAATCCAAAATTTTGTCAAGACTAAATAAAATGGGTATGTCTACCACTAGGCCCTAATTCTTTTGTTCATCTCAGCGTGTATATAGGTTTCTGCTCCTTTTTTTTATTCTTTTATATAATTTGTACTTAGAAAAAAAATCAGTATAATAATACCTCAATGCACAAAGGTAAAAATATGTCTACTTGAATGCCACTTGTTGAGGATCAGAAACCTGAAGATCACGCAAGCTTCCATATGCTCTCGTCCATCACGATTCAATGAAACCAACGGCACGTTGCAGCCAGCATCAAAAGAGATTTTCCTTCCAAGTACTTAGCAATCTCCGCCCACATGTCCTCTTCATACCTATATACACTAGACTGAATAACAAGTGAACTAATTAAGAAAACATTTGTTTTCTTAATTTTAACAAACCTCTTATTAATTGCTTCATTTTAAGCAGAGTTAAAATGCAAAAACAAATTTAGTATGAAGATTTTGAATTACATTACGGGACCGTTTGGCAACCCAATTCCAAGGCTTGGAATTGGAATTCGAAGGCTAATTTCAATTCCGTGGAATTAAAATTAGGGCCCGTTTGCCAATCCAATTCCAAGGCGTGGAATTGGAATTGGAAGGCCAATTTGAATTCTACGGAATTGAAATTGCCCTTCCAATTCCAATTCCAAACCTTGGAATTGGATTGCCAAACGAACCCTTAGTCTTCGAATTCCATTTCCATAGCTTGGAATTGGGTTGCCATAACTACTGATATTTGAGAAGATTACTGACTAGATCTCAGAGATTTTAATAAAAAGTTTAATATAAGAAGTTGTAATATTTTTAGACATGAAAAAATTATAACCTTACAGACCAAGTAAATTAACTGTTTAAATTAATTTGAGCTCCTTGAACAGAGAACCGAAAATTACAAACTCACTTCCACGTAGGGCTGTAAACGGATCGAATTCGGACCGGATCAGGCAAATCCAAATCCATATCCGTTTATGTTAAACGGATTCGGATCCAATCCATTTATTAATCGGATCGGATCAGATCAGATAAATCCAAATCCGTTTAGGTTAAACGGATTCGGATCCGATCCGATTATCCGTTTATGTTAAACTTGATTTGCAACATTTTTATTTTCAACTCTTATTTCATAAATTTATTTTGCAAATGTTCCAAAAAAACAGATAATTAATAAAGAACTATTATAATATATATTTAAAATATTATTAAATACAATATTTATTAATTAAAAATATATCATATATATATATAATAAAGGAGGAGGAGGGTTTTTTTGTCCCTCCCAACTAACGGCTGAGATTAAAAATTTGAGGGTTTAGTCTTTGTCAACTAGTCGCTGAGATTAAGTTTGGTGGGTTTGGTCTCTACCAGTACATCAAGGCTCTCCCCATCAACTGCATATCTGCTAAACAGCCTCTCACTCCCTCGAGCCTCTCAATCTTGTAGTTTACCTCGAGCCTCACAACAGCCGTGTGCTCTCTCGCATATGCCAACCAGATGTACGACCTTCAATAATATTACACATATCTCATACCTGATGTTAATACCCACATAGAGAAATATACACATATCTCATGCCTACCCACACAGATGTACGCCCTTCAATGTTAACCCCTCAAGGTTTTGGCATTTGAAGAACCCACACAGATGAACCCTGATGGTATTTCCTCTGCCCCTGACCCGGTGGTTCATAACACCCTCAGTCTCCCTGTGTGTGTGTACAGATCTAGACGGCGGAGATGGGGTAGGAGATGACGGAGATAGGGTTAGGAGGAGGCTGTGATGGTGCATGTGTATAGGTATGGGCCTTAAAATCCGATTTTATCTACAGTTCAAAATCCAATGGGGTAAGTCAAGAAATCTGTTCTGGATTTTTTAGATCTCCGGTGAGGAGTTGGAAAACGATCGGTTTTATTATTTGTTGCTTTGCTTCTTTTTTTTCCAGATCTCTGGCTTTGGGCAAGTCAAGAAATCTGTTTTGGATTTTTCTGATCTCCGGTGATGAGTTAGAAGACGACCATATTTTTTTTTGTTTTATCATTTATATTGGGGAATTCGAAGACGACCAATTTTATCATTTGTTTGCTCTGCCGTTTTTTTTTCAGATCTCCAACTTTGGGTAAGTCAAGAAATCTGTTTTGGATTTTTCAGATCTCCTGTGATGAATTAGAAGACGGCCATATTTTTTTATTTTATCATTTATATTGGGGAGTTCAAAAACGACCAGTTTTATCATTTGTTGCTCTGCTTTTTTTTCCAGATCTCCGACTTTGATTTTGTTGCTCTACTTTGTTTATGTCCATTTTTCTCCACGACAATTTTGACGTAGATGAAGACGAACCCGTAAATGGGGCACCATAAATGATTGGAGGTTCAATGTATCAAACTCACAACCTGAGCTCCCCTATTTTTAAACTCCGTGTATCTTTCTCATTTTCTGCTTTTTTTAGATCTAAGGAAAATTTTTGGGGATTTTCAGATCTCCGGTAAAAAAGATAATTTTATGACACCCGATAATTCAAATAAATATCGGGTGTCATAAAATTATCTTTTTTACCAAACATGGACACGAGCAAATTAAAACACGCTATGACACGTTTTCTAATGGATAATGACAAAAGAACTTTTAAACCGTGCATTTTAACAGTTATGGAATAGTTCAAAAATTCAAGACGAACATGACATGTTCATGTAAATAAATTGCAACATAAATGCGTCGCTAGAAATGTTAATTTCGAAGGAATGTGTTATAACAATTCAAACTAATAAATTTGAGAAATAATAAACTATCAAAAAAATTTCACCGTGCCATCGGCACGAGTACACCCTAGTATATATATATATATATATATATATATATATATATATATATATATATATATATATATATATATATATATATATATATAGAGAGAGAGAGAGAGAGAGAGGCCCTCTCCTGCAAGGTCTCCTTATGATGCAGACCCCGGTACATACCATTTTTTTAAAATAGTAAAAAAATGAATTTTTTGATGAAACTTGATGGATATGATCTCCATGGTGGGAAGATCATCTCCAATTTTTTTCATCAAAAAATTCAATAAAAAAACCGTTGAGATGAGGTGATATGTAAAAAAATTGTATAAAAATGCATTTTCGACCGTTGAAATGTTGGCGATCATCTCACCCACTTTTGGTTGAATTTTTTAATGAAACTTCATGGATATGATCTCGATATTGAGAAGATCATATCCATGAAATTTCATCAAAAAATTCAATCAATAAAGCGGTTGGCGCCGACCCAACATTTCAACAGTTAAAAATGAATATTTATACCATTTTTTACAAATCACCTCATCTCAACGGTTTTTTTATTGAATTTTTTGACGAAAAAAATTGAAGATGATTTTCCCACCGTGGAGATCATATCCATGAAGTTTCATCAAAAAATTCATTTTTTTACTATTTTAAAAAAATAGTATGTACCGGGGTATGCACCATAAAGAGTCCTTACATGAGACTTTCTGTATATATATATATATATATATTAAAAATATTAATCGGATCGAATTATTAACAGATCAGAGTATATGAATCTAAATCCGCTCCATTTAATAAACGGGTAATCAGGTAATCGGATTTTAGGCATGATCCATATCCGCTTAAATGGATCGGATTCGGATTCGGATAAAATTCGATTCATTGATGGGCCTACTTCCACATATTTTCTTCCTATTAATTTTGTCAGTTACAAACAATGTAGGTAAATTCATTTTAGGATACTTAGGGCCTCTTTGGCTCTCTATTCTTTTTTTTTTTTTTTTTTTTTGGTAAACATTGAAATATAAAAGGTTACTTAGAGGTTACAAATCTAAACCATAAGCCATCAAGGCAGCAAGAAAAAACTAAAGGCATAACCCATGAGGTAAGGTGGCAAAAAATCATAATGCGAGACAGACTACAGCGTAGGGTTAGCAAGAATCCGGTGCAGAGCCTTGGGGATCTCCTCAATTTCAACGAAGGTCTCCTCCTGAACTTTAGCCTCCCGTGCCAGCCAGTCCGCACCCCGGATCATAGCCGGGTTGACATAGAAGAAGTCCGCGCCCACCTTTCTCATAAGCTCGTAACAGTCGACTCTGATATTTTCAAAGTCAGTTTCGCGATACTGGACCCCTTTGAAGATGTCGATAAGCTCATGGGAGCTAGTCTCGATAACAATATCCTTCCAACCCCTCATGCTGGCCATATTAAGACCGTGGAAAAGGCCTTCCATCAGGGCACGAAGGAGAGAAGGAGTACCCCTGAGTCGTCTGTAGTAGCCGCTCTTCCAATGCCCCTTGTCATCAAGGACATATCCTCCAAAGGTCGCAATGCGGTAGGTGGGATCGGTACACCCCTGAAGGGCAATCCTGCTCTTTCCCCGGTCCACATGCTCCAAAAGGCAGAACAGGGCTTCCGGAACCTCGTCATATTCAATATAGTCCTGAGTCTGACGCCTCCCAATGCGAGCAAGACCATCCGCCCACATGTTATTCGACCTCCTGATGTGAGAAACCCGTATCTCCATATCGGCCATAGTAGCGATGCACTCAGCAATAATGTTAGTCAGCGGATGGTTCTGGTGGTTTTGTCTATTCAGAAGTTGGACGGCATCCAGACAGTCAGTGCGAAGTAAGCATCCCATCCAGCCCTTGATTTTAGCCATGTTCAACCCATGCAGAATGCCCATAAGCTCAGCTTTAATCGGACTGCTATCACCAATGATTCTGCCACTAAATCCAGTGATCCAACGTTGTTCATTGCTGCTGATCATACCACCAAAGCCACCCAGATTGCTGAAAGGGTCATAGCTGCCATCTGTAAAAATCTCGTAGCCTGGAAAGGGGTTGACACTAGAAGATAGATTAGAAACATTACTCGGAGCATGGTTGGGACTAACTTTGGGTATAGCAAGTAAAGCGATTTCACTTGCGAGTGCCCTAGAGTTAGCCCAAACCATGTTCGAGGAGATAGTAATTTTATCAAAAATGCGTTTATTACGTGCTGTCCAGATGTGCCAAAGTGTGGAAATAAATAAGGACTGCCCAGCTTTCATGGGCTTATCCCAAATGTTGTCTTTAATCCAGTCAAAAAAGTTAATGTTTTTCTGGGTGTTCCACTCCGTGGGGGGGAACGTGAGTTCCCACACCGCCGAGGCAAGGTGGCAATTTCTAAACACATGCTCTATGTCTTCATCAAACTCACAGAACTCGCAAAGTTTAGAGTTAGTAATGCGTCTATTAAATCTTTGGCAGTTCGTTAGAATTTTCTTGTGGAAGATTAGCCAAATGAAGGTTTTGAGTTTCTGGGGGATTTTTAGTTTCCAGATGAGGTTCCAGTTGATGATGTGTGGGGTGTTAAGGTCAATTTTGACAAGGGAGGTATAGGCAGATTTAATCGAGAATTTTCCGTTGGGTGAGGGTCCCCAACAAGGACTGTCGGCTTGATTCTGTATGTGTGGGAGGGGGGTGCCCAGGATTAAATTGTACGTGTTGTTATTGAATGTGTCCTTAATAATTTGTTCATTCCAAGCCCCATGCTTGATAAGGTCGCAAACTTTGGACACCTGATGAGTATTCTGGGTAATGGAAATGGTGGAGGTGCCCACCCACCAATCTTTGAAAATATTAGTGTGTTTCCCATCCCCAATAATCCACTTGGTATTTTTGACAATATCATTTTTACATTTGTAGATACTCCTCCAAACATTGGACGCCTGAGCCTTACGAGTCCAGTTTCTTGGATTGTCGTGTGAACTATACTTAGCTCCAATCACACGAACCCACAGAGAGTTTTTGTTGTTCATAGTTTTCCACCCAAGCTTAGATACAATGGCGCGGTTATTCTCCTCACTACTCCTTATCCCCAATCCTCCAAGCTCTTTGGGGCGGCAGACCGTGTCCCATTTGACAAGGTGAACTTTCTTATTCTCCTCCGACTCTCCCCAAAGAAAATTCCTATTGAGTTTATCGAGTTTTTCATTAATCTTCTTAGGGAAAATCGAGGTTTGCATGTTATAAACCGGTATGGTGGTGGTGACAGCCTGTATGAGGGTAGTTCGTCCAGCGAGGGAAAGGAGTTTGGATTTCCATCCCGCCAGTCTCTTCTGGACCTTCTCGATGATATGGTTGAAGTGGTTAGTTGTGACTTTACCATGGATGAGGTTATTTCCAAGGTACATTCCCAAGTCGTTGGTAATGCTTATGCCGCACCCTCTGCCAATTTCACCCGCACAATGATTTGGGACGTTAGGGGAGAAGTAGAGTTTCGATTTTTGAAGGCTGATGGACTGGCCAGAGATGTCACAAAAATGGTTGATAGTCTTCATGACAACGTTACAACTTTTTTGCGAGGACTCGGAGAAAAGAATGAGGTCATCAGCAAAGAAGAGGTGGGAGATGGTGGGCCCATTGGAGGAAGCCTTGATACCCTTCCAATCGCCCAGGCTAACCTGTTGATTGATGGCGGCTCCTAAATATTCCATACACATGACGAACAGATAGGGGGATAGGGGATCGCCTTGTCTGAGTCCCCTAGAAGGTTTAAAAGGCGGAAGTGGTGCCCCATTCCACAGGACAGCAGTGGAAGCACTGGAAACACAACTACTGATGAGCCGTCTAAATTTAGTGCTAATATTGAACCAAATGAGGACACGGTCCAAGAACTCCCAGCTAATTTTATCGTAGGCTTTTTCAAGGTCAATTTTAAAGATAGCTCCCCCTTTCTTGCCTTTTCTCTTGTTCAGGGAGTGAATGATCTCCTGTGTAATAATAATATTATCCGTAGTCTGGCGACCCGGAAGAAAGCTCGCCTGGTTAGGGCTGACGATTTTACACAGGATTGGTCGGAGTCTGTTGACTATGATCTTAGCAAGGATTTTGTAAGGCACGTTGCAGAGAGTGATAGGTCTAAATTGGGTAATATTCTCGGGATTCTCAATTTTCGGTATAAGAGTGATATGGCTAGAATTAGCCATCTCCGGAAAGGAGAGAGAGGAAAAGCATTCCTCCATGAATTTGAATAAGGACAGTTTGGTAGTTTCCCAGAAAGCCTGGTAGATGATAGGTTGGATACCATCTGGGCCCGGGGCTTTAAGCCCATTCATGCTGAACACCGCACGCTTGACCTCATCAATAGATAAAGGGAGGTCCAGAATGTAGTTGTCACCATCCTCAAAGCGGGGGTGTTTGAGGTTAATGAAGTTATTTCTATTATGAGGGGGGTAGTCAATAGTGAAAAGGGACGTAAAATAGTTGTTAATATGCCGCGAGATCTTATCACAATTGTCAACCCAATCCCCATCAATTTTTAATCTATCAATCTTGTTACGGCGTCTTCTAATGATGGTAGAAGTGTGGAAAAATTTTGTGTTTTTGTCTCCCTCACTAAGCCATTTTATGCGGGACTTTTGTTTCCAAAGAAGTTCTTCATGACGAAGGGTGTTGTTGTATTCGTTTTTCAGTTGGTTTTCAAGAAGATTGAGGTTATGAGAAAAATGTGTTTCCTGAGCGATTTGAATACCTTTGAGTCTATTAAGAATACGTTTTTTATTTAGGTTGATGTGCCCGTAGACCGCATGGTTCCACTGCTTGATTAAGGGAATACAGTTATTAAGGTTATGCTGGAAGCTGAGATTATTAACCCAGTTGTTAAGAATAATGTCTTGAAAATCAACACGTTCAAACCAGCAGGCAAGCAGTTTAAAGGGGCGGGGAGTGAAAAAGTTGTGATTTTTACCTTCAAAGCGGATGAGCATGGGACAATGGTCCGATGCGGTGCGAGGAAGATTCTCGACCACAGCGTCCGGGAATTGTAGGCGCCAGTCCGGGTTGGCCAGCGATCGGTCCAGTCTCACAAGGGTGTTCGCAAAGCCGTCTCTACTGTTAGTCCAAGTGAGCCGTGGACCCGTGCTGCCAAGGTCCGTGAGATTGCAGTTATTGACGTTCTCCATAAATTTGTTACACTTATACTCCTTATCATGCCTGGAGTAGCTTCTCTTCTCAGAAGAGTCAAAATGGTCATTAAAGTCACCCGTGGCCATCCAAGGGGTATCAAGGTCCTGGGCTAAGTTTTTGAGGTTGTTCCAAAGGGATTGACGCAGGGTGTATATAGGGCTAGCATAGATAGCGGATAGTAGCCATTCATCGTAGCCCTTGATAGTAACAAGGAGGTGGATGGCCTGTTCAGAAACATTGATAGGGCTGAGTTTTATGTTGTTCTGGTTCCATATGACCCATATACCACCGGAGCGGCCTCTGGACTCCGAGATCTCCCAGTTGGTGAATCCCAGGCCCTCAAAGAAGCTAGAGAAGTTGGCGAACGCAGTTTGGGGTTCAATAATGATGAACACACTGGGCTTGAAATTATTGTAAAGTTCTTTACAAGTGGGTTTAAACAAGGGTTTCCCAGCCCCTCTACAGTTCCAGGTGATCACAGACATAGACACAAGGTTGGGTGTAATAGGGAGATCCACATTCAGTGGCCATGGGAGGATATTTCTAATCCTACAAATGGAATCGTTGGCAGAGGCCACTTCCATCAGCCTCCCCATAATTTGCCTGTCTGCTCCTTTCATTTCTGTGTTTCTGAATAATATTCGAGTTTGGGTGATACACCATTTCACCCTCGTAACACTCACCATTTCCGTCTCTAGGTCTAGGGTGAATTCCTCCATTCCCTCCAGAAGAGTTAGATATTGTATTTGCAGGTTTCCCAACATTGCTATTGGAAATGGGGGGGATTCCATTGATGACGGGTAATGGTTCAGGCGGAGGGTCGGTGATTATGGGGTTTGTGTTAAGAGTTTCACAGTGGGAGGGAACGTTACTGTGTTGTCCATTAAATAGGTTAGAGTTGTTTTCTTTTATAGCCGTAGGTAAAACATTAGGTAAAACATTAGAATAGTGGTTGGGAGGGTTTAAGAACGTTCGTACCTTGGTGGCAGCAACATTACATGTGATTACCGATGATGTGGCAGCGTCCACAGTTGGGAGACCGTCCTTGTTCGGCGGTTGAAATGACATTTGGCCCGTCCCCTTGGTGGCAGTAACATTACCTGTGATTACCGATGATGTGGCAGCGTCCACAGTTGGGAGACCGTCCTTGTTCGGCGGTAGAAATGACATTTGGCCCGTCCCCTGTACGGATGATGTGGACTCACCATGCCTGTAAGTCGTGTTACGCAGGTTAGGTGTACTTTTAGGCGTCAGTCCAGCTCTACCATGTTTCGTATATAGCACACCACTGTTGGTAGGGGTTGAGTTGTCTTTTATGTAGTCACCTAGGACTGCTGGGAAGCGACTTTTGACTGCTGCATGGGAACTGTTCTGCCTTGCTATTTGTCTTGTCTTAGGTTGGCTTGTAACCCTATGTGTAATTCCGTACCCATTCTCCTCGGCGTGATGTGAGAGGCTGGCAAACCTATTATGGGAGCTAACTTTGCCTTGGTTATTTCCTACGATCTGCCTTTGGTGGTTGGTATTGCGTCTGACAAGCATCCATGGTCCGAAATTAGAGTCTGCATTGTCTTGTCCGTTACTTTCCGACGTCGTTTCACTTCTTCTTATGGCCGCAGAATTATGACCGTTTGAAGTTTCGTTTGCTACGTTGTTTTCTGTTGACCTCGTATTGCATGCCGGACCTTGGTTGTCGACCGCCGGCGACGCCTCCGAGTTTGTAGCGGCAGGGTTTAGCTGGCACAGCTCACTTTTATGGCCAACTCTCCCACATGTGAAACAGATGTACGGCAAGAATTCGTATTCAACGCGGTACTTCCTTCCATCCAACTTGTAGCAAGGAATGAGAGGTTTGGATATGTCCACTTCCACGCACACCCTCGCATACTTGCCTCTGGTTGAGGAGATGGAGTTGAAGTCAGTTTTGACAGGTTTGCCAAGCTTACTGCCTATGTGGAAGAGGATTTTCTCATCAAACCATTCGATCGGTAGCTTTGGCAGTCTTGCCCATAGGGCAGTAGTAACTCCATATGTGTCTGAAGGGTTAAAGTTTGGTGTCCAGTTCCGAACTATAAGGTAGTGCCCATTGATGATCCATGGTCCCCTGTGAGGACATAGTAATAATCTTCTTTCATATCAAACTTAAAAAGATAGTGCCCTTCTTCCAGGTCAATGATCTCATAGTCACCCTGGAGGTTCCATATTGTGGGGACTTTGTTGACAAGCATTTTGAACCCTATATTGCGTCCTAGTAAACTCACAATAACACTTTCCTTCCACTTTTTCCGGAGTCTGTCAACATGTTTCTGTGGGATGAGTACCACAGGACACAAAGGATCCTGGTCAGAATCCGGATTGCAGTTGAGATCAAGGTCCCCACTCTCATTGAGGTCCATCTCGTCATCAGACCAAGACCCAGTAGCTTCATCAAAGTATATATCCGTGTTGTTACTTTTTTTGCTTTCCACCGCATCCTTATAGGAGAGGGGAGTTTTCACGAACTTACTTGTTGGCTGTGATGGCTCAAAAGCGTTGGTATTTGCAGTAGTGGTGTCCTCTTCTATCGCAGTAGGATGGCTCTCAGAGTCACAGTCCATCGCCACGCCTGGAGCCTGCTCCAAGTTCGTGGGCTCGTGGTGGCTTTCTTTTTGTTTCTTCTTACTGTGTACACGGATCTCCTCTTCATCTTCTTTCGAAAGTTCCGCTACAGAAGATGGTGGTCGTACAGTTGAGTTGTGGAGAGACATCAAAAGATACTCAGAGATACTCAGATACGGATCTCCTCTTCATCTTCTTTATAATGATACTCAGTTTTAAAATTCAGTTTTTTGTGTTTATTATTATTGGTGTGCATTTGGTAAACTTGTTTTTAAATACAGTTTTTTGAAAATTTGACAAAATTGGCAAACATGTATATTTATATTATACCTGTGTATATATATAAACACATACATAAAACTTTCATACATGCATGATACATGAATGTATACATATATACATACATCATAAATTATATACATGTACATTTAATATCATGTATTTTTATGTATATTTAATGAGGTGTGTTGAAATAAATAAATATATATATATATATATACAGTCCTGCTCTTGTGCGGACTAGTCTGCATTTTAAGAATGCGGACCGGACATGTGTCACCTGGCGGTGAGCCCAGAAAAGAGAGAGTGTCCCTATAATTTAGACGATAGTTTATGGGCCCACCTTTAGGCGACACATGTCCGGCCCGCATTCTTAAAATGCTGACTAGTCCGCACAAGAGCAGGACTGTATGTGTATATATATATATATATATACATATATATATATACATATATATATATATGTGTGTGTGTGTGTGTGTGTGTGTGTGTGTGTGTGTGCGCGCGCGCATCTATATAATGATATTGTACGTATACTTCACAATAAAATTATATACTTACATGAATTGATAATATTTTTTAATTCATATGTATATTTTATATTATTCAATACATAAATAATACATGTATAAAACTATATCTAAGTATCATGTATATATCCATATTAACATATGGATCTTAGTATATTATACAATTTAATAATATAAATATACTTAATTTTGTGTACGTGTACATATATATTTTTTATTTATAAGAATTGCACATATATTAATGTATTATGTATGTATATTATATATTAAGGTATAAATGCATTAAAATATTAAGAATGAATAATTCTGAGTTTAAAATAATAAACAGAAGTTATAAAACACCCTTTTGTTGTTTTCTGAAAAACATGATTATAACACAGAAATATTATAATTCAGATTGCCAAACACAAATTTTTACCATAATTGTATTTAAACACAGAAAACGGAATTATAGTTGCAAACCAAACAGGCCCTTAACTTTCTTACTTCACTATTAAGAAACTAAACAAAAAAGTTATATTTCTTCTTTAGAAGATTTTGCTTGGTAAACATGTTGCGAATTTAAAAACAGCATTCCAATTACATAATCAGAAAGAATATTTCATAATCTCGTATGAATACTATACTTGAGTATTCATAATTATCATATGATTATAATGTAATTAAAAAAACATAAATTCAATTGTTCCACCTGAAAAGTAAAGAGAAAAGATAACAGTAAGAAGAGATATACCTACATACAACTAGACCAGAGGTAATGTAGCTTATTAGTTTTGGAAAGAAAGGCTTTGACTTGAGTTCCTTGTAATGCTCCTATACACAAAGAAGCACAACAATTTAGGCATCTCAAAGAGGATATGTTTAAGGATTCAATTATATCATGCTTTAATTTCCATAGTATTACTAGCTACACAACTAGTTAGTTCAAAATTTCTATCACATGTATGCACTATACTTTAGTTAGAATAAAACGAAAATTATCTAGAGAACTGGCATCAAGAAAACAAACCTCGTCCAAATCCTTGGGGCAGTGGAAGAGCTTAAATCAAGTTAACTTAAATCCCTTCTTTTCAAATCTGGAAATTAACTCTCCAAGCCGTATAATATGTCATATACACCAATTTTTTTAAAAAAAATGCAATCTCGGATGAAAATTTCTGAGCTTGTGGCCTTAAAGAAACAAAATTAAAGCTTACGAGGCCATGTTGGACGCCGTCGGGCTTAATCATAATGTAAGTCTCCTCCACTTCCTGAGGGAAAAATCAAGAAAAGTAGAAGTGGGTTCAATTGGGTTTTCAGTAAATTAACAGAAACTGAAAGAAATTAATTTTTGTTGCATTGTATTGTTAATCGTGTATTGTATTGTTAATCAGTAAATTGCAGGATGCAACCTATAAACTTTGTTAGTGAAACAAAGGTATCAAGGGTTATCTAGCTAAGAACCAACAACAAAACCATAGTTTTTTTTTTCTTTGTATCATCATTTTCATCAAATAAGGTAATGGGCATTTTTCCAGTAGAAAATGACCTGAGCCCAAGTACCCATACCCGGGCCCCACGTTCCCTTGGACCAAATGGCAGACAAGTAACTCGATCCCATTTACTAAATATAAGGTCACCAAATCATAGAAGGAAGACTATTTTTCTTTTTTTCTATAGCAAATTTCAACCACCAGCCCTGCACCATTATCTCAATCTCATTTTCGACAACAAAAGAAAGAGGGTTCTGGAGGGTCCCGTCGAGCACCCTCCATAATGAAGATATGGATCTCAAATGGGCCACTCGGATCACATGGCTCCGACTCTTTTCCTGGATCAGCAGAAGAAAACTCGTCTGAGAAAAGAAATTCCCAAAATCCTAGACGTGGTTGAAGAGCTCAAAATAGAAAAAGGAAAAAAGTGGTGCTCAAAATAAACTTTGAGAAAGACTATAACAAAGTGAATTGTGACTCTGAATTTTGTTCTCAAAATACACTTGGATGCATGGTGGTATGACGTTGGTAAACTTCTTCATATTTGTCAGTAAGAAATTAAGGGGAAATCTAAGGGCCTTGGAAGGCATAAGATATTATTTGAATCTTTGAATTTATTATTAAAAATCAGAAATTCGGTAGTATCAGCAATAGTTAATCTTTTGAGAAGTGACAATGGGAATACCTGAATACGCATGAGGAGATCTGAGTTGTGCTTTCTGAGAAAGCGATTGTTGCAAAAAGCCTGACGAACATTTTTTATCTCAGCTAGCTCTTCTGGAGATCCCAGATTTGGATCAAACTCCCAAAGCGATTGGGCCTAGTTGTAGACACTGGTGAAGTAAAATCCAAAAATTTATTTAGGCTAACACCAAATTCATTTTTACCTGAAAAACATTTACCTAGTCGGGAGGTGGGATAAATTTTATGGAAAATTAAAACTAATAACAATATATACTTAAGGAGAGGTGGGGGAAAATAGAAAATTCAAGGAAAAACAAGCCAATCAAGCATACTAAAAGTTGAAAAATGCATTATAATTGTTATTTTAAAGCCGTTACCCTTAGTCACTCACGGAATCTCAATCAAATTTTCATTAACTAAACAATTGACATAGAAAAGAAGTCTCACCCAAGTAAAATGTCTTGGCATACTCAGCACACACTTCACTGCACCGATCATACGCTTCGCTCAACAAGCTCAAATTCCCCGGAAGAACAATATCCGGTTTAACTTCAGTCTCATCATTTGATCTAATTTTCCTCTTAACCAATGCAGCCTGTTTTAGAACCACGTCATAAACCTTCAGCTCCGAAGACATGACCAATTCTCCGACCGGGTTCGCCACCATGCTCGAAACCACTGACAATTTTCCCCCATTATCCCCACCGAAACAAGAATGCCTCACATCTGTACTCACAGAGCAGATTATTTAACAAAATCAAACATACATAAATTTATTCTTAACCCAAGACCGGGATCAGTACACTTGCAGCGTAGATCATTCCCAATCTTATCTATGACTTCAAAACTCGCCATACCTCCATCTACAACAAGTTCATCACCACCTTTGATACCTGAAAGGAGAGACAAAGGGAGATTTTAACACAATTCCTATTTTGCATTCAAATTGAAAATAAAATTAATGATTTAGTGGATAATCACTAGCTATACAACTATACTACCTTCAGAATAACCTTCATAATTTGCTTGAGCTGTGAATGGACGGGGTGCATACGCAAGAATGACACTAATCGAGAGTTTCCAAACTGTACCACACTAAAGGCAGTTTCAACAGAATTATCACCTGCAAAAAAATCAATGAATATATTCCTCAACAGAAGGGGGAAACCACATGCAAACAACACAGCCAAATATAAGAAGAAAAACATAGAATCTATTTTTGGCTAAAAGGAAAAAAAAAAGTTTTCACTATGTGCAAAATGAATTTTTCATGCATTTTTGGAAAATCACAAAGATAAAATGGAAAAAGAAATGTCAACACCTACCACACGGACATGTGGTTAACAAAACTGAAAGGCACGCATTCATGGGTTTTATGCAGATCATACATGGTTGATTGACGTGAAGGGTGGTTAGCACGATCTCTCTCGGTGAGGTCATATGTAATGGTGTCAAGAACCTGATAAGCCTTTTTCCTCGTAAAAGTGCAAGGTTCAAATGTCACAAAAAAGGAATCGAATTCCAACTATGTATCACTGGTCTTACGTTTCATGGATACATGATGAATATCTATATTAAACAATAAACTGTAAATTTCCGGAACGAAATTTGAGAAGCTGTTCACAAATAGTTAAACTTTATTTAATACCAAGATTACATGTGGAGAAAAATTATAAAATCTGTAGTTAGAAAAATAGATTATGTACTTTTAGGACTTAAAATAATATTGATTATAGATATAGGACATCAAACATATCATTTTCATTTTTAGTCCCTATTTTCAAATTAAAGGGACAAGTGGCATGCTGTGATTGGTTGACATTTTATGAATATGGGTCCGCGCCAGCGGCTTTATTCAAAAATAGGGACTAAAACTATAAATAAAATGTTTGTTGTCCTATTTCCAAAATACATATTACAATAAGTCCTAAATTTACAAAGCCCCATTAGAAAAATAAGATGCAACAACTTTGGTTACAATAACTATAATTTCATCTCATCACAGCCAAAACATAATAGATCCACTCAAGATGGAGCAAATCCATACAAATTTGCACTCCACAAACTTTTTGTGACAAAATCAAAATTTAGTCATAAATATGGGTAACCACTATGTAAAACCATTTAACCAGTAAATTATATACCTATGTATCAAGACAATGCAAAACTATGAATATACTACATGTGTGAAGACAAAGCAATTCGAAAAAGGGTCGATAAGAATAATGAACAAAAATTAATATTGCAAAAATAAATTATCTTATATTTCAGCTAGCAACTAAGGGAAAAAGAACGAAAATCGAAGTAAGTCATTTCGCAAGTAAATAAATGAAAGGTTAGATTACCACGTCAACATGAATTATAATGAATCAAATCAGAACTGTAAGACAATAATGATTCAATAACGACAAAGTGTAACAGAAAAAAGCAACTAAGAGATCAAAGTGATGGAAAGAAAAAATAAAGGTAAACATACAGAGGAAGAAGAAATGTCTCGGCGGCGTATAGATCTGAGCAACACAGATTTATAAGCAGACCGATCTGTTTTCAGAAAGCAAAAACAAATTTTGGGTTGATGGTGGTAGTTGATATTGTAGGGTTTAGGGGTTTTGAGGGGAAATGGGAGATGAGGTGAGCGGCATAAAATGCCTCTCTTTTTTCAACTGACGAAGGAGAGATGTCTACCATGGAGGAGATCTGGCGATGAGACGAAGAGAGATTTGGGGCGTAAGAAATTTTGGGCAGAAAGTTGCAGAGCAACTGAGACGAGAGAGAAATTTTGGGCGGTTAGGGGTTTTGAGTTAGGGTGTTTTTAGGGATGGCAATTTTCCCCGAAAACCCGAAAATTCGAGGATCCGGTCGGGTTCGGGGATTAAAAAAAATCTCCGAAAAATTTCGGATCGGGTTCGGATATACCCTCGGGTCTCCACGGGGATACCCGATTTTTTTAATATATAATATATATATATATATATATATATATATATATATATATATATTATAATAAATATAGGTATATAAAGATCAAAACCCTAACCTCACTATTTTTTTCCCTCACGCCGCTAGCTAACCTCATTCTCAAACTCTCCCCCCTTTTCACTCACGCCACTAGCTGCTAAACCTCACCTCTCATTCTCAGACTCTCCCCCTCTTCTTTTCTCATACGCCGGCGCTACCTCTCTTCTCTTCTCTGTCGCTCTCCTTCACGCAGGCGTCGCCGCCGCTGCTGCGCAACTCATACCTCACCCCGGCGCTGCTACGCAACTCATACCTCCCTCTCTTCGCTGTTACACAGGTATGTAAACATCAAATTCCTCTCTCTCCGCTGTTACTCAGGCGCCGGCCCCGACGCTGATTTTAGATGTTTTTTTTAGCAACATTTTTCTCTCCGCCGATTTTTTAAGTATGATTTTATATGTTTTCTTTTTTAACGTGATTTTAGATGTTTATTTTTTTTTCCCTGATTGTAGCAATAGGTATAGGAATGTTACTGTTATTATCTTTCTTAATTTTTTCTGATTGTAATAATAGGACTTTTGAGTTTGGCCAACCAATTTTCCATAATATCTAACAGATAATTTCTTTCAGATTATTTTTTTTTTCAGATTAATTTTAGTTGATTTTAGATAAATCTAACAGATAATTTTTTTTTTAGATTTAACAAATAATTTTTTCTTAATTTGTCCAGGTTAAAATGTCTATCAAAGGATGATGTAATTTAAAAGTAATTTTTTACTTAAGTGCTTAAAGAGGAATTGAAAAAAAAAAATCAAAACGGGGAACCCGTGGGGAACCCGATACCCGTTTTAAACGGGGACGGGGATCCCCGAACCTGTTATGACGGGGAACGGGGCGGGGACGGGGAATGATTTTTCTAACGGGGACGGGGACGGGGACGGGGAGTTAAAACCCGACCCCGAACCGACCCGTTGCTATCCCTAGGTGTTTTTATTTAGACCCACATATTCTGTTTAGAGCCCCAGACGAGTTGAAAATTGCTTACCTTTTAAAAATATATAAAAAGATTTTTATACCCATTTTAGAAAACCCCGGTAGAAATTTTGGATATTTTCTTGAAGATATGGCTTTTCAAATTTAAAAAGATAACTATTATAAGCATTTTGAACAAATTCATACTTTAAGTTAAAATATTATTAAAAAATAATCCCAAATGTTGTAAATGTTAAAAATTGCTAAAAAATAAAAAATAATATATATAAATAGATACAAAAACTTAAGAAATTTCTCCTCTTGAGAACTCGCCCCGAACCCTCGACATTAATTGGGACTTTCGCCCCATTGACAAAAAAATTCGGATCCGTGATTAATTTTAGTCCACCCTTTCAATGAATTCTAGCTCCGCCCTTGATCACCGACATCTCAATCATTGTGCTTCAATGGTCGGCTATGAGTTCATTTCATTGATGAGAGGAGGAGGATGGAATATGCATTTTGCTGAACTTCATTTCTGTGATGAGAGAGAGAATGGAAAATGGGTTTTGATGACGTTCATTTTGGTTGATGAGAGAGGATGAAACTGGGATTTTGTCTAAGAATTTGGTTGTGATTACGAAATGCCCATTTTCTTTTTTTTTCAAGTCAAACCCCGATTGATGGGGGCGTTTAATGGATATGAGCCTAACAATTGGGGGATGTATAATAATGGGGGGTGCAAACAGAAAATCAAGGTGTGAACAAAAACACCCTTTGAGTTATGGGGGTGAATTTTAGTTGGAGACATTTCGTTAGGGGAAAAATATCAAAAAAATATTAAATCAATATTACTAACACGTATATTAGATTACGGACGGTGACAGTATTTTGTTGTGAGAAATAGTAATGGTATAATACTCTTAGTAATCAAAGAAATAGTCTGATGTCTCTTCGCAAAAATGTTTTATATCATTAGTGAAAACACCAAAGTCCTTTAGGAGTCGTTACATTCCTTCATAGGTAATGGTTGAGTTATAGTCAGGTCCCTTAGATTATTACAAAATCGATGGAGGACATTATATTTTCTCCCAATTTGTGGTTGAAGCTGAAATCATTGTCCCGCACAAATGTTTTCTTGAATTCTGTCATTTTTTAGGTTATTCCTACTCAATGTTATCCCAACACTTGGAGAATCATCAATGGAGATGGAGTGAACATAATCATCGATCTCTATGGGACCCAATGAAAGAATGGCTGAGAGGGACCTTGTGGTAATTTTGTCAGAATCGATCAAGGTGTACTAGTCCCATGGATTCAAAGTTAAGGAATGGGAACAGTAGCCCATACTAGAGGGTGATAAACCTTACAAGAGATCTAGTTGTCCTAAGGGTGGTTGTAAAATTGGTATAACTTTCTTTTCAAATCCCTTTCCTTGATCAATTTTTTTTTATTTCCCTGTCCTTTACTTGTTCTGATATTTTTATTTTTAATGTGCATATCATAGCAAGTCAACTTTATCAATTTGAAAAAACTTTAGGAGATCAAATAGCCTATGTCATCTCTTTGACATACTATGTTGGATTCACTTTCACTTTCTTACACCTCCATCACCACTTCATTAATTTCCCCCTATGAATCGAGAACCAGTTATACCCACTACACCAAAATTGTCGACTTGTCAAGGTCTAAAATCATGACAAGTCAAACTTGTTAAGGTCTTTGACAGTGACAAGTCTGGGGGTGACAATTGACTTTTTAACAGGTTTGTCACGGTCAAAGACCGTGACAAGTTCATTATACTTATTACGGACCTGTCACGGTATTTGACCTTGACAAGTTTTGTCATGATTAAAGACCATGACAAGTCCATGACAAGTCTAATAAAATTATCACGGTCAAAGAACGTGACAAGTCCATGACAAGTTTATTTGTCAAGGACTTGTCATGGTCTTTGACCATGATAATTCTGGGCAGAATTTAAAATAAAATTGTTGGGCAGTATGGCCACTACCACTGCCCAGCAGTATATTTGTACCTGTTATAGCAAAATTGTACCTGTCCAAAAAGCATATATCCAAATAAAATTAAAATAATGTACCAAATCATGGCATATATAATCCATATCCAAATAAAATATAAATACAAATATCCATATCCAAACCAACATGTACCAAATCAAAAAAATACAAATATAATCCAATATCCAAATAAAATGATAGAAATAATGTTATGGAATAGGGTCTTGAGCAAGTCGAAGGAGGAAGGAAGGCCAAACGACATATGCACTGACACACCCCTCAATTCATTGAATGTCGCATTGTTCGCGCAACTACAAAGGTGAGTTCTCATTTCCGAACACCACGTGCATAACGAGCACCCTTGCCCCAATGTCTTGGAGGGGACATCCATGAACCATCATACGCGGGAGGAAGCTCGGATCCCTTAACACCCTCGCTATCCGCTCCCCAAAAAATATGTCAAGTAGAAACACGCTCGACCAACCGATTGTTGACATAGGCCGCTCGACGGGAGTCAAGATGGGAAACGGATTATATGGCGGTCAGTCCGTACGTATCGGCAAAGAAAAAGTGACATCCTCGTCTACCTGTACCTCCTACTCCTCCTCTTTATCCTTCCCCTTCCCCTTGGACCCCAACTGACACTCATGAAGGCGTATATATCTATGACCGTCGCCTCCAACCTTAATAGCTTATCGTCATGGGTGTCCACCTTATGATCCAACCCGTTGTTGCTCATCTCCATTCCGATAATCATCGACTTCCCCACCCGCGAGCTTACCCCCCAGTCCTCGCCTTGCGATCCTCCCCAAGAACTTGGTTGAGTGCGTCCGTAGTCAAAGATGCTTTGTCGGCATCAGACTGCGACTCATGCACTTCCTTAAGCTTTGCCTGAAATGACAAAAAGTACACAAAGAAATTAGAACGTAATTAAAAAAAAATAACATTTTATAGCTTACAATCGTGGCTTCGAACCTCGGGGCCACCTCCTTGTCCTTGTCCTTGTCCTTGTCCTTCTTCGTCCGAATGGCCACATAGGCATCGAGACTATATGGCTTACCCTTAAGGCCACTCCCCATCTCCTGAAATAAAATAATACATAATTAGTAAGTAATGCAAAGTAATGCTAAAGTAGAATAACATAAAACTAAAATTAAAAAAAAATAATAACTTACCATCATATGTTCCACCTCGGCGTAAGACGTCTGCCCGGAGTAGTGCACACCCAATTTTTTTGTCGGTTTTCCCTTCTCGATTGGCGAGATGCCAATTGCGGCTCATTGATCTCATTATCGACAAACTTTTGTCATTGTGCCAATGAGATTGGCTCTTTCGGGGGGACGGTATCACGTACGATCAAAATAGACTCCCAGGTCTTCCCAAAGTACCGATCCCGAATATTCTTCTTCAACGTCTTATATTGATCCCTCAACTGTTCCAACGTGGAGTCGCGGAGATGGGGGCAGGCCAAATTGTTCCTGTTAAATAAATGTAAACCAAAAAGAAAGTAAGTGTTAGTCTCTTATAAATATAAATATAAATATAAATTTAAATTTAAATATAAACATAAATATAAACATAATTTTAAATATAAATATAAATATAAGTACAAATATAAATATAAATACACTACCTATAGTGCCCCCCAGATGTCAATCTTGAGCTCATTAGGCACAGCCCTCCAATCGGCGTACCCCGGGCCAATGATGTCCTTCAGTAATCTAGCTATCTTGTCCAAATCCGATAATAACAATACATACGATATTAATTTCAATTTCTACCAATACCAATTTATACAAAGTTCAATTTACACACAAGCACACTGCCCCCCCCCCCCCCCTCCCCGAGCACACACTCTTGGCTCATGGACTTTGAATTAATGCTTAAATTGATTGAAACCCTAATTAACATATTCACGAACCATAAAACCACTTTTCATTCAAATTCAATAATAACAAAGCCCTAGAAGAATACACCCACTGGTCATTACAAGCATTAAAATGATCCAAGTATAAATGAATAAAAAGCATTAAATTGTCGTCCGATAATAATAAATCACTATAATACATCCACCGGTCATTACAAATAATTGGAATACTTATTATAAATCTAAAAATTATTTCAAATTCGGGTTATCATAAAAAATGGATTGATGTTCGGTAAGAGCAGCTAAGTCATCCACACTAATGTTTAGACACTTTGGCTCATGTAGGACGATTGACCACGACTCGCTATTGATATACTCCGAGTAAAACACTTACCTGACCTTTTGAAAAGCACAAACAAACAGCTCATTGCACACGTGTTCGTTGCTCTTCAACTTAGACAAGTCAACCATGATCAAATTGATGCCAGAATCAACTTTACATGTATTTTTATCCTCAACTCTTATCCAATCACAGTAAAATACAACATCTTTGAAGCTCACATAGTCTAATTCAAATATAACGGCTAGAGTATATAACGGCTACATGTAAAGTTATTTGATCTTTCTCACAGCCAGAGTATAACGGCTAGGTCGCCTAACATTTAAACTTTGGTAGGCATCGTCAAGGTTTATCCGAATATCTTTATAAGAACTTGAACCTTATACATCATTAGTGACCTCATTCTCTTCCACTTCATGAACTCCATACACGTCATCAACTAAATCCTCTAGCATATTATGATCTATATTATCATCCTCCCCTTGTACATCTATCCTACTTGTTGAAGGTTGTTGTGAAGGTTGCTCGGGGACAAAAAGAACTTTCGATTCCCCGTGAAAAAACCAAATTCGAAAACTATCTTGCCTACCCCATCTTAACAAATGTAGTACAACTGTTTTCCACTTAAACGCCTTACCATTATTATACCTAGCACACGGACACGGAAACTCTTCACCATCATGACATCTCTTTGCGTATTTCACAAATTTATTAGCACCTCTGTGAAACACATCCTCTAATCTATTTGCCTCGCCCATCCACTCTTTGTATTTAGGATATCCCATTACAACTACTACAAACAATAACCTATTATGTGTAAGAAGCGTATATTCGTGGATTAATATAAACAAAAGTGTGAACATTTAGTTCCCATTAGTATAAACAATCACATATTGAATACGTGCACATAAGAACTATAAGGCTAGTTTCTATGCGCACTATATGTAATTTAAATTAGTTATAAATGTTAAAAAATCGTTTTGTCATGCATTCAAATGAGAATACATGCAGGCATGCACCAGCTGAATCAAGTGTTATATAAGAAGTTGACTTAATGTAAATTTACACATGGGTTATCTATTGCGGTTCCCGTTATTACCTATTACATGCTGTATCAAATTTATATTATGTTTCATTTAATTATATCTTATTTCTATTCGATTTTTACATTGTTATGTTTCATTTCGCATCACAACCCTAAATGTTAGAGAATGCCTAGGGCCAACCAACTCAATGGCCATCTAAGTGTTCAAATCCACCAGTCAACAACAATTCAAGAATTCAAAACAACAATGCAAATAATAATGTCTTTTATTTGAAATTCTTATGACCAGCCAACTCAAGGGGCATCTAAATGTTCAATTCCACTAGTCAATAACAATTCAAGAATCCTAAATAATTCAACAATCTCTATGTGCATATATATATATATATATATATATATATATATATAGAGAGAGAGAGAGAGAGACTAAAATATGTGTGTAGAGAGAGAGATGGTAGTCACTGCTGCAATTAGAGAGAGAAACCAAATTTCAATTTAGAATTGAATACCAAAAATCAAATAGGCACTATACAAAAACCAAATACCAAATACCAAATACCAAATACCAATTTCAATTACAATTTCTAATACTAATTTCAATTTCAATTTAAAATACAAATTTCAAATTAAAATTCAAATTTAATTTGAAATTCAAATTCAAATTCAAACTATAATATTTATTCCTATTTCATCCATCCCCTCTAAAGGGTGAGTGGTCATATCCCATTCAAGGCCGCATATTTCTTTAACATACTTAACAACTCATGCACATTTCTATAAATTTAAGGAAAATTCGGCAGCATATTCCCTGTAGTTCTCTAAGTACACGACATAGATTCACAAGTGTGAGTGTTATTTCAATTTATCAATTAAAATAACACTTAACATCGCATCATCTAGTATTTACCCAAAGAACATTAATATACGATTGCATAACTTTCTCCAAAAGTAACAAGTTTAAGCCATTAAGAATATTATTATACAGAAACTATGGAGTCCAAAACTGTCCAAACGGGACAATTCGAGAGATCTCATTACAGAGATAATGACTCTCGAACGGGTCTAAGGGCTATTGAATGCATACGCATAAGAACTAGAAGGCTAGTATCTATGCGCTCTATAATTTAAAGTATGTTTCATTTAATTATGTCTTATCACAATTCGAGAGATTTCATTTAATTATGTAATTTAAAATATATTTTATTTAATTTAAAGTACGCATAAGAACTAAAACTTATACCAATATCAATATCAATTTATACCAATATCAATATCAATTCAAATTCAATTTTAATTTATAACCAATTTATACCAACTTACACCAATATCAATACCAATTTAATTTCAATTTCAATTTCAATTTCAATTTATACCAATTTAATTCAATTGAAATTGAATTTCAATTTCAATTCAACTCAAATTCAATATCAATACCAATGCAATCATACTCGTTTTTTGTCATGCCATTCTATCGCGCGCGCACACACACACACACACACAAATATATATATATATATATATATATATATATATATATATATATATAATTTCCAACTTGACCCCAAACCCTAACTTTCTGCACTCCAAAATCAAAACCCTAATTTATACTCTCATCAATCAACCCTACACCCCCTCCCTCCCCACCCCCCCACCACCACACAGATCCCCATCCCACACACACCTACAAACACACACACAACTATTCCCCCCCCCCCCACACACACGCGCGCAAACCCATGCACATAGACACCTACACACACATACCCACCTACACACACACACACATACACAAAGGAGAGAGAGAGAGAGAGAGAGAGAGAGAGAGAGAGAGAGAGAGAGAGAAATGACCTGAAAACGTAGAGAGTGTGAGAGAGAACCGTTGCACAGAGAGAGAAAAATGCCAGGAAAGGAAAACGGTGGAAAAAAAAGAGGTGCCCAGGGTTTTAGTTAAAAGAGTTATCACGGACCTATCAAGCTCTTTGACCGTGATAAATTTCTAAAGTTGTCACGGTCAATGATCATGACAAGTACATGACAACTGTACTTGCCACGAACTTATCACGATTAATGATCGTGATAAAAAATGCGTATTTTTTTATCACAGTCAATGACCGTGACAAGGCTGGTCAGCTCAAAGGTGATAATTTAGTCTTTTTGGTGTAGTGACCAAAATGATTTATCGAGCACGATCCTTCAACAGCCATCACCTCAAGCTCCTTCAAGTTTATTAATATTTCCACTATCCCAATAGTTACCCCCACTTCTTGAAAGAATGGGATGGATCCAAAGAGGAAGTTCCCCAATCTGATGGGAGTGAACTTTTCCCTACTTCTCCAATCGTTCAACCAAAAAAATTGAAGGAGGTTAGGAATAACTCTGGCCTCATTCTTATGGGGGATTACCCTGAAAATATGCATGTCCACCCTGCAAAGAAGACAAAGATGAACAAAAGCCTTGCTATTATTTCTAGATGGTAGGAACCCTGAAGGTCATCTTTGATGACCCTGAATGGTCCTTCCCAATTTGGGCCCCAGTTTTCCATCTAACAGTTTCCTTACGCTACTGATAACTTTCCTTAGCACATAGTTCCCGACCTGAAATTTCCTCAAGTTGATTCCTCTGTTGTATTTATTTGTTAATTGTTGTTGGTAGGATGCTAGTCTAATCGAGGCTTGTTCCTTTCTCTTGTCGTCCAGGTCAAGTTTGGTTTTAATGGTCTCATTATTAATAATTTGATTGGCGATCATTATTTTCATGGTCGAAAGACTGTCCTCTATATGTATTATAGTCTCAATTCCATTAGCTAAGGCGAAGGTTATTTCCCCAATCGACCTCCTATGAATTTTTCGGTACGCTTAAATGGCGTGGGGGAGCCCATCTACCCATACACCTTTTGCTCTTTTAAACCTTTTCTTAATTCCATCAAGGACAATCTTGTTGGAAGCTTCATCCTTCCCATTTATCTGAGGGTAATTCACCGAACTATAGTAATGTTTAATGCCATGGCTGTTGTAGAAGTCTTGGAATGGGTCGCTCTCAAATTGTGTTCCATTATCGGTGATAAGAGTTCTCATCACTCCAAAATGGGTTACAATGTTTTTCCAAATGAACGTGATCATGTTGAAGTCCTTTATATCTGCTAAAAGTTCTACCTAGATCAATTTAGTGAAATAATCCATGCCAACTAGGTGGTATTTTGGATTTCAAGGTGCCATGGGCAATGGAACTATAATGTCTAACACTCATTGCAAAAAGGGTCATGAGTTGGTCAAGGTCTTGAGACTATTTGTTGGCTTATGCAGCATTGACGAGAATATATGACACTTTTTGCACTTTTTCACATAGGAGACGGTGTCTTTTTTCATATAAGTCCACCAATATCCTTCTTTAATAGCTCTGAATGCAAAAGATCTTCTACTGGCATAACTTTCACAAATCCCCTAATGTATTTCACAAAGGACTTTGTAGACATCGTTGGGAAGCACACATTGTAAATAAGGCCTTGTAAAAGATCTTCTATAGATCTTTGACTTAAGGGATAAGTGAAAATGAGAAGACTTCATTATTATCTGATGATCTCATTTTTTATCCATGGGCAATGTTTCTTCCCGTAAGTATGTGACTATTGGATCCATCCAATTAGGATTATTTTGTGTAGTGAGTACTTAGTCAACATTCTTGGTTGAGCCAAATACTCCACTTTGATAACTCTTTTTAGGTTAGAGTTGGCAACCAAAGCCAAAGTGGGAATTGTAGAACTTAGGGACCAAATCCTAGGAGATCTAAAGGTAGGCTAACATAAATTCATACTTAGCATTGTAGTATCCGTATATCTGGTTGACTACCAGCTTATAGTCATAGTAGATGTTAAGGTGACTATTGCCAAGAGATAAAGCCTTCTTCAATCCGTCGATAAGATCCTTGTATTCTGCTTTATTATTAGATTCCTCAACGCCAAGTCATATTCTCATCTCGAGGATGGTCTAATCTGGGGTTACTAGTATCATTTATATTCCTTTTCCTTTTGAATTATATTCACCATCCACATAGAAAGTCCATTTATCCTATTAGTCGATCTCTTTTGCCATCACTTGATTGGAGTTCCACTTTATCAGGTTGATGCCCTCTAGCAAATTTAGTAACAAAGTCTGCCAAAACCTATCCTTTCATGATAGTTCTTAGATGATAATTGATATCAAACTTCCCCTATCCTACCAACCATTAGGATATTTTTTCAAAGAGGTTGGAATTTTTAACAATTTCCTTTAATATAACAGAGGTTATAGCTGTAACGAATTGCCTCGAAGTAGTGCTTTAAGGCAATCACTGATGAGTAGGATAGGTTTTCTAGCAGGAGATAATGTGTCTCGATAACCAACAATAACTTTTTGATGTAATATATTAGGGCATGTGACCTTTTTTCTCTTATAACATGGATAAAATGATATCTTGGTCAGACACCGAGAGATGCGGGTCGATTGGATCCCTTAAATTTGGGACCATGAGCATAGGAGGTCGGCTTAGGTAGAGTTTTATTTCATCAAGGTCCCTTAAACATTCATCATTTCAAATCTCATTCTTCCAATTCCACATCAGTTGAAAGAAGGGTCGATAATTATCTGAGGACTTGGAAATGAAGCAATAGAGTGCCATGAGCATCCCGATTAACATCTCAACATCCATGGTAGTCCGTGGTGGTTAGATGATCCTTATTTCTTCGATTTGGTTATGTTTTCTTTGAATCCCATCCACCTGACCAGATAACCCAAGAACTTTTTGAATTGGACTCCAAATGAAGATTTGGCTACATTGAGCATCATTCTGTAGTACTTGAGGACCTCAAATGTCTTTACCAAATATTCTAGATTGTCTCCTTATGTTTAATCTTCATGAGCATGTCATCTATATACACCTCCATGGTATCACCCATATCACGCCTGGACATTATAGTGACTAAATTTTAATAGGTCTCTCCTGCATTCTTGAGTCTAAATGGCATAACCGTGTAGTAATAGAGACCAAGGGTAGTACATATTATGTGTCATCAACTAGTTAGTCTATCATCGATAGAGTAAAGTTGTCCTTGGGACATAATTTATTAAGTTCAATGAAGTCTATGCAGACCCACCATTTCCCGTTACTCTTCCTTACCATGACTGGATTTGAGATCCAATGAGGGTATTGAACTTTTTTGGTGGACCTTGCTCCAAAATTTTACCAGCTTCCTCTTTTACTTATTTTATCTTTTTTGAGGATGTTTGTCATGCCTTCTATGTTATTGGTGGAAATATCAGATCCACGTGAATTAGGTGGAACATTACTTTGGGGATAATGTCAAGAATATCATGCACCTACCAAGCGAACATATCCTAGTTCTTCTTGAGGAAAGAAACAATATCTTCTTTTTTCTTAATCGGTGAGTGAACTGCCGATTAAAAACTTTTTTTCGGGTGAGAGTCATCAAACATAACCTCTTGTGGTAGTTCCATGACTCTATCTGTAGGGGACACTCTTATGTCTTCTACCATCGGTCTCTTGTTCTTTTGTTATTATTTGTAGGTCTAGATACCGATGCTTTATCCACCTTCTCCTTATTATTTTATTATTTAGGTCTAATGGCAAAAATAACTTTGATATACTTCCAATTGTAATGGCTAACACCATATTTCCTATTAAAATTAACAATCTTCCTACTAAGTGGACCAAAAGGATGTTCACCTCTTTAAAACCTTCCGGTTGTAGTTAAGATGGTTAAATAAATCGAGGTATAATACTTTTGAGAACTCCCCTGGTCCACTAGTAGCTTATCCATATCCCAGTTGGTAGACCTGAGTGTGATTACTAATGCATCATGATGTGTTGTTCTGACTCGTACTAGGTCTTCCTCAGTGAAAATGATGTGCTTAGCATAATCAATTTCTTCTAGTCGGTGATATTTTCCACTAGTAGGTTTAGCGGGTCTGATATGGAAATATTCTACCATTGCAGTGATTTTCTTTGTGACACCTCGAAAAATCCATAAATATATTAATCAAGTCTAATATAAAATCACGACAGTAAAAAACAATTAGTAATATTCAAAGCATGAACAAGATAACCATGAGAAAAAACAATGTAAAGTAATAAATAGTTGAATAAATTAAAACATTCTCGGACACCATCCAACTGACAATAGAATAAAACTCCAACTCTAAAGTATACGAATTGCAATACAATAAATGTATCTCATATAAATGTCTGACTCGGGAGAACTGAAATAAATACAACTAATAGATAACTAAAATATATATGAATACGGGAATGTAAAGGAGCAATAATGCTCGACACCTAGATCTTAACAATAATAAATAGAACTGGTTCTAGAGAAACTCCTCCAATGAGTAACACGAGTCTGCAGCAACAACTTCGCCTAAGACTTGTAAAAATGGTTCAATAGAGAGGATTAAACCCAACAAGTTCTTGGGAATATAACTACATTTAGTTGACAATAATATTAAAACATCTTCCTCCCATATTAAGTTTATTTTAAGTTACCCCATCCCAAATAACAAAATTAAGTATGAGGTTCCAATCCCAACCTGAATGAGGCTCATGTGATATAATTTAATCTTTTAATTAATTATTCATTACTTAAATAATCTTAAGCGCATCTATAGTATTAAGAATAGATTATTCCATGATATTCTCTTAGTTAACGAAATATCTCTTATTAAACATTATTATCTTACTTTAACAATCTCAAGTTATGATTATAAATGTGTATCTATAGTGTATCAATCTTTAAAATTCCTAAGTCATAATCCAATCTATACATCTTCGATATATTTATAATATTATTCCTTAGTCATTATCTCAAGTATGTGTTTTTTGGAGAAACGAGACGGTACCCTTGAGATTTATTAATTAAAGGAGAAAAGGTCTCTCCAAAGTGGCAATTACAAGCGCATATAAAACTTAGCACATATCAAATAAAAAATACCTATCAATCCAAACTTTTGGGGAGCTAATTACCAATGGGATAATAGAGGAAATAAATAAATATGGGACGCTATCACAGTCCCATTACAAAGAGTGAAAGACAACAACTAGACTAAGTTGACTTATGTAATTTTCCTAATGTATTTTGAACCAACTTTATCTAACTTAACCTACCTTTAGGCAATTTAGGAAGATCATTACAATATTCAACAACATTCCTTTATTAGCCAAGATATTCGCAACCATATTTGATTCCCTAAAAAGATAATGCACAGAGTAATGAAAGGATTCGAGTTGTAGCATTATCTCTTCTAGGCATAATCTGACTTTCCATGGAGGTTTCTATTCCTCCTTAATAATTTGAATAAGCAATAAAGAATTAGACTCAGTTTGGATAAAATTAAGCTTAAATGTTTTTCACACATTGGGACCTAACTTTAATCCCATTAATTTTGATGTTGGATTTTAAGAGATTCACACTAAATTAGAAAAAGCCATAATCATATTCCCCTTGTGATATCTAACAATGCCTCCATAATAACTAGGACAAGGATTACCTTTTGAAACCCCATCAACATTTAATTTGTACGCATTTTGAAATAGGAATTTCCATTGAATTCCTTTAAAAATATATTACCTTGTAGAGACTGATAAATCAAATATGTCTTTGATTCTTCCATCAAAAAAGAGGATTAGATATTTTAGTCTCTTATGTTACGTTTATTTTTTTACTTGAATATGAAGTCTGAAATCTGAATCTGAAAAATATGTTTGTTTTTGCATCTGAATATCTGAATCTGAAAAATATGTTTGTTTTTACATCTGAATATACTTATGAATGAATGTACTTAGACTAATTCAGACTTCAGATTCAGACTTCAGACGTAACCCTACCTCTTAATCATTAAGAGCCAAATATGACCGTTAGCCTCTTAATTATTTAAAAAAACAAACACTTTTTGATACCTCTTAAGTCTGAATGGTTCAGATTCAGACTTAAGAGGTAAAAATAAACAACACCTAAGTCTTACAAATATCACTTATGATGATTACACTTTGGCTTATGATTTTACGATGGTTTACTTTGATGTCTTCATAACAAGATTTAATTCTAGCCTTACAAATTTCTAACCAAACTACAATAGTAATCATCTCACATATAAACTTCATATAATCTTTGGAACCTGATGAATCTCTAATTTATTTTCAAACAAATACCAAACTATGTTTGACTTTTCACACCAAATGAACACATGATTGATGTTTTCAGAATGACAATTACAAGCCCTGCATTGTCAAGCTAGCCTAGATCCCAAGTTTTGGATGTTCTCGTCAAGAGTAATACAATTATTAATTATCCTCCATATGTTAATGGATATTTATTTGGAATATGAGGATCTTAAAGGTCTTTCGTCAATCTAAAAATAGAAAAATGTTTCTGAATTATCTTAATAATAAAATAAAATTTAAACTCAACTGATGTGGAAGGATTCTATATCCATTAATATCAATACATTCCATATGATGCAAAAATAATACATTGCATTCTTCTCTAAGCTAAAGATCCACCATTAGATATTTGATTATAAGACTTGTATTTATTCTTCATAAACTCGACCCAAAGAGAATTTTTAAATTTGAATTTCCGAAATATTCTCATTCTACAAGCATGAGTAATCACATTGAAATCAGTAAAACCTACCCCCTTTCTTTTTTCTCTCTACTTATCTTCCCAACCTTTACACTAATGCTTCCAACCCTGCTTTCCACTTCCTCCCCCAAACATTGGTCAAGGATTTCAACATATAGGTAAGAATGGATGATAACACATGATATACTAGAATTGATCTACCACCATTGGACAAGAGTTTAGAGTTCCAACCATCTATTTTCCTCCTCAAATTCTCAAACAAACTCTCACAGTATTGTATAAAACACTTGTGTTCTCTGCTATCTCCTTTTTCCTTCTCATATTCTTCTTTTTAACAATAACAAAGCTTCTATTTATCACATTTATCTTATGACCAAACACTTCTGCAAAAATTTTAACGCCTCCCATTAAAATTTTCAATTCTTAACAAATCCCGTTAAAATTTTCAATATCTTTTATCTCCTTTAGAGGAAAGAATCAAATCATTTGTAAAGCGTAAATGATATAATAAAGTGGTCCCAGTAGGATGGTAACATTTATTTAATAGACAATATAGAATCAAATCGTCAAAACCTCTACGTAAAGTTTTAACAGCAATAATGAATAGACTATGGGATATGGGATCCCCTTGTCTTCCTCCTGTAGAAGATTTAAAGTACCCTTTGTATTGACCATTAATAATAATTAAGAACCAGTTATTAGAAATTCATCTCCAAATAAAGTCTATCCATTTTTCCCCAAGCATCTCTTAACTTTAGCTAGAAAGCCCCAACAAACTCTACTATAAGTCTTTTCCACATGTCTATTTTAAAAATAACATTTCCCCTATGAATATTCATTCCCAAATTGTGCACCATATTGTAAGGACATTTTTCTCATGTCCAATATGTTTCATTTATGTATGTCGTACGCCGCTACATTTGGCACGTCACCTCAAGATCGCACATGACGGCCTCTATCCGAATTCCGGGAATCAAGCATTCAACATCTCCATTAATGTGTCCTACATATGCCTCAACGACTTCACGTTCCATGATTTTAGGGACTTAATGCAAGTGGTACGCAAGGGAAGTCAAAACAGTGAAAAAAGGCTTGATAGGGAAGTTCAAGGGCATTTTCATAATTTCACATCCATAGTTAGGAGGTCTGGTCAACTGGAAAGTTGAATAGCTCGCCGCAACGAAGATACTGGAAGAAACGGCACCTCAATCCGAGCTACGGTGAAGAAGTTATGACCTTTTGAAGTTGGAGAAAATTCCTTGAAGAATGCTGTTTTTTTTTTTTAACCTCATACCAGAATGGGAACACCAAACCGGTTCGGTGTACCCCAGATGGGGTTCGGTGTACCTGTACGCTGATAAGTTTTTAAGAGTTTTAACAAAGCGGGATTTTTCATATTTTTTCCTATAAATACCAACTTCGGGGGAGTTGTTTTGCAAGACTTTAGAAGACGTTTTTGAGAGTCCAAATACCTCTAGTCTTCATATTTTTGAGTCCCAAGACTCATGTTTTGATTCACACAATTGCCAAACCTTTGTGAATCTTTTTGGTAACCCAAGAACACAACCTTATGTTTGTTCAAACCTTTGTGGAGAGATCTTTGCAACCGAGGGCTGCGTGTCATTGCCGAGGGAGTCTCTACAAAGATTTATGACTGCGTGTCATTCAGGAGTGCTGCGGTTCTTCCTTTGTTGATTGGACTGAGGTTCATGTGGGTTCGCTGCGTGTGGATTCATTGCTGTATTTCATTATAAATCTTGTAAGTTGCGATTTACTCTTTATAGTGAAATAAAAGGTTTTGCCCTTGCGGGGGATTTTTCCTTATATTTGTGTCGCATGATTTAATTGCTTATGGGTTGACACACACACGCACTTTTAGATGCATATTTAGGGGCTGAAATTAAATAAGTTTTCCAAAGTTGAATTTTGCGAAGTTTACTTAATATCACGCATTCTCAAATTGGTATCAGAGCGGGTTACGCTAATTTATCGCGTGATCCTGATTTTTCAAGGATTTATGTTTTTGTGATACAATTTGACTTCTCACGTCGTCAAATTGGTATCAGAGCAGGTTGCGCAAATTTATCGCGTATTCCTATTTTTCGCAAAAATTGTGTGATATTGATTTTTTTAAAATCAGTTTTATGAAAAATCGCAATTTTTCAATGGAACGCCCATTTAATGAGGAGCCTATTTTTGAAAAATTTCACGACTGTGCTGAAAAATTAAAAACTTTGCATTTGAAACTTTGCAAAAGAATTAAAGTTTTGGAAAAAGAAAATTCTCTCTTTAAAAGTAAGATTGAATATTTGCAAGAGTTTCAAACTCAAAGTGATATTTGTCGTGAGCACTTTGGTAATTTGTGTACTGATTTTGATTCTTTAAAAATTGCCAAAAAGAAGAGTGATGAGAGAGTCCTAGTTTTAGAGAAGGAATTGGAGGACTTAAAAAATTCTAGGGTTCCCGTTTGTGCCGTCGAGGATAAAAAATTAATCGATGATTTTACGACACGCGAAAAGACTCTTAGGAATAAGTTTGTTTTAATTGAGGGGGAGCGTGATAAACTGTTAAGTTTAATTGATAGTTTGAAGAAGGCGTCCCTTAATTTGGAAGAGTCTAATTCTTTTCTTGAGTCAAAAATTTTGAAGTTAAAAAATAATTTGACAGACTCAAGTAGGTTTGATAGTGATGGTAATGGCTCATCGTGTTCTCATGCTAAAGCCAAAACCATTATTTGTTTTAGAGGGTCAACTAATTCCAAGGACGCTAGAAAAGATCACACTTTCGGTGTCATCCCACCCGTTTACACATGCTCATATTGTGGTAGGAATGGTCACCTTAGGCGATTTTGTTTTGATCTTGGAAGAGGTCCTAGGAATTTGAAGTCTAGTATTTTGTTGGTTCCCAAAACCCCTTGTCGACGTGTTTCATCCATTTGGGTTAGGAAATCACTTTTGGAGGAACTAGATTTTAGACAAGTTGATTCCCGTTTGCTTGCACATGATTCTTCTCTTGCCATATCATATAGATGATTGTGTTTGCATGTTTGTCATACGCTAGTTATGCTTTTTGATATATTTTTGCTAGCGTTGTGACATGTACTTTTTGTATATATTTTTTTGAAAAATTTTGAAAAATACAAAAAGATTTTTTTTGTTGCACCGTTTATGGATGAACACTTTGGATGACCGAGTCACAACATCATTCCATTTTTTCATGTGACTATTTGATAGTGTTTTGAGACAATAGGTCAATTCATCCATGTGCTTTATAATGTTTGGAGTCATTAAGATGTAATTAAGTGTTACTTCCTACATGTTTGACTCATATTTCCTTTATTGCACACATGCACGGATTTGTTTGATTATTGTGCTTGTCTTATCACATGTTGGTTGGGTGTTTTCACTTCAATCCTGTCCTTAAAACGAACCAAGCGCGATAATTTTTTATAAGGAAATTGTGCATATAAAAACCGTTTTGTGAGATTGTGTGCTTTTTTAAAAACGGGGAGGGGCTGCGAAAGGTACATATCTATCCTTTGCGCAAAAGCCACCGTTAAAAAGGACCTAAAAAATGGAGGAATTTTATTATCCGGGGTCCAAAGAGGTTTAAAAGAGCCCGAAAAAAATTGAAAGGCAATAAAAAGAAATTCATGCATATTATGGGCCATTTAGGTTTTTGCACCAATTCTCCAAAGTTTGAGAATTTAGATTACCTCTAAAAGAATATATATATGAGGGAGTTTGGTTGGAGAATTTAAAATGGGTTTGCACGTCCTTGATATTTGAAAATGCGCTACTTAGTTTTGGACGTTATTGGTGTGGAAATCACTTTGACTTTGATTTGTTGATTTGCATAAGACGATGTCATCTAAATTCAACAAAATTTTTTACACCTAAGGATACTTTTGATGTTCATTCGTTAGGGGTACACATATGCATCGTGCACATATGATTGATTGAGTTGATTTACCTATCGAATGTGTTCACACCCATTCATTCCGTTTCCATGACTTGGTTGTTTGAGTTTAAATCCATGGTGTGATTTTTGTATCATATTTGTTCATATTGGTATCCTATCTTTGTATGAACAATTTGAAAAAATCAAAAATAGTTTGTGAAGATTTTTTTTTGAGCATCTCCTTGCAAGAGCACGTTTGCCATTTGATTGATGCCTTGATTTGTATACCATGACACCCCGATTTTGCTTATTTGATTCATTCTTCTTATTTGTCTATTTGGGGACATCATAAAAAGGGGGAGAAAGAATTATCATTTTATGGGGGAGTTTGAATTTTGGGGGAGTTTTGAGATTTGACTTATGCTTATCATATATTGGTATCTATGTTTATCTCATTTCAAACTCGATACGTCACTTGGTATTTTTTTTTGTTTCTCATGTGTGTAGGTACTACAATGATGATCTCTGAATTGCACACCCTGATGAGAAAAGATTTGAGATTCCTGAACATTTGAAGAACAAACGATGAAGACTATTCATTTGTACCTTTTCCAGTTTTGGGTTCATGGGAGGGTAGATTTGTATAGGCAATTTCATATTTGATAATTCGAATTTTTTATGTATGTACCGGCATAGACATAGGGGGAGATTTGTAAGGACATTTTTCTCATGTCCAATATGTTTCATTTATGTATGTCGTACGCCGCTACATTTGGCACGTCACCTCAAGATCGCACATGACGGCCTCTATCCGAATTCCGGGAATCAAGCATTCAACATCTCCATTAATGTGTCCTACATATGCCTCAACGACTTCACGTTCCATGATTTTAGGGACTTAATGCAAGTGGTACGCAAGGGAAGTCAAAACAGTGAAAAAAGGCTTGATAGGGAAGTTCAAGGGCATTTTCATAATTTCACATCCATAGTTAGGAGGTCTGGTCAACTGGAAAGTTGAATAGCTCGCCGCAACGAAGATACTGGAAGAAACGGCACCTCAATCCGAGCTACGGTGAAGAAGTTATGACCTTTTGAAGTTGGAGAAAATTCCTTGAAGAATGCTGTTTTTTTTTTTTAACCTCATACCAGAATGGGAACACCAAACCGGTTCGGTGTACCCCAGATGGGGTTCGGTGTACCTGTACGCTGATAAGTTTTTAAGAGTTTTAACAAAGCGGGATTTTTCATATTTTTTCCTATAAATACCAACTTCGGGGGAGTTGTTTTGCAAGACTTTAGAAGACGTTTTTGAGAGTCCAAATACCTCTAGTCTTCATATTTTTGAGTCCCAAGACTCATGTTTTGATTCACACAATTGCCAAACCTTTGTGAATCTTTTTGGTAACCCAAGAACACAACCTTATGTTTGTTCAAACCTTTGTGGAGAGATCTTTGCAACCGAGGGCTGCGTGTCATTGCCGAGGGAGTCTCTACAAAGATTTATGACTGCGTGTCATTCAGGAGTGCTGCGGTTCTTCCTTTGTTGATTGGACTGAGGTTCATGTGGGTTCGCTGCGTGTGGATTCATTGCTGTATTTCATTATAAATCTTGTAAGTTGCGATTTACTCTTTATAGTGAAATAAAAGGTTTTGCCCTTGCGGGGGATTTTTCCTTATATTTGTGTCGCATGATTTAATTGCTTATGGGTTGACACACACGCACTTTTAGATGCATATTTAGGGGCTGAAATTAAATAAGTTTTCCAAAGTTGAATTTTGCGAAGTTTACTTAATATCACGCATTCTCAAATTGGTATCAGAGCGGGTTACGCTAATTTATCGCGTGATCCTGATTTTTCAAGGATTTATGTTTTTGTGATACAATTTGACTTCTCACGTCGTCAAATTGGTATCAGAGCAGGTTGCGCAAATTTATCGCGTATTCCTATTTTTCGCAAAAATTGTGTGATATTGATTTTTTTAAAATCAGTTTTATGAAAAATCGCAATTTTTCAATGGAACGCCCATTTAATGAGGAGCCTATTTTTGAAAAATTTCACGACTGTGCTGAAAAATTAAAAACTTTGCATTTGAAACTTTGCAAAAGAATTAAAGTTTTGGAAAAAGAAAATTCTCTCTTTAAAAGTAAGATTGAATATTTGCAAGAGTTTCAAACTCAAAGTGATATTTGTCGTGAGCACTTTGGTAATTTGTGTACTGATTTTGATTCTTTAAAAATTGCCAAAAAGAAGAGTGATGAGAGAGTCCTAGTTTTAGAGAAGGAATTGGAGGACTTAAAAAATTCTAGGGTTCCCGTTTGTGCCGTCGAGGATAAAAAATTAATCGATGATTTTACGACACGCGAAAAGACTCTTAGGAATAAGTTTGTTTTAATTGAGGGGGAGCGTGATAAACTGTTAAGTTTAATTGATAGTTTGAAGAAGGCGTCCCTTAATTTGGAAGAGTCTAATTCTTTTCTTGAGTCAAAAATTTTGAAGTTAAAAAATAATTTGACAGACTCAAGTAGGTTTGATAGTGATGGTAATGGCTCATCGTGTTCTCATGCTAAAGCCAAAACCATTATTTGTTTTAGAGGGTCAACTAATTCCAAGGACGCTAGAAAAGATCACACTTTCGGTGTCATCCCACCCGTTTACACATGCTCATATTGTGGTAGGAATGGTCACCTTAGGCGATTTTGTTTTGATCTTGGAAGAGGTCCTAGGAATTTGAAGTCTAGTATTTTGTTGGTTCCCAAAACCCCTTGTCGACGTGTTTCATCCATTTGGGTTAGGAAATCACTTTTGGAGGAACTAGATTTTAGACAAGTTGATTCCCGTTTGCTTGCACATGATTCTTCTCTTGCCATATCATATAGATGATTGTGTTTGCATGTTTGTCATACGCTAGTTATGCTTTTTGATATATTTTTGCTAGCGTTGTGACATGTACTTTTTGTATATATTTTTTTGAAAAATTTTGAAAAATACAAAAAGATTTTTTTTGTTGCACCGTTTATGGATGAACACTTTGGATGACCGAGTCACAACATCATTCCATTTTTTCATGTGACTATTTGATAGTGTTTTGAGACAATAGGTCAATTCATCCATGTGCTTTATAATGTTTGGAGTCATTAAGATGTAATTAAGTGTTACTTCCTACATGTTTGACTCATATTTCCTTTATTGCACACATGCACGGATTTGTTTGATTATTGTGCTTGTCTTATCACATGTTGGTTGGGTGTTTTCACTTCAATCCTGTCCTTAAAACGAACCAAGCGCGATAATTTTTTATAAGGAAATTGTGCATATAAAAACCGTTTTGTGAGATTGTGTGCTTTTTTAAAAACGGGGAGGGGCTGCGAAAGGTACATATCTATCCTTTGCGCAAAAGCCACCGTTAAAAAGGACCTAAAAAATGGAGGAATTTTATTATCCGGGGTCCAAAGAGGTTTAAAAGAGCCCGAAAAAAATTGAAAGGCAATAAAAAGAAATTCATGCATATTATGGGCCATTTAGGTTTTTGCACCAATTCTCCAAAGTTTGAGAATTTAGATTACCTCTAAAAGAATATATATATGAGGGAGTTTGGTTGGAGAATTTAAAATGGGTTTGCACGTCCTTGATATTTGAAAATGCGCTACTTAGTTTTGGACGTTATTGGTGTGGAAATCACTTTGACTTTGATTTGTTGATTTGCATAAGACGATGTCATCTAAATTCAACAAAATTTTTTACACCTAAGGATACTTTTGATGTTCATTCGTTAGGGGTACACATATGCATCGTGCACATATGATTGATTGAGTTGATTTACCTATCGAATGTGTTCACACCCATTCATTCCGTTTCCATGACTTGGTTGTTTGAGTTTAAATCCATGGTGTGATTTTTGTATCATATTTGTTCATATTGGTATCCTATCTTTGTATGAACAATTTGAAAAAATCAAAAATAGTTTGTGAAGATTTTTTTTTGAGCATCTCCTTGCAAGAGCACGTTTGCCATTTGATTGATGCCTTGATTTGTATACCATGACACCCCGATTTTGCTTATTTGATTCATTCTTCTTATTTGTCTATTTGGGGACATCATAAAAAGGGGGAGAAAGAATTATCATTTTATGGGGGAGTTTGAATTTTGGGGGAGTTTTGAGATTTGACTTATGCTTATCATATATTGGTATCTATGTTTATCTCATTTCAAACTCGATACGTCACTTGGTATTTTTTTTTGTTTCTCATGTGTGTAGGTACTACAATGATGATCTCTGAATTGCACACCCTGATGAGAAAAGATTTGAGATTCCTGAACATTTGAAGAACAAACGATGAAGACTATTCATTTGTACCTTTTCCAGTTTTGGGTTCATGGGAGGGTAGATTTGTATAGGCAATTTCATATTTGATAATTCGAATTTTTTATGTATGTACCGGCATAGACATAGGGGGAGATTTGTAAGGACATTTTTCTCATGTCCAATATGTTTCATTTATGTATGTCGTACGCCGCTACATTTGGCACGTCACCTCAAGATCGCACATGACGGCCTCTATCCGAATTCCGGGAATCAAGCATTCAACATCTCCATTAATGTGTCCTACATATGCCTCAACGACTTCACGTTCCATGATTTTAGGGACTTAATGCAAGTGGTACGCAAGGGAAGTCAAAACAGTGAAAAAAGGCTTGATAGGGAAGTTCAAGGGCATTTTCATAATTTCACATCCATAGTTAGGAGGTCTGGTCAACTGGAAAGTTGAATAGCTCGCCGCAATGAAGATACTGGAAGAAACGGCACCTCAATCCGAGCTACGGTGAAGAAGTTATGACCTTTTGAAGTTGGAGAAAATTCCTTGAAGAATGCTGTTTTTTTTTTTTAACCTCATACCAGAATGGGAACACCAAACCGGTTCGGTGTACCCCAGATGGGGTTCGGTGTACCTGTACGCTGATAAGTTTTTAAGAGTTTTAACAAAGCGGGATTTTTCATATTTTTTCCTATAAATACCAACTTCGGGGGAGTTGTTTTGCAAGACTTTAGAAGACGTTTTTGAGAGTCCAAATACCTCTAGTCTTCATATTTTTGAGTCCCAAGACTCATGTTTTGATTCACACAATTGCCAAACCTTTGTGAATCTTTTTGGTAACCCAAGAACACAACCTTATGTTTGTTCAAACCTTTGTGGAGAGATCTTTGCAACCGAGGGCTGCGTGTCATTGCCGAGGGAGTCTCTACAAAGATTTATGACTGCGTGTCATTCAGGAGTGCTGCGGTTCTTCCTTTGTTGATTGGACTGAGGTTCATGTGGGTTCGCTGCGTGTGGATTCATTGCTGTATTTCATTATAAATCTTGTAAGTTGCGATTTACTCTTTATAGTGAAATAAAAGGTTTTGCCCTTGCGGGGGATTTTTCCTTATATTTGTGTCGCATGATTTAATTGCTTATGGGTTGACACACACACGCACTTTTAGATGCATATTTAGGGGCTGAAATTAAATAAGTTTTCCAAAGTTGAATTTTGCGAAGTTTACTTAATATCACGCATTCTCACATATCTTGAGCCAAAAGAAGATTATCTTTAATAATTCTATTTTCACAAAGCCACTTTGATTGTTTGAGATTAATTCTGGGAAAACTTTTAAAAGTCTGGATGAAAGATTCTATGAGAAATTACAAAGGCTGGTAGGCCTATAATCCTTACATTTAGTAAGATTTTTCTTTTTAGGAATTAATACAATAGATGTAATGGACCATCTCTTAGGGAATTCACCGCCTACTAAAAAAGTATTAACACAAGCTATAAAGCCATCCTTTATAATATGCCAATATTTTTTTGCAAAATTTCCCCCTAAAATGATCAGGACCAGGAGTTGAATCATTATTTAAGTCATACACTACTTGGTAAACCTCCCTCTTAGTAGCATAGACAACTAACACATCATTCTTGTCAACATCTATAATGGTGGGGATATTAGCCAAAATTTGATCCTCCTGAATCGTGGGTTTTGCGGTAAGGATGTTTTGAAAGTGGTTTACAATTTGATTGTCTATAGCATCTTTATCATCCAACCGCTTGCCTTGCTAATCTTTGATTATTTGGATAGTCGAATGATTGCGCTTTGACTTGTCTTTGGAACGAAAGAGTTTGGAATTTGAATCACCTTCGTTCATCTATTTAATAGAAGACTTTTGTTTCTAGTATATCTCTTCATTTTTAATAGTCAATATTAACTTCGCTCTACATTAATTTAGATTGTTTCTATTAGAATCCCCACTGTCAATTTCATAGGCCAATTCCCTGTGTAGAACTTCATCTTCTAAGTATTTAATAAACTAAAAAATATTTGTAAACATCTTTTGTTCCATTTGCTAAAATCCCCTTAAATCCTTCGGAGTTTCACAAAAAATCTTCATAGTATGTTCTTGAACTTCCCCCGCTCCAAGAAGACCTAACAATATCCTCAAAATTTTGACGATTGAACAACATAAATTGGAATTTAAAGGATTTTGGAATCATATTATGTTCTATTTTAACATTGAGAAGCATACGAGCATGATCAGAGAAAGTTATAGTCAACTGATTGTTTACTAATCCTCTATCAAGTCTAGAAATTATTATCCCATCTTTATCCCTATTACTACACCATGTAAATCTAGTGTTTGAGAAATTATAACATTATGCAAAAAAATAAAAGAGAAAATAAATAATATGAGAAAGGATGTGTGGGAAAGGACGTGTCGATTTGTGAAGAAGTATGTCCCTTAAATATGTGTCAATTCATAAATATACATAACCTTTAAAGTATGTCTATTCATGAATGAACATGACCATTATTATAATACCTATTCATAAAAAGACACAAATTAGTCTCCATCTCTACTCTTTAAAAATAGGGGAAGTGTGATTAGAATGGTCAAATGACCAAATAACCCTCCTCTAAATTACAATCCCCCAATTACCTTTCAACCATATGAGGAACAAACCTTTCAACTAATCCCAATTCATCTACTTTCCCTATTGTTTCACCACAACCCATCATTATCTCAACGAATATGATCAGGCACAACTGTGAACATGGAAGCTGAAACATTACACACAACGTAAATCGAGTCTTCTCACATTCGACCATAAAACCCACGCCATCAACACATTATCACCACCTAAGCCCTATACCCAATACTCATCTACAGGCACAAATTTTCTATATGGCATTTTGTTTTATTTGTGTTCATAAATTATGATGGCAGGGCTTGAAAAGTGGTACGATAAAATGTGTAGTTTATGTATTAATAGATTTGGTTTCTATTGAAATGATGTTTAAGAAAATCTGATCATGGGAAATAGGTTATTCTATTTACCCATATAATTTTCCATCTTTAATTTTTTTTCTTCTAATTTGTAATTTAACTTGATTTAATTTTTTTTTTGCATTTCATTGTTTATGAGTCTAAATTCCTTACATTGAATAATATTTCATGATACAAATGATGGACAGTGGTGACGACTAATTTGCTGAGGATGATGCATGACATTATTTGTTTCCTTGAAAAGTGTACCATAAAATGTGAAGTACTAGTATTGATAGATTTGATTTTTATTAAAATGATGTTTAAGAAATATTATCATGGAGAATAGGTTATTCAGTTTACCCATAAAATAGGTTATTCAGTTTACCCATAGAATTATTTGACTTCAAATATTTTTCTTCAAATTTTTAATTGAACTTGATTTGGTTTTTTGTACATTTCATTGTAACTAATTGAGTCTAAATTCCTTAATTTGAGTAAAAAAAATTGTAGGACAATTGTTGGATAGTGGTGACAACTAATTTGTCGAGAATGACGTATGCCAATGTTTGTTTTATGTGACCACAAATATATAAAACTTTCTCATATTGAACTAATTTTCCATATGCATTTTTTATATTTATAGTAAAGTTGCTCTAAAATAACAAATGTAGTGAATTGTTACCTGATAAAGGGAATAAAGGTCATTGACCTTTAACGCAAAGAATAAAAATGCCTGCACAGTTAACTGTTCATAATGTTTAGCAATTGACCATTGAGAATAAATCGAACTCAAATAGACCTCCTTCCCATACATTTAGTACTACGAGAGTAAAGATTTTCATGGGTTGTGTCATGAGATAAATTGTTTTTCTATTATTAACTTGTATTGTATTACCATCTTGAGTATGTTGATGTTTTCATATAATGGATAATATTGTATATACACATCTTAGTAATATTTTAATTTTCTCTTTCCTAGACTTATGATGTCTCTTTTGGTTACTATCATTAGATTATGTATTTGTGTGTATAAGAGACTTGGTGCGAGAAGCGTGGATTGTGAATCTGGGATTGAAGAAAATTCTTATTTATTTCGGAGGTAATATTAATTTGTTAGTGTTTTATTTATGAATCATGTTAGTACAATAATGTTTACTATTCTGAATGGAAATTTTTGAAATGTCTTCCATACATGAAACATTTATCGTCTATCATAGTAGGAAATTTGTTATATTGACCGAATATATAAAATTTGTTATTGGAAGTCAGAAACATGTAATGTTCTTATATATGAATGCTTATGTATATCTCTGTTTTATTGATAATTAAGGATTTAAAATAAAATATATCAAACAGTATGCCAGATTATGCACCAAAGAGAGAAGAATCCAAATATGTTATTGGGCATGTACTCAATACATTATGCACAGAGGGTTGGACCATGATTAAGCAAATAAATGTGGAATACTTCAGACTATAATTCAAGGGCATTGTTAGTATGTTATTTAAAATCAGTATCCATAAAATATTTCTAAACATGGTGGGATACGGGGACAGTAATGCATGCCTCGATTGTTGGAAAACTATTTTAATCTAAGAGAGACACTAAATAGCAACCAAATAATATAAAATACAAGAAAACGTGAAATATAAATTAAATTATCTTCATTGCTTCTTCTCAAAAAGTACAGTAACCATTGATGCTACAAATACGCTACCGTAGGGAGTAGAAAGAAAAGGGTGCAATTACAATTTAATTACGGGTTTCCTTAGAATTTTGCTTAAATGAATGATGAAAACAAGAATTTGTAAAACAAAAGTGAATTCGTTAATTTTTTAAATTTTAAGACATTCTTCAAATTTCTGTTAATTTCTTGTTTGAATTCCATGTTTTTTTTTCATGTTAATTTTATGTCTTAAATTTAGGGATGAGATCATTTATAAATTCAACTATGTGGACTATTAGTATGAGGGGGAGTTGTTAGGTATATATCGCACACACAATGAGAAATGATGCACCAACGTTTTAAGTTACAAATATTTTGTAAGTTTGTACGAGTGTTTTAACAATCATGTGCTCATCAATACGATCTCAAGAAAGTTTTATCCCTTAAAAATGTGTCAATCTAATCTTCTTTAGAAATGAAAAAGGATAGAAGTGAGTTTGAATAATCTAAATAATAAAATTATTATAGCCCCCTTTATTTTGAAAAGAGAATGCAAAGCCTCATAAAATGTGTGGTGACAAAAGCACAAATAATTATGAAAGGCAGTCACTAGGAAAAAAAGAACAACAAATATCACAATCACACAACAAAAAGATGTATGTGGTTCAGCTAACTGCCCACGTCCATGGAGAGGTCTACTGTTATATTAAGTATCTCTCAAGAGAAGTTTTTCTATATGCCCCTTTACCCCGGGCCAGGGGTACAATATCTTTTCTGTAAAAGAGAGAGAGGTGTTGATAACCACCACGTTATCCCACTATCCCTTGAATATCTCCTCTGAGATTTTTGGGGATAGACTGGGTCAGATCCTCAACTTTAACTGTCATTTAGAGCATACCATAATTTGGGCCGAACACCTCTTATTTATAATTGGGCTTCGCCCGACTACTCTCATGGGTCTAAAAGACGAAGAAGGTACCCACAATTGCCCCTAAAATTTTAGGGTCGCAAATTAGGCTAAAAATTTTTAAACAGTGACTCCAGTTCCTTTTAGATGGCATTATTGTGAATCATAAGAAATTTAGGGTGTGAAACGTCTCTTTACAGCAGATTTAGGTGACAAATCTCCTTCGATCAGAGTGCACTATCATTGGAAGGTTTAAACTGTTGGGTTGGATGATCATCAACGTCGCTTCAAACTCTTACCTTGTCAAATTGTCTCTTGCTCTCCAAGCTTCTTCTTATCCTCAGGCTTGTTCTTCATCGTCTTCAAGCTATTTTTTGCCCTCATCTTCATTTACATGTGGCTTTGCATCGTCTCAGGCTGACCTTTGCTGTGTAAGTTTCCAATCCTCTTCTTTTTCTGCCTTTCTTTCTTTTCTACTGTGATTAGGGTTTGTCTATGGTGAAGATAGAAAACAAGTCTCTAGCTGAATTTAGGAAATGCTACAATATTTCAAACTGGGTGGATATTGAGTGTGCCCCTATTCCTCGTAACGTTCGAGATATTGAGGATGGGCACAGGATTCATGTTCTTTTACTGTCCTAGGGGGGTTTAACTTTTCCCCCAAATCGTTTCTTCTTACATTTTTTTTTAATATTTTGATATAGTCCCAACCCAATGCTCTCCAAATGTTTGGAAGATTATCAATGGTGTTAATAGAATAAACCAACTCTATGGCACTAAGTTAGGCTTAGTTGAGATTTTCTTTTATTACTCATTTTCTAGTACCAGTTCTGGTCTTCTTTATTTGAAAGCGAGGAGTACGGATAGGGTATTGGTAGTTAATCTACCTGATTCCCATAAAGATGATTTACTGAAGGATTCATAGCTAGGAACTGGCAGCTCCCTCCTCAGGTAGGAGGTGCGAGGTACACGGGACCTCGAATTCCTACCTATGGGGAGGAATATATAGGTTGTTGTTCAATCTCTTTGTCTTTTCATTGCTGCTATAATGCGTTCTTCCTTTAATGTTTTCCTTTTTCCTTTACAGCAAAGTCCAAGAATCAGGAGCCTGCTCTCCAAGAGACTCGTGTTGCTGAGTTACTTAAGGCTTGGAATATAAGAGACTCCATTGCAGAAGGTGAACATCCGAGGTCGACTATTTTCTTATTGGAATATAAGAACATTACCTCCAACTTCATCGCCCATCCAGTTGACTCTATTCCTCATCTTGACATCTCAAAGGAAGAAGAGGAGGTAGAAGGTGCTCTTCAACTTATCGACCTAGACAAAGAGGAGGAGAGTTTTTCAGAGTTTGGTGACGCTAGAGGTGGTGGTGAGGCAGGATTTAGTGAGGAAGAGTCCAACGAGGAGGGTTTAAATGGTGGAAGGTATGTCGAGGGAATTTCCAGCTCGGAATCAGGTTCAGAGAGCCCGAGCGAGGTGGATATGGCTCCCCCAAGGAGGAAAAATTTAATCATAGATGATGATGATGATGATAACATTCTGCTGTCGCGCAGGCTAAAGATACCGAAGCCTAAGTTTAGGGATACTGTTAGTGGTTCCGAAATTGCAGCACATGAAAAAAAGAGGAAGAAGAAAGAAGATGAGGTGAGGAGAGAGAATGAGAGAAAAAGAGAAGAAGAGAGAAAGAAAATGGAAGCTGAGAAGAAAGAAAGAGGGAGAGAGGAGAATAGAGGAGGCCAGGATGAAAAAGGGCCAGGCTACTCTGGTCCCTACGTCTGTCCCAACTGAGGGGGATTCTATAGCTTTAACCCCTCAGCTCTCTCCTGGGATGCTCGAGAGAGCAGTTCTGGCAGTGGATCGCGAGTGGTCATAAAAAATAAAACTTGACCAGTTAGCCCTGAAGGCAAGTCAGGGGCTTGCGTTGGTAAGTCTACTCATTCTTTCCTTTGTTTGTTATAGTTCCTCTTATATTCTTTTTACTCATATTATATACATCTCTGCAGTTTTTATCTGACTACACTGTTCTCAACTGCAGCCATGACGAGTTAGCGAGGAGGAATTCTAAGCTTGAGGCGAGCTTGAAAGTTGTCAGTGAGGCTCAGAAATCTTCTGAGCATGCCCTTATAGAGGTTAAGGACTCTTTTAATAAGGAGAGGGAAGCAACACCCAAGGAGATTCAGGAGTTGTGGGAGTCTTATGGCCTGGTTGTAACAAGCAAACTAGCAGTTATCGAAGAGAACAAGGTGCTCGTCAAGGAGGTGGGAAAGCTGAAGTCCGAAGCTTCCTCCATCAAGGAGAGTGCTTAAAATAATGGATGGGCGGAAACGTACGAGGACGCTGAAGTTCAAATTGGTTACATTAGCCAGTCTAACTTCAAAAAGGGATGGGTATAGGTCTCTGCTTGCTACCTGGGTGGATACTGATTCCTCACTTTTCGACAGAACGACCGAGGTCCCAAACCAGTTATAGAAGATGTGCTTGCTCCTGTTGTTGATGAAGGGGGAAGCTGCACGAATTAGAAAGGGCCCAGTTGCTGCTGATGCTTATGTTGATCAATGAGTGGGGCTTGCTCCAGTTGAGGGAGGCATAGGTGGAACTGGGACTAGTGAGACCGTTGCTGACAAAGGAAAAGAGTCGGCCTCCTCTGAGCAGGTCGAGGTTGCCAACTAGTCTCCTAGGATTTCCCTTGTATTTTTGTATTCCTATCTTTTCTTCTTTCTGATCAATGTACTTGTACCCGACTTGTGTCGATCTTAATAAAATGAAGAAATTTTAGATTTTTCCACCTACTAATATGTTTACTCTTCGTGCCTTTATAATTTGTAGTTTGTTGACCTTGGCGAGTATATTTCCGCTACCTCTCGCCTAGGCCAAATTCTTAGTACCAATGTGAACGATCAAGTTCATCGTGCCTTTGTAAAAATCTACAAGTCTCTCAGATCAAAGAACTAGGATTACAAAGACCAGTTCAAACTGGTTGCTAAGTTAAAAGATAGACTTGAGGAGATGAGAGAGATTGGTGCCTCAGCTCTTAAGGTGAAGGTCTTAAAGGCTTCTGAAATTAGCTTGGTTGACGGGATGCTTCAGTAGGAGAACGATGTCTTAAAGAGGGAGAATGACCGCTTAAGGGAGAATACGCTAAGTATTTCCCCATCAATTATTCGAGTATCTTCATCATCAACGAGGCAGTGAGCTGGAGATAACATTGGAAGTTCTCGAAAGGAGATCGTCGAACTAAAAGGAGATGTACGTCGGGTTTATATAATTATTGCCAGGCTTCAGAGGGATATCACTAAGACTGTTTATTCAAAAATGGTCCTCGACAGGTGTGGGCAGATGGTTACAGCCAAGGTTGGACAAACGCTCCCAAGAAGTTGAAGGATGTTGAGGAGATAAATTTCATAAGAGGGTGGCTAAGTGCCCTCAGGGAATTACAAGTGCCCAAGAACTCCGTCCTCTGGTCTAGGCATGAGATTACGCCCTCATCCTCGATCCCAAATCCATTCAGAAGAGACGACCACTGGATCCCAATATATACAATCCCAATACAGCTGCCGGAGGGGGCGAGCTCAGACGAGGTCGATGAGGAATTCATCCCTCATCCAAATGACAATCGAAGAGCACGGGTAGCTGGTTACCTTGCCAGCGACCTGGTCCTCTTTAGGGTTTGATTTATTTTGGTACATGTAACTGTTTGTACATTTAGTCGTGTAATAAAATATTTATGTTTTGTGTAATTGCTGATTAAACGTGTGTTGTTTCATTTTTGGCTTTGCTGGCCTCATCTCTGGTTATCTTCTAGCCGACTAAATATGACTTAGATAGGTTCAATTATTAAATGAATATCCCCCCAGTCCAGTACACTTTAGTCATACCATTTTGCCTCACTTTACCTTTTAGGTCGTGTCGTCACACTGCCTCAGGCCTAAATAGGGCAATGACAAGGATATACCTGGTAAACGGACAATTCGTCCGAGCAGGATTTTTGAGCCAAACTGTGTTGTCGACCAACTTGGGTTGGCCAAATTACCTAAGGATCCCTTGTAGGCCTTTATTTATTATCGGGGAAAACTAGGAGGCTAATTGTGTTAGTAACAAAGTCCTGAGGAGGGTTATTATATGTTAGCCCCGCTAATGATTAACTAATGTGGTGCGATGTTAGGGGATACATATATGATCATTCGACTGGAGTAAGTTTAACAACTTACTATAACCTGTGATCTTTATTACGCATATTAAAAATGAATCCTGTAACTTTGGAAAGGATGCATGTACTAAGATATATCTGAGAAAACTAATACTCATAGAATGACAAGGCCAATCGAGTTTTATTAATCAGAGTCAGGAACAGAGAACAACATTAAGTTGCAAAATAAAAATTTACCTTAATTGTGCATAAATAGAGAGATCTAGAAGTAGAATTTCTTCAGGTTGGCCACATTCTAAGCTCTTCGTATTTCCTTGCCCTCCAGCGTTTCTAAGTGATAGGCTCCTTGTAGGTCGTCCCTTGTCACCTTGAATTGTCCCTCCTAGTTTGGCCCTAACTTACCGTCTGATGGATTCACAACGTTGCCAAGGACTTTTCTTAGGACATAGTCCCTAACCTAGAATGTCCTTGGATTGGATTTTCGATTATATTATTTGGCTAGCTATTACTGGTAGGAAGCCAGTTTTACTAGAGCCAATTCTCACCACTCGTCGGCTAAGTCAAGTTCAGCGAGCAATGCTCTATCGTTCTGGCCTTGTTCGATCAACGTGAACCTCATGGTAGGGAGACCATATTCCAATGGAATAACTGCCTCCATTCCACATGTGAGTGCAAACGATGTCTCTCCAGTTGCTCGCCTCGAGGTGGTGCGATAGGCCCAGATGATGTGGGATAGTTCATTTACCCATGCACCCTTGGCTCACTCCAGGCGCTTCTTTAGTCCATCGATCAATATTTTATTGGAAGCCTCAGCTTGACTGTTGCTCTGAGGGTATGCCATAGAGTTGAAGTAGTGCCTGATTCCATGGTCGCTGCAAAAGCTTTGGAAAAGGCCACTCTCGAACTGGGTTTCGTTGTCAGTGATGATTGTTATGGGTATCCCGTAGCGAGTAATTATATCTCTCCATATGAACCTCATCAAATCTGCGTCACGAATGTTCACCAGTGGTTTTGCCTCTATCCACTTGGTGAAGTAATCTGTGGCGACCAATATATATTTTTGATTACCGGCTGTAGTGGGTAAAGGGATTATGATATCTAGACCTCAGTAGGTAAAAGGCCACGGGTTGGTAAGAGATTTCATATCGTTTGCTTGTTGGTGGACTATGGGTTAGTGTAGTTGGCACTTATCACATTTTCGGACATAGATTCTATCGTCTTTTTACATGTATGGCCACCAGTATCCTTCCTTAATTGCTCGAAAAATAAGCTACCTTCCTCCCGCGTAACTTCCATAAATTCCCTAATACAGCTCGTGTAGGACTTGCTCGACATCCTGTGGATGAACACACTGGAGATATGGGCCCGTGAAGGATCTTCTGTATAATTTGCCCTCAAGGGATAAGTGAAAGTGGGCATCTTTGACTCTTATATGATGGGCGGTCTTCTTATCACTTGGAAGTATGTCACTTTGCAAGTAATCTACTATGGACTCCATCCAACTATGAGATTTCTCAATATAGATAACATGCTCGAGATTTGGTGATTTAATTCTCCAGGTGATGCTAGGATGTGCAAGGAAATCAATTTGAATTGTTCTCCTCAACTCAGAGTCAATTACTGAGCTTAGATCTGCTAGGGCATCGATATGGCTATTTTGTCCCCCGGGGAATTACTGAACGCTAACGCGATCGAAGTCAGCCATTAATCCCTTCACAGTGGCGAGGTATGCTGCCATCATTTCATATTTTGCATTAAAATCGCCATTTATTTAGTTGAATACCAGTTGTGAATCGCTAAAAACTTGAAGATGACTTGCTCCAAGAAATTGTGCCTTCCGTAGACCAGTGATCAGCGCCTCGTACTCTGCCTTGTTGTTAGAGGCTTCAAATTCAAGCCTGATTCCTTGCTCGAGCACTGTATTCTCGGGGGTAACTAGCACGATTCCTACTCCTGCCCCCTAGAATTGGAGTCTCCATCAACATACAACTTCCAGATGCCTGTTTCTTGTGGGACTTTTCTTGGATGACTGGTCTCGGACTGATCACATGTATGTTCTCCTATGAGCTCGGCAATGAAATCTTAAGGAAATAAAACCTTAAGGAAAGTGATTCTTCACGCCTCAATCCACTACAAAATTATGTTTCAATATTTATCCCCTTCAATCTTAAGGTTTTATTTTATGAGACTAAGAAGAATGTGATTATTTTCAAGTAGAAAAGACTATTTCTAAAAGGTACATTATCTTCTTTGTATAGCATAATGGTGTAATCTCAAAACAAATTCATGTTTGTTTTATATGGTTTTGTGTTAGGGTGATTTATGGCGCTTCATAAAACATCTCTCGTGAAATCTATTTTAGATAGTGTGATTGCATCTATATATGACATTACCAATCCAACGAGTTTGCAATTATGAACGTTATAAGAAATGTAGAAGCCATTAAAATATCTTAGTGGTAATTGCTCAGATCTTATTTAACGATTTGAATTAAAAAGCATCGAAAGTAACTTTTTATGCATGTTTTTATTTACCGGATGCAATGACGTTTTTTATGCATCAAATGTAGTCTTCTTTCCATTCAGTGACTATGTTTATAACATATATAATCTTACATATAAGAAAAGTGATGCTTTTGTTTCATGTGTGGGCTTGAAAATTTAATGCTTAATCATTGTGTAAAAGCTTTGATTTAGTACCCACAAAATTAAGAAGAATCTTGCATTCGTATTCGAGTATTGTAAATTAGTTCATTCAACTGGGGATTGTTGGCAATAATGTAATATTTAGATAAAAGTGAAAAAAAATATAGATACAATAAATGCGTGCTAAGTTTGTTGATTGTTGCGTTAGTATTGCAACATGCACATGTTTTGATTTTGAATTAAACAATGAGTTATATGAGAGATATATTTTAGACATTGTTGATCTAATTAGCATTCGATGCGGTAATAAATTATTTATAAAAAAAATTCATAAATTTTAAATTGTCAATCCCAAAATATGTGAGAGGACAATCGAGTTATTAAATTTACACACCTATTATGGTGTTAAACCAACAAGTAGTGGCTATATACATAGTCATTAAATTTTGATAATGAGATTCAGAACCGAGCGGTATAACAATGCTTTAAAGATTTTAGAATCTAATCATAATTCATTAAAAACATTATTTTTATAAGATTGGGGTTAAATAAGACAATTGTGTCTTAGGAGGAAAATGTGAACTCACTCCACATATATGTACAAAAAATTTCACTATCATGATGTTAGGAAAACTTTCACTGATATGATGTGCTCATGGTATGAATTACAATGAGCAATTGATTTTTAACAAGATACATGGTATTTATCTAATTTGGTGCAAGTGTTGTTATAAGAAATTTCCTATTAAAATAATATGATGTTAGTTGGATACCAACCAAAGAAAACACCAATATATATGAAAAATATGGAAGAACAAAACCATTGAAATTATTTGTATGAAAATGAGAAAAGTCAAGTTTATTCTCATAAATGATAATAATGGCCGAGGTTATGTTCTTTGTCGATGATCATATCATTAATCTATGAATAATGGGTATGCCTATCTAAAGACAATGGTTACTGTTAGGGATAGGAACAAGGCCTATGAACGTATATTATTTGGTTGTGCAAGTCAAGAAAATAAAATGACTGTGAAATAGATTGTTGTGACACAATGGTGTTGTCTATTTCTTTGTAATTTTTTTATGATATACTTCGTCGAGAGTATACAAATTTTATAAAATATACATGTTAAGACATAATGTCAAATGATTAATAAAAAGGGCGTTATTGATATTGTTTATGTTACTTTGACTAAAGGATTCTGAAGAGATTTAGTAAACAATACATCTGGTGGAATGGGACAGAAACCCATCTTTTAAAAATCACCAGTAATGGTAACCCAACTTTGTAATATAATTATCACTATTCCTAAGTTTAATGGATAAAAACAAATATTGATAATTGATTGTTTGTGTACTGAAATTTTTATATTGTCCCTTCCAAGATGTCAGTGAAAATTTCTACGAAATGAGGATGAGTTATAAAACTCTTAATGAAGTTAAAATATATGATTTATGTCTAAAATAGCAAGGACATGTAGAAAAAGTTCACCTATGTGAACATAAGAAGTGGTGTCGCTTCTGGCAAGAGTATGGATTTGCTCTTGTAAATGTTTATGAGACTAAGATAGAACACAAGGACATAATAGTGTTAACTTATACAATGACATCTCATAGAAACTGAGATAGCTCATGTGTGATGTACTCCCGGTGTTAACATATTAAGACAAGGTTTAATGCATATCACACCTATGTCTTAGTTTTCAACTTTGAAATGCACTCACTAATTGAAGGTTTAAATTAAAAGATACCTTCTTGTATTCATGAGCATATCAATGAATAGATTGACGAAATAGTACCATCTAGTGGGGGATTGTTGGAGAAATTGTAATATTATGGAAAAAATAAAAGAGAAAATAAATAATATGGGAAAGGATGTGTGGGAAAGGATGTGTCAATTCATAAATAAGTATGTACCTTCAATACGTGTCAATTCATAAATAGACATAACCTTTGAAGTATGTCTATTCATGAACCAACATGACCATTAATATAATGCCCATTCATGAAAAGACACAAATTAGCCTATGAAAAGGAGAGCATCCCGCTATTTTAGAAAGAAAAAAATTATGAGATCATTCTCAAATTTTCTCTCTTATTTATCAATTTGTTCAATCAGTTTCATCGAGTTGCTAACTAAAGATTTCGTTGGATTGATGTATCTTGGAGGTAATTTACCAAAACCCGATAGCAAACTCTTATAGTAGGGGCACATAAAACCTTAAGGAAAGTGATTATTATGATTCAATATTTATCCCCTTCATCTAGTACCTCTATAACCTAAACCCACCAAACCATATGCATCCATAGCTTGATTTAACTCCCCACAACACAGAAATATACATCATTACAACTTAATTTCTCTACCTTGCAGGCCAAAGTATTAAAGTCTCCTATAATTAAATGAGTTTTACGATCATTATTAGCACTGACTTCTTCTAACCAATTGTAAAGAATTCTTTGATCTTCTCTTGTACATTTAGCATATAAAGTTGTAAATAACTTCCTTTAAAGATCGATTGGATAAGCTAAAAGAAATATTTTTCTCCTCCCTGTATTGCAGATATTTTTCTCCTCCTTGTATTGCAGATATTTTTCTCCTCCTTGTATTGCAGTTCATAACCACATCAAACCTCCAAAGAATCTAAATTTTCCCTGAGACATTAATGCAACAAACTTCAAAACCCCATTTAATTATGAATTTTTAAATCTTATTCTTACCAAGTTTTGGCTCCAATAAAGAAATTATGGGGACTTTATGAAATTTCATCAATTTCTTTCTTCTTCTTGAAGATTGACTATTATCCACCCCCACCCCCACCCCCACCCCCACCCCAAATTCAAAACTAAAAGACTCATCACTGAGAAAGTTTGGAGTAAGAATGTGTGATACCTTTAGAACTGGATCTTGTTACTCTCTTGAAAACAATATCTTTGGTCCTTAATTTTCTAACTTCCATGAATCTTGCTTCCTTGTTTTGAAATTTAATTTTATCTGGACTTCTTCTATATCATGCTTGCGTCTTAGCAGTTTTTTCTCTAACTTATATTTTCCTCTTATTCATGGCATGTGTCATATATAGGATCTGCTGCTGAGTTCTTTTCATAATTATGAAGGACATTCGCTCGTGGTAAAATCATACATTTATCTACTATAATTTAATCATGGCGTGTGTATAAAACTTTTGGATGTGTTCCAATTTTTGATGTTATATCTTCTTCTTCGGATTTTGTCTTTGGTAGTGGACCTGATTAAATTTTTTTGGTATTTCGATCACCTTTTTTAGATTAGTATGTCTCCCTGTTCAACCTCATCCACCTCTTCTAGATTTGTCACTTTCATAATGAGGTTACTTGGATTAGGACTATCGTGAGAGTTGTTCATTCATTCTAATAGGTTAATTATTCTACACCATTGATGACTTGATGATCTAATTTCTTCAGCAAAACCTTCTTGCTTTGAGATTACACCTTCTTAATTATAATTCATTGGTATTATTGGCTTGAGTAGATGTCTTTGTAGCTTTTATTAAAAATTTATTTCATCATGACCTTTTTGGAGCAAAATAAATAACATTTGGGCATTTCTTCGTATAATAATTCTTTCCAGAATCGTCTTTCCCCACAATTAATCCATACTCTCTTAGGATGAATCTTATTTAGATCCATTTTCACACACACCTTAGCTAAGCTAGGTTTATTAACTTCCATGCATCTAATCCGAGGGGCTTCCTAATCAGTTCTGCTATTAAATATAATGAGGATTTTGAAAAACATGGATAGGAGGTTGAGGAAAAGAACTCTAAATAGGAGAGATGTCATTTTCCTTATCAACCCCAAATTCTGGAGTCCACTTAAAGGTGCTAATGGGATATTTTACCTATAAACTAATAATCTCTCATCCATAAGTGAACAAATTCTTCTTCAGAATTAAACCTTATTAACACATGTTTTTTTACCAAGGAGGCCAATGTTATATGTAGTTTTCAATGAGAATGATGCAAAAGTCGTGTTTAAAACCTCCATTAAAGGCTTGCCATGTGATAACTTCCCTACTGTAGCATATTTAAATGGTTTTGATAGAACTTAAATCCCATCTAAGGTAAAACTTACACTTGGCTCTCCTTTATAGGATAAAGGCCTTTTGAGGGATAAATCCTCTTTGATAGGGCTTGAAGCTGCGACAACTAATGCAACTTACATGTTCCAAACATTTTTAACATCTGGAGGTTTAGGTTCAATAAGAAGGTTGGGATCATACTAATTAGGGTTTACGTGAGGGGGGCAAAGAGAGATAGAGATGAGTTCTTCTTCGGGTTTAATAATAAAAGATGATTAAAACAATATTGGAATCACTTTTTCCCAAATATATACATCTTTAGTATAGTTGCATCAAATATAATCATCTCAATATACAACGAATGCAAAATCTTTTTTTCTTAAATAAAATAATTTGACGAATGGCTATATGTTCCCTAAATGGTAAAACAAAAGTACGGGTGTTTAGAAAACCGAATGGACCGGTGGACCGAACTAGACCGTCCTAATTTTGTCGATTTTTTTAATCGGTCTAATCCAGTTTTTTTTTTCCAAACCGGTCCGGTCCTCGGTCTCCCTTATTAAATACTCGGTCTGGATCGACCCAGACCGGTTACCATAACATATGGGTATTTAATTATATTGATACATATATATTAGTAATAATTACACACTCCATTCACTCATAATTTACTTAAGGGGTACGCTTGTCCAAAAAAAGAAATGAAGGAACCCTCGAAGATATAAACACACGCACACCATAAGCTACAACAACAACACACATGTTAGTTACATTTGTTCTTCTTCTCTCTCAACTCAACGACCTCAAGCGCTCCTCAACCTCAACAACATCAACACTGCTCCTGTGCCCTCTACCTTAACCTCAACACGCACAGCAACATCAACACAACTCCATTGCTACTACTCCGCCATCGCTGCCATATTTGTGCCATCGCTGCTAGGGTCGTCGCTGCTCCTACTACTCAGGTATTCATCTTTTACAAAAAAGAAACTTGTTAGTACTAGTAGCATAATAACTGGTATTCATCTGTTACAAAAAAAACTTATTAGTAGCATATTACATCTAAGAGTTGGTATTTATTTATGTTGTATATATTGTAGATAATGGTTACATCTGAGAGTTGGTATTTATTTATGTTGTATACATTCTCAGAAGTTTTTATGGCAAAATTGAGCAGTTTTTTTATGGTAAAATTTGGACAGTTTTGATGGTAAAATTTGAACAGTTTTCAAGGGTAGTTTATTTTTAAAATGATTATTTCAATAAGATTAGGACTGACAAGTTAGACCGGATCGACCATATAAAAAACCCAACCGATTAAGCCCAAAAAAACGGTTTAATTGGTCCAGTCTTGGTCCATTTTTTTAGGACCGATTAAATCGGTCCGCTCCTTAAAATTACTAAAAATCAGATCGAACTGGACCGCGAACACCCCTAAACAAAAGAGTAAACTTGCTTACATTTTTAGTTTGCTTGGATAAGAAAATTTCATACCCAATAATAACTAATAAATATAAATCCCAATAATATCATAGGACGATAAACTCTAGGAAATGTATTATTTTGTTTAGGCAACCCAATGATTATGATCCACATCAGTTTTCCCTCTATTGTCATCATCAAGTATGAGGAGGCCATCATTCTGAGCACACTGCACCCTATGGGCCCCACCATGCATATCATCGCCATTTTCATCGTATGCCTCTTGGGCCTTTTGTCACTATTTCCTATGCATCTCGTCCTCAATCTTAACATTATGGAGTGTGGTCTCCTTGCATTCATCCACCTCCATATATGTCACCTGCTTTGAAGGCCTGGGGGCAACACAGATTCGAGGGCCTTGTACTGATTTGTGCTCAAGGATTATAGGAAATTCGAAGTAAAGTGAATATATAATTTGCCTCTCATGAATGTCCTCTGGTAGATTGGCATTCCTTAGTTATTTATGGCTTTAAATGAATTAAACTTGACAACTTTTCCACGTTGGGATTTAATAAGGAGTTTCCTGTTATCTAGATGAGTTAAGATAAAATGAAAGCCACAAAGTGACTCAATTAAAGTTAAGGTGTGTTCTATAAATAGGTCATTACCCTTTTTCTTGAACTTGGAGTGCTTTTCTGTTGTACTGCAAACACTATATCCCCAGTGACTGTGTCAGGCACCTCATCAGCCTCTCCAGGGAATGTAATTCTCTCTCCATTTTGCACACCCTTATCCACAAAGACTTTTAAAACCTTTTTATCTTGCACAACCTATTTACCTTTGCACTGAGGGCAGGTATCTTTGTCATTGATAGATTCCCTAGTCCACTTGCACTCATTACAAGGATGTTGCATCTGCTGGATCATAGATGGGCCGAGGTGTCTAATAGAAATCTTCATTCCAGAACCCTGACAGCCAGCACATTTTAATGAAGAACCTGACTTGGACCCTTTGCCTTTGCACTTGGAGCAGAGAACGTGGCATGAAAGGGAAAGCTTATAGGATGTCCCATTATAGAGATCCTTTAGAGAAACCTGTAGAGGGTAAACCACATCCTCTCCCCTTATTTGTCTTTTGCCTTTGCTATTTCCATCACCACCACCAAATGGTTTACCACTAAAGGAGGACTGAAAGATGTCAAATGGGTCATGCCCACCACTCCTAACACAACCCGTTCCCTCCTTGAGAGCATCGTTGCCATACTAATCATCTATATCACACTTATTTGGATCACTCAGATGCTCATAGGCTTGGGCAAGCTCTTTAAACTTTTTGGAATCACCGCCTTTGTCAGGATTGTTTTTTATGGAGGTTTTATGATAAGCCTTCTTGAGATCATCCTAGGAAACGCTCTTAGAAACACCCGAGATCTCGTAGTACTTGGAGTTATCATTCTTCTTTGGCACCCTCCCAAACATCTTTAAAAATAACTAAATCTGCATGCCAAGGAAACCCTAGAAAGAGAGAGTATCGAAGGTTGAGTATTGACTTGACCAAAGAGGTAGAGAACGAATGAAAAATCACATAATCTAGAATACACGTGAGTATGATCAACCCACATAAAATCATATGGGCTATGATCAATCCCACAAATAAATGTATAAGGGACTATCCTTAATTCCTTCGAGGATCGCTCGTGACATTACTATATATAGCTATAGGACGTCCCAACCCTATAGCCTCAAAATAGCATCAGCATGTGAACTCACTACGACATCACACCATATAAACGAGCCCTGTACCTAAGGCTATATGAGAGGGTCAGGTACCATTATCCCCACTCGGCGGACGGGTGCCTCAGCACGTAGGATAGAGGTAAATAAGACATGGTAAATCATATCTCAATCAGCAGGATACCAAGGGTGGTAAATGTCGTATGATCCCAATCAAATTCATCGAAATAGATTACCCACAAAACACACATACCCATGGTATTATTGTACGTAAGTACAAAAAATCATCACAAACCCTACTCAATTATGCTATAGAGATAATTTGTTTTATTACAAGATATTATGCATATTTAACTATTGTTATTTATAAAATTCTATCCCAAACTTCTAAAGCTCAAATATCCAGGTATCGTTTTTCATCAACTGTTTCTAATGATCATTCTAAATTAACAACTATACTACTTGATAGGTTATCAATATGTACTCATTTGTAATACGACATACATAATTATTACACATTAATAGTTATTATAAATCTCGACCCAAGACCTAAGGCCCTACACTAGGTATAGTCTACAACCTACTGCCTTTATATGTATGTAAATTGATTTAAAGTCCCAAAATTGAACCTCAATCAGAATTTGAACAAAACAGCCCATAACTAAACTTGATCGGAGCAACCATCAGGGTTGGATGGATCCAAGCATGGGCTGGATTGATTCGGCGGGCCCCAAGTCTCCTCCTTCTTCAGGTTTTCTTCTTTTGCGGCCATAGAAAAATATCTTCAACCCTAACATCCTTTATATCTAAAAATCCTCCTTTTCCTCCCTAACGAGACATCATATGAGTCTTAGAAACTAGTTTCTATAAGTATGATTAACAACTCATTTTAAAGATCAAATCTCATAATTTATAAAGATAACCCTAGGTTAATGAGTTAAGCAGGATTTATTTAATTAATCTACAAATCTCTTCGAAATAACATCTAAACATTAGGGCTTTCATTAATTTCAACTTATATTTTTCATATCTAATGATTTTAAGATCAAATTACACGATTTCAAGGGTTAATTAGATGATTCATTCACAAAGTTATATAAGTTGTTTAATGCAAAACTAGGGAACTTTATTAGATTAACCTTAATTATGAATAAGGTTTGATTGTGAACAAAATCATATTATAATATTCTCTTTGCAAATCCCAACGCATTACTATCATTATAACACAAATTTAATTGCATTCTTCAACAGAGTAAACTTTCTTGGATTCATTAAAGAATCCATCAATAATTTCCCCAAATTCTTCAATATAGTGCTTCCTCATCCTTTTCCTTAGCTGTTAGGTCCCTCCCAATGTGTGTTACTATAAATAAGTTAAGTTAACAGGTTATATTAAATCACTAATCCATAAATTACGCTAGGGCCCTAAAATAGCCTCGATTAAAAATGTGTAAAATAATATTCAAATGGCCTAATGTTTGTCCCAATCCATATACTAACCCAGCGGACTAAAATTCTACTTAAATAAGCTCGAACCAGACTTTATAAGCATCTCACGAACCTACTCTAAATTTAACATGTTTTACAAGTCAATCGTCCTATAAAGTTAATTAATTATTTTATTGAGTTAATCAATTAACTAATACATGTAGCTTAAGCTTAAATCTTAACTATCAATTAAATATTTTATGGCACGGTATTCTAAGAACCTACTTCATGATTGGTGTGACTCTATGCCGAGGGAATAATCCAAAAAAGGAAACCCTGACAACTAGACCTAACCATTTCATAGCCACTCCTAATACTAAGTCACTTGATTATTTATCTTTATGAATTATTACGAGTTCCCTAACATCTATAGAAATACATTCCAATCAACATGTAACTCAATAGCATAATACGACGTATGTAACATCTCAGGGTCATATCTCAATCTACAAAATAACATATCCAAATTCAACCATCTTTAATCATAAAATCACATACTGCATGTCATATAACAACTCATTAACATTCGATAATCAAATTAACAATTAGTTCAAATACTATAAAAATATGGGGTATAGATTTTTTCCCCATAAATAAGGAATTCCTTACTTAAAATTTGATTCTTTTACATACATAACTCAAAGGTCAAGAAATATCCCGCATGTATAACATCCTCTCACTACTAAATAGAATCAAATCTCTATTTTACCAAATACACATTGTGGTCTCTCCTTGTAACTCGCATTCAAATATAACTCTTCAAGTCTAAATGTTGAAACGTCAACTTGCCCGTTAAGAACTTCCTCTATAATTTACATGTGGAAGATATCGTGAACATGCTAAAGGTGATCAGGTAAAGCCAAAAGAACTCAGCTCCACCCTATTGAGGATCGTGAAAAATACCTAAATATAGGGGCACCAACTTCCCCTTGGACCCAAACTTCATAATTTCCTTCATCGCAAAGACGTTTAAAATCACCTAATCTCCCTTATGGGATTCCAATCTATGATCCTCTTGTCTTCATAACTCTTTGCCTACTTTGGCAGTCCATTTATGCTCTCTGATGAACATCTCCTCCTACGAGGTGTCCCGAACACAATCTGATACGACTAACTTGATATTCCCCATTTATAACCAAGTTTTGTTAATCTGTCATCAATGACATAAATGGTGATGAAGTCTATCGAGAAACTCTTCAACTTCTACATTGGTATTTCTAATATCTACCGTTGTCCGAGTGTCTCTAGTACTCCACCTTCACTAATTAAAAGGTGACCTATTTAGACAAAAACTATGATAATACCTACATTATTGATCACATTCAATCTACCTGAAAACATAAACCTTCACTTGGGTCAATAGAATAAAAAAAAACTCCTCCCGACCACAGTTCTCTTACCTTATTCTGATAAAAAGAGCCCAACGCTTGGGCCTAAATCACCCACGACACAATATCCAGTGCAATAGCCAATGTTACTAAAAATGCTTATGCGGCCTCAACTACACACAAGATATCCCACTTAACTTCCCTTAAACCTGATAAACCAACTATCGATCGACAGTTCTAGAAATTTTCTACCATGTTTGCCTTCTGTTAATGCTACTAAATAGAGAAGTGACATTCCTTCACAAACTCTAATCGCCTCTTTTGATGCATATTTAACTCCCCTAGAGGGAACAAATATTAAAGTCTCTTATGGTCCGAGGCTAACGTGAATATTTTATCCAATAAGTAATGCCATTAAACATAAAGATCTAGTAGTGCGTTTGTTAACCTCTCATCAACTTCTCAAAATTTTGTTGACAAATCTGATCCTAAATGAATGGTACCCCCTTCTAGGGGAGGTGGGTTAGTGGTCTAAAGTCTTAAAGAACCCTTGAATGAACGTCCTATAGTACCTTGCTAAACCTAAAAAGATTCTGACTTTAGTAGGTGTCATGGATCATATCCACTCCATCTTTTAGCTTGCTAGGATCCAAAAAATCCCAGCCTCCGTTGCAATGTTCCTCAAAAACTACCCTCCTCATATCCAAAAAAAATCCCACTTAGAGGACTTAACATGCAAGTTTTGTTCCCAATGTGCTTGCAAAATTATCCTTAGATGTCATGCATGTTCATCCTCCGATCGAGTATAGACCAAGAAGCCACCCCTAAACACAATAACGAGTTAGTCTGTGTACATTGGCATGAACTCAACGTGTCCTTATCGGGTTAAATTTTTTTCTAATGGTATATCTTCCTCCGAAATCACTAATTGGTGATAACTCGAAGTCAACTAAATATTTAAAAAGAAAGGAACTCCCTTTAACTGATCAAACAGTCCATCGATATGCGATAACGAACACTTGTTCCTTATCGCAAACTTGTCCAAGTCCCGATGATCCACACATAAACGTAGTGAACTGCCTATATTTTAACAAAGAGGACTGGAGCATACCCTCTGTCATGTACTCACCCAAAAAACCCTTCACTCAAAAGTCGATGTGCTTGCTCCAACAACTCTTTCATCTCAAATGGAGCCAACCAAAAATGTGCCCTCACTACGGGCCTTATGCTAGTGTAAAATTTATAATAAAAATTATCTTTTGTAGGCGGTAACCCCGGTACCCCTTTAAATATAAATAAAAGAATATCGGATTATCGGTAACATCAGCAAGAAACTTTAACCTTCTCTGATGTTCTCGTACCCATATAATACAAGTGTGTTATAGAACTTCCCTCGAGCCTAGGCATACTATAAGAAACATCCCCTGCCCAAGAACGACAAATATAATCATGTCTCCACAATCACGATGTATTGCACCCCTACCCACTGTACTATCCATGTAAAAACAAAAATCGATAACAAAATCTATACATCCCATTATCAAGGTGAAAGTACTACTAATAAAATAATGAAAACCACTTGGTTTTCTATACATCCCACTTGATGTTGGGATGTATAACAAAATTAACACAATGCATGGGACATTTCACGAATGAAATCCAAATAAGTAACCCTCTCGATACACTTCAGTCGACTCGAGCAAATTATCGAAAATAACAGCACAATACTCCCTAAGATTTTATTGTTATTAAGAGTACAAATCCTAATCAGTGTATCTCTAAACTAATCAAATAATGCAATGTAAAAAAATCAGTGGACGCACTCAAGATTTTAGGACACTAAAACCTAGAATGCTCTGATACCAACTATGACACCCTAAAAAATCCATAGATATATTAATCGGGTCTAATACAAAAATCACAGGAGTTAAAAATAATTAATAACATTCTAATCATGAACGGGATAAGCATAAGTAAAAACAATGCTAAATAATAAAGGGCTGAATAATTAAAAAATTCCTTGATACCATCCAATTAACAATAGTATAAAACTTCGACTCTTGAATACGTAAATCTCAATAAAAATAAATGTATTTCGTAAAAATGTTTAACTTGGTAAAAGATAAATAAATATAATGATTAATAAATGAAATATAAATGAATATAGGAATTTAAAGGAGCTACAATGCTCGATACCTAATCCTATAAATGATAAATCAAACGGGTGCTGGAGAAACTCCTTTAACTAGTAGCTCAAGTCTGGGGCATCGACTGCGGCCTGAACCCTGTAAAAATAGTTTAACGGAGAGGATTAAACCTAACAAGTTTATAGTGATAAAGAATATAACTATATGTGGTCTATAATAACAATAATAACAGATCTTCCTCCCATACAAACTTGATTTTAAGTTATTTTAAGTTATCCCAACCCAAAAATACTAAATAAGCATGTGGTTTTAATCCTAACCCGAATAAGGCTCATGTGATATAATTTTATCTTTTAATTAATCATTCATTACTTTAACAATCTTAAGTTCCTCAATTGTATCAATAATCACTTACTCTACGATAATTCCTTACATTAACAAAGTATTACTTATTAAACATTATTCTGTTACTTAACTATCTCAATTTATGAATGCAAAAAAATGTGTCATAAGCTCAAGAGTATACATCTTTAGTATAGTCATATCGAGTATAATCAACTCAACATACAACAAATGCAAAATCATATAATTCGGAGAACAAGTGAGTATGGCCAACCCACATTAAATCACATGGGCTATCCTCAAGCTTGTAAATAAATGTAAAAAGTCCTATACCTAATGCCTTTGAGGATCGCTCGTGACACTACTAGGTATAGCTATAGGATGATCCAACCTTACAGCCTCAAAATAACAACATCACGAGAAATCACTCTGCTATCACACCAAACATACGTGCTCCATACCCAAGTGTATACGAGTGGATTAGGTCCCATTGTCCCCTATCGACGGATGGGTACCTCGACATGTAGTATCGGGTAAATAAGAGATGGTAAAGCTTGTCTTAATTATCGGGGTACCAAGTGCAGTCAATGTCGTACGCCCCCATCAAACACCCGTAGTAGGTTACCCACAGAGAACACACACACCCATGGTATAATTGCAAATAAGTCAAACAAATCAATACAAACCCAATTCAATTAGGTTACATAGACAATCTATTTTATTATAAGTTATTATGCACATTTAACTACCCTCATACTAGGCCACCACGCGATTTCTTGGATGAGGTTTTAGGAACTTTCTTATCATGTTGTTCTGAACGACAAGTGGAAAACACTTACCCTCAAACCATTCTCTAAGCACACACTAAAAGTATCATGTCCAATATGTCCTAACTCCCGAAAAAATTAACACAAGGCATGGGACATCTCACGAATGAAATCCAAATAAGGAACCCTCTCGATACACTTCGATCTACTTGAGTAATTTATCAAAAATAACAGCACAAAACTCCCTAAGATTTTGATGTTATTAAGAGTACATATCCTAATTAGTGTATCTCTAAAGTTATAAAATAATGAAATGTAAAAAATCAGTGTATGCACTCAAAATTTTAAGACACTAGAACCTAGAATGCTCTGATACCAACTATGACACCCTAAAAAATTCATAAATATATTGATCGGGTCTAATACAAAATTCACGGGAGTAAAAAATAATTAATAACATTCTAATCATGAACGAGATAAGCATAAGTAAAGACAATGCTAAATAATAAAGAGCTGAATAATTAAAACATTCCTTGATACCATCCAACAAACAATAGTATAAAACTTCAACTCTGGAATATGTAAATCTCAATAACAATAAATGTATCTCGTACAAATGTCTAACTTGGTAAAACATATATAAATATAACGATTAATAAATTAAATATAAATTAATATAGGAATGTAAAGGAGCTACAATGCTTGACACCTATATCCTAGGAATGATAAATAAAACAGGTGCTGGAGAAACTCCAACTAGTAGCTCAAGTCTCGGGCATCGACTGCGGCCTAAAGCCTGTAAAAATGGTTTAACGAAGAGGATTAAACCTAACAAGTTTATAGTGATAAAGTATATAACTATATTTGGTCTAGAATAATAATAAAACATCTTCCTCCCATACAAACTTGATTTTAAGTTATTTAAGTTATCCAAACCTAAAAATACTAAATAATCATGTGGTTCTAATCCCAACCCAAATAAGGCTCATGTGATATAATTTTATCTTTTAATTAATTATTCATTACTTTAACAATCTTATGTTCCTCTTTTGTTTTAATAATCTCTTACTCTACGATAATTTCGTACATTAACGGAATATCACTTATTAAACATTATTTTGTTAATTAACTATCTCAAGTTATGATTTTAAAAGTATATCTCTAGTGTATTAGTCTTTAATATTCTAGATTCATAGTTAAGTCTTTACATCTACAGTATAATCTATAATATTATTCCCGAGTCATAGTCTCAAGAGTATACATATCTAGTATATTCATCTCGAGTATAATCATCTTAACATACAACAAATGCAAAATCATATAATTCGGAGTACAAGTGAATATTGTCAACCCATATTGACACTACTAGGTATAGCTATAGGATGATCCAACCTTATAGCCTCAAAATAACAACATCACGGGAAATCACTCTGCTATCACACCAAAGATACGTGCTCCATACCCAAATGTATACGAGTGGATTAGGTCCCATTGTCCCCTATCGACAGATGGGTACCTCGATATGTAGGATCGAGTAAATAAGACATGGTAAAGCCTGTCTTAATTATCGGGGTACCAAGTGCAGTCAATGTTGTACGCCCCCATCAAACACCCGTAGTAGGTTACCCACAGAGAACACACACACCCATGGTATCATTGCAAATAAGTCAAACAAATCAGTACAAACCCAATTCAATTAGCTTACATAGACAATCTCTTTTATTACAAATTACTATACACATTTAACTATAACTATTTATGTAATTCTAGCCTGAACTCCTAAGGCTCCAATATCCAGGTATCGTCTCATTCCAACCATTTATAATGATTATTTAAGATCAACAACTACCTTAATCGATGGGTTATTAGTGCATACTAGATTAATAGGACATACATACTTATTATACATTAATCGATCTTATAAACATCAACCTGAAATCCAAGGCCTTTAAACAAGCTATAATGTACAATCTATTATCCTTATGTGTATTTACAATCATTTAGAGTCCTAAAACTGAACCCCAATTAAAAGCCGAACAAAGTTGATCCTAATTTAACTTGACCCTAGCAGGGGATCCTGGGCTTAATCGATCAGATGGCAACCGAGTTTCCTCCTTCTTCAATCTTTCTTATTTTGTGGCCACAGCCAAAAACCTCCAACCCTAACAACCTCTATCTCTCAAAATTGGCCCTTCTTCTCCCTAACTAAACATCATATGAGTCTTAACAACTAGTTATAATAAGTCTTAAATGATTAACAACTTTTTTAAAGATCAAATCTCAAATCTACAAAGATAACTCTAGGTTCATGAATTAAGCACAAATGATTCAATTACTCTATTAATCTAATCCGAATAACATCAAAACATTGTGGTTTTCATTGATTTCAACTTATATTCTTCATATGTAATTATATTAAGATTTGATTACATGATTTCAAGGGTTGAATTGATGATTTATTCAAAAAATTACATAAGTTCTTTCATTCAAAATTAAGGTCCTTCATTAGATTAAATATTAAGTACGAATTAAGGTTTTATTATGAAAAAAATCATATTATAATATTCTATTTATATATTCCAACACATTATTATAATTTTAATACAAATTTAATTACATTCTTTAACAAATAAAATTTTTCTTGGATTGAATGGATAACCAATCTCGAATTACCCCCAATTCTCCAAGACAAATCCTCAATTTATCAAGTTAGGGTTTCCTCCTCCTCATCCTTAGAAGTTAGGTCTCTCTTAATATGTTTGATGATAATTAGGTTAAGATAATAGGTTATTGTAAATTACTAATCTCTAAATTATTCTATGGCCCTAAAATAGCCTTAACTAAAAAGGCCCAAAACAAGCTCCAAATGGCCTAAAACTTTACCCAATCCATATACTTAGCCAATGGACAAAAATTCCACTATAATAAGCTCAAACTATATTTTCTAAACACTTCATGAACCTACTATAAGTTTAACCTATTTTACAAGTCAATCATCTTATTAAGTTAATTAATTATCTTTTTAAGTCAATTAATTAGCTAATATGCGTCGCTTAAAAATAAATCATACGATCAAAGCTATACAAAACAGTCAAAGTATAAAAAATAGAGTAAAATAGAGATAAAGAGATATATCGTGAGATTTATAATGGCTCATCCATAAGAATTAGCCTACGTCCACTTTGGTACCTAATTCTCTTTATTTATATAAATTGAGTACGGGTTTTGGGGACTTAGAGGACAAAAGGAGAGAAGTGGGCTGATTGTACAAGCATAATAGTTCTATGGAGTGGAGATTGGGGACTCTTTAATGTAGACTGGTATAGGCTATGACTACTAATGACATAGGTTACTGGAGTAGGTGATCGGAGTGTGAACTTCGGTGTAGAGAGGAAACGGATAGAGTAATGAATAACTTCACTACCCAGTTTCTACCCCTAATGAGGAGGTGATGACCTATATATATAGTAATTAGTAGTGGTGTCACGTGCTCAGTGCACATGAATTATGAGTAATTATTGTTGAGATGGAATCTTTCTAGAAGGTGGATAGCTGGTAGGGCATTGATGGTGTGTAAGGGTCTGCAACCAATACATCTAGGGTTATGCTGACGCTGAGCTGTAGAGAACCTGGTCATAGCCTAGTGAAGTAGTCTTTTTCTTATGATCTGTAACCTATCTGTGCACCAGGTTATGGTCTCGTATATTAATGAGGAAATAGGGATCACTCTTAGGCCTAGTTAGGTACTAGGTTGTGGCCTTCTTTACATACTTAAGCCTCTTGTCAATACTTGAGCATATCTTCATTGTGTTTATGTGGGCTTCCATGCCACGTGTCTCATGTCTATTGGGGACATATTTTAAGTATAACAGAGGCCCCCCCAAGACTCAATACTAAGAGGTAAGTAATTTAGTGCTGGGGCTTTATTCTTTATGTGGACTATCGTTTTGAAGTTAGGTCCTACTGTTGAGAGGGCAAAACCATGTGGATGTTGTGATCGGCCCATTGAGGCTGAAGCCTTATTAATGAATATGTCATGTGAATGTCACGGATGTTTATCCAGGTAATTCAAATTTTGACGATTTGTCTTTCCACGATCTGTTATGTAAATGGGTTGAGGTTGTGGCCTCATTATCTTATTCAATACTTGAGAACAAAATCGTTCATGTGGTTTTTGGTATCCCGAAAATGATTTTTGATGACTTTCTTTGGTGATATTTTTTTTCAATCCAGGTTGGTTTTTCTTCTATTCTCTTACAATTCCTTCATAGATTTTTCTCATGGTTTCAATTTATTTTTAATCCAAGCCTTAATCTGCCTTTAATCTTTACAAATAACCTTAAAATAGCTTAAACTATTGAAACTAGGATTTTCATTAATCTGGCTTTGTGTTTTGAGTTAAACCGATTAGGTTTCTAGGTGATTTGGGGCTTCAGGCTTGGATTTGGGTGTCGATTTGTGTAGACAATGGATTTTAGGAGTGGATTTTGTTAGAATAAAATTGGAGTTTTTGGAAGGATTTTAGGTTGTTTTTGTCTAAGAACATAAACTACTCTTCGTGATTGTTCTTAGAAAAAACCCTAGTTTCCTCCTTTTGATCTTGCTACAGCACATAATTAAGGAGACCATGTGTTTATTTTTTCCAATCGCATACGGATAGTTGCAGACCTGTTCAGTTAGATAGGGCTTTGGGCCTTCTTGTAAGTGCTTGGAGTTTTGACTAAACCACGGTCTCGTGTTGTTAATTTTGTAATCTAAAGTCTTTGGTATTTTTGAGTCTAGTCACACACCCTCAAAAGAAGTCCGTGGACCTTTCCCAATTGTCCCCCTGGATATAGGGTAAATATATGTGTTTGTAGGCACGACCTATATTCATTAGGTCATGGTATTTGAAACTTAAGCCTCCCTCGTATTTTTCTCATAATGGTTGTGGCCTTATAATTGTGAAGCTTTCTCCACTTTTATAGGTTCCCATTGCAACCTTATTTTTTGGAATACTTGGGATTAGTTAAATGAATTTTGAATTAGGCATATCGGCATTCCTCCTCCCTTGGCGTTAAATATAAAACCTTTAAAAACTAATGGAGATTGCAAATTAAAAGGGTTCTCGTCTTTTATTCCCTTTGATTCTAAGTCCGTGTAGTCTTCTGACCATGGGAATCCACTGAAGGCTGTGGAGTCTATCCACAGAGTTGAGGAAGATAATGGTTCCATAAACAATCAAGTGGCAATTGAGAGAATGGCTTTAGCTCCAATTGGAGAAGGTTATACTACAAAAATAAGAAATATTAAAGTTGGGTTATCCAACCATAGTATTAAGGAAGTAAAGGAACCCACAACCTTCAGTTATCCCAATATAATGAACGAGGAGGGGTTAGCTGAGCTGGATAAGGATTGAAAATTTCATAAGGGGACAATTTGTATGCTACCTTCCACAAACTAATGATTAAGTTACCCGGTTCCCAATGATGGTGTTTGCTTCCCTTTACGTGCCATCCTCTTTGGACTGTGGCTTCTAGTGCTCGTTACCATGAGAAAGATTCTTAAGGTGATGAATCTATCCCTAGTCCAAGTTGACCCTAGTGGGTGGAAGGCTATCTTGTAATCTTTGGTGGTATAGCAAAATAAATTTGAAAGGGCTATTACAAATGTGGAGTTCTTTGATTTTTACAGACCAGAAGAGAACTTCATAGAAAATTTGTGGTATTACTAAATGGGTCTGCAGAATGGTAATCAATACCTTATGAGCGGACGGCCTTCCAGTACCCATAACTAGAATGGAAAATAATTTTACATCTCTGGTGAAATTTGAGAAATTCACTTCACGAAATCAAAGAGGAAGAGAACTTATAAGATTCCACGATCATGGGATCATACTCCTAAGGAAGGTAATTACATTGTGATAATTTGGATGCGACATTTATGTTTTAACATTTTAGATGACTTTGACCTTTTTATAGTTTGTGCAGGTTTGATCACATCAGTTCGTCAAAGAAAAAGGATTGAGGTTGTAGTTTTAATTCACGAAAAAAGGAACATTTTACTATAGTGGTTACTCCTAAAGCCTTGTATTGCCTTGGGTACTATACAACTCACGTTGACCCAATGAAACAAATTGCATAATGTACATAAGTCTTGTAATTCGTTTGATAGGTCGCAGATATCACCTCTCCTCATTACTAATGCTCTTATTGTGAAGGTTCATCTACAGGGGGGAGGAACCAATAATGGAGATTGATAGGGAATTCCTTCTTTTCCAATTGGATGAATTGGGGGAAAACTTCAAGCCTTGAATTAAGAATTACGAAAGATCAAAGTAAAAAAGAGAAAAAGGTTATGATAAGAACGTTATTCCAATAGTTGAGATTCCACAGGGATCTAACATAAGGTTGCAGTAGGTGGCACAAGCATACCAATATCTGATGATGTCATGGAAAACATTGTCAATACAGACTTAGATTATCCCGCTAGGGAGAAAAATCAAGAGTCTATAAACTCTAGTTCTACCGGTGACTCTCCGTCATAAATTTTGCGCTAATTAATGTTAGAATTGTTGCCCTAATAAGTACGGTATTCAACCTGTAGCCTCAACTCAGACCAACAAATCAAAATTCTCCTTGGGACACTGAGGGCACGGTCACCTTCGTGATGAGAAGAGATTCCAGGCACTCAGGACTAAAGTGTTTGTTGACCTGGAGAACTACCAACTTCAATGCCTTCTCAGGGTAAGCATATATATATCCATAGCATTTTAGTTTAATTTTAATTATTTTCTTTCTAACTTATTTTCACTTTTTCTTCGGGTCGACAGGGCTGCATGAGTCAGAGGTCCAAATACGCAGATATCTACATCCAACTGAAGACTACATAGGCTAAATATCTGGCTGAAATGAAAAAAAATAAAGGCCTCTTCTTTCGAAGCTAGGAAGGCATCTATTGCAGCTTCTCTTAAAGCTGCTCAACTCCATGTGAAAGCTACTGACAAGGACAAAAATGAGCAAAAGAGATTTTCAAGCAAGCTACGAATGCTTTAAAAGTTTATGAGAGGAAATGTCTAAAGGTTGTGAAATAGGTTACAACAAGCCAAGATAAGGTTACAAGTATTGGGGTCCATCTTACCTATCTCTCTAAGAGTCATGCCTTAGCCACGTAATAAGATGCTAATAAACATGTCACATATGTCCAGAAGATGGTGGATGAGAATGTTACGGCATTAAAGAAAATTATTGAGGATGTTGTGGACAATTTTAAGACCTCCATAAACTTCTTTATTGGCCAAAACAAAGCTTACATCCGTGGCTATAAGGAGATGAGGAATAGAGTTTCCAAAAATTATTATGAGGCCAATGAAACCATCTTTTCCTTAGATATTCACTGACTTTGATCACACTCAGTGCATGAAGGGGCTAAGAGAGGCTGATGAACTTGCTAGGAAGCAGAGATAGTGGTTGTTGCTACTTTGGAGGTTAAAGAGACCTAAACAGGCATGGAGGAAGACGATGATGAGTAAGAAGATGCAGAATCTTAGATTTTTATCTGCAGCTTGTATCTCCCTTTTTTCTTATAAACATGTAATGAACAATATTTGATTTGACTTGTACAAAAATTTTGATTTAGTGAAGTTCCTTTTTAAGTTTTGCAGCCTCATATGCCTTATTTCTTTGCATATTTTGTCTTTAAATTGTATACGGTGTGCTATACTTTCTTGCTTGCGTTGTAACTTTCTTCAGGTGTTTCTTATAGGCTATAGGCTATTATATTGGGGGTACTAATTTCCCTCAATACCTTGCATTTTCTCTTCCACAACCTTGTATGTATTTGTACTTTAACTTGCCTAGACTCTTTGGACTTTTCCTTTATGTTGTTGTGGCACTATATCTGCAGTTATGCTATCGATAATTCGCTTGTATCCTCGGGTTTAGTGATGCACCATGCCTAAATACTTTTAATAAAAATCCGTAACCATTTGGGTACTAGTGGCCCCCCCAAGGCTTTGGGTGTGGACTGTTTCTCTTTGATGTTTTGAGATCTTCCATTACCACCATGGTCTTCTAGCTCTTGAAGTCTTCTAATATTCACGGGTATTAGGAGTCCCTCAAGGATTATGGGGTAATAGGATCCACCCAGGGTATTTTGGATATTCTGAGACACCATAGGCATTTGGGATATTCTGAGACACCGAAGGCATTAGCGATATTCTAAGCCACCCAAGGCATTCGGGATGTTCTAAGCCACCTAAGGCATTTGGGATATTAAGAGCTCCCAAGTCATGGGAGCCTAAGATTGATTGCTCTCAACAAAGGTCGTGTTTCTTATGGCTTGTATATTTCTGATTATAAATAATGGATTGGCTTTACACTTTGTGTCCTTATAATGCTTAGTCTACTATAATCGAAGTTCGTGCTCTCTATTACGTGAGGTCGTGATATTCTTACATGAATCCCCTATAATAGCAGTTTTCAATGGGTATAACTTGTATCATTATTAGAATTGCATTTTTATTGCTTATAGCTAGAGCCTAATATTCTGAATTGCATTTATTTTAACTGTTAGGGTTTATTGTGGTTGCAGTCATAGTAATGAGATGTCAAGGTCTTTAGACATAACACCACGTCCTGAGGGGTATAATGGCCCAAGGGATTTATATATAGTTATATTTATATTTTATGGTATTCCATTACTACCGTGGTCTTCAAGACCCTGCAGTTCTCGCAGGCTTATTATGCCCAAAGGATTCAAATAATGCTTCACGGACCTGAGTGGTAAAGTGGCCCCCCAAAGGCTTTATGAATGTTTCTTTTTTATGGTTATAGGCTTTAATGTTGTCCCCCATCTATTAGAATTTTAAATCTTTATGGGGTATCTTGTAGCCCCCCAAGGCTCATAAGACTAAGTTTGATTGCTTTAACTGAAGTCTCTATATTTTTCATGATTTAGGTTTTTCTTATGGACCGTCTGATTGCTCTGACTAAAGTCTATGCATTTCTTATGACTTGGACTAAGTTTGATTTATCTTACCAAAGTCTTTACATTTAATATGACTTAGGTTGTTCTTGTGGACCAAGTATGATTTCTATGACCAAAGGCTTTACTTTTCTTATGACTTGGACTATGTTTGATTGCTCTTACCTAAGTCTTTGCATTTTCAATACTTAGGTTTTTATTAGGACTAAGTTTGATTACCTTGATCGAAGTCTCTCTATTTCTTATGACTTGGACTAAGTCTGACTGCTCTGACTAAAATCTATACATTTATTAGGACTTAGATTTTATTGTTAGATGTGAATTTGGCTTCGTCTTTTAGCTCATGGGAAACTATGACTTCATGGTCGTTCATAGTCATGCATCTTCTACAACCAGAGTCTTCATGCTCTTGGATTTATGGGAACCTTTGATGCTATGACCATTCGTAAGCATGCGCCATATATATTCCCATCATCTTGTTCTTGGATTTATGGGCACCTTTGACTCCACGATCGTTCATAGGCATGCACCATCTATAGTTGTTGTCTTCTTGTGGTCTAAAGAACCATTACCATTGTTGCTATATTGAGGTGCTATTGTTAGATTTTTCATTAAACTTGTTGAATAAGAATTTGCAAAGGAATTAAAGAAAATTGCCAACTTTTTATTTATGTGTAAACTTGAGGGAACACAAAATTAATTTTCCTGGAAACGTTATGGCCTTGTAAAAATAATAAAAGTAAGAGAAAAATTCAAAAATATCCCTCAAAACATATTCCAAACTGCACGCTATGATGATGGGAGCCAAAGATGGGCTCTGCTCAATTTAAGGTTGCGATATTTGTGAATCGTCATAACATTCCCTATCTGACTAGCCTTTCGACCTCATTCTATAGGTTGTGGCAACCATTGGTTGTATGGCCATTATCTTTATGAAACTCATATTTCTTGCTTTTGTCTCACCTATTAACATGAGATTTCATATTTTGTGGCTATTTGAGTAGGTTCTCTTTTTTTATGCTGGCCAAAATAGTTTCCAAGTCGTTTAAAGGGGTGAACTTCTCATATGGCCTTTTTGGATGATTGTTATTCTTCTTTTTCTTTCCTTCCACTAGTTCTTCCATAGTCTTCCTCCCCGAGGCTAAAAACTTTGTATTTGCCTTGGGGTCTTCGGCCTTCAGTGTTTTTGTGAAGTTCGCGGACTCAAGTATAAGTATTCTCTATCCGAGAAGGTTGATTTGGCCCTGGAGTGAGGATTAACCCTCTTATAGATGGTCGATGCACCTCATTAAGTGAGACTCATCTTCAATCTGTTGGGGGGCTGATCTTGAGCTGCTTTCCGTGATCTCTCTCTTTATATTGTTAGTTCTTTAGAAATTCTTTTCTCTAAGATAAACTAAGCATGGTGTAAAATCTAAAAGTTATATCAAGTAGAGTCAAACATTGAGCATATAATAATAGTGGGATGCAGTCATTTCTTTTGAGGTCATAGCCTATTAAGCTGATAAGGGATGAAGTTGTGGCTTTTATCATTTATAAGGATTTTTTCCACCTTGATTGATATGATCGAATACAAAATCCTCCAGGGTTAATCCCATCTAGCAAAAAAATTACCGAGTACATGCCTTTGAACAAAACAGTATCTGAAAAATTAATAAAAACATCTTAACCAATCTTGGGCAGTTTGATGATCCTTGAGGAAATAGGCCCGTCAGATTTTTCCCACAGAATCATTAGTTTCCCATCCTAAGACCAAGCCTTATGTAATTTTAACCCGATCCATAAACCATAAAACATGTTACAAAGGGTTTTAAGCATTTTGCGGCTTCTTTAGTCTAAAAGAAAATGATTATATAATAAAAAATTCTAAATTTTCCAAAAATAGAAGAATTAGCCTAAGTTGTTGACTAAAGGTCGCGACCTGTAGCACGACAACGTGTACAGGCCAAAGATAATAGGGGCAGAGTGTAGAATCTAACCCAATTTTACCCAAATGTTATTTTTCATCCTAATAATTAGACTAAAAAGTCTTTAGGGTGTTGATCCAAGGCATACCAAGTCCTTATATGCAACATAACATAAGTTTGGTAACAAATACCTACTATATAGGTCATAATATGGAAAAATGCGTAAAGGTGAAGAGGAAGCAGATACTACGTAGTTCCCAGTCTTTATGAGGTCATGGTCGGTCAAGCTGATTTATAAGATTTAGATATGGAAAGGTCATTGGTGTGGATGGATTTACCCAAAAACCTCAAGATCGGATTGGGAAAACAAATCTGAAAAGATGGAGATACCCTAAATGGGTTTATATGCAAATATAGATCTAACCACCAAAATTTCACACATAAGACGTAGAACTTGAAATCCTCATGGATGAAGTAAGGAATAATCGACCTTATTTATGAGAAACTTGATAGATTACCTCATTCCCACAGACGCCGCCAAACTGTTGTCATCTAAAAATGGTTTACCAAAGTATATCATACTGTCAAAGCTATACACAATAGTCAAAGTATAGAAAATAGAGATAAAAAGAGATAATGCGAGATTTATAGTGGTTCGGACATAAGAACGAGCCTATGTACACTTTGGTGAGTGATTCTAATTATCTATATACATTGAGTACAAGTTTGGGGGATCTTAGAGGTGTACAAGAGGATATAAATAGGCTTACTGTACAAACATAATAGTTTTGTATAGTGGAGGCTACAGACTGTATAGTGTAGATTGATAGAGGTCGCGATGTTACCGGAGTGTGGACTCGGTGGAGAGAGAAGATGGAGAGAGTTGGGAAGAAATTCGTTACCCAACTATTTACCCTAGAGAGAATGTGAGGACCTACATTTATAATAATTAGTGGGGGAGTCACGTGATAAGTATTGATGAGATGGAATCCTTCTAGAAGGTCGATAGCTAGCAGGCCAATGATGGCATGTATAGGTCTATGGCCTATACATCTATGGATATCCTGAGTCTGAGGAGCTGCTACCTGTAGAGCACATGGTTATGGCCTAATGAGATAATCTTGTTCTTATGGTCCGTGGCATGTATATGCACTATGTCGTGGTCTCGTGTATTAATGGGGAAATGGGAGCACTCCACGGCCTGTTCGTGGCCTTCTTTACAGACCTAAACGTTTTTATAGTACTTGACCATATCTTTATTATGTTTACATGGGATTCCATGCCACGTGTCTCCTATCTATTGGTTTACATATTTTGGGGATAATAGTTAACATGTTTTACAAGTCGATCATCTTATTAAGTTAATTAATTATCTTATTAAGTCAATTAATTAGCTAATATGTGTAAATCAAGTTTAAATTTAATTATTAATTAATTGTATTGTGACTTAGTATTATAAAAACTTACTTCATGATCGGTAGGACCCAATGCAAGGAAATCTCTAACACTTAGCATCTAACCATCTATAGCCGACCATAATATTAACTCACTTAATTATTTATCTTGATGAATTATTATGAGTTCGCTAAAATCTATAGCAATACATTATAATTAGTAACTCAATTACATAATACAACATATGTAACATCTCGCCATCACATTTCAATATACTAAATAACATATCGAAAGTCCAACATCATAAATTATAAAATGACATATCGCATGTAATATAACAGTTCATAGATATTCGATGATCAAATTAATAATTAATTAAAATATTATAAAATACGGGATATTACATTCTTTATCTCCATTCTGAAAGGAGTTTCCTTGGATCTGGTTAGATCTTATGACCCCATGAATAACTGTGAACTAATGCCCTATTTCTTCGTCATCTAGGGTGTTATTTGGATTTTGATCGTGCTCAGTGGGACCTTTGTCGTTATTCTTCTCCAAGTAGTCGTCTAAATAATGCGACTTTATTGCCTTATAATTTTAGGTCTTGTGCCCATGCTCATTGTGGTAGGAGCATCTCAGGGCCATATTTATTTTCGATTTATCCCTCGCCATCTTCATTGGACACTTAAAATACTAGTGATCCTTAATCTTATTCAGGATCTTGTAGAAGGCTCTTTAAAAGTAGTGTTGGTAGCACAATGAGCATTTTTAGTATTTGACTTTTCATCTCCCTTGGATCCGTCATTCTGCTTTTTACCCTCACCCCCCTTTCTTGGGGGTGTTCTCCTTATCTCCATTTTTCTTGCCTTGGGCTGACCATTGTCCTGTTGGGTGTCTGCTACTACATCTTCCACCTTAGTACATTCATCAATTTGAGAGATCAGGTCATCAATAGTAGTTGATTTTTTTCTTGATGAGGTACTGGTGCAACATGCAGTTATTTGGTAGGCTGGTCTTAAATGAGGCCACTGTTACTTGCTAGAAGTAATCTTGCACCTCATTATCGGTTTCCCAAAAGCGTCGATAATATTCATGCAAGGTTTCTTGGGGATTCTTCTTTATTATGAGGAGGGAATCAATCCTCTTTGGATATGTGTTTTCGGTGATGAACCTTGGAGTGAAGGTCTCTGTTAGTTGTTTCAAGTCGATGATCGACTGATGTGGTAATTTCTCAAACCATGTTTGTGCAACGTCCCCTAGACTGAAAGGAAAGATGCATCACATGAGGGCCTCGATACTACCAAACATGGTTGGTGGGATTAGTTTTCCTATTATAGATCTTAAATTTGGGGGAAAAAAACTTCTCGAAAGACTCAAAATCCTTAATCGACCTTATGAAAGGAGATTTCATCTTGCTGGTAAGGGATCATTGGGCCAGTTCCTTAGTGGTCTTGGATCCTCAGTGGTTTGTATGGTCATACATATCCCATATAAGGTTGCAGAGATCCTTCTCATCACTTAGGTTACTATAGAGGTCTCTCTTATCTTCCTAGCACTTTTGTACGAATAATCCCGTTGGCACCATGAGCTCTTTATTTAGTTGGGGGGCTTACTCGCCTTAGGGATAGGAGTACGATCTTGACGTTTAGGATTGTCTCCATGGAGGTACTTCTCCCTCTTTTTTGGGTAACATTTAAAGAAGGCATTCACATCCTACTAGTGTTATGAGGATTCCTCTTATTAACAAAGGATTTGCTCATAGGCATCCACGGGCGAGATATTTACTTGGATCGTGGTAGTTCATTACTTTCCACCATTTTATCTGCACATGGATGACATTGAGAACTGGGGATGTTATGGATTCTGTTGGATTGGATCAGAAACCAAATTCTAGGGGCCTCATGGTTATTCTCATTGTTTTGGTGGCTTCCATGAGACAAAGTGTACTCATTCTTCTAATGAGACATGACTGCTTATTGTCTTGATTGGTTAATAAAGGAAAATCACTGCTCATAGATGGCACCAGTTGTAGGTGGTAAAATCCTACTGGTAATACTCAACACAATTAAGGCCGAGCAAAAATTTAAAACATGCACAATTGCACAAGAACAGTATTTATATGGTTCGATAATGTGCGTATGTCCATCGGGTGTTTCTCTCTTTTCTATTAATCTCATTATAATAATAATGATTACATGCCCCTTTTTTCCTAGGATGAGGGTTACATTTACAAAGAAAAAAAGAAGGTTGAGCCGTGCAGGACTCTATGACCTCATATATCTATCCAGACTGACCGATCGTCAATTTATGATATTTCTGCAAGTCGACATCAATGGTCTTTATCCTTTCATGTGAGATATTTGATAGTATCAATTGAGACGTTCCTCCCCTCATGAGTGGTGGAATTATTCTTCACACTCATAACCTACCTATTTGATTGTTGATTCCAATAGAGAAGCCTCGTATTCATTTCCATATGGCTGACATTAGTCATCGCCAAAAACACATCTTATTGAAAAACTCAAGTCATAACCATGGGATTGCATCAATATCCAGTCCACATAAATAAAGATAACCCTGGGCACCATGCCCAATAAAATTTCGTCATTATCCACTACACACACGGCGTATAGATATAATGAATCACGCGCTTTGTTATATCCCCGATAAAAGAATATATCGTTAGATGATTTATCATCTCCACATGCGACATGTTCTCATTCAACCCAAGAATCCACAAATAATAGCAATAATAGGCATACTCTAGGCCCATATATTCACAAAATATCTACATACATCAACTTATGTATACCCATAGCTACCTCTTAGGTGCCAATGCTAATGCCTGCAACGCTAATTCTGTGACACCTCGTAAATTTTAATACTTGATCGATCAGGTCTAATACAAACTCATGATAATTAAACAAGTGAATATCATTCTAATCATTGTTGTAAGAAAAACTAAATGCATAAAATAAAATAAATAATGAAACATACCGTAGGTGAACAACATAATTCTGATACCAAACCAACCAATAATACTAGTACTATTGCGTAAATATAACTGTATCAATGCAAATTCACCTACTTAAATGATCTCATGGTGGAGGCAATACAACTGTCTATATCCTGAAAAATATTAATGAGAGACATTAACAACAAGCCTAAGTAGCAAAATAATGGAATTTATTTTGGGTTACATCATAACCACACACCTTCTTCCAGTCTTTTAATTACTTTTAAGTTAACCCAACCTAAACAACCCTAAATATCACATGCGTCTACACCTAGGACCATATTTTAGTCATGATTAAGTCTTAATCATCGCTATAGACACTACACCAAAAATAGTAATTTGGCACACCCTAATATTAAAAATTCGGCACAGTTTAAAACTGTGCCAAAATTTGGCACGGTTTATTGACAACTTGGCACACTTTAAAATAGTGCCAAAATTTGGCACTGTTTTAAAGTGTGCCAAAATTGAGTACACTCGACTAAAATATAAAATAACCTAAAAAAATTCACTATACTCACTTTACTCTCCCGCTCTCTCATTCTTCTCATTTCCCGCCCACCCCCGCTCATCCATCTTTCTGTGCTTTGAGGTCTTTCCCCGCTCATCTCTCTCTCTCTCTCTCTCTCTCTCTCTCTCTCCGCTCAGCTCTGCTCTGTATCTCTCTCCGCTCAGGTAATTTTCTATCTCCCATATTTTAAAAGTATCTATGAAGGTTTCATATTTAGGGCTTGAAGGTTTCATATTTAGGTTTGCAGGTATCAGATTTCAACCCCTATACACACACACACACACACACACACACACACACACACACACACACACACACACGAATTTGTGATTCATTACATGTGCTTGAACTGAAGTTATCAAATTTGTTTTCTTCAATTTTTTCATTCTGATTTGACTAGTCGATGTTTATTTTTTTAGTTAGGATCTCTTGAGTTTCAATCCTTACACAACTTTTTCTGTCATTTGATTTAGAAAGAAATCAAAGGAGATGGCTCATGATAATTTTACATTTTTAATATTTTGTTACGCTTCACTAAATAAGAAGAGTTATTCTCATAATTTGTTCAAGAATGCACTTTTTGGTGTACAAGAATGCACTTTTGGCTTTTCATGAATTATAAGTATGAATCCTTTGTTTATCTTTTGGGAATATTTTTTTACCATTTGAATAGGTATATTGAACTAAACCTAACGTCCTCAACATATTTTTTTACATGTATAATGTTTTGTGTATATTGGTTTTGATTATAATGTTGGTTTGTGTAATGTGTTTTCTATTTTTTTCAATGTGTAAATGGGTTTCTTACATGTAATATCACACATGTATGTTTTAATGTTTGGTATTAATTTTTTGGCTTCATAAGTTGAATTTATATGACGTAGGCACCTTAGAGTTGTTATTCGAGATTAATCTATGCTAAATACAATTCAGATTGAGGTATTTACAAAATCAAAATGTGGAACTAATAAACTTTTTAACTAAGATTCCAATATTATTTTTTTATTGATTAATTAAAGGTGTCAAAAAATCAAAAGATTGCAAGATGTTTAGATCAAGGTAAAGGCACGAGAAAAGGCAATGAAAAAATTATTCCAGATGTGGTAGGTGTCATTAGTCCTTATTTTCACATTTAATATAGTTTACATTAATTTTTTTATGCATAGTTATTCATTTTATGTAAAAAGTTATATGAAAATTATAGGAACAATTTAAAGAACTGCTTAGCTTCAAATTACACATGTTCTATTGTGTTTGTAGGTTACTTTTATAATTTTTTTTTTATCTATTTGAGAAAAGGCATAGTTTTTACTCATTTGGGCTTTTGCTTTTACACGAATGAATTGACCGAGTACAAACTCCTACTCATGCATGTGCATCTCCAATAATTTTTGATAATGGAATCCCACATATGACATTCCAGTGCGTGGTTGAAGAATTATCAATCCAACTGTTATGGCTACTGAATAATAGGTATCTCTGTTGTTCTTATACATGTTATGCTTTTAATTTGTGATATAATTACCATATCTTATGATTTTTTTTTTACTTCTAGTGATAGATCAACATTGTCATGTTCCATCAATGCTGCCAATATAAGTACATATGCGCAAACTTATGTTCATTAGGTAGACATTTTCTCGCGCCGATGAATGTTCATTATTCCGCACTGCATTGGATTGATTAACATTTGATGTTCATTATTAAGGCTTTGGTTTACTTCAGATTTTTGATATTCCAATATAACAGTTCTTTATACGCTCATTAGGTTCCTATTTGGCATACTAAGCTTTTGTTGCAACTATCTGCTGGATATGTGCATTAAGTACTTGAAAAAATAAAAGACTGATGGAGATGTGCCTCAATGGTATCTATTTTAGAGTTCAGGTTAGATTTTTATATTTGGAAATCTCTTCGTTGTAACCAATGTTAAAACACATGCAAATAGACCAATAAGTTGGTAATTCCTTGTAACCAATGTCACACATTTTTCTTTTACACTTGGATGTGAACTCACCAAAACCTTTGACATATGAGAGGTTGATGTCATATTTAAGCCAGAGGGTGTAATATCTTTAGGTTTTCAATACATGCATTTGACAAACTTTCTTGGTGAAAGTATGCATTTCAAATTAGTGTTTGACATATAAAGATAGGAATACACCGATCAGGATTTTGTTGTTCATTTTTAATGCTCATTTGGTTTGAGTTTTTATGATTTATGATGATCTAAATTGTTAAATTCAAATTTCAACTATCAAATTCATGTCAATATGATAAAAAACAAGAAGGAAACTCAAGTTCTAAGCTTAAATGAAATGAGAACTTACGCTCTGCCTCTGACATCTATATAGAATTAATCAACATAAGTTAATTATCATCATTATTATAAGACCTCTCTCCCCTTTTGGTTAATATATGCATAGTCACCTTTGCATGTTAAGTGATTTTTTAACGTTGTAAGATTTTGACTAGAGGTGGTATTAGAGAAATTGTTCTCTCGATATAGAATAAAGTTCTTATCTTTGTTTTATCACATCCATTCTACGTGAACACTAATTTAAAAATGGTGGTTTGTAAAGATAGAGTACTTAATAGCCATGAATTAATGTCCTATTTTACCAATCATATTTGAATAATTCACTAGTTGTTAATAATTTATATTCAAAATCAATCACATAGACAAAATTTTAAACTCTAAATTATAATTTATAAAAACTTTAAAATGATATCAGAAGAAAAACATAAATGGTAAATTTTTTCAACCTCAAAGTCTTTTTTAAATAAGTGGACGGTTAGATTTGACATGACCATCATGAATCTAATACAACCACTTGGGAAGAAGGAAAACGAACCTAGATCAATGCAAAAAAGTAGAGTATAGATTATACGAATTTATGTTTTGCTTGTGATTTTGTTCTTCAATTGGCTGATGATGATGTTTTTTTGGAATTGACATTCGAGAATTTGGAATGCTCAAAGGGGGATGCCTATAATTTTTGAGATATCAAGGTATGAAAGCAGTTGTAAGGTCATCACAAACATGACCTTATTATTGCTCCGACCAAAGTTTTACCTATTTATTTTCTCTTTCTCCAGATCTCATTATTAAATCTTAATAATCGGAAGAAACGATAATGCTCTAAAACATTATAAAACCAATGGAAGGCGAGTTTTTTTCTTGTAGTTATTCAGTTGGTTTCATGTAACAAAGATATCATGAATTGGATGTCAAACTTAGTTTTGTAGATGCAATTTGTTTTATTGGAATAACTGTAATGGTTAAGAATTTCATGTTCATAAAATTTGAATTTATTTCAAGTGTGTTGAGTTTGTTCTTTCATTTGTGTTCCTTATGGTAGTTTAGTCCAAATTGCATTGACTATCATTACCCAACACGTGAAATTGGTTAACGTGTTGCCAATGAGATCGCCCCTTCAAGATAATGTTTTTAATATTTGGAAACTTCCATTTAGAATAGGAAGTATATCTTCTTTAGAAGATTTTTTTAAGATTCAAATCTAAAACTAGTTATTGATACACATGACCTCTCGCAATGGTATATTATAATACAACTGTAACAGTGATGGTATCATGTTGAGAAGAATAATATTTCTTTCACAGCAATGGAAATAGTTGATACAGTTTTCCTCTTGGTTCAAACTAGGAAGAGCTTAGCACCAGATAATAATTTTTGAGAGTCGATATTTGATGTGCTTCAAGTCACTTTTGTCTTTCAGCAGCCTTTTTGAGCTTCTGCAACTCTGTAACTTCAAATGCCTGATATCGAGGACCAACCTGATTGATTACGTTAGACCATTAGGTTCAGTAGGTTTTTGGGAACTTAGAAACACGAAAGCTGGTTGAAGAGGCAAAATAAGTAGAGGATTTAAGATATTCTCGCACATGGTCCCAGTGGCAGCAACAACTGCATTTTTGGATGCCATCACAATCAGTGTCGATCCTTTTTTCTTGGAACTTTTTATAGCTACATCTTCAACCTCGCCAAATTTCTTGAATATCTCCCTTAATCGTTGAGCACTATAATCCTAACCAACCTTTTCCCAAGATACCTTTAGCACATTTTCCTTATCTAACCCACCCTGCCCACCATCCATCCTCTCCTTTCTCCCTATTGTTGGTTCTTTCTTCAATGCAGAAGCTGCTTTAGCGGCATGAACAACAGAGATTCTAGCAATCTCTTCTTTAAGCTTCCTAGCGATTCTTTGTTCCTCGTTTTGAGCTTTTGGGATCGAGTCGAAAGTAAAAGCAGATCATTCTCTTTCTTGGAGATCTGACACCATCTTTCGATGCTTGGAATCTTGTTGTGATTGGCGCTGAATCATTTCACGTTTTATTCGAAGGAGATCATCGAATAATTTCCTAGCCTTTTCATCCTTAAGAATCTCATATGATGTCTTGAGCTTCTGTAAGTTTTCATGAGCATTGGGATCATTTAGTCTCTTATCTAGGTACAATTCTAAAGCCTTCAACTGATAGGATTTTAAAATCTCCTTATCCGAAAGCTTTGCCCCTTCACCAGATGGCAATCCTATAATAGCATAATAACCAACCTCGACATCCATCTCTTCCACTGATTTAGTAGCTGAACTTGTTGGATTTAAAGGAACTTTTTGTGGTGGTGTCAGCAGATCAATAAAGGAGAAGATGGATAATTTGACGACGAAGCCCGTCTTCAATTCGATTGAAAGGAGTGGGATTACAAATGGAAGGGTTGGGGGGTGGGGTGGGGGGGATAATAGTGATGCCAAATTTCTTGACCCTTTTTAGGGTTAATTCGATCTTTAAAAGTGATCGGTTAAAATATGGAAAACATTAGGAACATCTTTCATATCACTAGCCTTAAAAGTGGAGCAATAATTCCCTGATTTTAATATAGGATTCATTTTATTTTTCTTATACCAGTTTTAGGCATTTGATAATACTTGTATTATCGTAACATTGCATGATTAATTTGACACACTATGTTATGATTGTGATTCCACATTGTTGTGATTCCAGTTAGTTTTTGAGACAGGAGTAATAAATCATTTTCATCTTATTAATGAAGGTAAGTTTTCATTTTATTTTCTTCCCTTCCTTTAATGCCATTTCAATGTTAATTTTTAGGCATGCCATTTAAATCATTTTCAGAGTGTTAGTTCCATGTTATTCAATTTGAGATTCAGTAGAGTTTTTTAAAATTTTACTGGACAATATGATAAAAGATGGTCCTCTAGCTTACAATTTTCTTACAGCTCTGCAAATTCTACCGCTTCATCTAACATCTATTCTAAAATCCTTTTTTTACACATTGAAGATAGTATAAAAAATACCAGAAAGTATCTGTCTCAATGCTAGTTCCTCGGCTCCTATGATTGTAGCAACTAACATTTATGTCAAAATCCTTTTTTTAAAGTCTCTTAGTAGTATAAAAAATTAAAGTCATGCGAAACAAAGTAAATATTAACAAATGAAGGGTACGTAAACAAACTAAAGTAATTATCATTTTTGTGCAGCAGATATAATGAAATTATTTCTGCAAATTGAAATGACAGGTTAACTGTTTTCCCAGTGTTTACTTTCGTAGTCGAGGAACCCTCTCTATTACTTTTTTAAGTGTTGCCATATTTTGGGATTGTATGATATTTAGACACATTGCTGAATTGCAGCAGCATTGGGGGATTGCATTTTATTTCTAGAAATTATGAATGATTACGACATAATGCTGAATTGCAGCAACATTGTGCGATTGCATTTTATTTATAGAGATTATATGAATGATTACTCTACTAAGCATATGTGACAACCCCAATATAATTATGATAAATCATATTTAAATCATGATTAGCTTATGTGATATGGATAATATGTTATTAGTATATTTATAATGTTAAGTCATTATGTTTAGTTTAATCCTACCTTCATAAAGCTTGAGGTATCGAATTAGTTACAACTGTGAAATTTTAAAGTTTTCAGTAGGAATGTTCCTGTTGGAGGCTAGTTTTGACCTTTATGACATAACAATGAACTTGAGGTATAAACTAGATATTTGTAGATATATGAGTTAGGTTTATAAAAAAACAAACGGTTCATCGAAAGGACATCCGAGCGGGAAGATATTGTCTTTTTACAAACAGGGGGTAAAGTAGTCATTTAGCCTTAAATGATATTTTGTTTTATATAATGCCACATGTTATAATTTGATTGGACCAAGGGGGGTGACCTTATTCCGACTTATAACCCTTGAATTAATCTCTTCCTTCATCATATTTCATCCATGGAAGAGTTTTAAGCTAAGGAAAGAGAGTTTTGAAGTTTAGGAAGAAAGTGTTTGGAGAAATTGAAGAAAAATTCATAGAAAAATTACGTAAAAGCCCCTAAAGTATTTCCATCCATAAATCTTGTTTATTTTTTTGTATTACTTATTTAAATGATTGAAATAATAATTTTTTTACTAAAATTCAATGTCTTGATGTGTACTTATGGATAGATGCAAGTTTAAGCAAACTTGAATGTGTAAACCCTTGAGATTGTTTTGTTTAGGAACCTTGTTTATTCAAACATCCATATATTTCTGTATACTTACCAGAATTGATCGATTACAATTGGAGATTAACCAGGACTCATATATGTATGACATATCCGAAAATCATGTGAAAATACCAAGAAATGAGTCTTTGGTGAGAGTTTGAAGTTCGGGTATGAAGTCTGCCCTAAGGGTGAAAGTATGCCCGCCATGTGTTCGGTGTTTTGCTTGACATAGCAGACGAACCTTAAAAATTATGAAATTTTAATATTGTATTGTTTAATATGTTTAATGATATTGGGTGAAATATGATAGAAATTTATGATGTATAAAAATTATGAAAATTCCTGGAAGTTGAATGAACGATAAAAGAGCCTATAGTGAAGATTTGTTATGTGGTAAAGAAATGGGAATATCTTGCCCTAGGAAAATTGAAATATCGCACCGTCTTTTGTATTGGAATCCTAATATGATAAGGATTGAATTATCAAGAATAAATGAATGTATATTTGGCCTATCATTTGGAAATGTTAAATATATTAACATGGATTTGGATGGAACTTCACTTGTGATAAATGATTTGAATGGAATCATGTGATGCTTATGGATTGAATTATGTTTAAATCATTCTTTGGATTATTGATATTATTATGATGATACTAATATTTTAAGAATGACAGTAAGGGAAGAAGAGCTGATTGAACAAGTACCAGATAAAGGCAAGGGAAAAGCCAGTTAAACTATCAAGGTGAGTGTACTTATGATTGTTCATATATAGATATGAAAATGATCTGTTGGATTTGAATATAGCTCTAAGAGCGGATTTATTTGAATACTTCGGTATTCAGGATTTGTTTGGATATTCAAATATCCAGGATTTTTTATTGCCAATGGGCAGAATTATTTGGATCTTATGATCCAGGATTTGTTATTGCCAATGGGCAGAATTATTTGGATCTTATGATCCAGGATTGGAATTGGACAAAGATCCAATGATTTATTGGAACTTATGTTCCAGGATTTGTTATTGCCAATGGGAAGAATTATTTGGATCTTATGATCCAGGATTTGTTATTGCCAATGGGCAGAATTATTTGCATCTTATGATATAGTATTTGTTATTGCCAATGGGCAGGATTGTTTGGATTTTATATCCATCGATTCGATATAGAATTGGTATTCCATTGCAGGTAAGGAGTACCTTGTAACACCCCAAGACTTTTGAGACTGAGAAATTAAATTTTGGGAAAATAAAATCTAATTAAATTGGAGAATTTCAAAATTTGGAGTTTAAGTCCAAAAAAAAAATAGAGGACGTTTTAAAGTATTCTGGATGATGATTTTAAGGGTACCATTGATCCCGGAAGGGTCGAGATAGTCAAAATGACTGTCATTGGGTTTTATTTCGGCTCCGAAATATTTTTAAGTCAGTTTGACTCGAATTAGAGTAAACGAGTCATTTAAAGTGTGTATTAACATTTAAAAATTGGGATTTTGTTTTAAAGGTTTATGAGGCTTACGGATGAAGCCATTTCTCATTTGAGAGAAAGAGAGAAAAAGCCCTAGAGGGAGAAAGAAGAAGGAAAGAAGAAGAAAGGAAGAGAGAGAGGAAGAAAGCTTGGAGATTCCGGCCCAAAACCGCGACATCGAGGACGATCCAACCTCTACAAATCTGAGGCAAGTGTTTAATCTTGCTAAATAAGTCATTTGTGTATTTTATTTCATAATTTGTGGGTTAAAGAATGGATTTTTGGGTATTAATATCAAAACCTAAAGTTTTGGGTTTAATCTTGAAATCAATGCTTAAAAATGGGTTTAATGGAGTAGTAATGGCTGGGATCAGCTTTAGGTTGATTTATTGGCTTAGAATCATGTTGTGATAGAGATTTGGAGGTTAGAATGGAAATTCTAGGGTTTAAATTCGTGGATTTTGCTGAAAATGGGAAAATCGGCCAAGATAACTGGTATGGCCGGTCGACCGCGCCTAGGGGACCGGTCGACCGCGCCTTAAGGGAAAAGCCTACTGCATTTCTTCGTAGGCAAAATTTGGAACCGCGGTCGACCGGGGGTCTGGGACCGATCGACCGGTCCCCTGTTTTAGCCCAAAATTTGGAGTTGTCCTTTCCCTTTTTTTTTGGAGTTTATCCTTAGGGGCTTCCTTAATGGGTTGCTTTATGAGGTTTTTCTAGGATGATTTCTACCCTTTTTGGTTGGGTTTATAAATTTGAGGTTTTCTCTTATGAAGTAAGAGATACTTTGGAGACTTATAGGAGGTCTCTCACTTAGTATATGATAGTGGGGACTTCTTGGAATAATTGGATAAGAATTATCCATGTATGTTGTGAAATTTTCTAGGCCGACCTTTATGTCAAATCCTTATAAGGATAGGATATTGTTAAGATACAATTTGGGGCCAAATGGAAGAGAGTGGTCGCATACTCTTAAAGAGTGAGGGGTTTCATATCCTTTGAAATGTTTAGACTAAGGAACAATTGATAACTCAATAGGAGTAAGGGTTCTTGAGATTTATTTGAACCATAAGTGAAATTGGGAACGATTGGGATTGTACTATCGACTAGAATAAGCGGTATCATAAATTCTAGTTAGGATAGTTTACACAAAATTGTGGGGTTATGACCATTGAAATTCCAATACTTGAAATGCGGTTGGAATAATTTGAGGTTTTAGACTATTAAGTCATGTATGTGCCTATGGTTAAATACTAAAGGAAACTATGTACTTTTGAATATGGATGGAATGTGTAGTGATGGTTTCCTACACAAAATTGTGGGTGATAACCCTAATGTTGAATATATATGTATAGATATATACATATGGTTTTGGGAGACTATTCATCATAGGAAAAATGATTGAATATGTTTCAAGTGAGGGATTGTATTCACATATCAAGGTAAATGATATGAGTTTGTGGTGACGGCTTGTATATTGAAGATTTAGGTATACTTATAGGCGGGTTTGTATATCTTATATATATATGAATGAGAACTAGTTTATATATAGGTATATGGATATGAGAATATGTGTATATAAATATATCTATGTATGAATATGAATATATGGATATCTTTGTGTTATGGATATACATGGTATGGATATTTAAACCTTATATGATGGTTTAATATTTGACCATATGATTGGATCATATGGATGTATATATATTATGCATGTGAATGATATGTATACTTATTTGGTTAAGCATACCCCGCTCATGCTATCATTGGGAAGTTGCGCGCGTAGAGGGTGAGCATCCTGGATAGAAAAGCAGGGTGGGGATATTCCCCAGGTCATAGTCGTCCCGTGTGTTATTATATGATATATATATATATGTATTTTTGGGATGAGACGTGGTGGGTATGTTTCGTCTCATTGCCGGTTAGGAGCTATGACCGCTTCCCGGGACATCGTGTGCGTGTGTTTACCACGAGATGGGTGTCGTTTAGTCCCACCATGGTGGCCCCAGTATTGCTACGTGAGCCGGGCACTGGGAAGATGATAGCATTGATGCAGTTTATCGGCGATATATATAGCCGGGTATATTATGTGCATGGCCATGTACATCATATGTAGTATGTACACTTGGCTATTGGATTGATGATGGTATATATATACGGTGAGAAATAAATACCTATATATATATTTATATATGTATATCCTATAGATGAAAGGATATGGACTTTTATGGAGTACATCTTGGATGCTTATGATGTACTAGATGATTGGGGGATTGATGTATCGCGTTTAAGGAATATTTCGGTTACATCATCCCAAGGATATTATTGGAGATTGTAGATGTTTTCATATTGTAGTAGTAATAGTAGTAGTAGTAGCATATGGTATGTATGACATTATGGATCTCTAGGATCGACATTGACAAGGAGTAGTGTAACAGGGCGGTTTCTTGTTTGGATTTCGCTTTGCGAGACACCCCACGTACGAAACGTAGTGCATTGTTGAGATTAGAGAGAAGTTCTTTCAATATTTATGTGTGGCACAATGGATCTCCAGGATCGACGTTGACAAGGAGTAGTGTAACGGGGTGGTTCCTTGTTTGGATTTCGCTCTGCGAGACACCCCACGCACGAAACGCAGCGCAACGTTGAAATTGGAGAGAAGTTTTGTCAATAATAATTCTGTATGCATGTTAATTAGAAATTAAATCATATGTTTCAAGCCAAATGCATATTGGGTAACTTATTAAATTATAATTGGTTAAAGTATAAACCGGAATCCACTAAGCCTAATAAGGCACATATGATTGAAAATAAATACTTATCTGTGGTTAAAAAGGGGGTGGATTCTTGGGGTATGATTGGAAGGTAGATCTCGTGGGTATAGGCTAGGCCTATGATAAGTTAGGTTGTCCTAATAAATAAAAAAATAATGGGGGTAATTTAACTAATAAAATTGAGGACGCGAATAGGTGCGCGCCTTTAGATGAGAGGTGAGTTGGGGTTCCACGAGAGTGCGATTCCACTTTAATTATGAAATAAGTGCACCGATATTTATTATGCACGGTTAACACACTTGCTAAATATTTTCACAATTCGGGCTCTGACCCGTTTACTTTTCTCTCCTGCTTGTATATATATATATATATTACCCCAGGTATCCTACCGCAGGGATGCCGGATGACCTTCTATCCAGAGTCTTGGAAGCCGTGACAGGTGCGGACTGTTGCGGGATGTTTCAGGTAGCCGCTTCCTACTTCTTTAAAATTCTAGGTAGGATTCATGTTGTATATCGGGTTTGTACCCAAGGGATATTCATATACATGTTTATATCTATTCCATTCAGCTATTGTATTGGCTGTGACCCGACAGCTTATTCGGGTTTATCTCCTTGTGGTATATTCAGTTGTATTTATTTATTTCATTTTATTCTAGCATTTCATTTATCATAGTTCCTTCTAGCATCTTTCTCTCATTTATTAGTAGTGTTATAGTGTTGGCTTGTTGTATGTTGCATGTTTTAATTTATTTAACATCTCGCTTATATGATATCGGGTAGTTAGTCCTATATTATATAGTACCGGTAGTTGATGTTGAGACTGGACCATCTGAAACTCCTGATTTAATGTAGTATAGGGCTGGCCACCCGTTATTATTTTGAGCGGGGTGTTACATACCTCACTAAGCTAAATGCTTACGGTTTATATTTTATCAATTTCAGGTTTGTACGCTGCCAGCTAGGATACCATATGATCGGTAACTTTGAGAGTTGCACCGTTGGAGAGAGCTGGGGTTTAAATATGGGGATTTTATCATTGTCACACTGAATGTTTTAATATACTCACACATTGTATATATTGAGTCAGCAGGTATTGAGTTGATGATTGTAATATTTAATCATAGTATTGTATGTACGCTTAATTATGACTCTGATATTGATTTCGTTATGGTACAAGAATAATATTATGTTGATTATGCACATTATGAAATAAAATATGGATAGATAAATTATATTTCCAATGGGCTCAAGATTATAATTTAATTATTCTAATAATAAATGATTAGTATGGATATTGGGTTTGGGGTGTGACAATTAGTGGTATCAGAGCGTGGTTATTAATTCTGGACGTGTGTGATGGTTAGGTGGCAGTATTGAATTGATTTGATATTTATGAATTGTTTATGTCCTAACCAATAGTTTAGTATTATAAACTATTATTATTGGTTGTTAGAACTTTGTTGTATTACAGATAATTCCAGATGGAACCTGGGAATGGACAACCTAGAGAAGACGGAGCAGCTTCTCGTACAGACAATATTGAAGTAGAGAAAAGTATTGCTGGAAGGGATAGAATGTAGGAACAGCCTACAGAGATGCAAATAATGACACAGGCAATATTGATGATGGCAGAACAACAGGAATGAAATATGGCATTAATGGCAGAGCAACATGCTAGATATCTAGAATCAAAGACTGTGGCCTGGATTGAGAAAGAGGCAAGAAAGGAAATGAAGGATTCCATACATGAGAAGTTTTTGAAGTTGAATCCTCCATAAAGCTTTGTATGTTAAGTATTTCCCTAAGGTTTATAGGACAGAGAAGCTGAGGGAGTTTATAAATTTAACCCAAGGGAACATGTCTGTGAGGGAGTATGATGCTAAATTTACTACTTTGTCTAGATTTGCTACTAAGTATGTGCAGGATGAAGAAGATAAATGTAGTAAGTTTCAAGATAGACTGATTTGGCCTATTCAAAATAGAGTGGCCACTTATGAGTTAGAAGATTATGATTCTCTGGTAAACAAAGCCACGAGAGCAGAAAGTCAAATGAACCAAGGGGTGGTGATTAGAGAGAGTTTTAAGAAGAGTAGATTCGACGCATCTCACTCTAAGGGAGGTGAGGGTGGAAGTGTTAAGATGGAACCTCATAAATTTCAGAGAGGTGGTGGAGATAGTGGTAGAGGCCAGGGGAGATTGAGCAGAGATACCAAGGGTGGAGGATCTTTTGGTTCAGCCAGAAAGTCAGGGAGAGGTGAGGCCCCAATAGGAGGTGTTACATGTTTCTTTTGTAAAGAGGAAGGGCATTATAAATCTGAATGTCCTAAGATTAAGGTATTGGAATGCTACCATTGTCATCAAGTGGGGATTATTAAGAAGAATTGTTCGCAATTGGAACAGACTTCAGTAGCACATAGTGAAGTAGCAAGCAGAATGTTATCTCCAGGCAGTGCAGTGAAAAGTATGGGCAGAGGACAAACTAATAGTTCCAGGCCAGGTGGACGAGTTTTTACAATGAAAGAAGCTCAGATTACTCCAGATGTGGTGACAGGTACACTTTCTATTACTGATAGAAGTGATTATGTTCTGATTGATCCTGGTTCCACACATTCTTTTGTGTCATATGCATTTTCCATATATCTGAATAGATCATGTACTCATTTAGAGGTGAGGTTGGGTATTTCTATGCCTATGGGGGATATGGTTGTAGTTGAATATGTTTTTCGTGATTGTGTTTTGACTGTGGGGGTTAGAGATACAGTTATAGACTTACTTCCATTGGGTATCTCTGATTATGACATAATTTTGGGAATGGATTGGTTATCCAAATATCATGCATCCATGGATTGTTTCCGTAAGGAAGTTATTTTTAAATTACCTGGTGAGTCTGAATTTAAATTTGTGGGGGAAAGGAAAATTGTTCCTAGTTGCATTATTTCTGCTATTCAGGCAAGGAAATTATTGAGTAAGGGTTGTGAGGGTTTTATTGCATATGTTCTTGACACTGTGAAGGGGGCTTTACAATTAGTTGATGTTCCTATAGTACGAGATTTTCCAGAAGTGTTTCCTAGCGAAATTACTGGATTACCGCCAGAGAGAGAAGTTGAATTTAGTATTGAATTAGCACTGGGAACAACCCCTATTTCTATGACACCGTATAGAATGACACCTGTTGAATTAAAAGAACTCAAGATACAGTTACAGGATTTACTTGATAGAGGGTTCATACAGCCAAGTGTATCTCCATGGGGTGCGCCAGTTTTATTTGTGAAAAAGAAAGATGACACTATGCGTTTGTGTGTTGACTATAGGCAACCGAATAAAGCTACAATTAAGAACAAATATCCTTTACCTCGTATAGATGATTTGTTTGATCAGTTACAGGGTGCTAAAGTGTTTTCAAAGATAGACTTGCGACCAGGTTATCATCAGTTGAGGGTGAAGGGGAGTGATATTTCTAAAACTAATTTTCTTACTCGGTATGGTCATTTTGAAATTCTGGTGATGCCTTTTGGGGTGACTAATGCTCTAGCTGTATTTATGGATCTTATGAACCAGGTACTGCGTCCTTTCATTGATTCATTTGTGATAGTTTTTATTGATGATATTCTGATTTATTCACGTGATATGGTTGAACATGAAAAGCATCTACGAACTATTTTGAATGTGTTGAAAGATAAGCAATTGTATGCTAAGTTTAGCAAATGTGAATTTTGGCTATCAAAAGTTGTATTTTTAGGCCATGTTATTTCTGGAGATGGTATATGTTTATCCCAAGAAGGTGGAAGCTATTGTAAAATGGGAGAGGCCCAATAATGTTACTGAGGTGAGAAGTTTTCTTGGTTTAGCTGGGTATTATAGAAGGTTTATTAAGGGATTTTCTTCAATTGCCTTGTCGATGACTAAACTAACCTGGAAAGATGTTAAGTTTGAATGGAATTCTGATTGCGAAAATAGTTTTGATGAATTGAAAAAGAGGTTGGTAACTGAACCTGTTCTTACTATTCCACACGGTGGAGATGGTTTTGTTATTTATACTGATGCTTCACACCAGGGGTTGGGTTGTATTTTTATGCAACATGGTAGAGTTATTGCTTATGCTTCTAGGCAGTTGCGTACACATGAACGTAATTATCCTACACATGATTTGGAGCTTGTTGCTATTGTGTTTGCTTTGAAATTATGGCGTCATTATCTATATGGTGAGGTATGTGAAATTTTTACTGACCATCAAAGCCTTAAGTATTTATTTGCTTAGAAGGAGTTGAATTTGAGGCAGAGGCGGTGGATGGAGTTAATTAAAGATTATGGTTGTAAAATTCACTACCATCCGGGGAAGGTGAATGTAGTTGCAGATGCTTTGAGTAGAAAAGCTTCGGGCATGTTATCTTGTATTCAATGTGCTAGAGTTTCTCATATTATGGAGTTGAGATTGATGGGAGTGGAATTGAAACTAGCAGATGGGGACAGATTCTTTGCTCATGTAAGCGTGAGGCCTCTATTAGCTACTCGTATTCATGATTTACAAAGTCAGGATCCTTTTCTTGAGAAAAAATGGCAAGATGTCCGAGATGGTAAGTCTGATGATTTTTATATTGTTAATGATGGTAATTTATTGTACAAGCAACGGTTATGTGTGCCTAATGTGGGTGAATTGAAAGAGGAAATTTTGGATGAGGCTCATAATTCCATTTATACTATGCATCCTGGTAGTACTAAAATGTACAGGGATTTGAAGGAGCATTATTGGTGGAATAATATGAAGAAGGAAATAGCTGATTTCGTTGCTAGGTGCCTTATATGTCAGTAAGTGAAAGCGGAGCATCAGAAACCTGCTGGTTTGCTTCAACCGTTGCTAATACCGGGGTGGAAATGGGATCATGTAACGATGGATTTTGAGGTTGGGCTTCCTCGATCTCAAAAGAGGTCAGATTCAATTTGGGTAGTGGTAGACAGGTTAACCAAGTCAGCTCACTTTCTAGCAGTCAAGATTACATATACAGTTGATAGGTATGCCAGATTGTATGCTAATGAAATTATTCGATTGCATGGAGCACCGATTTCTATTATTTCAGATAGGGACCCTACTTTTACATCCAAATTTTAGGATAGCTTGCAGTATGCTATGGGTACTAACTTGAAGTTTAGTACGGATTTTCATCCTCAGACAGATGAGCAGTCTGAAAGGACAATACAGATTTTGGAAGATATGCTTAGAGCTTGTGTCCTTGATTTGGATGAATATTTGCCTTTGATAGAATTTGCATATAACAATAGTTTTCAGTCTACTATTGGTATGGCTCCATATGAAGCATTGTACGGTAGATGATGTCGTACGTCGATATGTTGGGGTGAAGTTGGTGAAAGGAAGATAAAGGTTCCAGAATTGATTGAAGTCACCACTGAAAAAGTGAAGATTGTTCGAGATAGAATGAGAACGGCTCAAAGAAGACAGGAAAGTTATGCAGATAAGCGATGGAAAGATTTAGAATTTCAGAAGGGGGATTATGTGTTTCTTCGGATATCGCCATGGAAAGGAGTTATGAGGTTTGGAAAGAAAGGGAAATTAAGTCCACGCTACATTCGCCCTAATGAAATCTTTGAGAAAGTCGGGATGGTTGCCTACAAGTTAGTGTTACCACCAGAGTTAGCTTGGTTACATGATGTTTTTCATGTTTCTATGTTAAGAAAGTATGTAGAGGATCCTTCACATGTGTTGGTGGAACAACCTATTGAGTTAAAAGAAGACTAGAGTTATGTGGAAGAACCACTTGCTATCGTGGATAGGAAGGAACAAATATTGAGATCAAAAGTGATCCCACTTGTGAAAGTTGTGGGGAGAAGGAATTCCATGGAAGAGGCTACATGGGAGAGAGAGGATACAATGAAGATTAATTATCCGTATTTGTTTGATTCGAACAACCAAGGTATGTCAATTTCGGGGACGAAATTTCCTAACAGGGGGAGAATTATGACAACCCGAACATAATTATGATAAATCATGTTTAAATCATTATTAGATTATGTGATATGGATAATATGTTATTAGTATATATATAATGTTAAGTCATTATGTTTAGTTTAATCCTACCTTCATAAAGCTTGAGGTATCGAATTAGTTACAACTGTGAAATTTTAAAGTTTTCGGTAGGAATGTTCCTGTTGGAGGCTAGTTTTGACCTTTATGACATAACAATGAACTTGAGGTATAAACTAGATATTTGTAGATATATGAGTTAGGTTTATAACAAAATAAATGGTTCATCGAACGGACATCCGAGTGGGAAGATATTGTCTTTTTACGAACAGGGGGTAAAGTAGTCATTTAGCCTTAAATGATATTTTGTTTTATATAATGCCACATGTTATATTTTGATTGGACCAAGGGGGGTAACCTTATTCCGACTTATAACCCTTGAATTAAGCTCTTCCCTCAGCATATTTCAGCCATGGAAGAGTTTTAAGCTAAGGAAAGAGAGTTTTGAAGTTTAGGAAGAAAGTGTTTGGAGAAATTGAAGAAAAATTCATAGAAAAATTACGTAAAAGCCCCTAAGGTATTTCCATCCATAAATCTTGTTTATTTTTTTGTATTACTTATTTAAATGATTGAAATAATCATTTGTTAACTAAAATTCCATGTCTTTATGTGTACTTATGGATAGATGCAAGTTTAAGCAAACTTGAATGTGTAAACCCTTGAGATTGTTTTGTTTAGGAACCTTGTTTATTCAAACATCCATATATTTCTGTATACTTACCAGAATTGATCGATTACAATGGGAGATTAACCAGGACTCATATATGTATGACATATCCGAAAATCATGTGAAAATACCAAGAAATGAGTCTTTGGTGAGAGTTTAAAGTTCGGGTATGAAATCTGCCATAAGTGTGAAAGTATGGCCGCCATGTGTTCGGTGTTTTGCTTGACATAGCAAAAGAACCTTAAAAATTATGAAATTTTAATATTGTATTGTTCAATATGTTTACTGATATTGGGTGAAATATCATATAAATTTATGATGTATAAAAATTATGAAAATTCTTGGAAGTTGAATGAACGATAAAAGAGCCTATATGGAAGATTTGTTATGTGATAAAGAAATGGGCATATCTTGCCCTAGGAAAATTGAAATATCACACCGTCTTTTGTATTGGAATCCTAATATGATAAGGATTGAATTACCAAGAATAAATGAATGTATATTTGGTCTATGATTTGGATATGTTAAATATATTAACATGGATTTGGATGGAACTTCACTTGTGATAAATGATTTGAATGGAATCATGTGATGCTTATGGATTGAATTATGTTTAAATCATTCTTTAGATTATTGATATTATTATGATGATACTAATATTTTAAGAATGATAGTAAGGTAAGAAGAGCTTATTGAACAAGTACCAGATAAAGTCAAGGGAAAAGTCAGTTAAACTATCAAGGTGAGTGTACTTATGATTGTTCATATATAGATATGAAATGATCTGTTGTATTTGAATATAGCTCTAAGAGAGGATTTGTTTGAATACTTCGGTATTCAGGATTTGTTTGGATATTCAAATATCCAGGATTTGTTATTGACAATGGGCATAATTATTTGGATCTTATGATCCAGGATTTGTTATTGCCAATGGGCAGAATTATTTGGATCTTATGATCCAGGATTGGAATTGGAAAAAGATCCAATGATTTGTTTAAACTTATGTTCCAGGATTTGTTATTGCCAATGGGCAGAATTATTTGGATCTTATGATCCAGGATTTGTTATTGCCAATGGGCATAATTATTTGGATCTTATGATGCAGGAGTTGTTATTGCCAATGGACATGATTGTTCGGATTTTATATCCACCAATTCGATATAGAATTGGTATTCCATTGTAGGTAAGGAGTACCTCACTAAGATAAATGCTTACGATTTATATTTTAACAATTTCAGGTTTGTACGCTGCCAGCTAGGATACCATATGATCGGTAACTTTGAGAGTTGCACCGTTGGAGAGAGCTGGGGTTTAAATATGGGGATTTTATCATTGTCACAGTGAATGTTTTAATATACTCACACATTGTATATATTGAGTCAACAGGGATTGAGTTGATGATTGTAATATTTAATCATAGTATTGTATGTCCGCTTAATTATGACTCTGATATTGATTTCGTTATGGTACAAGAATAATATTATGTTGATTATGCACATTATGCAGTAAAATATGGATAGATGAATTATATTTCCAATGGGCTCAAGATTATGATTTAATTATTCTAATAATAAATGATTAGTATGGATATTGGGTTTGGGGTGTGACAGCATATATTCGACAGGAACAGATAGAATAGGGGATAATAAATACCCTTGCCTAACCTCTCTGTAACATTTGAAAATCCCCAAGGAGTACCATTGATTAGGATTTAAAGATAGGCGGATTGAAAAATAGTATTGATCCAACTCACAAGTCTATCACCAAATCCAAAAGTAGAAAGAACTTTTAAATGAAAAGGTCATTCTAAAGTGTAAAAGCTTTCAATTTCTTTATATTTAGCACCAATCTAATATTATTGTTGATTGTCTTGCTTCTTTTGCAGAAGATTCTCAAAGTTCACATTTTTTTCCGAATCTTGGAGGCGGACAATGCTCATACCAATGTCGAATAAATTCAATATTTTAGTACAGAATAGTTGAATTGAGTTATTATACTTTGTATAGTGTCTATATACTTGCATAATGGAGAATTATAATGAACATAAAGATAACAGCTTCACTATGACGTCTAAGCTAGCTGCTCTTTATACTTGCATAGTTATGTTCATGCATATTGATGTGATTGCTCATGTATTTAAGTGATGATCCATCATCATCCATTCACAAGTGATAATCCGTCATCCATTTAGAAGTAGAAGCCCTACCCTGCTTCTCCTACTTGTTGTCATCTCAATTCCCTCGAGGAGTTTAAGACTACCACAACTACCAATGCATAGGTGGTCTGCCTTTTCTACTACCATTTCGATTGGGTGTGCTGTATAATTTTCATACAATCAAACCCATTTTTAATGGAGACATTACACTCGAGTATCTACAAATGACACATGAACACATCTCCTCAGGCCCCAAATGTGTTCCCAATGCGTGTCTCCTTATCATTATCCTTCATGTTATTATCATAAGAATTGTGTACATCTATTTTAAACTTATGAAATGTGAATATGAGCAAAATAGATGTAAATGGATTTTTACATATATGGGGTCTTCTATGGAATTTATGCGATTATTAGTTTACCAATTATACAAAAGTATATATTAGGAAGTGTTATTTGATTTTGCTACTGATTTTATTTTATTTTATGCACATAGGCCAGTGTATAATTGAGGATACAATTCAGTAAGGCCATTGAACGGACATACGCTAGATGTCATTTTGTTGGCGTTTGTATACTTGTTAACTACGGCACGAGCCGATGGAACATGCATGTACCAAGAAGCTATGTAAGTATTTACTTTTACCTAATTTCAAGAAGTCATTCTTTTCCTTAATGCTTCTTTATGACTTGGTGCAGGTTTTCATTCCTGTTTTAGTGGGGCGTTGTCATTCCTGGTCAGCATTGTCAGGGATAAGTTCATTCCTGTTTTAGTGGGACATAACTTCAAAAGAAATATGTTTACACTTACCCGAAATATGAGGTATTATGTCGGGTATGGTCAGCGTTGTCCTTCCTGCTGCTGTTCAAATTTCATAGTTTTAGTAAGCAAACTCAGAAGAGAGTAGAACCGAGTAATTACATGCAATTGCTTTGTTGCCCAATTAGGCCTATTTTGTGTAACCTTCTCAAGAGTTCTTTATATTGTTTCTGCAGTTTATTTTTCGGTTTGCATATGTTTACACTTGTCAACACAATCTGCCAATCTGGGCAAATGTATTGCCTATGTGTTGTTTAAGATGTTCTTGTTATTCATGTCGACTGTTAGTCTCTGTGTAAATGTATGCGATATGCACTTCACTTCATTTTCCTTTAGTAATATTCTTTTATTGGCCGAATACTTCAACAATTATACTTGTAATCATCTTTTATTTTATGAAGTGCTTTGATTTTATCTTATTGTTGAGTTCATTGTTTATTTTTTTCCGGAATCTTAGGTTTTGCCTTTGACGACCTTTTACAACCCGATTGTTTTTCTTTTTAGGTACGTTCGTCTTATTTATCGAAATCCTGAAATGTTAAGGAAACGAAAGAATGTTACCACCAAAAAGGACAAGAAAATTACGTTTCAAACTGTAGGAGGATACTTTCACGCACCATATGATCTATCTTATGGAGTGAACATGAAGTGTATTAGATGGTTCGGCATCCTCCAGGTACCTCACGCTTGTTTTATAAATTAGCAAAATGTTTTGTTGTTTGCTAAATATAGGAAGCAATTTCATGTCGTTATTACTCGGGCTAAGTTAAATGAAATGGAGGAGCAATAAATTAATCAGAATATGAATACAACCCGTCTGCATATCAAAATTAAATAAAATTTATGGTGAATAGCAAATCATTCTTTCCTAGCGGGGAAAGCTTGACCTCAATTACAAGCCGTTTGAGGGTGAAAACCCAAACTAGCACCCAAATGGCCCCGTAAGAGGCACGAACACCGCGCATGGGACCAATGTAACTTGTACGAACTGACCGCGTAGTCCTAGGTCTCCCAGTTTGAGAATATGACGATAATTTCAAAATACGTAGATTAGGCTTGAAAACAAGCCGTTTGAGGGTGAAAATCCAAACCAGCCCCCAAACGGCCCCATAAGAGGTACGAACACCTCGCACGAGACCAATGTAATTTGTATGAACTGACCGCGTAGTCCCGGGTCTCCCGATTTGAGAATATGACGATAATTTCAAAATACGTAGATTAGGCTTGAAAACAATCCGTTTGAGGGTGAAAATCCAAACCTGCCCCCAAACGCCCCCGTAAGAGGCACGAACACCTCGCACGGGACCAATGTAACTTGTATGAACTGACCGCATAGTCCCGAGTTTCTCGGTTTGAGAATATGACGATAATTTCAAAATACGTAGATTAGGCTTGAAAACAAGTCGTTTGAGGGTGAAAACCCAAACCAGCCCCCAAACGGCCCTGTGAGAGGCACGAATACCTCGCATGGGACCAATGTAACTTATACGAACTGACCGCGTAGTCTCGGGTCTCCCGGTTTGAGAATATGATGATAATTTCAAAATACGTAGATTAGGCTTGAAAACAAGCCGTTTGAGGGTGAAAACCCAAATCAGCCACCAAACGGCCCCGTAAGAGGCACGAGCACCCCCACGGGACCAATATAACCTGTAGGAACTGATCTGGTAGTCATAACTTGCATAGGATTTTCAATTTTAGAATATAATAATAATTGCAACTCCTATATGTAATTTTTTAACTTGAGTAAGGTTTTTTTATAAATTACTTGGTTACTAATATTGTCTCTTTTTTATATCCTATTTTTTTTGCAGGATAACATTTTATCGTTAGCATTTAATCACGTGGAACACACAGAGAACTCAATGGTTTACAACAAAGGGTTTATGCATGATTCTATTTTTTTGTGTTATGGTCGTGCGTGCTTTTGTAGTTTTATTGTTGACTTTTATGACCGTGCGGACTTTTGTAAGTTTATTGTTATATTTTATGGTCGTGCGGGCTTTATGTTACGCAGGTTTTATATTAGCAGGTTTTAGAATGTCCAGAAAATAGAGGAAACTCTGCCCAATTTTTTTTGGTCTGTGAACTACTAAAGACTTGTAATATTTTGAAGTTTGTATGTACATTAGTTTATCAACAACGTGCAAGATTTGCAATTTGTGAATTTTCTTGTTTTCAAATAATTTTTTTTCTTTTTATCAAAAATTTGGCACAGTTCAAAAGTGTGCCAAAAGTGTGCCAGAAATATCAAATTCTGGCACGGTTTAAAAGTGTGCCAAAAGTGTTCCTGTTTGGTCAAATCTGGCACACTTTTAAACCGTGCAAAAAAAATGGCCATTTTGGAACACCTGATTCTGGCACAGTTCAAAACCGTGTCAGATCTGATCAGTCACAGTTTTAAACCGTTCCTGATTCTTGTTTTTGGTGTAGCGAGACTTTTATATACCAATTCTATTTTTTCTATTCATTTATACGTCACAATTGGGTAATGTCACAGGGGAAAGCAGTTTCTTATCTAAGTCCACCTAATACACGTACGGGTATTTGCTACTTAATCATATTATACATCTCAATTATATAATATCTTAATAGAAGTATTTATTACATTTACACTAGCATAATACATGCATGGTCCAACACTTGTAGCTCATACAAGGGACCTTTTCAAGTCTGCAGTTAACAAAGGCTTATCATACTACTTTCGGGGATCCTTCGCGCATACTATGCATAGTTATAAGTTGTCCCATACCTATAACCATAAAATCATATCCAAAGAGATAACCACCACGCATTCACAGTAGTCATATATCCCCATACCCAAAGTTATATAAAAGGATCAACCCGAGCATCTTACTCTATATACAATAGAAATTTCATCATGTATTTTCCAGGGTAATCATAACCAAGGTAAACCCATCACATCGCATCAGGGTACTAACATAATCATTGTCACTCAATTAAGGTAAACACATCTTTCGCATCAGGGTACCAACATAATCATAGTCACTCGTACCCCAAATGGATGTCCCCTCTAGTACGTATCCCACAAGTACACACACCTGGTATATCGCTCATAATACACAAAGAAAGTATACCTAATAAACATAAAGGTTAAAAGTCTGTCATCCAAATGTATTAACTTAAGCAACTTATGTCTTAACTAAAATGTATTAACTTAATTAACCTCTATTTAATTAAGATTATTCTCCATATTAACCGAGTCAAAACATATTTGGATTACAAGTCTTAAACCAAATATATTAACTTAATTAACCTCTATTAATTAAGATTATTAACCAAATCAAAATTCTCATTATCCTATGTTAACTTACTACAAGTAAGTCCAATCCCAAAACTAGACTCACAAACTAACCCATCAAACCCCAAACCAAACGTGGGTAAAACTGAAGCATTTGATCAATCGACCATAGTCGATCGAGAGATGGCATTGATCAACTGACTCCAACCGTCGATTAATCGACAATACTAGATTCCTCATCTTCTTTCTTACGGACTTTGCATCTCCAAACCTCCATTATCGAATATCCAATCTCCCAAATCACCAATACATAGTATTATAATCATATCTACACAACCCAATATCATTCCTAATATATAACAGCAATTTTCTCAACATTTAAAAATGAAATTCAAGAAATGTTTTAGAATTCATTAAAGAACTCTAGATTCATAATTTTACACAATTCAGTTCTTATGTATATCAATTTCCTCCACAATCGAATGGATTTTAATGTAATTCCAGTACAAAAATGAATTTTAATCATTTTAATCCATTTAAATGAAATTTCATGAAAAAATTATCCTATTTCCTTAACAATTTCATTAGAGAACTAATAACCTTCTTATAATTTATTATTAATTCATTTATATCAAGAATCTAATGAGTAATCATACTATAGCACAACTTCAATTATAAAATTATACTAAATAAACATACCTCTACATCAAGTGGGTTGAATACTTAAGCCAAAATCCCCGATTATTCTTCTCCTCCCCTTATCCTTTTCTCCTTAGCTCTAGGGTTTCTTCCAAAGTATGAAAAGTTTTTTAACCTAACACTAATATTCATTTTATAATGTTAGCTATGAAATTAGGCATACAACCCATATGGACCATGACCCAATTAGCACAAAACTAACTCCAAGTAGTTTAAAGTTCAGCCCAAGTCATATATTAACCTATGGGCCGTAAAACTCAACCTTTTAAGGTGTAATCAGACATTCTACACGTCCCTAAAGTCAATCGAATTATTCCATCAACATAATTATTTTTCTTTATTAAATAATTACCATTTCGTTATCGTATTTTAAATTAAATTCAATTTCAAATAAAACATGATTTGTAGTGACGTCAGCAGTCACAATAGATAAATACAGATAAATATTCACAAATATAATTTATGGGGTATTACAAATTCTATACGCATCAACTGAATCATCATTGGTTCTTTCCCATACTACCATGAATCCACATTTAAGCACTTGCAACCTATCTGGCTATATATTAAAATTACCCTTGGATATATTTCTCCCTCGTGGCTCATAGTGCTATATCATAGAATTCCCTTTCGTTTCTCCTATTGTCTTTACTAGGGATACTTTTGGTCATACTCTCACATATACAATCCTAAATCTAACCCACTCATCCCTTGATCTTTTTAAAACTCACTCATTCTTTAACCATTCACATAACTAATTTATCCACTATTTATGCTCACTCCATGTAGGCAAACCTATTCATAACACCCATTTATTGGATCATCTCAACTCTATCTATATAAACACTTTCCCTCTTATTTTTAATTCCCACCACCTTAGGTGTACTTACAAACCAATTTAGTTATCACCAGCTCATACTTCGCAACCTTGCAGTGACCCTGCTCTAAAGTCAAAAGTTCTCACATCTTCATTATCCTAATCATATACTAGTTCAACCTAATATATAAACTTTATGCGTATCTTAGCATAATGTAGATCCACATTCTCGTTGGATTTAACCACACTTATTCTCATCCCCACGACACCCTTAACCTAGTAAGACTTAGTAATACATTTCTTCCCTTGTTTAGTGCACTTAATCATATAAAGTCATCCCACTAATTAAAATGGCATTGCAACACCATTAAAACATACGTAGAACCTAAAACAAAAATAATTTTGTTTAAAAAATTTAATTCCCTCTTATTTTCAAAATCGGCACGACATGAGGCACATAAATTGCTTGTGCCAATGAAAATGTCTAAATTTGGGTTTTACTCCTACCCCGACAACTTATGTAATTGTCTTCACATTTGTGGTGAACACCTTTATCCAACCACTTGTTATATCCTCTATTACTTAATCATAATAGTCTTTATCGTCTTTCTCTTTTATGCTCCATTTCTCCTCGATTCTCAACAACTCCTAAGTGACAACGAACGATGTCTACACGTGTCATCATGACACAAGAGCACAAAACCCTACTACAATCACTAAAAATAAAAAAAATATAGAAAAAATGGGCCCACACAGAGGCTAAGTCTCTAGATCATGCTCTGATACCAATTATAACACCCCCTATTTTTCACGCATCGGGTGACCAAGCCTCAACGTCGAAGATAGGGGACATTGAATAATTTATATCATTTTAAACATTATAAATAACTAAGGAAAAATAAAACCATCCACAACAATATATAAAAGATGTGAATCAACAAGATATAGATAGAAGTCTCCAATATCCGAATTAATAAAATGGAATGCAACTGGATAAATATTAAAACAAAATCTCCAAAATAAAAATCATGAATAAGAGCTTATAATATAAATGTCTCTGACTAATAAGACAAAATGTACAATATCTAATAATATAGTAAATACAATGAGAAGAATCTCCACTCCCCCTTCTCCTATAACTAGATAAGGTTATCCCTACAATTGGTTCGCTCACCCATGCTCTTGCAACTACTGGATATCTAAAAAATAATTTTTAGGAATAAGATGGGTTAGATCCTACAAATAAGAAAGAAATATCTTACCTTACATAACATTATTAAAAGCCACTCATTTACATCTCATATTGTCCTCTCGGCACTCAAATCAAAAGACATCACCCCACCTATTATAAGATAATCCTATCCACACCTGTCAATCCTAATCAAGGCAAGACTAATAACGTAAGTATCCAAGTCCCCATACTAAACACGTAACCTTTATACCACATAACTCGTAATATAATATAATATCATCGCCAATAATAATACACTAAGGCTACTATCCACTCATGGTATCCTCACCCCATGCAAGGTCCTAATAGATTAAGTCCTTCACTAAGACTAACTATTATCTCACACAGTACCCATGTAATCTTTACTCATCACTAGCCTAACTAAGGTCCTACCCAATATCCCTGCACATCGTATCCAACACTAGTCTAACTCTATGTTATACAGTGCCCAAACAACATAATCCATCACTGGCTATCTATCCAACAATATACTATAAAAGTATCTATTAATCCCCACCAAGATATCTACATGATAACACTCTAAAAATCAAACATAGTATTGTAACTCTAACTATGCGATAAGAGTAGTAAACCATACATAGTACTCATATACTATCTTATAACCAATAAGTAGCAACATCGCACTAAGAATAATGGCACAACTAATTCCTCACTAGAACATATAAGTCATACACTAAGACTAACGAGTGATCCACCTCACATTATCATACGTCTACCATTGAAAAATATCCCCTATCTATATACTAAGGATACAACTAGTATAGTCCCCACGTGTTACCTAAATAATAAGAAATACACAATATCATAATGGACATAATAACGTGACATAATATCCTCATATAACATGCCTATAAATAAACTAATCAAAATATATAATTAAAATAAACCACGTGAAGTCTTCAACCTTCGAGGACATTACTATGCCTCCAATCGGTACATCTGTTAGGGTCCCATACCTAATGAAAACAGAGCATCCACATACAAAAGAATGGGGCGCATGATATAGTCACACCATCATAAGTCACGTATCAAACCACCAGATAGATCAAGTCATTTACATCTCCCATCGCAAGACAACGAATAATTGAATATGCGATGAAAACATCGATCTCTACACAAACTGCTCATCAGTTAGGAGCGTAATACCTGGTCCCACAATCCACATAAAACCACAACCCTTGTTAATAAATTCCTTACGAGTCAAATACTTACATATGGCATGTTCACAAAAATCACATAAAGAACACACACACACACACACACACACACACACACATATATATATATCACCCACACATATATACAAGAACGGTGTCTCCTATATCCGTGTAAACAAATACGTTAAGCTTCTCTAAATGTACCTAACTGATTCAGGTGTCCTCAGGATAATCCAAAATCTCATAACCTTAATCCCCATGACAATTTAATAATATTAGATTCCCAAATGTCATGCTCAAGACCTCAAGTGGAAACCTTAAGGAAAAGCCAAGGTCCTAAACGAAAATACAAAGTCTCAACATTCTTTTGAAATCCATGCACACAGGGTCTTGACGCAAATCTTTCTACCCAAATTCGTTCTCACGACTCCCGTTTGCATCCCAGACAGAATAAAGTCGGGGTAGGAACACTAAAAATCGTCCAAAACATACCCAACTCGGTCTTTTTCGCCCCAGATATTCTAACCCTGAAATAGTCCTAAAACACCTTGAAGATAATCTTTAAGTGATTATAAACATGATTGTTACAATCTATTATCATTATTTCGATTAAGACATCCAAATAGGTTTTTAATCATCAATTTTGACATGAAAGTGATTACGGTTCATCTAGATTTTGGGTTTAATCAATAAAAACATTTCTTAAACCAACAAATTCTAATTTATATACATGATTGATCAATCCAAATCATATTTATAATAAATATAACATTTTATATGCATATAATCCTCATAATAGCCAATGTACAACTCTTTTATGCATCAGATTCATCCTTAGTATGTGTTTTATCATAACATAAATGAAGTAAAATAATCAATCATGAATACGTTACATAATATACATAGTAAAAGTAAGTTATTTCTTGCCTAAATATGGAAGATGGAAGTCTCTTGCTTGATCCCTATTAGTTCTTCCCAAATTCTCCGCCAAATCTCATTTTTTTTATCTCCCCAAAGCTTATTTGTTGCATAGGGCTTGTGTTATATGTTAAAGTGAGTTTTTAATGGGGTTAAAGTCCCTTTTAAACCTTAAATCTCGCAGGTCTCCTATGAGAATAACTTACGACCTCTAAATAAGCCTAGAATGTTATTCAAACACTTCCAAAACTTAACCCATAAGGGTACTCAACTTAGGTGCCTAAACCGACCTACTAAAATCACCTATTCGGGCCTATGTACTCCCTAAAGCCTAGTATAAATTTACTAACTCGCAATATAAAAATAAATCAACATATTAGTATTTATTCACGAGTCATCCATATATAAATTAAGTTTTCCAATTAAATTAATTAAAACACGAAATCAATAATTATGATAAATTAGAAATTTTAAATTACACAACGAGTAATTTACAATAGTTATTAAATAATCATTTATTTGAGTATTTAAAAATATATAGTATTATAAGTTATCCTCCTAACCATAGGAGAACTTAGCAAGTCTCGAGTAAGGGAGATTGCACCCACTGAGTTTTTTGGGACTTTTTTGCATGTTTGATAAAAAATTATAGTGAATTAGTTATTTTCTAAGTTTTAATTAGAGAAATTTGAAGCTTTTGGTTAAATATTTATTTATTATTTATTTTTTGAAAATATATTTAGTGAACTATTTGTTTAGTGCAAATATATTTTGTGAAGTATTAATTATTTTTTATTTGTTGCATATATAATTGTTGAAGTAGTCGTTGGGGGTAAAATATTACTAAAAGGGGAAAAAATGGCCTTAGGGGCGAGAGCTCCCGAACTCAGGGTGGTAGTCCCAACATTTACATCCATTGACGTAAAATCCTAGCTCCTAACCCTATCCCAAAACCTATTTGAGTTCGATTCGTTTCTAGATAAAAGTCCAATAAACATTTATAAATAAAGTCCCATAAATATAGTCCAATTAATTTATTTAAATTGTAAATTCATAAAATTAATCCTTTTAAAAACTTCTTTTATAATATAACTTCTAATTAAATGAAAATTTAATGTGAACTTGAGTGACCTCAAATTATACAACATTGGAACTTGGGGTTCGTATGTAGCGAACAACTACTCTTCAGCAGACATCACTTTAAATTTGGGTCTAAACCACGTAAATCACTCACTCTCATATTTTCTTCACCCTCTTACTCATCTTCAGTGTTCTAAAAGGCGTGCCTAGGCTCCGTCTAGGTGCGTATAGGCTTGAGGCTTGGGAGAAACGCCCCGCCTTAAGCCTTTTACGCCTCATTCTTGGTAAAAGAATTAAGGCACACTTTTTTTTAAACAAAAACTCTTTAGTGAAACGATATCGTCTTTTAAAAACTCTTTTTAAAAAATCGGACCAATATCTCATTCCAAATGATCAAAAGACAAATGGTATCCCGAACCTCTCCGTCTCCTGTCCAAAAAAACACGCGTTCTTTCTTTTTTGTTTGTTTCTTAGTATTTAAAAAAATAGTATTTTATTTTGCATATATTCAGACATATTTTAAGGTACGTACCATTTTAGTATTTTCAATATCCTTGTTATAATTAAAAATATTCAAATATATTAAAAAAAGGCCTAAACGCTTGTTTACCCTTAAGCGTGCCTAAACTTCTAAGGCTTAAGATTTAACCTCGATGCCTCGTTCAGGCTTCGTGTTATTTAAAACCTTCCTTGATCATATTTATTGCCCATAGCTCTCACATTATAAATGATGATCTCATATCCAAATATCTCCCCAAAAGCTCGACAAACTCCTTTCCTCCCCAGTCCTCTATCTGTTTCCCTCCCCACGCCCCTATTTTTTTCCTTGCATGGCTCACAATTCCCACATTTATCCCATATTGTGTTGCATAATATTATATAACATTTGTTTGGAGTACTGTTAATTTGATTTGAGATTTCAGACCATTTATGTGTGTACGTGCGTGCTCAACGGTGTGAGTATCATGGTCCATTTATGTGTGTGTATGTGCGTGCTCAACAATGAATGTAATATATTCTTGAATATGATTTTAGAAAATATAGTTTCAAATTATGATGTTAGGGGGCTGCGAAGGGAGATGAATTGGGTGATGGAGGAATAAAATATGGATTGGTCGTGAGGTGCTCCATCTCTAATTCTAGATCATTTCGTTTTTTAAAATGTATTCTCTTTGAGTGGCTATAGATGAGTTCTCAATGATTGACGAGGTTTTAGTTGTGTGGTTGTTGAATAATGGGGGAGCGATGTTTCTATAATATATCTCTGGTGCCAATGGGTTGGAGAGAGATGTGGCAGTGGTAGGGAAGGGGAAGGGGAAGGGTGAGGGGGAGGGGGAGAAAATGAAAAAGGGGTGGGGTGGTGACAGGGATGAGAAGGGGGAGGAGGACAATTTCTTTTTTCTATTTTTAACCATTTTCTTGTTGATATAAATTTAAGTGTAAATTATTCATTGGCCCTAAACTATTCAAATTGTTCAAAAATGGTCCATAAACTATGTTTAATGTCAGTCCCAAAACTAAACAAACAGATTTAATAAAGTGATTCCTTCATTTTGGACGTTAACTTAGACGGAAATAGGTTATGTGACAAGCATATGACCTATTGTTAGGGGAAATAAATACAATAATAATCTTAAAGGTATTTAGTGTAATTTATTCAAATCAAATATAAATAAATAACAGAAAACAATTAACCCAACAAAAGTCCTTCTTCAGCATAATACCCCCAATACCCCACCGGTTATTTTTAGCGACACCCCTGCCCCAATCCACCACCCCCACCTGTCACTTTGGGCGACCCCTGACCCACCCCATCTTTTATTTTTGGCAAAACCCTCCCCCATCCCCAACCAACCATCATCCCCACATGCCATTTTTTGGCAAAACCCACCACCCACCAGCCATTTTCAGCGAAACCAACCCAACCCAGCTGCTATTTTCGTAAAAACCCTCCCCCACCCCCAACCAACCATCACCCCACCTGCCATTTCTGGCAAATTACTATTTTTATTATATATATATATATATATATATATATATATATATATATATATATAGAGAGAGAGAGAGAGAGAGAGAGAGGGGATCAGAAGTCGACCAAAAGAATGGACTTAATAAAACATTAACCCAATTAATTTTAATTCCTTGGTGTAATTGGTCCGCGCCAACGGCACTCGATACCATTCCGGCCATAACCCCCCACCCCACCCACCTGTCTCCAGCCCAACCTGGTATGGGTTTGCTGCTGGCAGATGGTGGATTTTGGAATGGGTCTTTGGTTCGGGTTAGGTCCAGGCATTTGGTTGGGTTGGAGGAATCGGGTCTTGGGTCCACTCCGGTGTCGACGGGGTTTCAGGTTAAGGCTGGCGACTGTTTCGCTGGCCGGAGTAGTAGGAGGAGATGAGTTCGTTTGGGTGTGGTTTGGAGATATAAGGTTGGAGTCGGAGTTTATGGCCGGACAAGAGGTTGGGCTAGATCCGAGTTCGCCGGAGGTGGGTTTGAGTTGTTCGGATGTGGGTCGGTTATGGGGTTCTTAGCTCCGGTTAAGGGGTGCATTCGGGTTTTGCCGGATAAGAGCAGGTGGGTATGGTCGAAGTGGGTTTTTGGTTGGAGGAGAGAGAAATGGAGTGGGTGGGCTATGGGGGGGTTGGGCGGTTTGACCGAAATGGTATCGAGTGCCGCTGGCGTATACCAATTGCACAAAGGAATTAAAATTAATTAGCTTAATTTTAACGTTGTATTAGGTCCATTAAAAAGTTCATTCTTTTGGTCCACTTGTGATCCTCTCTCTCTCTCTCTCTCTCTATATATATATATATATATATATATATATAAGTTAAATCACTTTGGTCCCACAATAAGTCATAAGCATATGACCTATTTTCATCTAAGTTAATGCCAAAAATGATGGAAGAGACTAGTTAATTTGTATGTTTAGTTTGAGAGCTGATTTGAGACTAAGTAGAGTTTATGGGTCATTTTGAAATATTTTGAATAGTTTAAGGGCCAAATGATTAATTTACTCTAAATTTTAATTTGTATTGCTTAATTTAATTTTTTTTAATCGTTCTTATAAAATGTCACGGGACCTAGGGTCGGACCCACCATAGGTTGAGGTGGGGCGGCCGCCCCAGTTCAAATTTAAATAAAAAAACTTTTTTGGTAAAAGATTAAATTTAAAGGTATTCTCTTACTATTTACAAGATGGGGGTGTAACTGTGTAAATAATTAAAAAAAACCAAACATACGTTGCCAACAACACGCACGGACGACCAAACAAAAAAAACACACCCAAAGTCCCAAACCTTATTTTTTCCTCTTAGCCGTTCCTGCCTTCATCCGGACCTTGCTGCCTTGCTGTTGGACCTTAACCCGAACCTTTAGGCTTCACCCGCGCCGGACCGCCACAACTGCATGCTGACGCCCCTACAAAACAACACATGTAAATTTTAAACGTGTTTTATTTGTATGTGTTTAAATTATTTGTGTTTAAATTGCATATTATTTGTGTTTAAATTAAAATTGTGTTTAAAACAGGTATATAATTTATATTTAAATTATTTGTGTTTAAACTAGTGTGTGTTTAAAATAGTTTGAATTTGTTGAAGTTTGTGTTTAAAGCAGTTTGAAATTGATTGAAATTTGTTGAAAATTGTTAAAATTTGTGTTGAAATTTGTTTTAAATATAGAAAGTCAAGTCATGGAGAATTTTTTTAAATGGAAAAGAGGAGACAACACACAAACCCATTCGGGTAATATTATGTTGAAATATTATTAAAAAAATTCCACGAACAAGTAGTAGGAATCCAAATTTATTTAATTACTACCTCCAACATTTTTAAGGTTGAAAATGTAAAAAAAAAGAAAGGTGAAAACAACCCAAAAAATCAGCTCGGGAGCTCCCGCCCCCCGAAACCCCCCCCGACTTCGTCAGAAATTTTTGCTTCACTTGACCCAAATTTCTGGATCTTCCACTGACGGGTGACCTAATGGAACATGCGCTAACAGAAGGGTGTAACTGAGTGAATTTTAATTATAAAAATTGAGAAATAGTACTTAAGTCTATTTTTTTCCCAATTAATGAAGTATAACAAGACCTAAAACATAATATTAGTGTTCCAATATGGGTTAGACTCGTATGAGAGTCAAGACTGGGCCCAAAGTCTATACAAGTATATCACATGTTATTAATTTTCGATTTGGCTTGCACTCATGCTAAGAGGAATAAAGAAATAAAAAAATGGCCCAAAATACATACTTGAAAGCACATGGTGTGTTTCGTCCCCCGATTTTTGTGCAGTTCCATTTGCAAAGGTTAAATAATTTGACCTTCAAAAAAATTTCAAATTATTTTGAAAACGGTAATCTTTTATAAATACTCTAAAATACTATATAATATTTAGTACATTTTTTTTAAGATATCCACGTGGCAATGTTATTTTTCATGATATTTTTAGTACAAAAACTAAATTTATAAATTATATAAAGTGGTCTATTTTTATACACTTTAAACATTATGAGGACCCTTTTTCCAAAATCCCATTTTATTAAATAAGACCCTCCTTCCTAACTCTCCACTTCACTAGCAATGCTCTCTCTCTCTCTCTCTCTCTCTCTCTCTCTCATCTGAAATGTCAATCGATCCTCTCTCTTTCTTCAAACATTTATATTTTCTCTCAAGAGAGATGATTCCTCTCCAATGGTCGTTTCTTCTTCTCCCTTATCTTTCCCAACAAATCAGTGCCTTTCATACATTCCCCCCTCCTTCCTCTTTGAACACGCCATCCCCCTCTATTATCACTATTCTTATTTGCATTGCCAGGTGGGGGGTTGCACTACTGACATGGAACTCGCCAAAGCGTATCATCGTTGACACGAAGTCTATGAAATTCATGCTACGGCTGCCTCTGTTTTTGTCGTTGGATTCCAGCAGCGATTTTGCCAGCAATGCAACAGGTTTGGAACCCTAATATTAATAGAGTTATTTCTTTTTTTTTTTTGGGAAAAGTATTTTAGCCCCAATGAATATGGGATTTGATGTTCCTTGATTCGAGATTTTCTTTAACGTAGCTTCTCCGATAATAAACGTCTTTCTTAAATTAGTAGAAAGAAAAAACCCAATATTTTATTAAGGTTTTTACGGTCTAGTCCTTGGACTAACAATTTTGGACAAAAAAATCGGTGAACCAAATTTTAAATGATTAGGTCCAACATATAAATACCCCCAATTTTAAAAAATCATAAACCTAATCGTCTATTGGAGTTTTCTCTGCAACTAACGACTATTCTTCGAAATCGAAAATAACATCAATCTTATGCTTTGATCCTCTGTCCTATAATCGATTACAATGTTCTTAATCGATTCTACCTGTATCACCTGGCTTTATCATTTGTAAGTTTATCTTTATCAGCAGTTGGTTTTTCTATTTTCGATCGATTACAATAAGTATATGTCCTTTATTTTTATTCAAGAGACTCATTGTAATATTCATTCATGTGATTGAATATCTTTTTATATGTTAGATATGTATATGTTTTGATTTTGTGTTTTTTATGCATTTATGTTTGGATTCTTCATATATAAGTTATATTTATTAATATTTGTAATTGTTAGTTGAATGTGCTGAATGAATATTATTGATGTTTCATTCTAATTTTAAGAGTCCTTGATTTTGATTTGGTATTGAATCACTTATTGATATAGGTCTGCGCCATCGAAAATAACCAGTTCGATATTAGTTTTCAAAGTACACGCGGTGTTTATAAAGTACACGTGATTGATTTTTTGAAAATATGTGTGTGCTTTATTGCTTCATGTGTAGGTTTTTAAATAGTGCCTGTAATTTTATATTAATTATAAATAAATATTTTGATATTTCATGCATTAAATTATTGCACACATTTTTAGAATTGTTGACCTTGAAGTAAATGTTTTTCGTCTCTGTTTTACTACAAGACGTTATGGTAGGTAGTGTAATAACAAGGTGTTCTTATTTGGATAATATGGCTTGTATTGAAATATTTGAAGATAGATCATTAGATTTCATATGAAATGAGTTGTGTATTAGGTTTACTAATTTGAGACGTGGGAGTTTTTCCTTGAGGTATTCATTTGGTGATGAATGTCGGTTCATGTTGGTTTATGACAACGATGTTTGTTGTATGTTGCGGTACCAATTGATCGTGAAAGCTAATTTCATTTGGATATATGTCATTGATTCATTACCATTCCCATGTAATACATGTCGTGAACGGGTTGAATGCTCTAATCGAATTTTTGAAGGGGTTAACTATAGTAATACAAGTTCTGAGAGGGTTGACAATGGTGATAAAATACACAGAGGTTAGAGTCTTTATCATCAGGCACTGCAAATAATTTTAATAGTTGCATTGAAAATGACTTTTATCTTGGAGGTGTGGAGCCAAATAAGTCGAAAGTCTACCTTTCGAATGATTGGAAGACTTATATAAGTCATGAGCAACAGTTTTTTGAAGGAGGTGTAGTGGAATTTTGGGATAAATTGCGAAAGGATTTGTAACAACCCTCGCTTTTGGGAGCCCATTTTATAATTATTTACTATATTGAGTAGTTGCATATATTAAATGCTGCACGAGGGTAAGTATTAATTTGATGAAATAAGTTAATATTTACAATTAAGTTGCATAATTACCATGTGGGTAAGTGATTATTACCATATAGTGTTCTATTTTGTCATGAAAATTAAAATGGCAATTTGAATTAAAATGTAACCGGAACTTATAATGGCTTATAAAATCTCCAAATGATAATTTGGAGGGTGTAATTAGTTTCGGGAGGTGCGAGACAGTCAAAATGTGTGCCATATTGTATTTTGGGATTTTGGACACTTTTGACTGGTTTTGGCATATTGCGTATTAGAAATTAACTATTGCGGTATTATTAATTAAAGGTTGGAGACTTTTAATCTTAGGCCACTTTTTAGTCTTTCCCCAAGTCTTTCATTTCCTCTTATTTGCCCTAAGTGTTCTAGCCCTGGAGTGAGAGAGTGAGAGTGGAAGATTGGAGAGAAAAGAGAGAGATCTTGAAGATTTGTGGTTTGATCTTGCATTCTTCTTCAACTAAGCCTGATATTGAAGCCCCAAGGCAAGTTTTCTACTTGCTATTATATGGTTTAAGATGAATAATTAGTATGGGTAGATAGGTATAGTTTTGATGCAATATAATTGTGGTTTTTGGTTGGATTTATGGGTATCAACATCTTAGATAGAGATAGATTGTTGATTGAGGTAGAAACATGTTGTTGAGAGCATTTATGATCTTTTAGTATCATTAAATGTGGTTGGATGATTTTGGTTGGTTATTGATTGTGGGTTTAGAAGAAAATAGGAGAAATGGGTCTAGGTCTGCAATGGCCGATCGACCGCGTATCTCAGACCGGTGGACCGGGCCTTCGGAGGAGGGCACACTGCTTTCTTTCAAAGGCATGAAAATAAGGGTGCGGTCGACCGCGGTTCTACCATAGGTCGACCAGTCTGTCCGAAATGAACTTTCTGCTTTCTTTCAAAAGCTAAAATTTGAGACGCGATCGACCGCGGTCTTGGGACCGGTCGACCGGTCCCCTGTTTTCTTAACCAATTTCCTACTTTTGGTTTTAATCCTTTTCTTCCTCTAGGAACTTAGGACTCTTCTTGAATGAAGTAAACCTTGGCTTTTAGAGTCCTAGTTCAGTTGGTTGTCACCCTAGTGTTGAATGGGTTTCACTTGGGGTTAAGTCCGGGGGAGGGGTTGTCCTAAGTGATGTTTAGGCATCACTTTTCCTTGTGCATCCTAATAATATGGATGAGAATTGTAGGCCCATACTTGGAGACTTTAGGGGCTTAAATTGAGGTATATATAAAACCTTATGTTTGGGAAGTGAATATGATCCCTTGGTGATTTATTCGAGGCATAACCTAGGATGATAATAAATGAATTATCCTATGATAACGGTTTCAAACAAATGAAACACGTAAATGTTAATGAAAAGGAAAAGTATGGTTTTTATAGTAAATGCTAATTTACTTAAACACACCTCTCTAAATGCTATCATAAGGGAAGCTCGCGCATGAGGTGATGTTCCTTGACTAGTGAATGCAGGGAGACTATAGTCCTCGGCCATATGCGGGTTTATATTATGTATTTTTCTGCGCTAGTGAAGTAATTCCGGGTGTGGTTATGACTCACTCGCAGGCATATGGCCACTTCCCGACGTGCGTTAGGTACCCAGGCCGCCTTGTTTGATGGGCCCCTGGAAGATGATAGTCATTTAGGGGCGCGCCCAGTGGGGAAACTCGGAGGAGAGGTCTTAGAATCGTTATATGTATAAGAATATAACTTTTCTAAACTCAAGTGGGACTTGAGGGTTGTTTTAATTTCCACTAAATTGTATATTAATTATTATATTCATGCTAAGGAATAAGACTTGGAAGAAATAAGAAAACGATGATATTGTATTCCTATTAAGGAATTGAAACTGAATTAAAGTGGAAATTGGTGAATAGAAGCTTTTAATTTAATCAATGCATCATCTCATTTTCTTGCATAGTTTATTTTAGGCTTGCCATTTTAGTTGTCTTATATAACTTCATGCTTAGGTTGTTAGACTTCTGATTTCCATTTCCATGATTAACTGTTCATATCTATCATGCTTTTTGTTCATCTGGGAACTATATATAAACCGGGTCCTGACCCGTTCATTTTCCCTCTATGTTGTGCTTGTTATTGTATCCGCCCAGGTGCTCCTCCGCAAGGACGCCCGTGTTGATATTCCTACTCGTTTGTGTTAAGGAGCTGTATGAAATTGCGGATATTACAGGATGTTTTGCTAGACGCCATCATTCTTTTGATATCTAGTTATGATCGGGTCTGTCACTCGGGCGAGTGGCCCAAATCTTGTAATTGTATAATGAATGTAAAACATAACATCCAACTGTTGTGATTACTTTTGTGTAGCTGTGGACCGACAGCATATTCGGTTCTCCCCTTGTAAATTATGGTTTTAGTTGTGTATTGTTTTTGTTCCTTTGAATTCCACTATTGTTCTAGAATGGGTTGTTTAAATTGTTTTTCTCAACTTAACTTTTAAATTGCATAAATTGTTTTGACAACCCGTTTTCTGAATTATTGGGTGGTTTTCTCGATTACTCCTACTATATCTGTGGTGCTGAGAATGATTTCCGTCCATGATTACCGTATATGTCGGAGTATCGGTCTGGCCACCCCTTATTTCGGAGTGCGGGTTGTAACAGATGGTATCAGAGCACTGGGTTCTAGAGTACTAGGATCTATGTGGACTTGTCACGATCTACCGTAGCGTTCTTTGATATAAAGCTTAATGATAAGACTGCTTTGCTGCTTATAATTGCGATCTTCTACGAAATAGACTATTGTGAATTGTATTCTAATACCATTGTCCCTTCATCTCAGATGCCGCCTAAGAGAGGTCGCCCCGCGAGAGGCAATAGAGTTGTGGAAGAGGATGTTGGTCCTCCACCGCCCCAAGGAACTTTTAATGCTGCGGACGTAGCCAATATTGTGGCTCATGCAGTTAATGCCGCCATGACCGCAATAGCTCAACAGATGCCAACAGCTCAACAGCGGGCACAGGATGCTCAAGCACCTACGGGACCTTCTCCGTGGGAAAGAGTAAGGGAGTCATTTTTAAAGGGCCATCCCCCAGAGTTTGATGGGAGTTCTGATGTTGTTCGAGCAAATCAATGGAAGAAGGATATGCAACGCCATTTGCGAATGGTGGATTGTAGTGAGGAAAAGAAGCAAGTTCTTGCTACTTTCAAGTTGGTTGGGGCAGCGTTACATTGGTGGGAGTCTATGACTACGCCAGAACAGAGGGATACTATGTCCATTACTGATTTCTGGGTCTTGTACGACCGAAAATATTTTCCTCCCGCGATTCAGAGGGAGATGAGAAGAAAACTTCAAGATCTAGTTCAGGGAGAGCGATCGGTTGCCGAATACGAGGAGGAGTTTACCCGGCTAGCCAGTTTTGTGCCGGAGGAGGTGACTCCGGAGGAAAGAAAAGTCTCAAAATTCATGGGAGGTCTAAACTGGAGAATCCGGCAGCATTTTCTGGGTAATCTGACTTTACAAACTTTTGGTGAAGTGATGAATGCTGCATTGCTTCATTGTCAGGAGCATCGATTGTTTATACAGAATAGCAAGAAAGCTACAGGAGTGGGGCAAGTAGGGAAGCCCGGGGTGAGTGGGAATGGAGGAGGAGCCTTTCCTTCATCCCAACCTGCGGGTAATAAGCAATGAGAAAGGGATCCCCAGCTTGGGGATGGGTCGAAAAGACAACGCTCTGGCGGGTTTAATGTTAGTGGCAATGCTAACAGGCCAGGTCAGGGTGCCGTACCACAGCAAGCAGGTCGGGATGGCCAGGGAGGTAGGGGCCATCCGGGCCAAGGTTTTGGGCAGATCAGAAATAACAGAGGTCGAGGTCAAGATAATATGGTGGGGAAATGTTTCCAATGTGGAGAAGCTGGTCATTTTAAGAGAGATTGTCCTCAAGTGATCGGGGGACAACCTCCGCGAGTTCCTCAACAGCCTTATGTGCAGTTCCCTCCACAAGCACCGAATCCAGTTGTCCCTCTGCATCAGGGTCAACTACAGTATGGGAGAGTCTACCACATTCAGGATGCTATGCTTCCTCCTATTCAGCCAGCGCCGCCAGCTATAGAGGGTAAGTTCCTTATTCAGGGACACTTAGGTCGTGTTCTGTTTGATACGGGTGCGACACATTCTTTTATTTCCAGAAGTTTTACTCAGTCCACAGAGTTGATAAAATCTGCGAAAAGTACCTTTACTAGTGTGGAGTCCTCTATGGGTGACGGTTCCCTTATTTTCTTTGTTTGTAAACATATAGGGATCACTCTTGGTAATTTGTGTTTTGAGGCCGACTTACTCGTCCTAGACATGGTCGGGTATGATGTTATTCTGGGCATGGATTGGCTTGTTAAGTATCATGCTATAGTTAATTGTTACGGGAAGAGTATAGTCTTCTCCGTTCCGGGACAAGATATGTTCCTGGTATTTATGCCTCGTTTAGAGGTAGATTCTGGTACTTATTTATATTGTATTGCAGAAGAGAATTCTCGGGGTGTAGTTGTCCCCTTAGATTCTATTCCTGTTATTTGAGATTTTGAGGACGTTTTTCGGGAGATACCAGGTTTGCCTCCTAGCAGAGAGATTGAATTCGTGATAGACTTAGTGCCGGGAACTCGATCGATTGTGCGAACTCCTTATCGTATGGCTCCTGTGGAAATGAGGGAGCTAAGAGATCAAATTCAGCAGTTGTTGGAACAGGGGTTTATCAGGCGTAGCACATCGCCGTGGGGTGCTCCTGTGTTATTCGTGAAGAAAATAGATGGTTCTCTCCGGTTGCGTGTTGACTATAGAGAGTTGAATAAGGACACCATCCGGAATAAATACCCTTTGCCTCGCATAAATGACTTGTTTGATCAGCTCAGGGGAGCGACCTACTTCTCTAAGATAGATTTGAGAACGGGGTATCACCAGTTGAGGATACGGGAGCAAGATGTATCCAAAACTGCTTTTCTGACGAGGTACGGGTCTTATGAATTTTTGGTTATGCCTTTTGGGCTAACCAATGCCCCTGCGGTATTCATGGATCTTATGAATAGGGTATTTCGGGACTTCCTGGACCAATTTGTTATCGTGTTTATTGATGACATCCTTGTGTATTCTCAAACGGAAGATGACCATGCCACTCAATTGGGGTTGGTCCTGCAAAGGTTAAGGGATCACCAATTGTACGCTAAGTTTGAGAAGTGTGGTTTTTGGTTGCGGGAAGTGCAATTTTTGGGTCATATTGTTACTTCGCAAGGTATATCGGTGGACCCAAGTAAAGTTGTTGCGGTGAGGGAGTGGGGTCAGCCCACGACGCCTACCGAGATACGCAATTTTCTGGGTTTGGCGGGTTATTACCGTTGATTTATCAAGGGATTTTCTAAAATTGCTAGTCCTTTGATAAATTTAACCCGGAAAGGGGTTAGATTTGTGTGGGATGACACCTGTCAAGCTGCGTTCGATGAACTTAAAGATAGATTGACTTCGGCTCCAGTCCTTGCTTTACCCAAGCCAGGGTTGGAATATTTAGTCTTCACCGATGCATCTCTACAAGGTTTGGGAGGTGTGCTTCAGCAGGAGCGACAAGCTATTGCATATGCTTCTAGGAAACTCAAGCCTTATGAAAGAAATTACCCGGTGCATGACTTGGAATTAGCCGCAGTTGTCTTTGCCTTAAAGATTTGGAGGCACTATCTCCTTGGGGAGAAGTTTAGTCTTTTCACGGACCATAAGTCGTTGCAATATTTATTTTCTCAGAAAGATTTGAATATGCGGTAGCGAAGATGGTTGGAGTTCGTGAAAGATTACCAATTTGATATTCATTATCATCCAGGCAAGGCGAACGTGGTGGCGGGTGCCCTGAGTAGGAAACCCGAGGGAGAATTAAATGATGTGTGGAAAGCTAAATGGAAGGAACTCAGTCGTGAGGATGCGGTTGCTAGGGCGTTTATGTCCGTGATGACCGTTACTCCGACGATTGTGGCAAGGGTTGTGGAAGCCCAAGGCAGAGATAAAGAATGTCAAGACCACATTCCCCAGTTATTGACTGGGGGAGCGGAGTCCTACTCGGTAAGTTCTGAGGGTGGATTGCGCTTTCATGGAAGGCTTATTGTTCCGGAGGATGGAGATTTACGACGGGCTGTGATGGCGGAATCTCATGGCTCTAAATTTTCGGTGCACCCGGGAAACGATAAAATGTATCAAGATATGCGCCGTCAATATTGGTGGCCGGGTATGAAACGAGATATTTCGGAGTTTGTATCTCGATGCACTACTTGTCAGTTAGTTAAGGTTTACCATCAGCTACCTGCAGGTTTGTTGCAACCGTTGGAAATTCCTGTATGGAAATGGGAGAGCATTTCAATGGATTTTATCACCGGTTTGCCAACGTCACAAAAGGGTCACGATTCTATTTGGGTTATCGTGGATCGCTTGACAAAGTCGGCGCACTTCCTTCCCGTCCGTACTGATTATAATACCGCTTGTTACGCTCGGTTGTTCATTGAAGAGATTGTTAGATTGCATGGGGTGCCCTTGAATATTGTTTCCGACAAAGACAAGATCTTTGTTTCCCACTTTTGGCAAAGTTTCCAAGAGGCCATGGGAATCGAATTAAAATTAAGTACTTCTTATCATCCTCAAACAGATGGCCAGACCGAAAGGGTTAACCAAATGTTGGAGGATATGCTTCGTATGTGTATGCTTGATTTTAAGGGTAGTTGGGAACAATATCTCCCTTTGGTTGAATTTGCCTATAATAACTCATACCAGTTCACTATTAGGATGGCGCCCTATGAAGCCTTGTATGGTAGGCCTTGTAGATCCCCCACGTGCTGGTTAGAAGGGGGAGATAACAAGTTTCTCGAACCTGAAATGATTCGGGATACTTCTTCAAAGATAGAGCTTATTCGAGATCGTATTCGGATAGCCCAAGATAGACAAAAGAGCTATGACGATGCGGGAAGAAGGCATGTGGAGTTGGAAGTTGGAGACCAAGTGTTGGTACGGGTGTCGCCAATGAAAGGCGTTAAGCATTTTGGAAAGAAGGGGAAGCTTGCACCACGTTTCATTGGGCCTTTTCCTGTACTTGCTAAAGTAGGCCCAGTGGCGTATCAAATTGCCCTACCGGAACCGTTGCAACAGATTCACAATGTTTTCCACATCTCCTCTTTGAAGAAGTATAAGAGGTGTGATGGTCCCCTTTGGCACATTCCTTTCGAGGATATAGAGTTACAACCCGATGTTTCTTATGAAGAGCAACCCGTGGCCATTTTGGAGCATGGGGAACGTAGATTGAGGTCTCGTGTGGTGCCCTTGGTTAGAGTGCAATGGAGTCATCACAGTGTCGATGAATCTACTTGGGAGCGTGAGGATGATATGCGGGAAAAGTATCAGCATCTTTTTATCCAAGGTACGCTTGAATTTTGGGGGCAAAATTCCCTCATAAGGGGGGAGTATGTAACAACCCTCGCTTTTGGGAGCCCATTTTATAATTATTTACTATATTGAGTAGTTGCATATATTAAATGCTGCATGAGGGTAAGTATTAATTTGATGAAATAAGTTAATATTTACAATTAAGTTGCATAATTACCATGTGGGTAAGTGATTATTACCATATAGTGTTCTATTTTGTCATGAAAATTAAAATGGCAATTTGAATTAAAATGGAACCGGAACTTATAATGGCTTATAAAATCTCCAAATGATAATTTGGAGGGTGTAGTTAGTTCCGGGAGGTGCGAGACAGTCAAAATGTGTGCCATATTGTATTTTGGGATTTTGGGCACTTTTGACTGGTTTTGGCATATTGCGTATTAGAAATTAACTATTGCGGTATTATTACTTAAAGGTTGGAGACTTTTAATCTTAGGCCACTTTTTAGTCTTTCCCCAAGTCTTTCATTTCCTCTTATTTGCCCTAAGTGTTCTAGCCCTAGAGTGAGAGAGTGAGAGTGGAAGATTGGAGAGAAAAGAGAGAGATCTTGAAGATTTGTGGTTTGATCTTGCATTCTTCTTCAACCAAGCCTGATATTGAAGCCCCAAGGCAAGTTTTCTACTTGCTATTATATGGTTTAAGATGAATAATTAGTATGGGTAGATAGGTATAGTTTTGATGCAATATAATTGTGGTTTTTGGTTGGATTTATGGGTATCAACATCTTAGATAGAGATAGATTGTTGATTGAGGTAGAAACATGTTGTTGAGAGCATTTATGATCTTTTAGTATCATTAAATGTGGTTGGATGATTTTGATTGGTTATTGATTGTGGGTTTAGAAGGAAATAGGAGAAATGGATCTAGGTCTGCAATGGTCGATCAACCGCGTATCTCAGACCGGTGGACAAGGCCTTCGGAGGAGGGCACACTGCTTTCTTTCAAAGGCATGAAAATAAGGGTGCGGTCGACCGCGGTTCTACCACAGGTCGACCGGTCCTTCCGAAATGAACTTTCTGCTTTCTTTCAAAAGCTAAAATTTGAGACGCGGTCTTGGGACCAGTCGACCGGTCCCCTGTTTTCTTAACCAATTTCCTACTTTTGGTTTTAATCCTTTTCTTCCTCTAGGAACTTAGGACTCTTCTTGAATGAAGTAAACCTTGGCTTTTAGAGTCCTAGTTCAGTTGGTTGTCACCCTAGTGTTGAATGGGTTTCACTTGGGGTTAAGTCCGGGGGAGGGGTTGTCCTAAGTGATGTTTAGGCATCACTTTTCCTTGTGCATCCTAATAATATGAATGAGAATTGTAGGCCCATACTTGGAGACTTTAGGGGCTTAAATTGAGGTATACACAAAACCTTATGTTTGGGAAGTGAATATGATCCCTTGGTGATTTATTCGAGGCATAACCTAGGATGATAATAAATGAATTATCCTATGATAACGGTTTCAAACAAATGAAACATGTAAATGTTAATGAAAAGGAAACGTATGGTTTTTATAGTAAATGCTAATTTACTTAAACACACCTCTCTAAATGCTATAATAAGGGAAGCTCGCGCATGAGGTGATGTTCCTTGACTAGTGAATGCAGGGAGACTATAGTCCTCGTCCATATGCGGGTTTATATTATGTATTTTTTTGCGCTAGTGAAGTAATTCCGGGTGTGGTTATGACTCACTCGCAAGCATATGGCCACTTCCCGACGTGCGTTAGGTACCCAGGCCGCCTTGTTTGATGGGCCCCTGGAAGATGATAGTCATTTAGGGGCGCGCCCAGTGGGGAAACTCGATGGGGCGGTCTTAGAATCGTTATATGTATAAGAATATAACTTTTCTAAACTCAAGTGGAACTTGAGGGTTGTTTTAATTTCCACTAAATTGTATATTAATTATTATATTCATGCTAAGGAATAAGACTTGGAAGAAATAAGAAAACGATGATATTATATTCCTATTAAGGAATTGAAACTGAATTAAAGTGGAAATTGGTGAATAGAAGCTTTTAATTTAATCAATGCATCATCTCATTTTCTTGAAGAGTTTATTTTAGGCTTGCCATTTTAGTTGTCTTATATAACTTCATGCTTAGGCTGTTAGACTTCTGATTTCCATTTCCATGATTAACTGTTCATATCTATCATGCTTTTTGTTCATCTGGGAACTATATATAAACCGGGTCCTGACCCATTCATTTTCCCTCTATGTTGTGCTTGTTATTGTATCTGCCCAGGTGCTCCTCCACAAGGACGCCCGTGTTGATATTCCTACTCGTTTGTGTTAAGGAGCTGTATGAAATTGCGGATATTACAGGATGTTTTGCTAGACGCCATCATTCTTTTGATATCTAGTTATGATCGGGTCTGTCACTCGGGCGAGTGGCCCAAATCTTGTAATTGTATAATGAATGTAAAACATAACATCCAACTGTTGTGATTACTTTTGTGTAGCTGTGGACCGACAGTATATTCGGTTCTCCCCTTGTAAATTATGGTTTTAGTTGTGTATTGTTTTTGTTCCTTTGAATTCCACTATTGTTCTAGAATGGGTTGTTTAAATTATTTTTCTCAACTTAACTTTTAAATTGCATAAATTGTTTTGACAACCCGTTTTCTGAATTATTGGGTGGTTTTCTCAGTTACTCCTACTAAATCTGTGGTGCTGAGAATGATTTCCGTCCATGATTACCGTATATGTCGGAGTATCGGGCTGGCCACCCCTTATTTCGGAGTGCGGGTTGTCACAGGATTCAAGTATGTGTATTTGAAGAATGATAAAACTCGAGTGACGGCTGAATGCTCGAAAAAGACTACTGAGAATTACATGTGGAGAATTCATGCTTCATTATCTACAATAAATGGATACTTTTACATACGTGCAATGAATAATGAGCATACATGTAGAGGTGTCTTCCGTAGTCCGTCAGCTAAAATGATAGCCTCCAAGTTGGTTTCAACATTGGTAGCTGATGATCTTAGAGATAACCCGCTATTGAGACGAATTGATGTAGTTAGAGATATGAAGAAGAATTATGGTCTTGATATAGCTTATCAACATGCATGGCGTGCGAAAGAGATGGATGCTATTGATATACATGGTGATGAAAAGGTTTCTTATGCATTAATGAATAATTATCGTGACCTTCTATTGCAGTATAATCCTGGGTCGCATTACATCCTTGACGTGGAACATGAGAGTAAAAAATTCAAGAGAATATTTGTAATGTTTAGAGGATGTATTTATGGATTTCAATACTGCAGACTTGTTTTATTTCTTGATGGTGCCTTTTTGAAGAGCCGTTACCGTGGAACAATACTATCAGCTACTGCAAGTAATGGGAGCAATGGTAAATTAATTGTAAATATTTTATTTTGTGTATTGCATTGACATTTTGTTTGTTCATTCCATATCATCAAAATACAAGCATAAAAATATAAAATACCTTTGAAGATCTTTGTTTTAGTTCACGTGTACTTTTCATTTTTCTGCGTGTATTTTCATGATATGTCTTATTATGTGTAATACTAAGTAAAGTACACGCATAGTACATGTCAAGTACACGTGAATATTTTTGTTAAGTTCACGTGTACTTTTTATTTTTATGCGTGTACTTTGATGATGATGATGTGTGTAATACTAAGTAAAGTACACATAATTTACATGTCAAGTACACGTGAATGTTTTTGTTAATTTCACGTGTACTTTTCATTTTTATGCGTGTACTTTGATGATGATGTTATGTTGAATATAAACCAAAGTACACGCATAGTACATGTCAAGTACACGTGAATGTTTTTCTTAATTTCACGTGTACTTTTCATTTTTATGCGTGTACTTTGATGATAGGTGTTGTTATTTAGAAATAATAAAGCAAAGTACATGTTAAAAATGTAAAGTACCTTTGAATGTTTTTGTTTAGTTCACCTGTACTTTACATTTTTATGCGTGTATGTTGATGTTAGTGTTGTTAATAATAAAGCCAAGCAAAAGATGGGAAAGTAAACGTGCATGTGTTTTTATCTTTATCATGTGTACGGTACATTTTTATGTTTTCTCTGGTTATTTACAAACAATTTAAATTAAACACATAATATATTTCCCATGTATTTTAGGGTCTGCGCCAGCAACATCAATTTACAAAGTGTTGACATCGATATGTTATTTATTTTAATTTTGATATATTTTTATATTTCAGGACTTTTTCTTGTCGCATATGCTGTTGTTGATTCCGAAACCGAAGATAACTGGATGTGGTTTCTTATCAATTTGCGTAGTGCAGTAGTTGAGCAATATCGAAACATAACATTTATATTAGATCGAAACAATGGATTACTTAAAGCTGTTTCGAGGGTCTTCCCGTTGTCTGCACATTCCTACTGTATACATCAGTTACAAGGGAATATAAAAAAAAAATCGTGGGAATTGTGTGCTGGATTTCGAAAGAAAATTGTTAAAGATTTTTTGTCTTGTGCATATGCTATCTCAGTAGATGTATTTCACAAGAATATTGATGCATTGAAGAAGGAAGGAGGAGCTTCTATGGACGTTTTCATTGATAGTTTGCCTCCCTAGAATTGGTCCTGTGCATATTTCCCTGGTAAACGGTATAATGACATGGCATCTAGTGTTGCAGAGTCATTCAATTCATGGATATTGGATGAAAGGCATTTACGAGTAATGAATATGCTTGATAAATTGAGAGTGAAGATTATGAATTTCAATGCAAACAAACTTGTTGAGTCTTACAGTTGGACAAATGAGCTATGTCCTTTTTTTCAAAAGTTACTGAATGAAAATTGGAATAAAAGATGACATTGGACTATTAGTCGCTCAAGTCAAAATGTATTTGAAGTTCATTCAGAAGTGTGAGCAACAGCTGACTTAGGAGAAAGGACTTGTTCTTGTAAGAGTTGGCAGATTAGATGTTTTCCATATTCTCATGCTGTTTGTGTTGTGCGGAGGAAAGGGACCAGTATTTATGATTATATTGAGGAGTACTATAAGGTATCTTTCTACAAAAAATTATACTCGATACCTATAATTCCTCCTCCTGATTTGATTTCCTTAAATATTCCTATTCCTGAAAATCTATCTGTCCTTCCACCAATGACTAAGAGATCGACGGGCAAGCAAAGAAATAAGAGAATAAAGTCTTCTGGTGAGATCACAGTAAGGGAAGTTACTTGCTCGAGGTGTAGTAAAACGGGTCATTACAGGTCTACTTGTAAGGAACCCATTTGACTATTTTTAAAATTATTGAATTCATTCATTTTAACCATTTGATTTAATAAATTAATTAATAAACCATTTGTTTCACATAAATGAATGTAATTTATTTTTAAGTCTCATTTTTTAGTTTTTTTTTGTGCTGCTGTACACATATTTTTCATAAAACATACGTGATCATTTTTCCTGACGTTCACGTGTACTTTACCTTTGTACACGCATGTTACGTACAGTACACGCGCATTTTGATGTCCAAAGAAATTTTATCATTGCGTGTACTTGATGAAATATGCGTGTACTATATTAAGTACACATAGAATACATAAAGTACGCACATTTAAAAATGGATTTGGTCAGTTCAATATGCGTGTACTTTATAAAAGCATGCGTGTACTTTATTAATGTACATGCATAATATAAATATAATATGCGTGTACTTGATGAAATGTGCGTTTACTTTATGAAGTACACGCATTGATAATTAAAGTACACGCATTTAAATATAAGTGTACATGCATGTTTTAGCAAAGTACACGCATATTGATATGACAAAAATCTAATACAATATACGGGTACTTTATGTATTCTGCATGTAATTTTATCAAGTAGACGTATATAAATGCATGCACTATATGGAAAATGGTTTTGGACATTACGATGTGCTTGTACTTTATAAAAGACATTTGGGTCATTCATATTCTTAAACTCCTATGGGTATTATGGTCCGCGCCAGCGGCATTATTATACAAGTATTTCAATAGGCGTGTACTTTATAGACTATGCGTGTACTTTATAAAGATGCGTGTACTTTATTAAGTACACAGAGAGTACATAAAGTACACGCATTTAAAAATAGATTTGGTCAGTTCAATATGCGTGTACTTTATTAATGACATTTAATTGAGATTAACTTGATAAAATATTCGTGTACTCTATGATGTACATGCATGAAGTACACGCATAATATAAATATAATATTATATTATATTTATGAAGTACACGCATTGATAATTAAAGTACACGCATTTAAATATAAGTGTATTTAATAAAGTACACTTATCAAGTACACGCATCTTAAATATAAGTACACGCATTTAAATATAAGTGTACTTAATAAAGTAGACTTATAAGTACACGCATTTAAATATGGAAAATGATATTGGGACTGAATTTTTTACCGAAAGCGGAATTACCGAATGAGGTGGAGGGTTTCTATTGGTTTTATTATGGGGTCCACGCGAGTGGGACCAAAGAACAAACCAATAACACGCCGCCACGTGTAATTTCGATAAAAAATTATGTCAAAAATTTAGTTACAATAGAAGGACTCTTTAAATATTTATGAAGTACACGCATTGATAATTAAAGTACACGCATTTAAATATAAGTGTACTTAATAAAGTACACTTATTAAGTACACGCATTTATGATGTACATGCATGAAGTACACGCATAATATAAATATAATATTATATACATTACGAAGTACACGCATTAATAATTATAGTACACGCATTGATAATTAAAGTACACGCATAATATAAATATAATATCCGTGTACTTGATGAAATGTACGTTTACTTTATGAAGTACATGCATTGATAATTAAAGGGCACGCATTTAAATATAAGTGTACATGCATGTTTTAGCAAAGTACACGCATATTAATATGACAAAAATCTAATTCAATATACGTGTACTTTATGCATTCTACATGTAATTTTATCAAGTAGACGTATATAAATTCATGTACTATTTGGAAAATGGTTTTGGACATTACAATGTGCTTGTACTTTATAAAAGACATTTGGGTCACTCATATTCTTAAACTTCTATCTGTATTATGGTCCGCGCCAGCGGCATTACTATACAAGTATTTCAATAGGCATGTACTTTATAGACTATGCGTGTACTTTATAAAGTACACGTGTAATATATAGAGTACACGCATTTATAAAATGTTTTGGGACAATATCTTTTTTGTGCTTTATAAAAATTTGCGTGTATTATAATTTATAATACACGCAATCATATTTTGGCATACTAATTTTTTTACATGAAATGATATTAATGTTTACATTTTTTACAATACACGTGATCATTTTTATAAGGGTTCACGTGTACTTTACTATATTTGGTGTATGACATAACTGAGAACACATGCATGAAAGAAATAATTTTTTTATTAAAAACAAGAAAACAAAGTACAATTTTTTCAAATAACGAAAGCTGAAAAAACTAAAGAAGGCTTCTATTGGGGATGTTTTTCAAATGCATCTAGGGTGTCAGGAAGAGAGTCAATTAAATTCGAACAGTGTCGAATTTCTTCTTCTATGACAGCTATAAGGCCTTCATGGAGAGCCTTCTTTTCCTTCAGCTTGGCGATTTTCAAGGGAACTTCTTGTGTATAGAAAGACATGAGGTCTTCATGTGTTTGAGGAGGGTCCTCATCCACATCAAATAAATATATGGAATTGGGTGGAAGTCCAGAATAGCCTTCCCTCACATATGTTTGAAACTACTCAAAGGCAGTTTCATATGAGGAAATTTTTTCCTCAATTTGCCTTATTTTTTTATTATTTCTTTCATCTCTCTCAAGAGTTTCTCGCAAGTTTTCTGCTGGAATAGCCATTATGTTATCTTTAGCCTAGATGTAATGGTTAAGAAAGGAACAAATATTACTCTTTTATAGGAAATGATAAAGCTATTTATTTTTTGACCAGGAGTAGTTGGGAAGTAAGTAGTAGAGCTTAATAAATTGATTTTGGTTATTGTGTCCTGAATGAATTCTTCAAAGTAGTTTTCAATTAGAATAATAAAAAATTATTATATTAACCAGTTCGTGTACTTTAGTAATAATACGTGTACTTTGAAGAATTCATTGGTGTACTTGGTAAATATCACTTGTATTTTTCGTGAAACCCGCTTGTACATTGTTTCATAACACTCAGATGCATTGTTTGTTTAAACCATATGTGGATTGTGGTCCACGCCAGCGGAAAAAAATCATTTGGTGTAATAAATATTGTAAACAATTACATATATAACACAAAACAAATTACAAATATGTTTTGTATTTGAAACACAATTTATAGAAGTTTTTTCTCCTTTCGGGGGAAGAAATATTTTGATAGAAGAATTTTCCCGAGTACATATGCCCTTTGTTTTAGCATGTCAGGGTCTTGAAACAATTTTTGCATTTCCTTGTTTTTGTTTATTTGTTCAATGTAGTACATGCAGAACACCCCACAGTCAACCCTGAAATTAAAATAAAACAAATATACAAATTAGTATGATGTGAATGAATTTTTTTGAAAAGATACAAATTAGTAATTTCTAGAAATGAAGTTTGTTTTACCCATTATATTGTTTAGGGCATTCATGATCTCTTATTAGGTCAAATTTGAGATCATTTTCCAGCAAGAAATCTACTGTCTTTTTTTCTTGCTCTGTCAATGGATCATCATCCAATGTAAACTCATTTGGTATACCTTCATCAAACTTCCTCTGAATTTTGAAACCATTATTTTTCATTATTTCTGCTTCAGTCTTCAATAGGCACAGTGTTTTTTGGAAGACAGAAAACTGTTAAGAAGACAAATATTTAGTGTATACAAATAAAAGAGTATATGAAGATTAAAGAGTGAAAAGTACACGCATAATATTAAAGTACACGCATATTTTATTTTTTCATATCACGTGTATTTTAAAATATGATGCATGTACTTTGCCTAATGAGTTAAAAGTACACGCATAATATTAAAGTACACGCATATTTTATTTTTTTATATCACGTGTATTTTAAAATAAGATGCGTGTACTTTGCCTAATGAGTTAAAAGTACACGCATAATATTAAAGTACACGTAACTTGTATTGGTTCATTTCACGTGTATTTTAAAATATGATGCGTGTACTTTGATAATCGAGGGTAATTATGTGCAACTAATACAAAGTACACGCATTATATTATACACGTGTATAATATAAGGACAAGTAACATAACTAATTAAGTTTAGGCACTAACCATTTTTTTTGCATCATCGAAGAATATTGTGTTTTTTTCCTTTTTGTTCGGTCGAAGGGAATCCACGTGGACCACTTTATTTTTTTTTTGTATATCACATGTAATGTGAAATGTCCTACACTATGTCTTAGTACAATGAACAAAATATTACAAGTGCCTAAGTATTCAAATAAATCTCTGTATAACTCCCCCTTCTTATTGACTTCATTTGTGCTAAAAGCTTCTATCTGAATAAAAATTATAGACATTGTGTTAATAAAAAAACTAAAATTTTGTTTCTCAAAACTTTCGATTTAATTGTACTTACCTAACAATAATCAGAAAAAGTGTGTGAGTAGGAGAGCCCTTCCTCTGACAATTTTAACCTCAATACTTCACTAAAGGAAAGTATTATCTGTTTCACACAATATAAAATGGTGAGGAAATAATAATGTTGAAATTTAATGGATGTCTAATATTTGGACTACATACTTGGCTTAAAATTTCTTGATTGTTGAGGACTTCAACAAAATCTTTCCATGGGACATACGAAACCAGTCCTTCGAAAATAAATTACTTGCATTTTATATAATCAATAAGAATTGTATAATAATAATAACCTTATTCTTTTGCCCCCCAAAAATATAAATTAGCGAAGTGATAAATCATAAAACAATAAACTTTACCCTGGCCCAGCCTTTTGAATAAACTCTTCAATCTTTTTCTTCGAATCTTCGTCGAGATATTTGTATACTTCGATTGCTTCAAGCTTGAAGTGAGTTTCTTTTATTTGTTCAGCTATTGTTAGACGACCTTTTCTCAGCTTTAACTCTTTTTGTTTCTTAATTGGTTCATGCTTTTCGATTTCGCTGTCAGCTTTTCTTTTCTTCTGCCCTCTAGTAAGAGGTCCTTTTGTTTTGGATATTTTGGGGGTTCCCTGAACTGTCTTTGAGGCTAGTTCAATCTTCAAACTCGAAATTTCGTCCATGAGTTGTTTATTAATGTTTTTCTGATATATTTAACAAGGAATGTTGGATTATAAGTATTTTTTTAAACAATGATTCATTTTCTCTTACGTGTTTTTTATAAAGTACACGCCTGTATTTTAATACATGCATGTATTTTATAATATACACGCATCTATTATAAAATACGTGTATATTATAAAATTTATAATATACACGTGTACTTTCAACATAATTTACGTTTACTTTATAATGTAAAGCGTGTACTATATAGCTATTGTATTTTATAGATACCTGGTCAGTTTTTTTCAATTCTGATTCTTCAAGTATTTTCTTCAACTCCGAAATTTCGTCGTTAAGGATTTTATTATTGTTTTCCCGTTATACAAAAAGAATGTTACATTATAAGCAATACTTGAATAAAACTGCATTATTTTTAATAAAATAATGCATGTACTCTGCATTATTTCTAATATCAAATAAAACTGCATTAAAAATACTATGAAATAAAACTGCGTGTACTTTGAAAAAACTGTGTGTACTTTAGGAAAACTGCGTGTACTTTAGGAAAATTGCATTAAAAATACTATGAAATAAAACTGCGTGTATTTTAGGAAAATTGCGTGTACATTAGGAAAACTGCGTGTACTTTAGGAAAATTGCGTGTACTCTGCATTCAAAAGTACCTGTTGAGTTCTTTTCAATTCTGACTCCTCAAGATTCTGCCTCAATGTCATCTTTTCTATGTCAGCATCTTTCCATTGTTGCAATGTATCATCATTCTTTTTTTTGAGATCTTCATTACTCAGAGACAGATATCCATTTTTTTATTCCAAAATTCGTGTTGATTTTTCCTGTTTTTTCAATGATTCATCCAATTCTTTAATTCTATCTGAGTCACTCATTGTGACTTGATCAAGCTTTTCTTTTAAAGAATTGTTTAACTCAACTAGTTGGGTATTTTCTACCTCCAACTTATTTAATAACTCTTTTTCCTTCAAAAGGTTGGAATTCTCCACCTTTAACTTCTTCATTTCCTCATGGGCTTCAAAAAGTGAATCATGATCTACCTGTGACTGTACATTCAAAATGGCACTCTCCACCTCCAAAGAGGTCACCTTCTCAAGTGCACCATTAATGTCTTCAACTGCTTTAGATAGTTGGTTATTTTTTTCCAACAATTCCCTTTTCAAAACAACAATTTGTGCCTCCAAATTAACCTTTGGTTGATCTTTTCCCTTATTTTTCTTTAGAGTCATAATGTTTTTAAGGGTAATATTCCAACCATGTAAAAACTCATTATCATTAATATCTTCAGCAACTTTTTTTGATGATGAATCACCATGTATAGGACTTTCTGTAGATATGTTCAAAGAGTAACTTGGCCCTTCAAACTGAGATTCCTTTTGTACAGGACTGTCCTTACAAGATGGTTTATTTATAACCTGCTTCAAAGTTGCTGTTGCGATGTCATTCTTCACAAACCATTATTTCAAAGACGACAATTTCCACTTCAGGAATTTGGGAGTATTTTCTTTAAATTCTTCAACAGGAGAAATAATTTCAAATTTCTCACATGCCCAATACTGTGATCATACAAAAAACAAAATGAATTTAATACTTGTATTACCTAGGGATTCATAATGGAAAGTACAAGTGATTTGTTCAAAATACACGCAAAATTAAACGTGTACTTCACAAATTTTATAATTATATATTGAAAGTACACGTGATTTTTAAAAATTTAGCGTGTACTTTGCCAATATAAGTTCACATGTACTTTCTAAAGTACATTTATAATATTGAAAAAAATATAACAAGAGTATTTTGAAAGTACACTGGTTATATTTACAAAACATAGTACACGTGTACTTTGTAAAATACAAGTGTATTTTCACCTGATATAAGACGTGTATTTTCAACATACACATTAAATATCAAGTGCATTTTGAAAGAACAAGAGAAAATATCACGTGTATTTTGAAAATACACGTAATATTTTCAAAGTACAGGTAAGTATTGTTAAGTAAATTTTGAAATATTAGGAATATCAAGTGTATTTTCAAAATACACGTGAAAATATACGTGTATTTTCAAAATACACGTTAAAATAAACGTGTATTTTGAAAATACAAGTGAAAATATCATGTGTATTTTCAAAATACACGTGAGTATTGGTATGTAAATTTTGAAATATCATGATTTTTTTGCTCACCAGTAGGAAAATGACACATCCAGTAATTGTGCTAGGTTTTGTACTTGCTGATTTGTTAAGTGAATGTATGAGAAATTGATGCACAGCAGATGCCCAATCATACTTATTCATTTCCTTAATATCTTCGATGTATTGCAACCAAAATTCTCCAAGGGTGAAGTTTGAGTTGGAGAAAAACAACGTGTTCAAGAAGTGGAGACACACAATTTTAACAAAATCAGCAATTCCTTCATCTGTCTCCAATTCAACTGATTTCTTCAAACCATTTAATATTTCTGAATTTTCTATTCTTTTTGCGAAGTATCGTGCTTGCAATCCAGATTTTTGAGAAGTATTCGGTCCCTTTTTGAATTCTATTGATTTTAAACCCTCAACTAGGGGTATGCCAAATATTTCACTTATATCTATTGTCATTTTTGGAATCCTACTCTTCATACGGAAACTTTTGGTTTTCGTATTGTACAGCTCGATAATTGATAAAATATTTTTATCTGTCTTCTTGTGGTCCACTTCAACTACTTTCTTACTGTATTAGGCATTGAAAATCTCCCAAAATGGAGTCTTCTTAAGAAGTTCAATATGGCTATTGTTTATTTTATCTTTAATCTGATGCAAATCGTGGAGAAAGATAACAATATTTGATCGATATTGGTCATTCTTCTTTGCAGGACGTTTAGATTTCAATGCCACACTAGAACTAGAACTGGAACCGAATGAAGAACTATCATCAAAACTGCTCTTTTTTTATTTCTTTCCACTTTTTGCCTTCATCTTCATCCCCATTATATTGATCTATAAACAAAATTTAAATCACTAACCTATAATGATATGTACAAAAAATAAAATACATGCGAATTTGAATAAAACATAGACTAAAACAATAAAATGCAAGCGTATTTAACAAAAGTACATGCAATATTCTCACAAACAATTTATACAAGTCTCAACAAAATACATGCTAAAGGAGATAATATATATCGTCAGTTTCATGGTAATACCTAACAGAGGTTGTTCGACAAGTCAAAAATCAAGATTCTCTACTCCTAACATATTCAGTAAAGAAGTGATACAATAGTTGAATGCTAAAAGCTCCAACATTATCAAAACCCCTTAAGCAATACTGCTCAATTCGTTTAGCTAAATCCTTCGCTTTCGATTAAGTTACTTGAAGCTGTTGCACATCAAAAGTGCAATAAATGTCTTCATAGTAGTAGTAGAAACCAAGTAACCTTTTAGCTCTATCATTGATGCGAAGGAGAAAGTGAATTTCGTCATCTTAATACTATTGACTGTCAATGTGAAAGGTTTTGTATTATTAAGATCTTCGAATGTGCAAGCAACAGTTTTGTAGTTGAACATGCTTGATCGTATGATTCCTAAATCAAAACACAACAATACAAAATAGTACACTCATAATACACATTAGTACATGGATATTGGATTGAACAAATTGAATTTCAAAGTGCGTGTACTTTATGAATTTTTTGCGTGTACTTTCAACAAACTACACGCTAAAAATGAAAAAGTACACGCAATAATACAGATTATTACCTAATAACATATCATTCAAATGCAGCTGGCGCGGACCAAAAACACTCCTAAATATTAACAAAATAATAATACTTCTTACAAACTCATGGAATATCATTCAAATGCCGCTGGCACAGACCAAAATAACATAGGATTGATCAAATATGGATTTGAAATAAATATTTTATAGAGTACACGTATAAAACATAAAAGTACACGCATAATGAATTGAGAAATTCAATTTCAATGTGCGTGTACTCTATGTATTTTGCTTGTATTTTTTAATAGTACACGCAACACAGGGCTAGTACATGTACATATTCCAATCATTTATATATTCCTAGTCCTTGATAAATCCTCGATAAATGATGTATATAGGAGGCAAAGTACAATGATGAAATACATATATCTAACATGCAAAAAGTGTGTTTTGCAATTACAATGAGGGAAATAAATATATGATGAAATACATATCATGAAGAAGAAGAATGTGATTTCATCAGTCCATGTGTCTACAAATTTATACATATGAGAACACAAAATACACAAGGATAAAAAGGTGATAAGAGAATGTCTACATAGTTGTTAGAGGCGTTTGGAAGAATTTGATTTAGAATGTAAAATGTAGAACTTCAACGATTAGGGTTTGATCAAAGAGAGCTAGGGTTTTGATCAAAGAGAGTTAGGGTTTTGATCGAACAGAGTTTTTAGATTTTCGATCAGTGTTCTTAATCGATTCTACCTGTATCACTTGGCTCTATCATTTGTAAGTTTATCTTTATCAGCAGTTGGTTTTTCTATTTTCGATCGATTACAATAAGTATATGTCCTTTATTTTTATTCAAGAGACTCATTGTAATATTCATTCATGTGATTGAATAGCTTTTTATATGTTATATATGTATATGTTTTGATTTTGTGTTTTTTATGCATTTATGTTTGGATTCTTCATATATAAGTTATATTTATCAATATTTGTAATTGTTAGTTGAATGTGCTGAATGAATATTTTTGATGTTTCATTCTAATTTTAAGAGTCCTTGATTTTGATTTGGTATTGAATCACTTATTGATATAGGTCCGCGCCAGCGGAAATAACCAGTTCGATATCAGTTTTCAAAGTACACGCGGTGTTTATAAAGTACACGTGATTGATTTTTTAAAAATATGTGTGTGCTTTATTGCTTTATGTATAGATTTTTAAATAGTGCCTCTAATTTTATATTAATTATAAATAAGTTTTGATATTTCATGCATTAAATTATTGCACACATTTTTATAATTGTTGACCTTGAAGTAAATGTTTTTCGTCTCTGTTTTACTGCAGGACATTATGGTAAGTAGTGTAATAGCAAGGTGTTCTTATTTGGATAATATGGCTTGTATTGAAATATTTGAAGATAGCTCATTAGATTTCACATGCAATGAGTTGTGTATTAGGTTTACTAATTTGAGAAGTGGAAGTTTTTCTTTGAGGTATTCATTTGGTGATATATGTCGGTTCATGTTATTTTGTGACAACGATGTTTGTTGTATGTTCTGGTCCCAATTGATCGTGAAAGCTAATTTCATTTGGATATATGTCATTGATTCATTACCATTTCCATGTAATACATGTCGTGAATGGGTTGAATGCTCTAATCGAATTTTTGAAGGGGTTGACTGCAGTAATACAAGTTCTGAGTGGGTTGACAGTGGTGATACAAATACACAGAGGTTAGAGTCTTTATCATCAGGCACTGCAAATGATTTTAATAGTTGCATTGAAAATGACTTTTATCTTGGAGGTGTGGAGCCAAGCAAGTCGAAAGTCTATCTTTCGAATGATTGGAAGACTTATATAAGTTATGAGCAGCAGTGTTTTGAAGGACGTGTAGTGGCATTTCGGGATAAATTGCAAAAGTATGTTGTTGAGGTTGGGTTCAAGTATGTGTATTTGAAGAATGATAAAACTCAAGTGACGGCTGAATGCTCTAAAAAGACTACTGAGAATTGGATGTGGAGAATTTATGCTTCATTATCTACAATAAATGGATACTTTTACATACGTGCAATGAATAATGAGCATACATGTAGAGGTGTCTTCGTAGTCCGTCAGCCAAAATGATAGCCTCCAAGTTAGTTTCAACATTGGTAGCTGATGATCTTAGAGATAACCCGCTATTGATACTAATTGATGTAGTTAGAGATATGAAGATGAATTATGGTCTTGATATAGCTTATCAACATGCATGGCGTGCGAAAGAGATGGCTGCTGTCGATATACATAGTGATGAAAAGGTTTCTTATGAATTAATGAATAATTATCGTGACCTTCTATTGCAGTATAATCCTGGGTCGCATTGTATCCTTGACGTGGAACATGAGAGTAAAAAATTCAAGAGAATATTTGTAATGTTTAGAGGATGTATTTATGGATTTCAATACTGCAGACCTGTTTTATTTCTTGATGGTGCCTTTTTGAAGAGCCGTTACCGTGGAACAATACTATCAGCTACTGCAAGTAATGGGAGCAATGGTAAATTAATTGTAAATATTTTATTTTGTGTATTGCATTGACATTTTGTTTGTTCCATTCCATATCATCAAAATACAAGCATAAAAATATAAAATACCTTTGAAGATCTTTGTTTTAGTTCACGTGTACTTTTCATTTTTCTGCGTGTATTTTCATGATATGTCTTATTATGTGTAATACTAAGTAAAGTACACGCATAGTACATGTCAAGTACACGTGAATATTGTTGTTAAGTTCACGTGTACTTTTTATTTTTATGCGTGTACTTTGATGATGATGATGTTGTGTGTAATACTAAGTAAAGTACACACATTTTACATGTCAAGTACACGTGAATGTTTTTGTTAATTTCACGTGTACTTTTCATTTTTATGCGTGTACTTTGATGATGATGTTATGTTGAATATAAACCAAAGTACACGCATAGTACATGTCAAGTACACGTGAATGTTTTTCTTAATTTCACGTGTACTTTTCATTTTTATGCGTGTACTTTGATGATAGGTGTTGTTATTTAGAAATAATAAAGCAAAGTACATGTTAAAAATGTAAAGTACCTTTGAATGTTTTTGTTTAGTTCACCTGTACTTTACATTTTTATGCGTGTATGTTGATGTTAGTGTTGCTAATAATAAAGCCAAGCAAAAGATTAGAAAGTAAACGTGCATGTCTTTTTATCTTTATCATGTGTACGGTACATTTTTATGTTTTGTCTTATTATTTGCAAACAATTTAAATTAAACACATAATATATTTCCCATATGTTTTAGGGTCTGCGCCAGCAACATCAATTTACGAAGTGTTGACATGGATATGTTATATATTTTAATTTTGATATTTTTATATTTCAGGACTTTTTCCTGTTGCATATGCTGTTGTTGATTCCGAAACTGAAGATAAACTGATGTGGTTTCTTGTCAATTTGCATAGTGCAGTAGTTGAGCAATATCGAAACATAACATTTATATTAGATCGAAACAATGGATTACTTGAAGTTGTTTCGAGGGTCTTCCCGTTGTCTGCATGTTCCTGCTGTATACATCATTTACATGGGAATATAAAAAAAAATTCGTGGGAATTGTGCTGGATTTCGAAAGAAAATTGTTAAAGATTTTTTGTCTTGTGCATATGCTGTCTCAGTAGATGTATTTCACAAGAATATTGATGCATTGAAGAAGGAAGGGGGAGCTGCTATTGCCGATTTCATTGATAGTTTGCCTATCGAGAATTGGTACTGTGCATATTCCCCTGGTAAACGGTATGGTGACATGGCATCTAGTGTTGCGGAGTCATTCAATTCATGAATATTGGAGGAAAGGCATTAACCAGTAATGAATATGCTTGATAAATTGAGAGTGAAGATTATGAATTTCAATGCAAACAAACTTGTTGAGTCTGACACTTGGACAAATGAGCTACTTCCTTTTTTTCAAAAGTTACTGAATGAAAATTGGAATAAGAGCCGACATTGGACTATTAGTCGCTCAAGTCAAAATGTATTTGAAGTTCATTCAGAAGTGCGAGCAACAGATGACTTAAGAGAAAGGACTTGTTCTTGTAAGAGTTGACAGATTAGAGGTTTTTCATGTTCTCATGTTGTTTGTGTTGTACGGAGGAAAGGGACCAGTATTTATGATTATATTGAGGAGTACTATAAGGTATCTTTCTACAAAAAATTATACTCGATACCTATAATTCCTCCTCCTGATTTGATTTCCTTAAATATTCATATTCCTGAAAATCTATCTGTCCTTCCACCAATGACTAAGAGACCGACGGGCAAGCAAAGAAATAAGAGAATAAAGTCTTCTGGTGAGATCACAGTAAGGGAAGTTACTTGCTCGAGGTGTAGTAAAACGGGTTATTACAGGTCTACTTGTAAGGAACCCATTTGACTATTTTTTAAATTGTTGAATTCATTCATTTTAACCATTTGATTGAATAAATTAATTAATAAACCAGTTGTTTCACATAAATGAATGTAATTTATTTTTAAGTCTCATTTTTTAGTTTGTTTTTTGTGCTGCTGTACACATATTTTTCATAAAACATATGTGATCATTTTTCCTGATGTTCACGTGTACTTTACCTTTGTACACGCATGTTATATACAGTACACACGCATTTTGATGTCCAAAGAAATTTTATCAATGCGTGTACTTGATGAAATATTCGTGTACTATATTAAGTACACATAGAATACATAAAGTACACACATTTAAAAATGGATTTGGTCAGTTCAATATGCGTGTACTTTATAAAAGCATGCGTGTACTTTATTAATGTACATGCATGAAATTCATGCATAATATAAATATAATATGCGTGTACTTGATGAAATGTGCGTTTACTTTATGAAGTACACGCATTGATAATTAAAGTACACGCATTTAAATATAAGTGTACATGCATGTTTTAGCAAAGTACACGCATATTGATATGACAAAAATCTAATTCAATATACGTGTACTTTATGTATTCTGCATGTAATTTTATCAAGTAGACGTATATAAATGCATGTACTATTTGGAAAATGGTTTTGGATATTACAATGTGCATGTACTTTATAAAAGACATTTGGGTCACTCATATTCTTAAACTCCTATGGGTATTATGGTCCGCGCCAGCGGCATTATTATACAAGTATTTCAATAGGCGTGTACTTTATAGACTATGCGTGTAATTTATAAAGATGCGTGTACTTTATTAAGTACACATAGAGTACATAAAGTACACGCATTTAAAAATAGATTTGGTCAGTTCAATATGCGTGTACTTTATTAATGACATTTAATTGAGATTAACTTGATGAAATATGCATGTACTCTATGATGTACATGCATGAAGTACACGCATAATATAAATATAATATTATATTATATTTATGAAGTACACGCATTGATAATTAAAGTACACGCATTTAAATATAAGTGTATTTAATAAAGTACACTTATTAAGTACGCGCATCTTAAATATAAGTACACGCATTTAAATATAAGTGTACTTAATAAAGTAGACTTATAAGTACACGCATTTAAATATGGAAAATGATATTGGGATTGAATTTTTTACCGAAAGTGGAATTACCGAATGAGCTGGAGGGTTTCTATTGGTTCTTTTGTGGGGTCCACGCCAGTGGGACCAAAGAACAAACCAATAACACGCCGCCACATGTAATTTCGGTCAAAAATTATGTCAAAAATTCAGTTACAATAGAAGGATTCTTTAAATATTTATGAAGTACACGCACTGATAATTAAAGTACACGCATTTAAATATAAGTGTACTTAATAAAGTACACTTATTAAGTACACGCATTTATGATGTACATGCATGAAGTACACGCATAATATAAATATAATATTATATACATTATGAAGTACACGCATTAATACTTATAGTACACGCATTGATAATTAAAGTACACGCATAATATAAATATAATATCCGTGTACTTGATGAAATGTGCATTTACTTTATGAAGTACATGCATTGATAATTAAAGTACACGCATTTAAATATAAGTGTACATGCATGTTTTAGCAAAGCACACGCATATTGATATGACAAAAATCTAATTCAATATACGTGTACTTTATGTATTCTACATGTAATTTTATCAAGTAGACGTATATAAATTCATGTACTATTTGGAAAATGGTTTTGGACATTGCAATGTGCTTGTACTTTACAAAAGACATTTGGGTCACTCATATTCTTAAACTCCTATCTGTATTATGGTCCGCGCCAGTGGCATTATTATACAAGTATTTCAATAGGCGTGTACTTTATAGACTATGCGTGTACTTTATATAGTACACGTGTAATATATAGAGTACACGCATTTATAAAATGTTTTGGGATAATATCTTTTTTGTGCTTTATAAAAATTTGCGTGTATTATAATTTATAATACACGCAATCATATTTTGACATACCAATTTTTGTACATGAAATGATATTAATGTTTACATTTTTTATAATACACGTGATCATTTTTATAAGGGTTCACGTGTACTTTACTATATTTGGTGTATGACATAACTGAGAACACATGCATGAAAGAAATAAATTTTTTATTAAAAACAAGAAAACAAAGTACAATTTTTTCAAATAACGAAAGCTGAAAAAACTAAAAAAGGCTTCTATTGGGGATGTTTGTCAAAGGCATCTAGGGTGTCAGGAAGAGAGTCAATTAAATTCGAACAGTGTCAAATTTCTTCTTCTATGACAGCTACAAGGTCTTCATGGAGAGCCTTCTTCTCCTTCAGCTTGGCGATTTTCATGGGAACTTCTTGTGTATAGAAAGACATGAGGTCTTCATGTGTTTGAGGAGGGTCCTCATCAACATCAAATAAATCTATGGGATTGGGTGGAAGTCCAGAATAGCCTTCCCTCACATATGTTTGAAACTACTCAAAGGCAGTTTCATATGAGGAAATTTTTTCCTCAATTTGCCTTATTTTTTATTATTTCTTTCATCTCTCTCAAGAGTTTCTCGCAAGTTTTCTGCTGGAATAGCCATTATGTTATCTTTAGCCTAGATGTAATGGTTAAGAAAGGAACAAATATTACTCTTTTATAGGAAATGATAAAGCTATTTATTTCTTGACCAGGAGTAGTTGGGAAGTAAGTAGTAGAGCTTAATAAATTGATTTTGGTTATTGTGTCCTGAATGAATTTTTCAAAGTAGTTTTCAATTAAAATAATAAAAAATTATAATATTAACCAGTGCGTGTACTTTAGTAAAAATGCGTGTACTTTGAAGAATTCATTGGTGTAGTTGGTAAATATCACTTGTATTTTTCGTGAAAACTGCTTGTACATTGTTTCATAACACTCAGGTGCATTGTTTGTCTAAACCTTATGTGGATTGTGGTCCACGCCAGCGGAAAAAAATCATTTTGGTGTAATAAATATTGTAAACAATAACATATATAACACAAAACAAATTACAAATATGTTTTGTATTTGAAACACAATTTATAGAAGTTTTTTCTCCTTTCGGGGGAAAAAATATTTTGATAGAAGAATTTCCCCGAGTACATATGCCCTTTGTTTTAGCATGTCAGGGTCTTGAAACAATTTTTGCATTTTCTTGTTTTTGCTTATTTGTTCAATGTAGTACATGCAGAACACCCCACAGTCAACCCTGAAATTAAAATAAAACAAATATACAAATTAGTATGATGTGAATGAAATTTTTTGAAAAGATACAAATCAGTAATTTTTAGAAATGAAGTTTGTTTTACCCATTATATTGTTTTGGGAATTCATGATCTCTTATTAGGTTAAATTTGAGATCACTTTCCAGCAAGAAATCTACTGTCTTTTTTTCTTGCTCTGTCAATGGATCATCATCCAATGTAAACTCATTTGGTGTACCTTCATCAAACTTCCTCCGAATTTTAAAACCATTATTTTTCATTATTTCTGCTTGAGTCTTCAATAGGCATAGTATTGTTAGACGACCTTTTCTCAGCTTTGACTCTGTTTGTTTCTTAATTGGTTCATGCTTTTCGATTTCGCTGTCAACTTTTCTTTTCTTCTGCCCTCTAGTAAGAGGTCCTTTTGTTTTGGATATTTTGGGGGTGCCCTGAATTGTCTTTGAGGCTAGTTCAATCTTCAAACTCGAAATTTCGTCCATGAGTTGTTTATTAATGTTTTCCTGATATATTTAACAAGGAATGTTGGATTATAAGTATTTTTTTAAACAATGATTCATTTTCTCTTACGTGTTTTTTATAATGTACACGCCTGTATTTTAATACATGCGTGTATTTTATAATATACACGCATCTATTATAAAATACGTGTATATTATAAAATTTATAATATACACATATACTTTCAACATAATTTACGTTTACTTTATAATGTGAAGCGTGTACTGTATATCTATTGTATTTTATAGATACCTGGTCAGTTTTTTTCAATTCTGATTCTTCAAGTATTTTCTTCAACTCCGAAATTTCGTCGTTAAGGATTTTATTATTGTTTTCCTGTTATACAAAAAGAATGTTACATTATAAGCAATACTTGAATAAAACTACATTATTTTTAATAAAATAATGCATGTACTCTGCATTATTTCTAATATCAAATAAAACTGCAGTAAAAATACTATAAAATAAAAATGCGTGTACTTTGGGAAAACTGTGTGTACTTTAGGAAAACTGCGTGTACTTTAGGAAAACTGCATTAAAAATACTACGAAATAAAACTGCGTGTATTTTAGGAAAACTGCGTGTACTTTAGGAAAATTGCGTGTACTCTGCATTCAAAAGTACCTGTTGAGTTCTTTTCAATTCTGACTCCTCAAGATTCTGCCTCAATGTCATCTTTTCTATGTCAGCATCTTTCCATTGTTGCAATGTATCATCATACTTTTTTTTGAGATCTTCATTACTCAGAGACAGATATCCATTTTTTTGTTCCAAAATTCGTGTTGATTCTGCCTGTTTTTTCAATGATTCATCCAATTCTTTAATTCTATCTGAGTCACTCATTGTGAATTGATCAAGCTTTTCTTTTAAAGAATTGTTTAACTCATCTAGTTGGGCATTTTCTACCTCTAACTTATTTAATAACTCTTTTTCCTTCAAAAGGTTGGAATTCTCCACCTTTAACTTCTTCATTTCCTCATGGGCTTCATAAAGTGAATCACGATCTACCTGCGACTGTACATTCAAAATGGCACTCTCCACCTCCAAAGAGGTCACCTTCTAAAGTGCACCATTAATGTCTTCAGCTGCTTTAGATAGTTGGTTATTTTTTTCCAACAATTCCCTTTTCAAAACAATAATTTGTTCCTCCAAATTAACCTTTGGTTGATCTTTTCCCTTATTTTTCTTTGGAGTCAAAATGTTTTTAAGGGGAATATTCCAATCATGTGAAAACTCATTGTCATTAATATCTTCAGCAACTTTTTTTGATGATGAATCACCATGTATAGGACTTTCTGTAGATATGTTCAAAGAGTAACTTGGCCCTTCAAATTGAGATTCCTTTTGTACAACACTGTCCTTACAAGATGGTTTATTTGTAGCCTGCTTCAAAGTTGCTGTTGCTATGTCATTCTTCACAAACCATTGTTTCAAATACGTTAATTTCCACTTCAGGAATTTGGGAGTATTTTCTTTAAATTCTTCAACAGGAGAAATAATTTCAAATTTCTCACATGCCCAATACTGTGATCATACAAAAAACAAAATGAATTTAATACTTGTATTACCTAGGGATTCATAATGGAAAGTACAAGTGATTTGTTTAAAATACACGCAAAATTAAACGTGTACTTTACAAATTTTACAATTGTATATTGAAAGTACACGTGATTTTTACAAATTTAGCGTGTACTTTGCCAATATAAGTTCACATGTACTTTCTAAAGTACATTTATAATATTGAAAAAAAATATAACAAGAGTATTTTGAAAGTACACTGGTTATATTTACAAAACATAGTACACGTGTACTTTATAAAATACAAGTGTATTTTCACGTGATATAAGACGTGTATTTTCAACATACACGTTAAATATCAAGTGTATTTTAAAAGAACAAGAGAAAATATCACGTGTATTTTGAAAATACACGTAATATTTTCAAAGTACAGGTAAGTATTGTTAAGTAAATTTTGAAATATCAGGAATATCAAGTGTATTTTCAAAATACACGTGAAAATATACGTGTATTTTCAAAATACACGTTAAAATAAACGTGTATTTTGAAAATACAAGTGAAAATATCACGTGTATTTTCAAAATACACGTGAGTATTAGTATGTAAATTTTTAAATATCATGATTTTTTTTGCTCACCAGTAGGAAAATGACACATCCAGTAATTGTGCTAGGTTTTGTACTTGCTGATTTGTTAAGTGAATGTATGAGAAATTGATGCACAGCAGATGCCCAATCATACTTATTCATTTCCTTAATATCGTCGATGTATGTCAACCAAAATTCTCCTATGGTGAAGTTTGAGTTGGAGAAAAACAACGTGTTCAAGAAGTGGAGACACACAATTTTAACAAAATCAGCGATTCCTTCATTTGTCTCCAATTCAACTGATTTCTTCAAACCATTTAATATTTCTGACTTTTCTATTCTTTTTGCGAAGTATCGTGCTTGTAATCCAGATTTTTGAGAAGTGTTCGGTCCCTTTTTCAGTTCTATTGATTTTAAACCCTCAACTAGGGGTATGCCAAATATTTCACTTATATCTATTGTCATTATTGGAATCCTCCTCTTCATACGGAAACTTTTGGTTTCGTATTATACATCTCGATAATTGATAAAATATTTTTATCCGTCTTCTTGTGGTCCACTTCAACTACTTTCTTACTGTAGTAGGCATTGAAAATCTCCCAAAATGGAGTCTTCTTAAGAAGTTCAATATGGCTATTGTTTATTTTATCTTTAATCTAATGCAAATCATGGAGAAAGCTAACAATATTTGACCGATATTGGTCATTCTTCTTTGCAGGACGTTTAGATTTCAATGCCACACTAGAACTAGAACTGGAACTGAATGAAGAACTATCATCAAAACTGCTCTTTTTTTTATTTCTTTCCACTTTTTGACTTCATCTTCATCTCCATTATATTGATCTATAAACAAAATTTAAATCACTAACCTATAATGATATGTACAAAAAATAAAATACATGCGAATTTGAATAAAACATAGACTAAAACAATAAAATGCAAGCGTATTTAACAAAAGTACATGCAATATTCTCACAAACAATTTATACAAGTTTCAACAAAATACATGCTAAAGGCGATTTTATATATCGTTAGTTTAATGCTAATACCTAACAGAGGTTGTTCGACAAGTCAAAAATCAAGATTCTCTACTCCTAACATATTCAGTAAAGAAGTGATACAATAGTTGAATGCTAAAAGCTCCAACATTTTCAAAACCCCTTAGGCAATGCTGCTCAATTCGTTTAGCTAAATCCTTTGCTTTCGATTAAGTTACTTGAAGCTGTTGCACATCAAAAGTGCAATAAATGTCTTCATAGTAGTAGTAGAAACCAAGTAACCTTTTAGCTCTATCATTGATGCGAAGGAAAATATGAATTTCGTCATCATTAGTACTATTGACTGTCAATGTGAAAGGTTTTGTATTATTAAGATCTTCGAATGTGCAAGCAGCAGTTTTGTAGTTGAACATGCTTAATCGTATGATTCCTAAATCAAAACACAACAATACAAAATAGTACACTCATAATACATATTAGTACATGGATATTGGATTGAACAAATTGAATTTCAAAGTGCGTGTACTTTATGAATTTTTTGCGTGTACTTTCAACAAACTACACGCTAAAAATAAAAAAGTACACGCCATAATACAGATTATTACCTAATAACATATCATTCAAATGCGGCTGACGCGGACCAAAAACACTCCTAAATATTAACAAAATAATAATACTTCTTACAAACTCATGGAATATCATTCAAATGCCGCTGGCACGGACCAAAATAACATAGGATTGATATTCCTTAAATAGAGTAGAATTTAATTGTTATGAAGCACACCCGGAGCGGAGTTGTTATTAGTCAAGTGTGAGAGCAACTTGCGCATATAAAGAGTAATGATGTTAGTATAGTATAAGAGATCCAGAAGTTCGCTTCGTGGAGAGAAGAGCACGGGTCGAAACTTTCGGCGTACTCCAAGGAAGGAAGGGGAGTATTACGTGTCACTTAATGTGAGACATTTCAAGGGAAGAATCGATGTTTAGCGAGACGTAGTGAGTAGTCTCTACTTGCACTGCCCATAGGTAAGGTTTGGTTGAAAGAGGAGAATCAACCAAAGAATTTTGGTGTTTATCAAAAATTCCTGAAATTGGAAGAGGTTGGTAAAGTCGGTAAAGTTCTTGGACGGGTTGCCATCCTCAAAACAAGATCAAGGGTTTATCCCGAACATGTGAATTAAGTCACCGGGAAGGAAGTGATTGATATTCCTTTGGGCTGGCTTACAACATTAACTAGTATGCCCCAGACTTCCTTTGAAAGGAAGGATCGCGCCAGTGCATGGTCCGACGCAGTATAAATTTCTGAATCAGGATGAGATTGGTGAATCCCACCTTTGATATGGGATTTCAGGAACCAGCGGAGATAAGATTTCGTTTCGAGTAGGATGTATCACCCTTAGCCAGGGAATAAGCGCATGGTGATTAAAGATTAGTGGAGCCACGTGAAGGAGATTTTAGAATCTTGGTACGATGATTTCAAGAATGCTCTGTAGAAGCACTCGTACCTGTTTATCGCGTACGAGGTACTTATTAAGGTTTTGTTATGGAAGAACCTCGACTATTCTCCTTCCGTATGTTTAGAGGAGAGTAGATAATCAGAATTTTTGGATCGGTCGAGAAAATATCCGATAACTATGGTGGAATTCCACGACTGTTTTAGGCAGTCAAGAGTGGTCAAATGTTCGTATGATCTTCTCAGAATGGGAATTTTGTGTATGAATAAATCCGAGTAGTTGTCATGAAGTGAGGTGAGACCTCCTAATGATAGTGAGATAATGGAATTTATAACGTATAGACGTAACCAATTCAAATGTTGTCAGTTGGGAGTGCAATGTGAAGTGTCTCCAATGAGAATGTAAAACAATGTTGCTGTGAAGAAAGGGCTATAGTGATTGAGCGCCGTAATGTGTAGTTAGTTTGTGTACGGAAAAGGATATCCAGAATTGTGCTACCTGATAGGCCTTATTTTCCGAATTTCGGGACGAAATTCCGTTATTAGGGGGGGAGTATGTAATACCCCGTATTTTTATAGCTTTTAAATTATGGGATTTATTAAATTTAATTGAGATAAATTAAATTAATTTTAATCCGAAATGTTGTTTTAAATATTTACTAGCGTGACAAGAGTTAGTAATTATTGGGAATATATTATTTGCTGCATATTACTGGATGAGTATAGTAATATACGAGATTTATTTTTATAATATTGTCATGTGTGAATAAAATGACAATTGTGGAAATTTAAGTCGGGACGCGCTTGTGTCGTGTCGGGACTAAATGTGGATTAATAAAAGTGAATATTTTATAGGTTGTTCGTATGGTCATTTTGAGTGCGCCAACGCGTCCGGAAGGGTCGAGATAGTCAGAAAAGTATACCCGGGAGTTTGATTTGGGTCTCGGGGCATTTTTAGGCCTAATTAGTACCCCGGGAGGGCATTTTAGTCATTTTGTATTTTTGGGTAATTAATCCCACGAAAATTAAAGGGGTTATATCAGATGTTTAGGTTATCTCCTAGGGTTAGATAACTCAAAACACTAGAACGGCCATTGGAGAGGTGAGGAGAGAGCTCTCAAGGCATTCCAAGGCTCAAAACTCAACCGTTTGCACCGCCGCCACCGCCAACGCGTAGATCGCGAGACGGGGAACGCAACCACACCAAATTCAACACCAAACCAGATTTCTGAAAATCCCAGGCAAGTGTTTATCTTGCTTATTTCGTTGATGCATCTTTCATATTGGTTTAGGAATGATTAGGATGAATTGTATGGAAGAAAAACCCAATTTGAGATAGGAAATTGCATGTAGTGATGATTTATATGATATTCTGGAAACCCTTGGTCATGTAAAGGATTAAGAGTTTGATTAAGAAAAGAGTTCTAATCAGATACAAACACTAAAAAAATTATTTCGGATGATCGGACCATTGAAATTGCTTGAAATTTTAGTATGTTCTAGCGAACGGCGAGACAGGACTACTGACAAAAATTCAGCTTGATCAGGCGGTCGGATTTCTAAAACTATTATTTTTAATAGAAAGTTTTATGTTTTGAGGACTCTTAGAGAGTTTTATATTTTGAGTACTCTTACACTAAAAAAATTATTTCGGATGATCGGACCATTGGAATTGCTTGAAATTTTAGTATGTTGTAGCGAACGGCGAGACAGGACTGCTGACAAAAATTCAGCTTGATCAGACGGTCGGATTTCTAAAACTATTATTTTTACTAGAAAGTTTATGTTTTGAGGACTCTTAGAGAGTTTTATATTTTGAGGACTCTTCTAAGTAATAAAAAAATTCAATTAAAACTCCATTTTAATTCCGATTTCGAAACCGTTTGAAATTCTCATCTTTGAAAATAAAATTCAAAATCCTTTAATGTAAGGCGAAATCTATATTTTTGGGATATTTTGCATAAGGGATGATGTAAGTATATATTAAAGGGGAGAGACACGTAAGAGAGAGTTACGTTGGAACATAAATGGATATTTACTGAATTGTACATTTGGAAGAATAGAGTCCATTAGGGTTACGTAGTAAGTTGGAAAAACCCTTCGAATTAAAGTTAGAAACGAACCATTATACTTGATAAATAATAATGGGAAAATAAGGATAAATGTTGTGAATGTGGGTTATGGGATAAACCTAAATTGATATAACAAAAGTGGTATATTTATATGATTGTGTATGCATATATTATATACTTGTGAAAAACATACCCACGCTACTTGCTATCCCTGAGGTTGCCGCGCTGGGACGATCTTATCATGTGTTGCCTTATGGGGGATATTGACTTGTACCCTAGGAGATAGTTATCCTTGGTACAGGCTATCGATTTGATAGTTCAGACGGTCCTAAGAGACGCGGGTATGTGCCATCCTCTTAGAGACTTGGAATCTATGCTTCGCCTCAATATTGTTGTGTATGTGTTAATACAATTCGAGAGTGATTCTGAATTTGTATTTCCCCTTAATACGAGTGATACGGGGTTTGGATAGTAGAGTATGCCCGCACCATAGTTTTTATGTGGGGTGCTGTTATGATATATATATATATATATATATATATATTATACGAGTAGTTAATATATATATGAAATTCTGAAATCTGGAACTGCCTACTGTGATTTGATATGTAGGACATGGTTGATGACTCAAATTTTAAATAATTGTTTTGAGAAAGTATAATATGACACTGGAAAACTTTATTGATTAATAAAGTTAAAAGGAGAACCTTGGTTACAAATTGAAATCTTACGTTTTAAATACTTGAGTTGTTCAGTTGTAAATCCTGCGAATAACCTAAGATAAGTTAAATCATTGGGGAAAGATAGTGTGGTATATGACGAGATAGACCATTGGTAAGGTTAGTGCGATAGGTGTGCACATTAGAAGAGAGGCGAGAATTTCTCAAGAGAGTGTCGCACTAATATGTTGTTGCATTGGCCTGTATCAATTTAAATACTTGCTAAACGAATTTTTAAATCATATACACTATCGGGCTCTGACCCGTTTCTATTTCCTTTTCTCTCTTGTATATATATGTATGTATTACAGGTGCCCAGCCACAGGGGCGTCTTACTTAGGATCCTTTGGAAGGAACGTGCTGCAGCTTAGGTGGGAGTTGCGGTCCTGTCGTTTAGACGACTTCATCCATTTAATTCTACTCCTAGTTCAGTTTTATCCAGCAGGGGCATGTGTCGCCCTCTTTCTATTATTTAGTTGGTAGAGTCAGAGATTGAAATTTTTACTTTCAGTACCTTTATTTCGGGATTTATTACTGTCAGGATGTTTTACTTTAGTGTTGTAAATGTTGGGATTTATTATTGATGATTAAATTCGTGTATGTTCAATTCTATTTTTATTCTTAATGGGTGACTCTTTAGATGTTAATGGTTTAAGGTTTTATAACCAGATTTAATAAAATGAGAATAAGGTTTTAAATGGTTTTGACACTTAGCTTAATTATTTAGGGTGTTTAAATTGGAAAAATATTTTTACGACAGTGATGCTAAGAATGAACCAACTGTTCACCTTGATTTTAATTTAATAAATGAGTGATCGCCCGGTATTTAATTAGGCGGGGTGTCACAGGAATTGTAGTCCAAAAATAGAGGACATTTTAAAGTATTCCGGATGATTATTTTGAGGGTACCATCGATCCCGAAAGGGTCGAGATAGTCAGAATGACTGTCATTGGGTTTTATTTCGGCTCTAGAATATTTTTATGTCAGTTTGACTCGAATTGGAGTAAACGAGTCATTTAAAGTGTGTATTAACAATTAAAACTGGGACTTATGTTTTAAGGGATTTAAAGGCTTACGGATCAAGCCTTCTCATTTAGAGAAAGAGAGAGAGAGAGAGAAAGAAGAAAGAAAGAAGAAGAAAGGAAGAGAGAGAGAAAGAAAGCTTGGAGATTTCCGTCCCAATCGCGTCATCGAGGATGATCCAACCTCTACAAATCTGAGGCAAGTGTTTAATCTTGCTAAATAGTTATTTATGTATTTCATTTCATAATTTGTGGGTTAAAGAAATGATTTTGGGTATAAATATCAAAACCTAGATTTTTGGGTTTAAATCTTGAAATCAATGTTTATATATGGGTTTAATGGTGTAGAAATGGTTGGGATCAACTTTGGGTTGATTTATTGGATTAGAATCATGATTTGATGAAGATTTGGGGGCTTGAATGGCAATTTTAGGGTTTAGAATTCATGGGTTCATTGAAGAAGAAGAACCCTTCAAATTCTGCATACCCGAATCGATTCGCCCCTTAAGCGAATCGATTCGGCCTAGGAAAATTGGCAGGTCTGCATTGATCGAATCGATTCGGACCCACGCCGAATCGATTCGGCCTGAGACAAAAGCCAGGTCTTTGGACCCGAATCGATTCACCTTGGAGGCCGAATCGATTCGTTAGGCTGAATCGATTCGGAATAGGGCCGAATCGATTCGAAAACTGGGCACTTTGAGAAATTTTTCTCTATGGTGATTTCAAACCCTTTTTAGTTCGTTTTATTGATTTGGGGCCTTCTCTTATGATGTAAGAGATATGTTTGGAGACACACTAGGGGTTTCTCTGACATTTTGATTATGGGGACTTCTTGGGACAACTTGGGAAAAATATATCCATGTATGCTTTTGGAGTTGTATATAGATATTGTGGGAAACCCCCTTAGGATTGAGAATCCTACTTATAGACAAATTGTAAGTATAAATGTGATGGGAGGCTAAGAACTCTTAGAGAGAGTTGCGAGTGTATGTTGTGAAATTTCTGGGCCGACATTTATATCGAATCCTTATAAGGATAGGATATGATTTAGATACAATTTGGGGTCCAATGAAAGAGAGTGGTCGCATACCCTTAGTAATGATAAACTTTAAGATATAAATCCGAGAGGTCTTGGACTAGGGGTTTCACAAAAGTGATTGAACTATAGTCGAAATCGAGAGCGATGGGATCATATTACCAACTAGAGTAGAGTGTCTAAATCTAGTTGGGGTAGATATTGTTTATCGGTGTGTGATTTACAACAGGTATTTTCCCTAAGTAATGGGATTATTTGATGAAAATAAGATTGAGCTTGAGGCTTATAGACTATTAGTTAGGTGTATACCAGTAGACGAAATTATTACTAGATTCTTTAATGTGCTCTCGGATATAGATAATATGTGTAGTGATGGTTTCCTACACAAAATTTTGGGTGATAACCCTAAGGTTGAATATATATATATATGTATATATATACATATGATTTTGGGAGACTATTCATCATGGGAAAAATGATTGAATATGTTTCAAGTGAGGGATTGTATTCACATATCGAAGTAAATTAAATGAGTTTGTGGTGACGGCTTGTATATTGAGGATTATGTATACATATAGCCGAGTTTAGATATTTTATACATATGAACGAGAATTAGTTTCTATATATAGATATAAAGATATGCGAATATATATATATATATCTATATAGATATGAATATATGGATATATTTATGTTGTGGACATACATGGTGTGGATATTTAAACCGTATATGATGGTTTAATGTTTGATCATATGATGGGATCATATGGATGTATGTATATTGTGCATGTGAACGATATACGTACTTATGTGGTTAAGCATACCCCGCTCATGCTATCATTGGGAAGTTTCCGCACAGAGGGTGAGCATCCTGGCTCGAGGAGCAGGGTGTGGATATTCTCCAGGTCATAGTCGCCCCGTGTGTTATTATGTGATTTATATTTTGGGATGAGACGTGGTGGGTATGTTTCGTCTCATTGCAGGTTGGAGCTATGACCGCTTCCTGGGACGTCGTGTGTGTGAGTTTACCACGAGATGGGTGTCATTGAGCCCCACCATGGTGGTCCCCAGTATTGCTATGTGAGCCGAGCACTGGGAAGATGATAGCATGGTGCAGTTTATCGGCGCTATATATAGCCGGGTATATTATTGTGCATGGCCATTGTACATCAGATGTGATATGTACACTTGGTCATGGGTATGGATGCTGGTATATATATATATATATATATATGGTTAAAATGAATGCCTATATATATATTTTTATATATCCTATAGATGAAAGGATATGGAATCGTTGTGGAGTACATCTTGGATGATTATGATGTACTAGATTGATGGGGGTTGATGTATCGCATTTAAGGAATATTTCGCTTACATCATCCCAAGGTTATTATTGGAGATTTTAAGTTGTTTTCATATTGTAATCTAAATCTAGTAGTAATAGTAGTATAATAGTGTATGTATGGCATAATGGATCTCTAGGATCGACATTGTCAAGGAATAGTGTAACGGGGTGGTTCCTTGTTTGGATTTCACTTTGCGAGACACCCCACGCATGAAACGTAGTGCAGTGTTGAGATTGGAGAAAAGTTTTGTCAAATAATTATGTGTGGCATGATGGATCTCTAGGATCGACGTTGTCAAGGAGTAGTGTAACGGGGTGGTTCCTTGTTTGGATTTCGCTTTGCGAGACACCCCACGCACGAAACGTAGTACAATGTTGAGATTGGAGAGAAGTTTTGTCAATGATAATTTGTATGCATGTTAATTAGAAATTAAATCTTATGATTCAGCCCAAACATATGTGGGTAATGTATTAATAATTATAATTGATTAAAATATAAACCGGAATCCATTAAGCCTATTATGGCATAAATGTTTGTAAATATAATCAAGTATGATTATAAAGAGTGGATTCTTGGGGTAAGATAGAAAGGAAAAATATCGTGGGTATAGGCGGGGCCTATGTTAAGTTAGGTTGTCCTTATAATTGGGGAATTTAACTAAAATTCAGGACGCGAATAGGTGCGCGCCGCTAGATGAGAGGTGAGTTGGGGTTCCACGAGAGTGCGATTCCACTTTAATTATGAAATAAGTGCACCGATATTTATTATGCACGGTTAACACACTTGTAAATATTTTTCACACTCGGGCTCTGACCTGTTTACTTTTCTCTCCCGCCTGTATATATATATATATATATATATATATATATATATTATTACAGGTGTCCTACCGCATGGATGCCGGATGACCTTCTATCTAGAGTTTTGGGAGCCGTGACATGTGCAGACTGTTGCGGGATGTATCTTGTAATCGCTTCCTACTTCTTTAAAAATCTAGGTAGGATTCATGTTGTATATCGGGTTTATACCCAAGGGATATTTATAGATGTGTACATTTATTTCATTTCAGTCATTGTATTGTCTGTGACCCGACAGCTTATTCGGGTTTACTTCCTTGTGGTATATTCAGTTGTAGTTATTTATTTCATTTTATTCTAGCATTTCATTTATCATAGTTCTTTCATGCATCTTTCTTTCCTTTATTAGTAGTGTTATAGTGTTGATTTGTTGTCTGTTGCATATTTCATTTAATTTTTAACATCTTGCTTATATGATACCGGGTAGTTAGTCCTATATTATATAGTATCGACAGTTGGTGTTGAGACTGGACCATCTGAAACTCCTGATTTAATGTAGTATAAGGCTGGCCACCCGTTATTATTTTAAGCGGGGTGTTACATTTGGTATTTGATAGTCCACTTGATTATCTATGCGTCATATAATTAAGTTGAGTTAATTACAAATGATTGTATTATTTAAGTATTAATATTATAATGATTGAATATTTGGGATTTAGTTGAACAAATTAATTGAATAGACTGAATATCTGAGCTTATATTGATTGAGTATTTGTGAAAAGGTAGAGCGAATGGCACTCCAAAAATTTAGCCCAATTACTTTAATACCCTTCAACCTCACAATCTCCTTTCCTTTCATTCTTAACACAAAATCTGTCAAATGCCCAAAATTAGAGTTACAAACACAAAATTAGAGTTATATATTGGCACAAAAACTGTTAAAAATAAAAATAAAAATTGTTGAAAAGCTGTTAACCAATTTTTTAAAACTTTTCAAAAATTGTTGAAATCTTTTTTCTTTCCGAGAAAACAGCTTTTACATTTCTTAAAAACAGTTTTTTTTATTAAAAAAAAACTGAAAACTGTATTTTTTTACTAAAAATCTGAAAAACTATTTCTGAAAAACTAAAAATTGTATTGAATTATTAAATTTAAAAAATAAATAAAATAACTTCAGGCAACATTTTATGACCTTTCTTTAAGGGAAAACTCTAGGAGTAATTTCTTCTAAAAATAGTTTTTTACTAAAAAAGTGAAAAACAGTTTGTTAAAAAATTAGTGGCACAGATTTTTTGATAAAATTTTTGTAATAATTTTTTTTATTTTATAGAAAAGCATTTTGGTGGCATGGACTCACATTCATTAAATGATATGGAACCGCGCGAGCGGCACTCGGCAGCTTTTAAGAAATAGTTTTTCATATTTAAAAAAAAATGCAGTTTTTCAGTTTGTTTCTTTATAATTTTTTTTTAAGAAATGACAAAACAGTAATTTTTTTTGTAATAAAAAGCAATTTTTTTTATATATAAAAGCATTTTGGTGGCATAGACTCACATTCATTAAATGATATGGGTCCACGCCAACAGCACTCGGAAGCTTTTAAATAATAGTTTTTCAAAATTTTAATAAAAAAAATACAGTTTTCAGTTTTTTTTAATAAAAAAAACTTTTTTTAAGAAATGTAAAAGTTGTTTTCTCGAAAAAAAAAAAGATTTCAACAATTTTTAACTGTTTTAAAAAATTGTTTAACAGTTTTTCAACAATTTTTATTTTTATTTTTAACAGTTTTTGTGCCAATATATAACTCTAATTTTGTTTTGTACGGGATTAATTTTTAATTATGAAAGTTTGGACTTAATATGTAAGTCCAAAAAATTAAGGGGCTTTTAGACTCTACCCCTTGGTATAAGATATTTATACATACAGATCCATGTTCATTATTTTCAAAGAAATCGGCCCATGTCTCAAAGTCTCATTCCATTAACAAATTTTACAATTACTGATGTTGCCAATATATCCTTAAGATAAGTAATAACTAACATAATCAACTTTATCCCTATATTATCTTATATTCAGATCTTCCATGTCTCGTGATCAAAGTATATGCAACTTTCGTTCTTTCTATTTTTTCTCATGTAAAGTATTCTAAAATATACGAGTATTAATTATTTTTTATTTGTTTAATTTTGAACAAAAATAATATTGGGTATCTAGATCCTCATATGGGTATCAAATGCTCAAAATAATATCAATACATTACCCTGTGCATATTTAGTTTAGCATTTTTATCTGATACTGAGTATCTGTATAGTATTTATATTTGTGTTTTAGACAATTTATAAGTATCTTTTTTTTTTCTTCTAAAACTTATCTTTATACAACACAGTTGATGAAATAAGAATCAATAACATGGTATTTAGTGGTTCAATATGAGTAAAATTATATTTCATATGAAACAATCACTTTTGAAAGAAATGGTTTTTGCACAAACCCATTAATGAAGCTTCCATTCAAAACTTGAATCCACTAAATGGGTGCAATGAATCCTATTTGCAGATATAAATTTCGGCAATGGCTTTATGGTCATTTAAAGTTCTCAACAGCCACTCCTTGTTCCACGGAGGTATCCTGACAATATTTTGAGGGCCGATATATAGATCATTGTTTAAGATGGGTTTACTTATTCAAAAACTATTACCCCGGGGGTTATTTATAGTTATCTAAAAAATTAAGTCCAAACATTTATGGTTATGGTTCATAATTAAAAAAATTAAGTCTTAATATTTATGGTTATAACTCTATTTTTAAAAGTTTTTATGCCAATATAAAAAATTAAATGACAATAGTTATTTTTGGAATTTGTTTGATTTTAAAGTAGAGGGCAATTTTGTCTTTCAAAAAATTTGTGGAGTGTTTAAAGATTTTTTGAAGTGCCATTAGCTAATCCCTTTGTCAAAAGTTCAAAATAAATTTACAAGCAAAAAATTGCATTGGGCACATTAAGAGAAACTTAACAAGTATTTGGTCTAAAATTCAAGCTCAGGATATAATTTTTGTTTAGCACTCTATGTGAGTGTAAAATAGAGTACCGTAAACTAACACTGCTTTCATTTTGTTTGTGTTGATCAGTATTGGTGGATAGCCACGAATGGTATACTTACAAATTTAAAAGCGGTTTTACCTTTCATCAACACTCACTTCTCACAATGGTGGGATAAGTTGAAATTGTAGAAATAGTTCCAACGAACAATAATAGTTCGCAGGAAATAAAAGAATACTTCTTACGAACAACATTTATTTGTAGGAATTGTTAGGAACTAATCTTGTTCGTAGGAACCCAGGTATATAATAAAAAAGTTTATTTATATTTGTTACGAACTTCATTTGCTCGTAGAAATTCCTATGAACAAATGAAATTTGTAGAAAGCCTTTACAAATTCTGCAGCCGTTCCGCAAATTTAAAGAACTCTTAAAAATTCGTCCCATTTCACTCACCATTGCAATCTACAAATTTGTAAACTTACCATTTCTCTTGAAGTCTACCATCCCCATTTTATTTGTAAGTCTACTATCCCCGATGTGAAGGCTCTTAGCATGCAAATTGTGTTGTACGATGACCCCGTTGTTTTACCCTATTGAGAGCGCGGGAATCTTCTTTGTGTACTGGATTGCCAACTTTTCTTGTGCCGGAGATCATCTTCATGCATCTGCAATCTGACAACAAAAGTGAAGACCACAGACATAGTGATCATGACTGTTGTATAAATGTATTTTAAATACACAAGTGGGAGACCCACTAACCCACCTTTCCTTAAATTTCACCTAAAGAAAAAATCACCCACTACCACCCACTAACCCCACTATTCTCTAACCTCTTTCAACCTTCTATCACTACAAAAAAAAGTTGCTTTTAAGACCCTATTTTTTGAGACAGACAAATGTAGTCTTTAAAACATACTTTTTTATACGGATATAATGAGCCGTCTCAAAAACTATTATTTTTTGGGACTGCTAATTATATCCGTCTAAAAAAGGTCATTTTTTGATACGGTTAATTATACCCGTCTCAAAAAAGGTCACTTTTTGATACGATTAATTATATCCGTCTTATAAAGTAAAGCAAATGAGACGGTAAATACTTACTGTATCAAAAGATAAACCAAATAAGACAGCTAAAAAAATTAATTCCCACCACTAATTATTTTCATCTCCCGCTCTAACACTTTAACTTAACTTCCCACCTCAAAAAAAACAAAAAACAAAAACAAAAAACCTAAATTTTCGTCACCTACAAACCCAAACCGCCCCCCCTCCCCCCCCCCCCCCCCACGCACGCCCCTTTTCTTCTCCGGCCAACATAGGCGCCCTCCGCCCCCCCTCCCCCCCCCCCCACCCACGCACGCCCCTGTTTCTTCTCCAGCCAACAGAGGCGCGCTCCGCCCCCCCCCCCCCCCACCCACCACAACTGCGTTTTCTCCCTCCCCCAGCTGCGTTATCTCTCCCGTTATTTTCTTTTCATGGTAAGTTTTCATCTTTACTTTTTTTTTTTTGAGGAAAACAGCATAGAAATTATTGTTATTAATTTATTTATTATGTTTCTTCTTCAAAATATGCTACTGTAAATAGTCTGTTGCACAATGGTAACAATGGGTGATCAAAAATTATTCTTTAGACATAATTAATAATGCCATATATATAAAACTGTAAATAAATAACCATATGTATAATACTTATATAAAATGTAAATAAAGAGTGGATGCTTATTTGTTGATTTTAATTTTTTTTGTAGCTTTCAATGTGACCTAATAAGAAGATCTATAATAGGCTATTTATTTTGTTTGATGTTATATAGCATTATGGTTCATGTTGGCTCAATGATTCTATAATAATTTTTTATTTAATTTTTAAAGAAATTCTTAAATGCATGAACCAATTATTCAAAGATCCTAAAATTATTCTTCTCCCAAACCATTAATGTTTTTTTTTTTTTATGTATTTGAGGTTTGTAGAACGATTGATTAGGTTTTTGATGTAAAGTTATGATTGGTAGATCTTTTTTTTTTATGTATTTCTAAAAATGAAGTTAAATGATATTGGGTCTTATTACTACAAAGCTAAAGGCAAGGATAAAAATGATTTAGGGATCGTTTGGTTCGAGGTTTAGAAAAGGGATGGGAATTCTTGATTTCAGGAATTCTAAGTTCCTGGAATCTTGAATTCCTTTCCATTGTTTGGTTCGAACGGGAATTCTTTTTTTTTCGGCATCTAAATTATTTTCCCATATTAGGAATAAATATCATTTAATTAAAATACCCTTCTACTTGATTTGAGTGTGTGCGCGCGAGTGTGTGGTGAGTGTGTGTGTGTGTGTGTGAGAGAGAGAGTATATGTATGTGTGTGAGAGAGAGAGAGATAGTGTGAGAGAAAGAGAGAGAGTGTGTGTGTGTGTGAGAGAGAGCGTGTGTATATGTGAGAGAGCGTGTGTGTGTGATAGAGAAAGAGATTATGTGTGTGTGTTGTGAGAGAGAGAGAGTGTGTGTATGTGTATGAGAGAGAAAGAGAGAGAGAGTGTGTGTGTGTGAGAGAGAGAGAGAGAGTGTGTATATGTGTGTGTGTGTGAAAGAGAGAGATAGAGTGTGTGTGTGTGTAAGAGAGAGATAATGTATGTGTGAGTTTAAGTGAGGTGGTATTTTTGTCTCACCACAAAAGTAAACTAGAATGCCCGGGAATATAGGATTCCCCCATTTTAGAGGGGAAATGAGAATTCCAATTTTGTTGGAATTATAAATTCCAGTAATTCTAAGTTCCTCCCAAATTTCCAACCAAACATTGTAATTCTAGATGAGGGGAATTCTAAATTCCTTTTCCAAATCTCGAACCAAATGAGTCATTAAAGTTCTACAACTACTTTGGGAGCAAGTATAGAAATGAAATTAACATGTTAAAGAAGTAGTATGAGTCTCATTCCTTCTTTAATTACATATCTTTTCTCAGAAAAAGTTTGTGACAATGAAGGAGTACGAGAAAGAAAAGAGGAAGAGAATAGAAGAGAATAGAGCAAAATTGAAGGAATTGGGAATACATGAATTGTATTCGGCACTTCAAAACAAAGATAAAAATAAAAAAAGTGGTTCAAAGAGTAAAAAAAAAATCATTGGTGATGATGACGAGTTTGTGCCACGTGAAGAAGAAAATAAGCATACGGATTCAAACGAGGATGAAAATGGGTATGTGCCTTGTGAGTTTTTTAATGTGTAAATGTTTAGTGACGTAGATGTTAATTAGTTGATTGTGTGAATTTTTGTTTGATACTTTCCATTATCATGCGTGCATTAATACTTCAATATTTCAAATTTGAATTGCTCGGTTTAGTTAGCCATAATAATACTTAAATTGATGTGATGAATTATGTTCTTATTTTATAGTTTGTTCTCTTTTTAGTGCTAATCTTTTTAGGAATTCATGTTTGCCATTATTAATCTTTTTAGCTTTTCATCATCTTACGAAAACATTATTAATCTCTTTATCTTTATATTATGAAATATAAATATACTGACATTTTTTTTTTAGATTCATAGATGGGAACCATGGATAAGAGTTGGATTGATTTTCGCAATCGGTGTTCAAAGGAATACATTAATGGGATTGAAGGGTTTCTTAGCTATGCATATGCTAATAAAAACATTGAGACAACGAAAATCTATTGCCCTTGTAAGAGATGTGCAAATCGAGTGTACCACGCCCGACAAACTGTGAGAGATCACCTTAAGATGCATGGTTTCGACAAGACATATAAGGTTTGGATTTTTCACGGAGAAACTTTTGGTGGTGTAAGCAGCAATATAAATACTCCGGGGGATGATATGTTAGTTGATGATATACATATACCTGTTGAAATGAGTGCTCGAGATAACATGGTTACAATGGTTCAAGAGGGAATAGGTATTTCCCACGCGCATGACAATATGCGTGAGGAGGAATATAACACCGAAGATGTCTTTGAATCCGACGGAGATGTTCCAGAGTACTATACTCTTATGAAAAAGGCTCAATGCGACTTTTATGAAAATTGTCCGCCTGGGATTACCGAATTATCATTTGTTGTTGAACTCTTGCAAATGAAGCAACTTCATGGTTGGACAAATTGTTCTCTCACGGCTTTATTGAAATTTTTGGGGAGGATGTTTTCGCATGCTAGAATTCCCAAGTCTTACTACCAATCCAACAAGCTTAAAAAAGACCTGGGATTCAAGTACGAGACATGGGATGCATGCCCAAATAACTGTATGTTGTTTCGTAATGAAACCGAGGGTCTTGAAAAGTGTGGCATATGCGGATCTTCTCGATATAAAGATGAGGACTCAAGTATTGATGGTGTCCATGGTCCGAAGGTAGCCGTAAAGAAAATGAGATACTTCCCTTTGAAACCGAGATTGCATAAATTATTTTGGTCATCCTATTAAGCTCCTTTAATGAAATGGCATGCTGAAGAAAGGATCGACGATGGTGTAATGAGACATCCCGCTGACTCACCTGCTTGGAAAACTTTAAATGAGAAAAACCCTTCTTTTGCGAGGGAGATTCGCAATGTTAGACTTGGGTTAGTTGCTGATGGATTTAATCCGTTTGGTAATATGAGCATTAAGCACAGCACATGGCCAGTTATCCTCATTATTTACAACTTACCTCCGTGGTTGTGCATGAAGCAACCTAACTTGATTTTGTCTATTCTTATAGATGGACCAAAAGGACCCGGAGATAAGATTGATGTATTTTTACAGCCATTGATTGATGAGTTGATTGAGCTATGGGTTGATGGTGTACGCACTTACGATGCGTCAAGTAAGGAGTTCTTTCAGTTGCATGCATCGTTGTTGTGGACCATTAACGATTTCTCCGCTTATGCGATGTTATCGGGATGGAGCACAAAAGGTACATTTGCTTGCCCTTGCTGTAACGAAGACCACCAGTCAATGCGATTAGATAAGGGTAAGAAGTTCTGTTATTGGGGTCATTGTCGATTCTTAGACTCGCGCCATAGGCTTCGTAGGCAGAAAGCACCATTTAATGGGAGGGTAGAATTACGTCCATCCCCACTTAAACTTTCGGGCTTACAAGTATTGCAACAGTTGAATGATCTTGACGTTGAATGTGAATATAAGATGGAAGATGTCTTTAGAAGGAGGGAAAGAGAGGCGTTAGAAAAAAGTAAACAGGTAGTTCGAAAATGTAGATTTGGTTGGAAAAAAAGAGCATATTTTTTGAATTGCCATATTGGAAGGATAATCTTATTCGCCATAATCTTGATGTCATGCATATTGAGAAAAACGTCTGCGATAATATCCTGTTTACATTGTTGGGTACTAAAGGGAAGACAAAAGACAATTTACAAGCTTGAAAAGATCTTAAAAAATTGGGTATTAGATCAGAGCTACATCCTCAACCACGAGGGTCAAATTTAGAGTACCTCCCCCCAGCAGAGTACACGATGAGTAACAAAGAGAAGGAGATTTTTTTAAAAGTGTTGCAGAATGTTAAAGTTCCTGATGGCTACTCTTCGAACATTTCACGGTGCGTGAACATGCAAGAAAGAAATATTTCGGGATTAAAGAGCCATGATAATCATATTTTAATGCAACAATTACTTCCAATAGCCGCGAGAAGGGTATTGCCCACTCATATTGTCAAAGCCTTGATTGAATTGAGCAATTGCTTTGTTATACTGTGCTCAAAAGCAGTTATCGCAGCTAATTTGGAAAGGTTTGAAGATCGGATGGCCCTTACACTTTGTAGCCTTGAGAAGATATTCCCTCCGAGTTTCTTTGATGTGATGGAACATTTGCCTATACATTTGCCGGACGAACTCTTAATTGCTGGATGTGTCCTTTACCGTTGGATGTATCCGATTGAAAGGTACCTCCACACTTTAAAAGGCTACGTTGGTAATCGGGCTCATCCCGAGGCCTCGATTGCCAACTCTGTTATTCTTCAGGAATGCATGACTTTTTGTTCCCAGTATGTGGATGTGGAAACTAAGTCTAACTGACCGGCTAGAAATGATGACTGGGGGCATATAAATGGTCGTGCAATTGGGAAAAAAGTTCAATTTGAACTTGATTCTGTAATGTATATGCAAGCTCATCGGCACGTTCTTACCAACACTGAGGCAGTGGCGCCATTTGTTGAGTAAGTTTTATTATAAGTAATTGGTGTTTTTGAAAACCATTTTTATATTTTTTGTGGAATTGACATATGGCTATATGTTTACTTGTAGAAAGCATCTTGCGGAACTTTTATCAAAGTATCCTCAAGATTCACAAAAGCATCGTGTTAATCGTCTTCACAACGATGAGTTCCACAAATGTTTTAAGGATTATGTAAGCGAAAATATCATAACTAATAGTTGAATTATGAATAAATACTATACTTTTATATTGACATTTACTTTAATATACTATAGGTTAATAAATTGGGACGTGACGGTGTGCAAGTATCCGAAGAAATCAAATGCTTATCTTTAGGTCCTCTTAAGGATGCGGTCAGATTCAACACTTATATTGTTAGCGGTTTTAGTTTTCGAACAAAGAGACTTGATAAGGGAAAGAAAACTCAAAATAGAGGAGTTTTTATAAAAGCCGAACAAATGAGTTATTCTAGCCGGAAGGATAAAAACCCCATTGTGGGTGATATTACATACTATGGGGAACTAACAGATATTATTGAAGTTCAGTATCTTAATGGCATAAAGTTTGTGTTATTCAAGTGTGATTGGGTTGAAAATCGCATGGGTACAAAAGTTGACGAGTTTAACTATACGCTGGTGAATTTCAAGCATTTGAAATATAAAGATGATCGAGAGAGTAACGAACCTTTCGTACTAGCATCCCAAGCAGAACAAGTATTTTACGTGCATGACCCTATCGATACAGATTGGCATGTTGTTGTTCCCATGACACCAAGAGACCAATTTGATAGGTACACGACAGTTTAAGAAACTGGAGAAGAATTATTGCTTAATGGATATGAGCCGTTTGTCATGCAAAATTTGAATGAAGATCACAACTTACGGTGGGTGAGGGATGGAGATGGATTAATAGTTGACACTAGTGTTGTTCAAGCTAATGATCACGAAGATGCAGATGCAGATGTAGACGAAGATGGAGATGAAATTTAGAGGGGCAATGCTTGAGGGAGATATAGTTATAAACTAGTTATTTTTGTCTTTGAACTGGAGCATTTGTAGTTTGGTTTTGTACTGATGCATAACTGAGTAGTGTTTCTTATAACAAATGCATAACTGAACAGATAGTTTGCTGCATATCTGAACATATATTTTGTTAGTTTTCTGAATTAGCTAGTTTACTGAATTTGCTTTGTGATTACTGAATTCGCTATATCATATGCTTTATAATTAATAGTTGTTGAACGTTCACTACAAATTGATCATACTTCTCCTTAATCTCAGTTCTGGCCTTTTCATAATTAGCTTGCGCAGTCTTATGGTGATATTCAACTCAATGAAGGAGCAAATTTATACTATATTTATGTTTCATGAGTCGCACTCAGATGTATGCCCATGCACATAATGATGCTCGTATATTCGAGCTTTATCAGGAGAGCCTCTTAGGAGTCCCTGCATTTCTTCGTCCTCGATGATTTTGGTTACCTTCCGTCTCATTGAGAAGAATTGGCATAATATGAGCCTACCAGTGATTTTCCACCTGAAACTGTGTCCTTACACCTGGTACGTTTAGATGCCAGCATAAATATCAATTTTTTATGGGATTCAGATCTGGGTTTGATTCGTTAAAAACTCAGATCTTTAATACCTCACATATGCCAACTATGCGAGGTATTAGATGAGTCATGGTTATCTTTAATACCTCACTTACACTTATATAAATGAGTCATGGTTATCGCGACCTTGATTCACATGCCTAAGTAGTTGGCATATGTGAGGTATTAAAGATCACATGCCTTTTCCTATGGTGATATTGTGTAATAGTTTTTTAATGGAACTCAACTGCGTGCAATTCAAATTATTAAAAATGTAAAAGACATGATTTTTGCTGAAGCTTAGTCTATTTATTTTACGCATCCATTTGCTCATAGTCATGTTTATCTAGGCTTCCAATTTCTTATCAAAGTGAAAGTGAAAGTGACTAAAAGTATCATCTCTCGATGGTCCTATCCAATATCATCTTAGAACAAGCTCTATAGAAAGAATGACCATTAACTCACCAAAGTAACAAGGCCATAATTCACAAAATTATGGAGATGAGAAACCCAAGCCCTGGCCCTGGTGAATAATCCCCTGAGACTGCATCGGATGGGGTTGAAGACCTGGAACATATACCGGCTGCTGCACTTGTGCTGGATTTCCCATTGGTATAGGCATAGGCATCGGCATTGAAGTGTTCGTCAAGCCTTGAGACTGCATTTGTGGGTTAGGGCCAGGGAATTGAACCGGTGGTGCCTGTGGCTGGTGAAATGGCCTTTGCACAGAAATCCCAGAGCTTGAGTGAACGTGGACAGAAGGCTTCTGAGTTTGGGTTGCTGAGGGTGATCTCTTCTATTGCTGATCAATTTTTAAATTCGTATGATCACTGTGTGTAGCATCCCAAATAAAAACTCCCATACTATTTCTGATTATAACCCAAGTACCAAAATTTGAATGATGATCTTCAGCTCCTGAACAGTTGAGCGTGACTCTGCCTATATATGGTTTCAACCAAGAAATAGAAGAAGGGAGTAGAAATATATGGTTCTGTATATTGATTTTGAAGAAATTCCGGACATCTGTGCTCAATTATTTTAATCCTCCTTTAAAAATTATAGGAGAGTCTTGATCAGCAATAGAAGAGATCACCTTTTCAATAATTTTTTAATGTTTCATAGGCTTAGATTCAAAAATTGATTTGTTCCTACTTAGCCAAATATCCCAAAGAATACATAGAGGAGTGATCTTGAACAACCATTTGAAAGAATCTGAATCACTAGCTTGAATGCACCATTGGATCACTAAGCCATGGATTGAATTTGGAAGATAAGTAATCCCCATATGAACAGATGATTCATTGATTATGTAAGTTTAAAGTAGCATAAATATCTCGATGCAAGTCTAACTCCCACCATTTAAACCTTCTCTTCTATAAGAACACATGAAGATAACCATTTCCAAGCAAACACGGAGATTTAATATGGGGATGAGGGATGATGAGGGATGAATCCCCATATGTGTATGATCACTGTATGTAGCATCCCAAATAAAAACTCCCATACTATTTCTGATTATAACCCAAGTACCAAAATTTGAATGATGATCTTCAGCTCCTGAACAGTTGAGCGTGACTCTGCCCATATATGGTTTCAACCAAGAAATAGAAGAAGGGAGTAGAAATATATGGTTCTGTATATTGATTTTGAAGAAATTCCGGACATCTGTGCTCAATTATTTTAATCCTCCTTTAAAAATTATAGGAGAGGCTTGATCAGCAATAGAAGAGATCACCTTTTCAATAATTTTTTAATGTTTCATAGGCTTAGATTCAAAAATTGATTTGTTCCTACTTAGCCAAATATCCCAAAGAATACATAGAGGAGTGATCTTGAACAACCATTTGAAAGAATCTGAATCACTAGCTTGAATGCACCATTGGATAACTAAGCCATGGATTGAATTTGGAAGATAAGTAATCCCCATATGAACAGATGATTCATTGATTATGTAAGTTTAAAGTAGCATACATATCTCGATGCAATGAGGCGGAGTATGAGACCTTGGTGGTAGTTTAGCCATCCATCTGAAAGTCGAACATGTATAGGTCGCCAGTGGCTCTCAACTAGTGGTCAATTGGGTGACTGAGGTTTATGAAGACAAATGTGGCATAATGGCAGGGTACTTAGCAATTGTGAAACACCTCGTCTAGAGAATCCCTAACTTTTGCATCAGAAGGGGCCCTAGAGCAGAAAACTCAGAGGCTGAACATCTCGCACAGATATGGATCAGGAGGTCCTAGTTGTCACCTTGGACTAATCAAGTATCGCTGAGCAGAGGTGGATCATAACTCATATTGGACCACTCCCTTCAAAGCCTACCTTAGAGATAGAGTCTTGCCCAAAGATAAGCTCCAGGTCAGACACATAAATTTTATAGCTTCCAAATACGACATAGAGAATGGGGTATTGTTAAAGAACGAGTATTGCTTGGCGCGTCATAGATGCCTTAGACCATCAGAGGCCAGTTATGTCCTCAGAAACCTCCAAAAAGCTATATGTGGTGCCCATACAATCCCAAATACCTTAGTCTATAAGGTCTTGCGGTAAGGGTACTTTTGGCCAACATTGTGGAAGGAAATCAAGGACCTGGTGCAGCATTCTGACAAATGCCGCAGGTTCACCATTGTACCAAAATAGCCAGTAGAGAAGATGGCCTCGCTGTTAAGTCCATAGATTTTGCTCAAAGAGTAGTGGACTTGGTAGGGCCCCTGACCATCAATAAGGGTCAAAACAAGTTATGTATTATTGCCATTTATTACTTCACCAAGTGGGATGAAGCTAAGCCCTTAGACACCATCACAGATAAGAATACCACCAACTTTATTTGGAAAAACATCATATGCAGGTTTATCCTACCTCGGGTCATCATTTCAGATAACGACAAACAGTTTGACAATCTCATTGTCAGGGAGTTATGCTCAGACTATGGCATAAGCAATCATTATTCATCTCCAGGCCACCCTTAAGCTAATGACCAAGTTGAAGTCATAAACAGGGCTATCTTCCACAACTTGATGATTAGGTTAGAAAATGTTAAGGGGCTATGGACAAATGAGTTATCGAGCAAACTATGGGCTTACAGGACCAGAGGTCCAATAGGGGAAACTCCATTCTCCCAAACCTTTGGCACTGAGGTAATGATTCCAGCAAAAGTTGAAGTACCTACACAGAGGGTACGTCGGTTCGAACAAGGGGCCAATGACGAATATCTCAAGAGGTCTCTAGACAAGTTGGAGGAAAAAAGAGAAGTTGCACTGATCCGAATGGCTGCATTTATGCAAAGGACAACCTCCTACTTTAATAAAAAAAAGTCCATCACAAGGAATTCAAGGTGGGGGGCTTGGTCCTATGAGAGGTCACTCTTGCAACCAGAACCCCAAGTGAAGGGAAGCTAGGACCAAAGTGGGAAGGTTCCTAAGTAGTGACCAAAATAACATGTTACTACCTTAAATACATGAAAGGATATGAACTTTTGCACCTCTGGAACAGTGAGAACCTCAAAAAATATTATCAATTATGTATTTCAACACTTGAATGAAATGAAAAAGATCTATTTTGTTGCACCTAATGTCTTCATATGTTCCATATGAGTTACAAGGAGCAAATTCTTGACTTAAAATGCATGGCCGAGGTCCACACAACCTCAGTTCCAAGACTCATGGAGTTCTAAGGCTTCAATCATTAGCTCCCAAAGTCCTTAAGGTCTTCAATGATTGAGAAAGAGATACAAGTTTTCAATCCTTGACTCGAATGAATAGTCAAAGGTCCAAAGACCCAAAAAAGACTAAAGTAATTACCAAGGCTTTCATCCTTGATTCCACTAAAACTGACTAAGATCTAAGGGCCCATAACAGTCAACATAAAAGGACCCTCTTTGCACAAAAAATGTTTTAAAAAACATAGGATTATACAAAAATGCAAAAAACCTTTGCAAGTTATTTTCCTCAACCCCATCTTTTAAAAAAGACCAACTTTAAGATATCAAAGGTCCCTTTTTTGCGCCCATGGCTAAAAATTTTGGACTTTGAAAAACTTCCATTTTCAAAATTTTCGAGGGGCTAAGTATTGACATGTAAAAAATTATTCAAAATTTCGATCTTGTAAAAGTGCAAGGTCTCAAACTTTGTAAGTAAAGGTTCAGAGGTTTAAGGACCCTTGGTGAAACCTCAAACTTATGCCACAAGGCTTTCATCTTAGTGGACTAAGGTCCTAAGGCCTTATGACCCATCATGGGACTTAAAAAAACACTTAAGTCCAGAGGTCTTATGACCCACTAGGGGCTTAAGGTTGTAAATTTTCCAAGTTCAGAGGTCTTATAACCCATCGTGGAACTTCAGATTCAAAAAAATTTAAGTCCAAAGGCCTTATGACCCATTTTGGACTCTAGAATTTTCGAACACTTAGTTTTGAAGCCTTTTGGGCCCGTTGAAGGACTTCAGGTTTAAAAATTCTCTAAGCCCAAAGGTCTTATGACCTATTATGGGGCTCCAATCTCAAAATGTCCAAGTCCATAGGTCTCAGGATTTATTGGGGGGCTCAAGATTGAAACAATTTCTAAGTTCTAAGGTCTCAGAACCCTCAACAGAGCTATAATTTATGTTATAAGGCTTTATTCCTTAGTAGAAAACGTTTAAGAGGTCCTAGGACCCTTATTGGAACAAAGTTCAAAATGGCTTGATTGGGGCTGAGAGGAGAAGGCTTTCTTTAGAGTTTCTTATTTTTCTTAGACCTGGGAGGCAGAAGCTTCGTCAACATCATCACCACCACTGCTCTCATTATCTAAGCCATCTTCACCCAACTAAGGGGCTTCAATGAACAACCCAGAAATATCCACATCAGGAAAGAGCTCTTGGACCTTATCCTTACAAACCTCAAATCTATAGTTGAACTTCTGAAAAGAAATTTCTTGAAAGGCTCATACTCAATCCTCCTACATTTTTGGATGGCACAGAGATGCCCATCTAATCTAATGAAACTTCTTTCCAAAATTAAGGTTGACACCCCAAAAGAAAGAGCTGATTAGCTGATTAATGGATTTTTGGACAAGTTTTTGAGGGCTTAAAAACATTAAAGAGTATAGAGGTGTAGATGAAAGGACAGATTGGATCAAGTTTACCTTTCCTCCCATAGACAAGAATTTGTATTTCTAACTGTGAATCTTCGAATAAATAGCTTGGACAAGAGGATCAAAATGAATTGCTTTGTTTCTTCCTTTAAAGATTAAACTTCCTAAGTATTTTAGAGGCCACACTTCATAATTATAACCAGTGATTTCTGCAGTTTGAGTTCTTGTACCATAAGATGCTTTAGAACTCAGTTTAAAACAGCTTTTCTCCTTGCTTATAAGCTGACCAGACTCATCTTCATAACTCTTCAAGAAAGACATTAACTGCTTGAGACTTCTCTTTAGACCCCTAGTAAAAAATGATTATAGCATCTGCATAACACAAGATTATTCCATATAATGATTCCTGCTTCAAAACTTATATATTAGTTACTAAAAATAAGTTACTAATTAGTATATTAGTTACTAAAAAGAGTATATCAATTACGAAAAATGAGTATATCAGTTACTAATCATTATATCAATTATTAAAAATGAGTATATCAGTATATCATCCAAATCTAGTATAATCCAAATCAGTAACTAATGAGGTATCATCCAAATTCAATAGCATTTACTAATCAGGTATCATCCAAATTACACATCAATTACTAAATTCCTATAGCAGGTAACATCCAAATTAAATTCGTATAGTAGATATCAGTTACTAAAAATGAGTTACTAATTAGCATATTAGTTACTAAAAATGAGTATATTAGTTACTAAAAATGAGTATATCAGTTACTTAAAATTAGTATATCTGTATATCATCCAAATCAGTTACTAATCAGGTATCATCCAAATTCAATGGCATTTACTAATCAGGTGTCTTAGATAAAAAATCCAAAATTCTCAAAAATATTTGTTTTGGTTGTATGGCCCATCCAGTTTTCCACGAAAGCTTGAGTCGAGATCTTTTTATGGAGTAATATTTTAAAGGAGGGAAGAATGATGTATATGATAATGATGCTAATGGATGAAATCAAGATCTCTATGACTCAAATTAATAAGTATTTATCAGTAATGGGTTTAAGTTGCTCCTCTTATTCTTGGAAATGATTTTGAAATGAACACGATCATTTTAATGTAATGATCGATCATTTTATATTTTGTTTCATGTTTGATTAGTTTTATAACCGATGTTGAAATGTGATATATAACTGAAATGTAACTTCTTGCTATGATAAATGCAAATATACAGATCCATGACATTGAGGCGTCGTCGTCGTTGTCGGTTGACTATGTCCGACCTCATAGGCGAGGAAAGACTACTCGAGAAGCAACCACTCACAACTCCAGTGAGAAATGATTTAGAGAGGACATCTCAAATTACTCCCGTGCAACACAACATAAGGGACCATGGAAATAGAGAGATGCAACCACAACTTTCACCAAATATTGAATTAACATACCATAATACACACCTCAACTCAAGAGCTCAAGTTTCTTTATTTCAAACACCTACACGTCAACTTTCCCCAAATATTGAACAGATTGATAATTCAGTTGGGAATGCCAATCCTCCATCCGCTTTAGATGGTGAGGATCTTACAGGTATGCTATGTTACACAGTGTTTGTATATATCCATTTGTATTACTATTATGTTTATATTCATATTGAATAAGATGTATAAACATTATTTATCAACTTTTTTTCCAGGTACAATGGCTACCCTTACTAGTAAAAAAAGGGTTAGAAAGGGGGCAAGGCCTTGGCTCGAATGGAATGATAACAAAAAGAAGATATTGGAATGGAATGAACTTTGTCAGCCAGTTTGTAAACTTGAAAGTAAATTGATGTCACATTTAGGTTATTACGTAAGGTGTGGAAATTTATTTCCATTGACAATGTTGGATTGGAGAGAGGCGGACGAGGAAGCACTTGATAATATTTGGAAGGAAGTGAAGGTAACTTATTAGTTTGATTTATTTATTTGTTCTGTTGTACATTAGCTGTCAAGTTTTAACTAATTTATTCTTTTTGTTCTTAGAATAACACAAATGCACCGGAAGGTTTTAAACAAATCTGCTTTGCAAGGATGGGACTTGCGTGGAAGCAATGGAAGCATCGAGTGAAGGCGAATCACTATAAAAAGTTTCAAACAGATGAAGAGTGGTTGAGTTATACGCCTGAACGAGTCGAAAAAGATCAGTGGCCTGCATTGATGAAATACTGGGGTCTAAAGAAGATTAAGGTATAAATATCACATTTATTAAGAATTTTATACATACATTCTTCTTCACTAGTATCATAATTTTTATTTTTATTTATTCAAATATTTAGGATATTGCCGATCAAAACACTAAGAACCGTGAAGTTGAATGTGCTTACTCAAGGACAGGACGAAAGCCACATGCTAAAATAGCCAAGGAGGTTGGAATTTTTATTATTATAAATATTTCTGATTTTAATATAAGAGTATTAATATACATACATTGTTTTTTTCAGAGGATAGAACTGGGGGAACCCATCGACAATATTAGCATGTGGAAAGCCACTCGAGCTCCAAATAATAAAACTTTTAGTGTTGAAGATGGATCATTTGATAGAGCGGTATGTATAAATATTAATTCGTAAGAGATGATTGAAAGATTTATTTAATATTTGTTATAAATTGTGTTCTTGAAAATTATTTTATGTTCATTAATAATAATATTAATTCAATTGGTAGAAAATGCTTGAAAGACGACTAAATGAGCTACCAGAAGAGCAACAAAATGACCCAGAAGTGCGGAACAAGATTTTTACTAATGTAGTAGGATATGGAGGGCATGGGTATGCTTTATTAAAGGGAGCATGTATTAGGCCAACGTCGACAAAAGCATGTTCATCTCAGTTATTATTGGAAGAAATTAACCAGTTAAAGAAAGAAGCTGAAGATCGAGAGACTCGACATCTACAGGAGCTTGAGGAGTTAGAGATTCACAACCAACAAGCTTTATTACAGATGAAGAATGATATGCGAACTGAAATGCGAAGTGAAATGCAAAGTTTGTTCCAAAGTTTTACCCTTCAGCAAGCTTCCACTACCTCGACGATTCAGTCCGACTAGGTAATACAATATGATTCATACATATAATTACTTATATATATATAATGAAAAATTCTCTTGTTTAAAGTTAAATTTTCAATGGCGGTGGGGAAAATTTGTTATGGTGGTGAGAATTTATTATGGTGGTGGTTAAAATTTTCTGCTGTTGGTGTATATCATTCTTAGAATCAATAATTTTGATGTTTAAAACAGGTTGGCTACCTGTGGTTTTCATGAATAAACAAAGGAGACTCTTCCGAATTTTTAAAAAAATAATAATAGTTGGATATTTATATTGTTAATGATGAAAATATACTATATTGATTCATTTTGCACATTGTATTGTTGACGAGGGGTATTAATTCTGACATAATTGAAACTATATTTTTTTTTGGGCAGGTGACAATTTTTGTAGAACATGCAAATGTTAATTAGTGGTTTTGGAGGTCGTACGCTTCAGTGTTGCGGAATTAGTTTGATAAAAGCATTTCGTGTTTGGAGTAATAATAAATTAATGTATTTTTGTTGTCAAGTCAAATATTTGAACTTAGTGTTATAATTCTTGTTTTGATGAATATTTGGAGATGGTTGTAAGAACTCTATTTATTGTTGAATGAAAATGATTCGTTCTGTTGGTTGAAAATCATCTTATGTATTACATTTTATGATTATTCGTTGTTTGTGTTGTTTCAAATGTAATTAAATTCTATATTAAACTTTAGCGGTAGATTTTATTCTCCACAAAATATTGGTGCAAAAATTTTAAGATCCCTTCACCTGTTTTGGGATGGATAAAACTGTCCCAAAAATATATTAAAGACGGCTATGTTGCCGTCTCAAAAAGGTTTTTTAAAATAGTAATCTCTTGAGACAGATTAATTTTCGTTTCAAAAACAATCTTTTGTGATAGCTCTTGTGCCGTCTCAAAAGGGTCATATAAAATGAGGACCTTTTGAGACGGATATGTTCCTGTTTCAAAAAACTCTTTTGAGACGGCTATGGCGTCACAAAAAGTATTTATAACCCCCTATCAAAAAGACCCCCCTAGCCATCCCAAATAGCGTCACAAAAAGTATTTGAGACGGATAAATGATCTTTTAGGACTCTTAGGCCACCGTCTCAAAAGCTATTTTTTTTTGTATAACGAATTCTCTCCATCCGGCCAAAACAAATGAGCTTGAGAGAGTTTTAGAATTTGAGTTTGGTTCTGTGAAAAGAAAAGAAAAAATGGAATCAAATAAGGAGGGACTGCAGAATTTTTGAAAGAGAAAATTAAAGAGAAGAAAAATAACTCCTTCTCCCTCTAAGACTGGAAATATTTTCTTCACGAAAATATTTATTCCCCTAATTTTTTTTTTAGAACAGTTTGTTCCCCCAAACTGAAATTTGGAATATTGAGCAAATTGGTTTGAATGGGTGTTAGAAGACATATAACTACGGTGCATGGTTATATGATACAGAGGTGATTTTTTGGGCTTGTTTTATCCTGAGACGGCGTGACTGTAGACTACCTCCACAAAGAGGGTAGAGCCGTGAAACCTCTTAAAGAGAGCGACCTAGTCCGCGACTCAACCCAAGAATCGTCTACGACGAATTTATAAACAATTGAGGTAATATTGTTTATTTTTTATTTAGAATTCACGCATGATGTTCATATTTGCGATAATCATATGAGATAATAATTTAATTTTGAGCAGTAGACTTAAAATTAATTTATGATTTTATTTTTCGAGTTCTCCATAAAACTCTTTGGTGTGATTTTTTATTCACAATAGATAAAGTGTTCCAACAATTTTAAGACGTTTTATGTCTACCATGGAGACCGAAAAATAAATTTTATGGACATATATGATTATTTTTATGATGTCGAAATAAAAAAAGGCCAACTAAGTTTCTATGTTTAGAAATTATAATTTTGACATTGTACCTCTGGAAATGACCGTTTAGCCCCCGAACTTCCATAATATTATATTTTGTGAAGTAGATACATAAATTTCAGTGTTTTTGGTCAATTCGGAATCGATCAATAATTTCGTGAGAAATTAGAATTTGAACAAAAATGAACCCTTTCATGGAAAACTTTTAAATAGGCCAATCCTATTTTTTAGTTATGAATGTGAAATATTATTTCACATAAGATGTTATTGTTGGAAATGGAATTGTATACTGTTTTTGGACAATTCATTTTGAGCCACTTGTGGTTAAGAAAACAAATTAAAAAATTTGTTATATGGAATCAAATTAAAAATTTGATATTTGGAAACAAATGAAAATTTGTTATATGAAAAATAAATGTGAACATTTGTTATATGGATTCGAAGGGTAAGTTATAAACATTTGCGCCTTGCGCTATGTTTACTATAATAAAAAAAATTTGTTCAAATATTTTTTAAAATGTTTATGTGAAAGTGTGGTTGATATTTTTCAACCACACTAATGTGATCGATGATGAAAAAAAATCTGATATTTTGTTATGAATTTTGTTGGAATATCATCTCTGTTTTTTGATGATATATAGACTGAAATTTCGTGAATTTTGGCATGCATGTAGTATGTTGAGATTATAAATTTTGGGCTTCAAAATTTCTGAAAAAAGAGTTGTATATCTTTTATGATGATTTTTACAAATGGGATGCGCAATGCTGAATTTTTTGGACAGCTTGTAGTAAAACAAGTTTATCCTCACTTGTACTTAATATTTTTGAGTGATTCCAATTTTGGATAAGACTAGACTCATAAATGATGAATTCTGAAATTTTTTAAAAATTTTCAATAAGTGGTTTGGTCGTGGTGAAATTTCAAACTTGAAGTTTTTCGGGTTGAACAAAGATTTTGGACAACATTTTCTTAGAAAAATGTATCATATCGTGTTCCCAACGAATTCAAAATATTTTGAAGCCTTTATAAATTTCTTTTTCAAGGATTTATGAAGTACTTAGAAAAATTTGTACTCAAATTTATGGAATATGAATTTCAAAGAAATTGTATAAGGACTTATGCAATATTTGAGTTTGAAGCGCAACCACTAGAATTTTATATGAATAATTCTTTGTATTTATTCATTTATATGAGTTGGAAAATGTATAGAATAAAATTGTATTTTGCAATGTTGGAATCAATTTGGTGTGCTTCATACGCACGTAGAAATAATTTAGTTGGATAAAATTATTTTGACCGTATGCTTTGATTTGGAATAGAGGTTTAAACTCTAATATGCAGTATTATTTTATACATTGTGAAAAATTGTATATTATAATTTTTTATGAAATAGATTGTATAATCTATATGTGACTGTCAGACACATGAAAATCTGAATTTATGACTAAAACAAATGAACATGTATTTTTTGATTCGGCTATACATGATGATATTAAGCATGTATTTATTTAAAAAGTAAGATTAATTCTTATTTAATATTGAAACTCACAAGTTTAGATTTCATTTTATGAATTGAAGATATAGTGGGGGCACATTATATGTTTCTTCTCAATACTATACCTAGAGAATAGTGGGGGCACTCAATCGAGTACGTCTCAACTATAATTAGAGAACATTTAATAGAATCTGGAACTTTGGTGTTCAAGAGAACTCTTAATTTTTTGAATAAATAAAAGCTTGCTTATGTTATTGAAAAAGGATTTGAAAAATCCTTAGAGAAGTCATGTCATAAATGATTGATTGAATTCCTTGAAATAAACTAGAAATTAGTTTATAATTGACTTATCTTATAACTTTAAGATAAAGAGGTGTATACAGATCATTTGAAGGAATATTGAGACCATTATCATTTATGAATATGAGCTTTGTTTAATAGTCGAAATTCATCGATATAACTTAGTTATACATGATGCATGTTAAATTATTCTCATGAAAATGAAGAAGCTTCATTTAATTTGAATGCCATTGATATTATATATGATGTTGAGTTAAAAACTAAATATATATAATATTGTTTATCGAATGGTGACCTATGTAATGCAACTTACATGGACCAACTTGAAGTTGAAAAATTAATATGGAAGGCACCAATAAATGGCATGATATTTTGATAAATTATCAAATGAGAATGAATTGAGAATATTATGAATCGTGTTTATCACTAAGCATGTTGAAATATGAATGCACTCTTATTTATTATGAAAGAATGATTAGCTAATATTTGGTTATAATATTTTGTTGCCTAAAAAACCAAATTCATGCTAAGTCAGAGTGTTAGCATAAAGAGTTTCAATGAAACAATAATATTACTTGTTAATATTACAAGGCTATATGGATCAATTAATTGATCGAGTACATTGAAATACAAGAATATCTATTTATTAGATATATGATTATTATGAACCATCTTGTACTCCACATGATCCAAGTATAAGAACACTGCATATAGTGATAAGAAAAGATGAATATGCGAACAACTTAAGTAGTCTCAATTGAGCTACTAAATACAGTTGACTTGAAATAATTTTTTGTGGGAGTACTATGAAGGTTTATAATTAAAAAGTGCATTCTTATGCTATTGAGAAAGATTATGTGTTTTGATAAAATCACGAACCTAGAATTGATTCTGAATTAGTAATGGATATCTGTTTAACACATATTATGTTGCTATTATTTGGAACTCCCAGAAATATTAATTATTGGCATAATTAATGATGGAGTATATGGTGATACCATTAGCTATGACTAGTGAGTAAATGAAAGGTTAAAAGACCTATTATAAGATACCATTTATGGTAGAGATTGACGAAGTCATTTTATCCACAACAATAGAACCATGGCTATTGTAAAATTTTAGAACCGTTATTATAACGAAAGAACGACAAATATGTCGTAAGCACAACATAGTTTGAGAATTTAAAAACTAATGAGTTGTGAGTGTGGATTATGTTCGGACTGATGAGAATAGAACCTGACTTATCCTTTGACGAAAGGACTAGTGCAGGAGAAGGTGTTTAACACCTAAAAAGGGATCGGACTAAAGCCCATTGATATTGAATCATTTGTGGTGGTAACCTAACCTATAGACTGGAGATACCAAGAAATAGGTTCAAAGGGTAATAACAAGTCACGATGATATGGGTTGAATCATGCTAATAATTATTGTTTACGAGGTTTTACTCCGAGTCCATCCCTATGGAGAATGATATCTTGAACCATGTTAAGGTTGAGTTAATTATAACTCTTAATGAAGATTTAAAGCTCTATTTTGAGTGGGGTACCTAGCTACAGGAGTATCCTTGATAGACTCACCTATGTGGATGTGGAAGTATGGCCGCTTCCTATGGTAATTTTGGGCAAATTTTCTAGAGCGTTCACATACTGGGATAGAAGCACATGGCCGTAACGTGCTGGCTTGAGGACTACACCCAAGTAGGGTTGTGTGTGAGATGTTGTCAGAGATAGAGTTCAAAACTACGAGTTACTCTAGTATAATCTGAATCATCTTTACTATGTAAAGGTTCAAGTCGAAAGACACCTTTGCTTATGCACAATTCTATTAATAATTATTGCTCAATAATTTTTCAAAATTTTCAAGAGCGGGATTGTTACCCATGATTGTATTTTTCAAATCCAAGTGGGGGATTGTTGTATAAATGTATTTTAAATACACAAGTGGGAGACCCACTAACCCACTTTTCCTTAAATTTCACCTAAAGAAAAAATCACCCACTACCACCCACTAACCCCACTATTCTCTAACCTCTTTCAACCTTGTATAACGAATTCTCTCCATCTGGCCAAAACAAATGGGCATGAGAGAGTTTTAGAATTTGAGTTTGGTTCTGTGAAAAGAAAAGAAAAAATGGAATCAAATAAGGAGGGACTGCAGAATTTTTGAAAGAGAAAATTAAAGAGAAGAAAAATAACTCCTTCTCTCCCTATAAGACTGAAAATATTTTCTTCACGAAAATATTTATTCCCCTAAATTTTTTTTAGAACAGTTTGTTCCCCCAAACTGAAATTTTGGATATTGAGCAAATTGGTTTGGAATGGGTGTTAGAAGACATATAACTACGGTGCATGGTTATGATACAGAGGTGATTTTTTGGGCTTGTTTTATCCTGAGACGACGTGACTGTAGACTACCATCACAAAGAGGGTAGAGCCGCGAAACCTCTTAAAGCGATCGACCTAGTCCACGACTCAACCCAAGAATCGTCTATGACGAATTTATAAACAATTGAGGTAATATTGTTTATTTTTATTGTGCAGTATTTATTTGGAATTCACGCATGAGGTTCATATTTGCAATAATCATATGAGGTAATAATTTAATTTTGAGCAGTAGACTTAAAATTAATTTATGATTTTATTTTTCGAGTTATTCATAAAACTCTTTGGTGTGATTTTTTAATCACAATAGATAAAGTGTTCCAACAATGAAGATAATAAGAGTCTCCCAGATGGACAAATTGACCTTTGAAAGTGACTATGAATGATTACTCTATTGGATTTGGTTCCAATCTGTCGTTCTGCGTTTGGGGTTGTGGTGTTACTGGGTTTTGTTATTTGTTTGTGTAAGAGTATTTTGGTAGTATATTTTTGTGAATCAATCTTGAGTTGCGATGCCAAACGGTCTACACCAATTCCGCTGGTGTAAGTTCTTAAGGTTGCAATCTTTTGATTATTTTTTCCATAGCCAGAATCTTTTATTTTTCATGTTCTGTTATTTTATGCCTATTGAGTTTAATGTGTGATTACTTATATTTTGGGTTACTGTTTTCTTTTCTGGGTGTTTTATTTGGAATTTTTTTGGGTGTTTTAGTTGGTATCTACTGAAAACCAGTTTTGAACAAACGTGTTTAAATAGATGTTGATTATATAGGTCTTCATTTGTTGTATTCAATTTTCCCCCACCTTTTAAGAGAAGTTTTTTTTTTTTTTTGGTAATACTTTTAGATAGCAACAGTGGATATTCTATTAAATTTAGAGTGGTCACAGTTTGGACAATTTTATGTATGCACTGTATTTTATTTCAAAAAATGTATGATGGTTGGCAGGGTATTTCACTAGGTTGCAATGAAATTGATATTTTAGGTGTTGGCCAATTGAGTTTGAAATATATAATACGTTTAAGTGAGGGAGTTTGAAATACATTTTGAAATACATAAAATGAGGGGGTTATGACTAAAAAAGAAACTTATCAAAGTATTCGCTTATTCTCGCTTTAGAGAATATCCAATACTTCTATATCGTAACTTTTAGTAAAGTTTGTTTTCATATTTTTTATTATTGGAAAATGCTCTTAACATATTTGTTATATTGCACTTATAAATTTCATTATAAATGCATAAAGAATCTGAAAATTGTTTCAGTGTTGCAATTTATCATGATCAATTTTTGGAACATCTCTCAATATTGAAGTCTATTTGGAGGGAGAATTACGGTAACTAAAGCTTTCGACTTTGTGTTAAATGAAGGATTGAAAAATTTCATGTTTAATTATATAAATATTTTTTTAAAAGCCCGAGCATCGAGCGAGGTTATAACATAGTCGTGATTAATAGTGGGTCCTTTTATTCCCACTCCAAACCAATTTAACCTCACTCCATCTTTATAATAAATGACTGTAATACCCTCAAACTTCACTCTCTTTTTTTTTCATTCAAAACAAATTTTATCACCAACTAAAACAAATCCATTTGATAAAAATAAAAAAAATATATATTTTCAATAATAAAAAAAAACTGTTTTTTCATAAAAAAATATGTTCTTAATAAGATTCTATTTTGAAAATATTTTTTTACACTTTTTATAACGGTTTAATAAAACATTTCGATTGTTTTTAAAATGTAAATCTTATCTATTTTTTTATTATTAAAAAACTGTTTATAAAACGTAAAATTTGTTCCCCTTTAAAAAGTGTTTATTTTGGTTAAAAAATATTTTTTTTATTATTTAAAAAATAATTTTTTACTATAAAAAAACGGTCCGCGTCAGGGGATATGTATAAATGGTCCGACCACCTATACATACCACTGGCACGGACCATTTTTTCGTATATGTTGGTCTGTGTCAGCGGTATCTATAGGTGGTCGGGCCGTCTATACAAACCGCTAGGGCGGACCATTTTATTTTAAAATGGTAAAAAGATTATTTTAAAAATAGTATAAAAAGAAAGTATTTTTAAATTAGTACAAAAAAAGTGTTTTTTATTAAATAAAACTGTATTTTTATACTATTTTGAAAACAATCTTTTTGCTCTTTAAAAAAAAATAGGTGATCCAACAACCTATATATACCGCTGGCGCAAACAAACATGTACGAAAAATGGTCCGCACCAGCGGTATGCATAGGTGGTCGGACCGCATATACATACCCGCTGACGCGGACTTTTTTTTTAAATTGTAAAAAGATTATTTTTTAAATAGTATAAAAAATCAGTTTTTAACCAAAAATAAAATTTGTAAACAAAATAAACACATTTTTAAGATAACAGTTTTTTAAGGGAACAAATTTTACGTTTTATAAAGAGTTTTTTAATAAAAAAAAATAGATAAGATTTACATTTTTAAAACAATTGAAATGTTTTTTTAAACAGTTATAAAAGTGTAAAAAATATTTTTAAAATAGAATCATATTAAGAACATTTTTCTTCCATATAAAAATAGTTTTTTTATTGAAAATATGAAATTTTGATTTTTATCAAATGAATTTGTTTTAGTTGGTGGTAAAATGTGTTTTGAATGAAAGAAAAAGAGATAGTGAGATTTGAGGGTATTATAGTCATTTGATGTAAAGGTGAAGTGGGATTAAATTGTTTTGGAGTGAGAATAGAGGAACCCTTAATAGTAGTGGATATTGAATTGAATAAGGTGAGTAGTCACTTTTTGTAGTTTCTTTTCAAATTAAGAGTTTGACTTTTATGGGATCTTTATTATCTATGGGTGCAAAAAACAAGAGTTGTTTAAAATAACTATGAAGTAATGGAAATGAACATGGATGTTCCTCCAAATACTGCAAAAATGTCATTACGAACTTCCATTTTCCTTTTGGGATAAAAAGTAAGATTATAATGCACTATACTCGTAGCTTTATGAAAATTTACACTTATCTATGAAGGTCATTTATTATAATAATTGTTTTACAAATAATATTGAAAATGTCCGTGTATCGTGACGGTTGCATGCTAGTATACTATAAATCAGAGTACTTTTCCTCTTTTTTATGATGCCACGTGTCATTGTCCATTCTCTTTAGCATTATTTTTATGTTTTATTTTCTTTAGCATTATTTTTATGTTTTATTTAGTTTTGAAAATAAACTTTGTACTAATAAACAATTTTTAATTATAAAATTAAATTGTATAAATTTATTTTGCATTCATTGTATCACGCTAACACGTTGGGTGGATTTACAATTAGTAAGTATTATAATTTATATGATACGAGTAAATATAATATTTTACTAGTGTTCGAGAATCAAAAATTTTATTTGTACATAGGATTTTGTACAGAATCATCTGTACAGACTGACGTGTCGTGTTTGTATTGATCCGTATTTTAAGTGAATTCAGACGCAAATTAATACAAACATAATATATCAATCTATATAAATAATTCTATACAAATTTTCTGAATGTGTAAAATCACTAATTCGAGAATAATAGTGCCTCTTAGCAAACTCAAGACTTAAATGTGATCCTCTTATGATGGTCACTTTCTTCTATCGACAACTTTTGTTCCTTTTGACACACATGGGCCTTCTATGTAATAATGACGACAACATTTTAAATTGAATATTTAGAGATTTACCATAATTTAATATTTGTAATTATGTTTAACTTTAAAAAAATTAAGTTTGATAAAAAAATACCTTTAAATGACTTAAAACATGTTACCAAAAAAAGTTTCAAATAATTTTTGCAATGTTTTTGGCAGTGTTAAAAATCATTTTAGAGGTCGAAATCAAAAGTGAAAATGGGGTGGACCGCCTCCAAAGACCCTCTTTCAATTTAATAATATGCTACTATCATTCACTAATGTTGAGGATTATTACGGCCGTTATGGACCACAAACAACTAAAGTTAGTGGATTAATATGCTTACTGGGAATCACCTTACAATGTGAACTTATCCTTTAATATAGTAACGAGTCACGCCCAACGTGTCATTTTCTAAAATTTCATTAGTATGTCGACCAGCAATATAATACAAATGAACCTATACTATATCTACTAGCTCAACATTTACGAACAAATTTTATTTCTTACAATTTAACAATAAATTTTATTGGAATTTGACATATATTAATAGTATATAATTATTTTTTGCTAGTTTGTTTTCGATAAAAAGAAACTGTAACTTGGTATGATGGTAGGTGTCATCGCCCAAATTATGGAGATAAGATCAGTCGACGTCAAATCCTGTAATTAAGCAGAAGCCTTACTCACTGAGTACAACCTGTAATACCTCGTGAATTTTTAGCTCTAAATTTTTTTTTTAAAATAAAAATTTCAGAAAAGCAATTTTTTGGAATCTATTTCATTTTGGTATGAAAAAAATGTTGGTTTTTAGTTATAAGAATATGGTAATAAGCACTGTTCTAAAAAATCCGCATAGGCTCCGCCTAGGCACGCCTAGGGTTAAGGCGTGGGAGAAACAACTCGCCTTAAGTTTTTCACGCCTTATTCTTGGTAAAACCTTTAAGACGCACTTTTTTCTAAAAACAACAATTCTTTAGTGAAACGGTATCGCCTTTTAAAGATTTTTTTTACTAACCGAACCATTATTTCATCCAAAATAATCAAATAGTATTTTAATTTGCATATTCAGACATATTTTTATGATATGTACAATTTTAGTATTTTAATAGCCTTGTTATGGTTAAAAAAATACTAAAATATACTAAGAAGCCCTAAACGCCTTTTCACGCCTTTTTACGCCTAAGCCCTGCCTAGGCTTCTAAGGTTTAAGGCTTGGCCTCCACGCCTCGAATACGCCCCGCGTTTTTTAGAACCTTGGTAATAAGTAGGATTTAAATCGGGATTAAAATTTGAAAATTATAATTTTTTGTATAAAAATCTGGGAATGATCCGACCTAAGGAGAAAAATAAATAAATAAACATATCCGACCATCCGATCGAGTTGAATTTTTTTGTGCAGCTTCGTCTCGCGTTCAAGTATAACATATTAAAATTTCAGTCAACTCCAACAGTCCGATCGTCCGTAATATTTTTTTTAGTGTTTGTATTTGATTAGAACTCAAATTCTTTTTGGTATATAAACATAAAGTGACGAGTTTAAGACTTTTAAAACATATTTTAGCCTTCTAAAAAATCAGTAGCCTACCATAATTTCATTCTCTCTCATCTATAAAACTTAAATCCCATTGAACACAATTTTTAACCCCAGTTTTGAAGATCCAAATCAAGTTTTTTCAAGATTGTTTAAAACGAATCTTATCAATTTTCGAGAGGAACGCGACCATCTAATCAGAATTTTCAACGACTTTTCTTCAGGCATGAATACTTTTATTCTCTCTCTTTAGTAATATCGCCTAAACATTAATTTACAAGTTTTTCTTAAAATAAATTAGGAACCTTAATTAGGGAAAGTGAAACATATATTAGGAATGTTTTTATTAAAAATCTTAATATGGATTAAGACTCATAACCCTTGTGTGTCTAGGGTAGAGATTGGATTTTTAATTAATATGGTGTAAGTTTGCATGCAGAAATCATAGTAATTTATTTAAATGAAAAAGGGAATTGTACAATCATATGAGATTATATAGGTATGATCAAGTGAATTATTATTGTGTGCTCTTTAGACTCACCTGATGTTGAAATTATAATTACTGAATGAAATAAATTGTGTTAATTACGACGATGGATTGAACGAATATAATTAAAGTAAATTGTGACCGCATGATAAATTTGTGCAATTGTTGATATATTGGAATGTGCAAATTATTGTTTTGATTATAATTATCATTACGGGAACGATGGTATTTTGGGTAGTTATGCGCTTCCCTTAATTTTAGAAGTACTTACTAGGTATGGGACTAGTAAGTATATCTTAGTTGTAGTTAAGACTTTACGGGTGAGATATTCCGGGGTGGGGCTAATTTTTGTGTAGTTCCGTTGATTTGATAGTCTAAGCGCGAGACTAGAAGGAAATTAAAGGTAGAAATTCATCATATATGATAAGATATGACGTACTTGTATTGGATACCTCTAGGTATGGGACTAGAAGTAGATTTGAGGATTTATGCTCTATAATAGGGTGGGGCTAATTTAAAATGATGAAAAATTGTAAAATTAAAAATTAATGCCTAAGATAATAAACAGGTTTAAAATGGCGTCGTTAATAAGTGCAGGACTGACAGAATACGGGTGGGCTGACTATTGCGACGTGTGGGTGTGTGGCGTCGTAATAAGTGCAGGGTGGACAGAATACGGGATAACCGGCCATTATCACTACAAAAAAAATGCCAAATTATCACCTTTGAGCCAACCAGCCTTGTCACGGTCATTGACCGTGACAAAAAATACGCATTTTTGGTCACGATCAAAGACCGTGACAGGTCCGTGATAATTTTCTAAGTAAAAAAATCCTACCCTTTTTTTCCCACCGTTTCCATTCCCTCATTTTTCCCCTCTCTCTCGTGGCGGATCTCTCTCTTCAAGGTACGTTTTTTTCTCCCTCTCTCTTTTCAATATATGTGTGTATGTGGTGTAGATGTGTATATAGATGTACGTTTCTCTCTCTCTCTCTCTCTCTCTCTCTTTCTATTATTTTTGTGTGTGCAGGTGGGGGGGGGGGGGGAGTGTGTGTGGGGGTGGGGGGGGGGGGGGAGTGTGTGTGTGGGAGGGGGGCATAGGGGTAGGGGGTAGGGAGTGGGGGAAGTGCACGCGCGTGTGTGTGGTAGGGGGTGCCTTAATTTATTAATTCACACTAACAAATCCTTAAATAATTATATTGTCTTTATTTTTAAATATTGTTTGTGTATTCTTATTTAGGTCTGAAATTGGTTAGAAATTATTAATGTTGATTGGGTGTTATTATTTAGGGCTTGAAGCTAATTAGTCATATGTATTTAATTTCTTATGTTGTTGGAAATGAATTAATTGAGTAGATGAATTAGAAGGAGTACGGTGTTGATGTAAAAAACTAGATTGCTCTAATTATTCAATCACAGATAAATAAAATAGACAAAGATTTTTAAAGTGGTTCGGCTAGGAATAAAGCCTACGTCCACTGTTATGTTATTGCTGAATGTTTGCAGAATTCTTGATTACAAGTTCTCTCAAGAAATTCCGGTCCCCCTTGAATGAGGATGATACAAGGTATTTATAGCCTTTAGGCTGTACATGAAAGGTTCGATACATTAAATGATATACATATGAAAGGGTAATACATTTAATGTAGCGTGGGCGTCAAGAATATAATTATTCAATGAATAGTCGAACAGTTGTCTGTCTGGTAATTAATGATACAGCCGAGATGCAGCTCGGACCGCCTTAGTGGCTCGTTGATCAAGAGTTCCTCGGAGTGCTGGAGTACCTGGGGGTGCTAGAGTTCCTCGGGATATCCTCGTACCTCGGAGAGAACATGAATTGGCTAAAGGAAATGAACTTCCTTGCTGCTATTGTGCCACGTAGATTGACACGGGTCTTCGTATTATTCGTCCACCTCAGCATATTAATTTTGGTATCAACAGAAGCCCCCAATGTTTCATATTTCGAATTTTGAGGAGTATGGGACATTCTTTCTCGGTATATGGCGATATTAAATGACTTTCCTGGGTTTCAGGAACATTGTATTCAAATTTCCTTCTTATTTCGCAGCTTCCGCCTTTATTTTGAATTTTTTTTAGCGCTTCGATCTCCGTGCAGTTTTTGTCCTTTTAGCCGCCGGAAGTTCAGTAGTTTCTTTTTGGTAATCATTTCTTTCGCCGCTTTCCAATGCAGAGTATTTAAACTTCTTAGGTAACCATACCGTCTTCTACGTTTTCCACTTTTCTGCATTCAAGCTTTCTATTCTCTCCTTCTCTCTTGTGCGTTCATCCTTGTTTTCGTTCGTTGTCAACATACGTCCTTTCTTCCTGTAAGATCTTCTTCCTTTCTTCTGTATCTCTTTTATTCAATATGGTTTATATTGTGGAGTCTGTTGAGAAATTTCGTTCTGATTTTTCCATTCCTTCCTGGGTAACTTTAGAGGTTCTTTCTGAGCCTTTAGATTATTTTCGATTGGCTGAGGGACATTGGTTCCCCAGTCTTTTCATTGCTGAATGTGGTTTTTCCTTTCCACCGAACCCATTGTGTCTTGAGTTTTGTCAATATTTTGATCTTGTCCCTGCAAAAATAGCCCCCAATTCATGGAGAATAATTAATGGGGTGCACAAATTAAATCTAACTCATGGGACTCGTATTGGGATCCCTGAAATTATGTATTGCTATAAATGGGCTACTCTAGATAATATTTATTACTTAAAAACTAGGTTTCTGAATAGGGCTCTTGTAGTTAACCTCCCTGACTCAAATAGAGATTATTTTGAGCATGGGTTGATCATAAAAATTTGGCAATATGCCCCTTTATCTGGAGATGAAGTATACAACGGTCCCAGATGCCCCCCATATGGCAATGGGATAGGTTTATTTTTCATTTTTTTTTACTTATGAAATTATGCTTTCATCATGTTTGACAAAATGTATGATTGACATCTCGTTATGTATTTATTTGCAGTTGATAGCAAAAGAAAAACTCCAAAGGAATCAGAAGTTAATATCAAGCATCTGAAACTTATCTGGGGTTTGCAAAAGAACGTTGCAGACGAGCACATTAGGTCTGCATCATATTTGCTACAGTATAAGAGTTATACAACCTCTTATACTGCTCGTCCTGTTGAGCCAGCTTCCACCCCAGAGCACTCTTCTTCAGATTCTCATCTTCCTTTAAGTCAAAGGATGGGTAAGAAAAGCGCTCCTCCTGCTCTCTTCGATGATGTTACTTCTGTTGCTGGGGCCAAGAAAAGCAAAGCTGATGTCCCAGAGGGGACTAAAAAAGTGGATGCTGGGTCTTCTAAAGCTACCGAGAAGCCCCCAGTGGTTCCGAGCAAGAAAAGTGCTCCTGTAGATGTAATTACAATCTCTCCGACCAAGACTTCTTTGGTTGAAGGTTCTGAACTCCCGTTGAGGAGATTGAGGAAATCATCCTCAGTTACTCCGGCTGAAACTGCCTCCTCTCTACCTGCTGGTGGTACTGATGTTCCAAACATCATTCTTCCAAGTTCTGCAATGAGCTCGGTCGTACCCGAGGTCCATGGTATTGATGAAAAAATTCCTAGGGATATGCTGACATCCTTAGCTGCTCGTCACCTTGCTTCAGTAAATTTCTCATACTTCTGGTTTTTCTTTCTTTCTCTGAATGCTTGCATTTTGTATTGACTTTCCTATTTCTCTCATCTTTCAGCTGGTGAACTGTTTCAATAATATTGTGAAGAAGGATGAGGCTATTAAAGCTTCAAGCTCCTCGTCAGGTGTAGAGGATGCTCTGTTGGGTTTGACCCAATCTTTAAAGGAATCTCGTCAACAGTATGTTGAGGAAAAAGCTGTTTGGGAGAAAAAGTTGGCTGTGGCTGAAGCTGAGAAGGTGAAGATGGCTGAAACCTCCAAGAATTTAGAGGATAAAGTAAAAGGTTTAGAGGTTGAACATCAGGAATATGATGGCAAGCTGAAAAAGGCAGAGGAAGAGTTATCTACCCTGCGGGATATCAAGGTCAAGAAAGAGGAATTGGATGTAAAACTTTCCTCGGAGAAATTAAGAAGAAAAGTCGCAGTCAAAAAATCTTTCAGCACTGGCTGGGAGAAAGGATGGGATAAGGGGATTGCTTCTATGACATCCCAAGTCCAATATGGGAAGCTGAAATACTTCCACGATGGTTGGGTAGCTGCTCTGCAAGAGTTGAAGGTCAAAGACGATTCTGAGCTATTCCAACGACACCTCCCTGGTCCTCCTCCAGCAATTGTGGAAGAAGAAGAAGATGAACCTCTCTCAGATGAATCTTCTATGGCTATGGGTGACCCAGTCTCTGCTTCTCAACCCTCTATCATCGAGGATATTTCTTCTATGCCTCCTTTTACCGAGAAGATTCCTGCTGATCAAACCGTTGTTACCACCGAGCAACCGAGCTCCTCGTCCCAGCCTCCCGAGAAAGTCTTGGGAGACAAGGAAAAGGTGTGAAGTTGTTCGGCATTATTTCCATATTTCATTACTTGTAATCGAACAATGTAATCTTTTGATGATCTAATAAAACACATCTTCGTTCCTCTTCATTGTTGATCCTCTGATTGCTTTTATTTAACTACTGCTTTCTCTTCGTTATTAGTTTTTGGCCAGAATGGAATTGATATCTGCTCCTGATACTGAGTTGATGCGACAATGCAATGGATATTATAAAGCTGGTCATACAGACCTAAGTGTATCAGAGATTGTCGACATCCTTGGTCACGATGCTTCAGAACAAGCAGTTGAGGCTTACCGGTACCTGAAGAATTTACTTGATAGATCTGTGGCCAATAATGTGGCATATTACGAATTGATCGAGGAACTTCATGGTTCCATAGAGGATCTTCAAAATCAACACAATGCATCAATGGCTTCGTTGCACAAGGATTATGAAAATAGATATCAACAACTTTCTTCTGAAACAGGCCATAAAAAGATTATCGCTGGATATGATATTAGGGAAAGGACCCTAAAAGGTGAAGTTGAAGCTTGCAGGCAGATTGCCGAGATCCTGGAACAAGAAAATAATAATTTACAGAAAAAGTTGGCTCAATATGAATCTGCAGCGTCGTCTTCCACTGCTCTAGTGCCCGTTACTGATGAAGGTTTCTCGTTCTTAGAAGTTAAAAATGCCAAACTAAGGCAAGAACTGGATAACTTGAGAAAATCTGTTATTCCTGTGACTGCTCGGGGACGAGGAAGAATTGTCGAGGAGCAAAGTTATCCAGTTGCTTCTCGGAGCCGATCAAGAGTTCTTAGTCGCAATGTTGAAGAGGCTCGCACTCAGTCTACTTTGGAAACTCAAGCGTTTCAATTGAATGCTAAGGATCGTGCTCTGTCAGAAATGTCCAAGAAAAATCTATCGTTGGAAGATCAACTTACTGCAACGAAGTCTGCTCTTCATACCAAGGATCTTTTTGCCAAAAATCTTCTCGAACAATTGGATAGATTAACCTTTCAATATCACAAGCAGCCCAGGGAATTCTGGATGGAAGGATATAATGAAGCTCTTGTTCATTTGGATGCTCGTATTGAACATGCCAACAATGAAGGTTATAAACAGGGATGGTTGAACGCCTTGGGTGTATTAAAATTGGAGCAAGGGCATTATTTATGGGATTATCATGCTCCAGGGATATTGGACTTGCCTGTGCCACCTTTCAAATTGAACATGGCCTGGATCCCAGCTCGTTCCATTCCTCGTAGCCTAATTTCAAAATACCTCGGTGATTATAGCCTTCATTCCCAAATCGAAGTATCTCATCCAGAGCATCTAATGGATACACCTTCAATAATGAACGTCAGAATGCTGAAGGACTTGAACTTTATTAATTCTCCCCTTTGCCTGGAAGATCCTCCTGCTGGCGAAGATCCTGTCTCAAAAGCAAAGGGCAAGAAACCAATAAAATAGGAATCTTAATGTAATAGTCAGCACATACATGTAATATGTAACTTATTTTGAATTTTTAATGAAAGACTTCATTTTTGTTTGTAGACCTATATTGGTATTGTCTTGTGTTTATCAAACACTTTACATTTATGCATATGTATCTGTTAAAAAGATAACAATATTGTGCTGTTCATGGACTAACTTAGTAAAAAGAATTACTAGTATCAGTAATGTTGCTCAATCACTTAATAAGAAAGTAATTAGTATAAAAATGTTTAAAATTTTTCCAACAAACCATGGTTGTTAAATTATGTTTGTCGACCAACTACAGTTGATGGGTTTTTATCCCCGACCAGCTATACTTGGTATATATTTTGGAATATTTTGTTCTTCAAAGAACTTTTTGTAATAATCTTACCTCCCGACCAACATAAGTTGTAATTTGAGAGTATATTTGTATCTTACCAACACCGTAATTGATCATGCTGGTGTACACCTCCTAACCAAAGGAGTAGTAGTGGTAGTAGTATTGGTTCTTTCGAACTTTTTGGCTCTTTCGAGCTGTCCACTTGATATCTTACCAACCGTAGTTGGTCACACTAGTGTCGCCTCCTAACCAAAGGAGTATTTTTTGGTTCTTTCGAACTGTCCACTAGATATCTTACCAACCGTAGTTGGTCACACTAGTGTCGCCTCCTAACCAAAGGAGTATTTTTTGGTTCTTTCGAACTGTCCACTAGATATCTTACCAACCGTAGTTGGTCACACTAGTGTCGCCTCTTAACCAAAGGAGTATTTTTTGGTTCTTTCGAACTGTCCACTAGATATCTTACCAACCGTAGTTGGTCACACTAGTGTCGCTTCCTAACCAAAGGAGTAGTTTTTTTGGCTCGTTCGAGCTGTCCACTAGATATCTTACCAACCGTAGTTGGTCACACTAGTGTCGCCTCCTAACCAAAGGAGTATTTTTTGGTGCGTAGTGTATTACACACTAGTATTCCCCGAAAAACTTTCAACAGAAAGAAAATGGTGAAACATCCTCCTTTTATTCATAATGAAAGAAATGCTTTACATTTTACATTACTGATAATACTTGCGCAGGTGTTCAGCATTCCATGCGTTCTTAAATTCTTCTCCCTCTAGAGTTGCTATTCTGTAAGTTCCTGGTCGAACAACCTCTGTAACTCGGCAAGGTCCATGCCAGTTTGCTTCCAACTTATTTTGCTTCTGAATGACTTTCTTTAGCACATAATCCCCTTCTTTTAAGTCACATTTCTTCACCCTTTTGTTGTAGAACAGAGCTGTACGTTGTTGGTAAGCAGCATTCCTAATGGCTGCCTCTTCTCTAACCTCCTCGAGCATATCCAAATCCAGTCTTCTCATCAAATCGCTGACTGGGGAATTGAAATTCAGCACTCTATGAGTTGGGAGACCCAACTCGGCAGGAATCACAGCCTCACTTCCAAATGCTAGAATATATGGTGATTCTCCAGTTGCTGCTCGGGGAGTTGTTCGGTAAGCCCATAGTACTGATTGGAGCTCGTTAATCCAATTTGCTTTAGCTTCACTTAACCTCTTCTTCAAACCATTCAGTAATGTTCTATTCGTCACCTCAGTCTGTCCATTGCTTTGGGGATGGCCTGGTGCTGAATGAAGCTTCAAAATGTTCGACTGACGACAATAGGCAGCAAATTCTTCATTATCGAATTGTGTTCCATGGTCTGTGATGAAAGCATGGGGGAGACCATATCGACAAATGATGCTCTTCCAAATGAACTGATATACCTTCTCGTACGTCATATCAATTAGTGGTTCAGCTTCCACCCACTTAGTAAAGTAATCCACTGCTACGATGAGGTACTTGAACCTTCCTCGGGTCGTCGGCAATGGTCCAACCAGATCAACCCCCCACATGGCAAATGGCCAAGGTGAAGTTATGGGTGTCAATAATGCTTGTGGAGTTCTTCGGATGGAGGAAAAACATTGGCACTTGTCACACTTCTTGGCATAGGTTATACAATCAGCCCTCATCGTCGTCCAGTAATATCCCTGTGTCATTACCCTTTGCAAAAGTGTCCGACCTGCTACATGAGCTCCACAAGATCCTTCATGGATTTCTTCGACCAATTCCTTGACTTCTGATGGATGCACACATCTCTGCAAACCTGCCATAATTCCTCGTGTATACAAAACACCATTAGTTAACACATACCGAGCAACTTTATACTTCAATTTCTTGGCAGCTAACTTGTCCTCCGGTAATTCGCCTTCTTCAATGTATGCCCTGATAGGATCCATCCAAGATGGTCCTAAATCAAGGGTAATAATTTTCACCGTCAGATCTTCTTCTATGCTCCGACTTTCTAATACTTTAATTGGTATCGTTCTTCGCAGCTCGGTCCGCGTAGCTGACGCTAATCGGGCCAATGCGTCTGCTCTAGCATTCTCCATCCTCGGTATTCTCACCAATTGAATAGCTTCAAATTCTGTCAATAACTCCATCACCTTAGCATGGTACTTCACCATTAATTCTCCCTTAACTGCATATATTCCCATCATTTGATTCACAATTAATTGAGAATCACTGAAAACAATTATTTGCCGTGCCTCCATAACTTTTGCCAAATGAAAACCTGCTATCATGGACTCATACTCAGCTTCATTATTGGAAGCCTTGAATTGGAATCGCAAGGCATATTCCATGTCAATATCATCTGGGGTGTTTAAAACAATCCCTGCTCCACAACCAGCTGTGCGAGATGATCCATCTACATATAATCTCCATGTAGGTACCTCGTCTTCAAACTTCTTATCTGTCAGAACTCCTCGGAAAAATATCTGCTATTTTCTTTCATCATCCCCTGGTATCTTTCGTTCCTCGTCGGTCATCTGTTCTTGCCCTTTTACCAACCGAAGTTGGTCTGGGTTTGAATATGATGATTTTTCTACATCCACAAGTCCTTTTACCAACCTTAGTTGGTCTGGACCTGTGTCTGTTGATCCTGTATCGTCCACAGGTAGGTCAGCAAGTACCTTTTGTTCCTCGGGGGTATCAGGGTATGTGAATTCTGCTATAAAATCTGCTACAGCTTGCCCCTTTAATGATGATCTGGGTTCGTACACAATATCATATTCACCGAGTTCTATTGCCCAATACACCAATCTTCCTGATTTTTCTGGCTTGTGAAGGGCTTGTCTTAATGGCATGTCAGTATATACAATGATTGTATGGGCCTGGAAGTATGGCCTCATTCTTCTACTTGCTTCAATTAATGCCAGTGCCAATTTTTCTAGCTTTGGGTACCTGATTTCTGCACCTCGGAAAGCTTTACTTGTGTAATAGATAGGTTTTTGGACTCCATTCTCCAGTCTGATCAATGCTGAACTAACTGCATTCTCTGATACTGCCAAATACAAGTACAGCTTCTCTCCAGTTATTGGCCTGGACAACAATGGTGGTGCTCCCAAATACTTCTTCAAGTCTTGAAAAGCCTTTTCACATTCATCAGTCCACTCAAAACTTTTTTACAGTGTTTTGAAGAATGGGAGACATTTATCAGTTGCTCGGGATACAAATCTGTTGAGCGCTGCAACTCGTCCTGTAAGAATCTGTACTTCTTTCCTCGTCGTTGGGGATCGCAGCCCTAAAAGAGCTTTGATCTTTTCTGGATTTGCCTCAATACCTCGTTGGTTGACGATGTATCCGAGGAACATTCCTTCTCGTACTCCAAAGGTACACTTCGTCGGGTTGAGCTTCATTTGGTATTTGTCCAATTGATCAAAGGTCTGGCCTAAGTCAACTAGATGATCAGTAGCTCTCTTGCTTTTGGTGAGCATGTCGTCGACATAGACCTCCATGTTGCAGCTGATTTGTTCGGCAAAAACCTTGTTCATCAGCCGCTGATATGTTGCACCTGCATTTTTTAAACCAAAAGGCATAACATTATAACAATAAGTTCCCCTTGGGGTAATAAAAGAAGTACTCTCCCTGTCTTCAGGTTTCATTTTGATCTGATTATAACCAGAATATGCATCCATGAAGCTGAGCAGCTCATGTCCCGAGGTAGCATCCACTAGCTGGTCGATTCTGGGCAATGGAAAATGATCTTTTGGGCATGCCTTGTTCAGATCAGTGAAATCAACACACATTCTCCACTTATTGTTTTTCTTCTTTACCATCACCACATTTGCCAACCAATCTGGATATTTCACATCTTCAATGAATTCGGCTTTCTGGAGATTTTCGACCTCCTCTTGTATGGCCTGGTTCTTCTCGGGACTAAACACTCTTCTTCTCTGCTTCACAGGTTTGATCTCCTTATTCACATTGAGCTCATGACATAAGAAGTTTGGATCTATTCCTGGCATGTCTTCATGACTCCAAGCAAAAGTATTCTTCCTCTTTCTCAAGAAAACTATCAACTCCTGTTTTATTGAAACATCCAACGACGATCCTATCTGGGTTATTCGTTCAGGATGCTCGTCGTCCAGAATAACATTTTCTGTAGATTCCACCACCTGTCCTTTTACAAGTTGAGATTCATCCCTAGGATCAAGGGTTTCAATTTATGTATCTTCCTCCACTTGGTAAGTAGTAGTCTTTTTCCTTGATTTTTCAAGTTCCTCTTGCTCGGCAGACGAATAATAGCATTCCCGAGCTACTTTTTGATCACCTTTCACAACTCCTACCTTTAAGTTTGTTGGGAATTTCAAGCACTGATGTACCGTAGATGGAACTGCTTCGAACTTCTTCAATCCAACTCTTCCCATGATGATGTTGTAGGCTGATTGCACATTCTTATCCATCACGAAGAAGCGTATTCTTTCTGTTCGACAAGCAGGCCAGGTTCCAATGAATATATCCAACTTGATCGTCCCAAGTGGAAATACTTTCTCGTCAGCAAAACCCAGAAGGGGTCTATGATAAGGCTCCAATTGAGATAATTTCAAATTCAAGCTATCAAAGCATGAATAATACATGATGTCTGCTGAACTACCGTTGTCTACTAACACTCTTGAAATCATTACCTCTTTCATCCTCATTTTGATCACCAAAGGATCGTCATGAGGGTAAAGAACACCTGCCAGGTCATTTTTTGAAAACCCAATGACTAGCTTCTCTTTGTTTACTTTCCTCGGACGATCATCCTCGGCCAGATTTATCCGCTGAATATACGAACAAGCTTGAGCCTCCCCGAGGTAAGCCTTTCTTTCTGCAGTAAGGTCTCCTCCTCCTGCATCTCCTCCTGTAATAACATTACAATCAAATGACCCAAAACGTATGGAAAATACCTCTCGTTCAGGCTGCCTTGGCTTCTTGGGAAGATCAGGGTCATCATCTGGATCATCTTCGTGGTCCCTCTTCTTTTTCTCCTCTGCACGACGAGGAGATCTAGATCTTTTTCTAGTTCTATCATCATTCTTCCTCTCACCCCTGCGATCTACATATTTTGATAATTTTCCTCTTCGGATGAGCGTTTCAATCTCGTTCTGAAGGGCTATGTAGTTTTTGGTCATATGGCCATGATCTTTGTGAAACTCGCAGTATTTGGCCTTATTCCTCAGATCAGGATTTGTCCTCAGTTTTTCTGGCCACTTGATTTCCTCGCTGTTTTTGATTTCTTCTAAAACGTGATTAATACCCATTTTCAATGGAGTATAATTATCGTACTTATTTAGGACCTCCCATGACGTCCTATTATTCTTGGAGTGCTTGTCACCACCATTACCTTTCTGCTCTTTCTTCTTAGACTTGTCGACCTCCACCTTAGTTTCTTTATCCATATTCTTCTTCGCAGACATAGCCTCCTTGGCATTCATGATTTTGGCTGCTTTTGCCATCAATTTGGACATAGTTTTAGGTGGATCTTTGGCCAAGGTGTAGTACAGCTTGTTAGGTAGTAAACCACTCATCAAAGCAGTGATCGCTGTTTTTTCTTCGTAATCTATGACTTCCAACTTCTCGTTATTAAAACGAGTTATGTAATCTCTAGTACTTTCACCTGATTTTTGCCTGACACTTAGCAAATGTGCTACTCGCTTTACTGGCTTTGCTCCAAAACAGAAATTGCCAATGAACAGCTCGGCTAACTGAATAAAAGTTGAAATCTTACCCCGAGGAAGATTATTGTACCATATTTGTGCAGATCCGGTAAGAGTTCCCGAGAATGCTCTACACCTCATCTCGTCGGGGACGGCATAGATGTCGGCAGCAGCTTGGTATTGTTCTATATGAAGTACATGATCTGTCTTTCCATCGTACTTAGGGGTCACTACAGGTGCTTTGAATTTCGATGGTGTTGGAAAATCCACAATGGCTTGCACAAAAGGTGTCCCTTGAACAAAAGTTCTCTGTAAAGGGTTCCTCGCTTTAGCCATTTCTCCCAGTCTCTCCTCCAATCGTTGAATGGAACCTTTCCATGCTTCATTCCCTTCCTCAGGCCGCCTAGTCCGAGCAATTGATTGCTCTGACATAGCTTCCTGAGATTTATCTCGACGAGTAGCTGGTCGTGATTGTGCTGATCCTTCTCTCAAACCTGATGGTGGCCGTAAACTTCTCGATGGAGCTCTAGGTGGACTCATATTCCTCCTTGGTCCTAATCGACTGAAAGGAGACACCCTGCTTAATCTTTCTAAAGCGCTAGTTCTCTCCGGAGAGAGAGTGATACGTTGATCTGTATCCGTGGCCCGTATTGATGAAGTTCGCCCAGGTTGATAAGAAGAATCATTAGATTCTTCATTGCGATATGACCCAGTACGTCTGGATCGCGATTGCCCACGATCACTCCTTTGCCCTGAATATGTAGGTGCACCACCTTGAAGAGTTTGAATGAGTTGCCTCATAGATTCTTGCATGGCGGTTTGTCCTTGAGCCAGATTTGTCATAATTCCGGCCAGATCTGGAGATGCAGATGGATTTGGAAGATTTCCAGTATTTCCAGCATTTCGATTACTGGATTCTGGGTTATCTTCCATTGATGGTAAATGATTTTTTATGAAAAACGATAATAACAGTCGTTTCCCACAGACGGCGCCAATCTGTTGATGTAAAAAACTAGATTGCTCTAATTATTCAATCACAGATAAATAAAATAGACAAAGATTTTTAAAGTGGTTCGGCTAGGAATAAAGCCTACGTCCACTGTTATGTTATTGCTGAATGTTTGCAGAATTCTTGATTACAAGTTCTCTCAAGAAATTCCGGTCCCCCTTGAATGAGGATGATACAAGGTATTTATAGCCTTTAGGCTGTACATGAAAGGTTCGATACATTAAATGATATACATATGAAAGGGTAATACATTTAATGTAGCGTGGGCGTCAAGAATATAATTATTCAATGAATAGTCGAACAGTTGTCCGTCTGGTAATTAATGATACAACCGAGATGCAGCTCGGACCGCCTTAGTGGCTCGTTGATCAAGAGTTCCTCGGAGCGCTGGAGTACCTCGGGGTGCTAGAGTTCCTCGGGATATCCTCGTACCTCGGAGAGAACATGAATTGGCTGAAGGAAATGAACTTCCTTGCTGCTATTGTGCCACGTAGATTGACACGGGTCTTCGTATTATTCGTCCACCTCAGCATATTAATTTTGGTATCAACATACGGGATACACATTTATTGGTTTGTTGTTTCTGTTGGATTATATTGGACGGATGTGGTTGGATATGAAAGTTGGTTGTTTATTTTTTTTTAAATCCTTAATTTATTAATTCACACTAATAAATCCTTAAATAATTATGTTGATTAATTTTGGAAGTGGCACGACCACTGGATTATTGTCCAAATTGGGAGGGGGTAGTTTTCAACCTTTTTTTAAAATTACTTTGTGTCACGACCAGTTCAAGAGTTGCACGATCACGGAGTTATGATAATTAAATGAAACATACTTGAAATTACATATAGTGCGCATAGATACTAGGCTTCTAGTTCTAATGCGTACGCCTTCAATAGCCCTTAGACCCGTTCGAGAGTTATTACTCATGTAATGAAATTTCTCGAATTGTCCCGTTTGGACTGTTTAGGACTGCATAATAACTGTATAATAATATTCTTAGTGGCTTAAACTTGTTACTTTTAGAGGATGTTCTACAGTCGTATCTTAATGTTCTCTGTATAATAATATTCTTAGTGGCTAATAAGGCGTAGGTTAACGGGTGAAATACGCAATATTTGCGTCGTATCACACCCCCTAACTTACACATTGCTAGTCCCTAGCAATGAAATAGGAAATAACAAGAACTACAAGAAAACCAAAAGCAGGATACAAGTGCCAATTGGGATGAAAAAGTAATAAAAAGATAAGGCCACTTTCGCGGGCGAACGATTGCATTTAGCATATGCAATAAGTCGTTAAAACCCTAGGTTACCCTAGTGGACGAGTGTCGTCTCGTGAGGATTTTCAGGGATGATACCCACAAACATCACATGGTTTCCTCAAAATATGCCCAACCCAACTTGCGACAAACTCAACAACAATGAAAAATATTTCAAATGTGTTATTAGCATATTGAATGAATTCAAGCTAAAGTCCGTTGTTATTAACAGGTTGAATGCACCTCATAGAATTGAAACTTTAAAAGTGGGAGGGGGGGGGGGGGGGGAGAGCAAATGCAAAATATGATTTGGTAAAAACTTAAATAAACCGGATAAACATAAAGCAAGCATATATTCAATCCTCACGGGCATTACGCTCATCAAGCGAATTCACTCGAAACAGGGAGGTAACACACGGAACATGTGGGCATAAGGAGTAAATGTAAATGGAAACTAGGCCGCACACATGTCACAAAAGAAGAACGCTATATAAAAAATGAAAAATTGTAATCTCAATGAAAGATACCGCACACTAAAAGAGGGGAAATGTATTTTCACAGATTATTAAAACTATTATGACTTTTAAATTACATCAACCTAAGATCACGTAGGACTTTAATAGGGTCGTAATGTAGGTTTGACTAGGGTATGAAACGAAGGAATGTATGTACGAATTCAAAGTATTCGGGATGAAAACTCGGGATAATGGAAAAATGAGAGAAATATCAAAATTGGAAAACGAGTTCCAAACAAGCATTAGATATAACAATTGGAGAGTAATCAAAGCTTATTGAACTATATACACAATATACAACTTTCTCTTTTCTTTCTTTTCTTCTTTTTATCATTTTTTTTTCTTTTGTTTTCTTTTGCTTTTTGCTTTCTCTTTTTCTTCACTTTTTTTTCCATCTCTTTTCTTTTCTTTTCAAACTCGCATATGCCTATATTGCAACCACACTACACAACATCATTCAATCCCAAGCAACATTCCAAACAAAGGTATGTAAGGTAATATGTATGGTGTATAACTCCAATTTGGAGTTGGTTATGGAATTTTGGGTAATGAAATGAAAGGCTAATATTTAGGCTCAAAGGGGTTGACTAGAGAAAATATAAAAGGTGAGGTCAAGGTCAATATGGACGATATAACAAAGATGGCCTATGATCATTTCATAAAGTTTACGCAATTCTCGAGTCAAACAATATATGAAAATCATGCTCAAGTAACACATTTCAAGTATGAACTCAATTAATGAACGGTCAAATGAAAGAATAGAGAGATTACCAACGAATTCAATGTTTTCAACGAGGAAAGAATAGTGTATATACTCACAAATGACGAAAGGTACAAAGCTTACTCGGTGTAAGTATATACAATGCAACAAAAGATTACCGAGTTATAAAAATCTTAAACCAAATCAATATAACAAGGAAAGTGTATATGCTCATGGGATAAAGTTTAATTCATGAAGTTATTCACAATATCAATAAGTGAGACTAAAGTCTAATAACTTCTAAAATCGAGAACATACATCATTGGATTGTCTATTAGATCGGGCAATTATTGAAATTTATCATCGGAAATAAAGGCAAAAAGCCCAAAAAAGGAGAAAAAGAAAGAAAATATTTTTGAAATTTTTTAATTTTTAACAAAAAGGCATACTAAGTAACTAACAAGTAAGCAAATCAATGCACTACACATGAAATGGATAGAATATCCTATACCCCCTAACTTAAATGTTGCATTGTCCTCAATGCGCATTAAGAACACAATACAAAGAGAGGAAAATAACGATATTACCCAAAATTGGAGCAATCTCCATAAGCACAAGTCCAAACAAATCTACAAAACAAGTTAGTACCGAGCATAGCAAAAAAAAAAAAAAAAAAAAAAAGTTAACTAATTACACTAGACTAAATAAAAAAGGAAGAAAAAAAAAGGAAAGAAAGAAAATTAAAAAGCTAACTATTTACAACCTACTATTTAGGCTTCACACTAACTATACACTAGAAGTCTAAATAGTTGAGGGTCCACCCAAAAAGGGATTTGACTTTGAAAGATCAACGGTGGACCCTCCAAAGTGAACATGCCTTCCAAACAATAATAATTTCGTTTGAACAATGGAAGGCATGTGGGTGGTGAAAAAAGTGAACCATCGCCAATTTGAAATTTTGGGCGGACGATGGGGGATTTGGATACTATGGGGGACAAGAATACATTAGTATCAGAAAAATCAAAATCACATCCCCAAGATTCTTCAATTGGAAGGGGAGATGGGGCAAGTGCAAGTGAAAAGCCCATGAGATGAAGCATCTCAAAATAACATTCTCGTTCAAGAATCGGGTCAAAGTCCACAAGACTTTCAACCGATTCTTGCGATAAATTTAATTGTTCGGGAATAGTAGGGAGTAAAGGAAAAGAAGGACCAACAACCTCAATACAATTGGAAGAATTAATAAGAGGTTGAAAATCGAAAGTGCTAAAGCTTGGATCACTCTCAATTATTTCTTCAACAAAAAGGGGTGGAGATGAAACGTAAGTTTCAACCTCAACCCGATTTTGTGAAGAAATAATCTCATCGAGCATGGCATCGGTTTCTAGAACCAAGCTTGAGAACTTTTGGATCGGTCATTAATTTCCTTAATCATTAACTCATAATCAAATGAACAAGAAGACATTTCATCTTCTTGTGCGGGTTGCTCATAGCTAATGGATTCCCCGCATTCCAAATTACCCTCACAAGGCGATGAGGAATCACTTACATACTCTTGAATTTCACGCTCAATGCGCTCATCTTCAAGAATTTGTAAGCATTCTCTCATTGTTTTGGGAGTATAACTTTGAAAACAATTCTCATAACAATTAAGGTTATCTAAAGCGTAATAGCGAGACATTTCAAAATAAGCTATTCAATAAAGCGATAAGCACCAAAATTTCAATTTCTCGAAACAATCTAGCACAAGTCAAAAAGAAAGGAGAAAATAAAGAATACAAATATGAATGAAAGAAATACTACAAAATAATAAAACAATTACAATCTAAAACACACTCCCCGGCAACGGTGCCATTTTGATGCGAGGGAAAACCGAGTGTTCGTGTAGGGACACTGTCGTTGATTTCGGCTCCCGCTCTACATGCAAAAAACCTAAACTACAACTACACTTGACAAGCAAGCATAGCGGCAAGTCGGGTATCGTAAGAAATCCACAGGGAGTGATTAAATTTTAGATTTTAATTGCTTTAATTACTTCAGGAATAAAAGTTTAAAATAAATAAAAGAAAAGATAATGGGTGGTTATGGTGGAAAAAGAAAACAATAAGTTACGCTACACAAAAGTAAAGCGAGGATCGGGATCGCATCCTACCACACGGATCGAAACAACTACTAATTAGAGTTAAGGCTCGAAAGCAATTTAATCGAGCATTTTCAATTAAGCATAAACATCACACAATAAGGAATTCAATCCAAAGTTGCGAGATTAAACATTTAACGAAAAATGGTCACATGCGGATTAAATTCTAAATATCGCTATAAACACTAATGTTGCGTGACAAAGAAAGTTAAACGCATAATAATCCAACTTTAATACGCGAGGTTTCAATTAAATGCAATTTTACACAAAACCTAACTTTTGAGGTCCAAACCCGTAAATGGCGGAACATAACCCCGACCCTATTTATCTAAGGGCTAGATATAAATGAAACTAATTAACAAAGCAATAAACTAATTAAGCAAGAAATAATTTAATCTAGGCAAGAAAGTAAAGAAAACAAGTAAATTAAAGCATGGAAATTAAGGAAGACAACTAAATTAATATAATTAAAGCTAAGGTACAACTTAAAAAACAAAGAGTACAAAAGAGGAGTAGGGCAAATCTCCCAAGTTTATAAACCCTAAACTCTAAGACAAAATGAATATATGAATTTTACTCTCAAAAATGAGAGAAGAGAGTATTTATACACAAAATATCCCATGGCAAACTTGTAAATAAACAAGAAGAAAAACAAATATCTGCAGGACCGAATCGATTTGGTCAAAGGGATCTGATCACACTGATCCAAACCAAATCGATTTGGGCTGTCCGAATCATTTCGGCCGAATCGATTTGGGGTGTCCGAATCGATTCGGTACCTACAAGTATGAAATCTGCAGCTTTGTCCTGTTTTACGGAAAATGCTGCCATTTCTTCGTTATAACTCAGAATTAGGCACGGTCGGAGGCTACGCGAAGATAACTCAGAGGACTAAAACATCCAAGAAGACATTGGGCCAAAAACCCAAATTCTTAAATGACTAAAATTCCCTTGAATGTGACCTTGAGTGTGAATTTGAAGTAAAAACTATCCTAAAAATACCATAACTCTCTCGATACAACTCGGAATCATGCACCGTCGGTGGCCACGCGAAGAGAAATCAGAGGAATTCAACTTCCGTAAAGAGATCGGGATTCAAACCCGAATGATGAAATTACTAAAATGCCCCCGAAGCTGCAATAGTCGACGAAAGTTTTCCGAAAAGCGTCAAAACTTCATACTAAGCATCCAAATACCTACAAAAGCTCAATTAATCCCTGCAAAACATGTTAACATAGAAATCCGAGGTTGTCTAGTTAACGAGCATAAATATAGGGATTAAGATACCCAAGGGGGCCAATAAGGCGTAGGTTAACGGGTGAAATACGCAATATTTGCGTCGTATCAATGGCCAAGACATCGCATCATTACTGGTACGTTCTCACGAGCTTGTTAGGGATAACTCACCGAAACATTCCACTCTGAACATGTGAGTACCCAAACCGCTAACATATCTTGTATATGACCGAACACACACCTAATCGGCCTTAAGTTGATTCCATTATGGATTTTATCAGATCAAAACACTATGGAACCACTGTGTCACCCCAATACGACATCTATCACTTATGTGGACAACGTGTAAGTTTACATGCCTACCAAATTTCTTTGATACCAACACAATATTTCAAGGATAATCACTTATCCATTCCATATTTAGACTCATGAATCTCCCATTGAACATCGTCAAATGGATGAATCTAGTTCACGCTTCTCATAAGTATGATAACACTCTTGCGTACACCAAAATTGGACCCCTTAGGTCATCCTTTGATGGTGTGGGACATACACCGATTTGGAGTAGTCCTCTCTCAAATCACAACCCTTCCTTTACATGTTCTTGAGTAATAATATACTCTTATTATCACAAGACTTACTTCGTTAACCATTCACTTATTAATACGTCATCGAATGCCTCAACAGGCTGTCCATTACGGGTGGAGCGTGATAATTTCTTCTCAGGTAAATGTGTCAACAACAACTGGACCACATCATTTTGAGGTGTGCCATATCTAAATCTCTACCCTTCCACATTGGAAACAACTTCAGACAACTACCCACGCAAATGGTACCAACAACTCAGTGGTACTACATGGTGGGATATAACTTATACCAACTTCTTGACAACCATAAGAGCGACGATATTCAAAGTTGATAATGCACAGCAAATATACGGGTGTTTCCTCCCCCTAAAGCACCAAAAGTCAACTCAATCATTGAGTTCAACATCGGTTTTCTCGCCTACTGGTGGGCGATGAAACTATGATAGTTGCACGCAAATTGCGGTCTCTTAAAATTCTTGGACCCTATGCCCTCCTACAGTCCACGTCTCATCAAATCACCATCTTAAAAGATAGTAAGTTAAAACGTATCCTCAAAAAATTATTCAAGTGGAGCACTACTCATAATTACAACAAGTACTCACACATAGACCTCACGCGTACTATCATGTGGTCGATCGGAGATTTACCTGAAGGCCCTATATAGAGCACACCTAGGATTTGTTTTTCGTGATTTAGCTATATAGGACTTCATCTAGTTGGACTTGAAATTTTGACAAAATATTTTTGTAATTTAGGATTGTGTGTCCCCATATCGACTCCAAGTGCTCCTTGTCCATCTACATCAAATGTGCTCTCAAATCAGTCCGCCATCCCAGTAAAAGGTATTTTTCATTATTATGGCTCATAGGAATTTTTTATCACGTAGGACACGACACGATGTTGCATTTTGCATTTTTATCTTATGATAATGTTTTATTTTGTCATAATAAAGTTTTTTTGTGAGTTCAATATTTTAATTTGAAGCTTTTATAAAAAAAAAAAAAATATTTTTGTGAAAATAAAATTTTGACACAAAATATTTATTTTAATAAATTTTCGGAATAAAATATTTGAAGTTAAAAATATTTTTTTTTTGATTTATTATATTGCATGTGCATGTTATATATATTTACAGTTTATATATATATTTTTATGTGTGTGTACCCATGTGTATATATATATGTTTGTATGCGTAAGATTTATATATATATATTCATGCGTATGTATGCTCTTGTTAATGTTTGCGTGTTTTTTTTTTTTTTTTTTTATATATATGTATGTCTATGTTATGTTATGTTATGTTTATATCATACATAAAATTTATGATTTGACCTTAACAGTTTTTGTCCCTTAGCTTTTAACATGCATCTGATGGCTTGTGCGATGGATATTTAGTAGCTGCTAGCTAAATCTTTTAGTCTAGGCATATTATTAGCTTTTGTGTACTAGATTCACAGTTTACATCTTGAAAGTTGTATGAACTTTAGCTGTTGGCAGACTTGACCCCCTTACTGTTGCCGAAAATGACTCATGCATATTATCTGTTGGCGTGTCTTTTATTATACTCTAGTCTGGCCGATTGGATCTTTACTATATTGTCCCATCTCTGTACCTAAGGAGATTTTTTTTATAATAAAGATATTTGTTGTTTTTGCTTTGCCAAAAGCTGTTGCCGAAAGCTGTTCACGGCTTGACCTGTGTTAACTGTTGGCTTGATTTGAAATCTACAGCCCACGGTTTTGACGAAAACCACGGCTGGTAATGTTTTAAAACGACACCGTGTGTCCTTAGTTCCAACAGTTATCTCACAGCTGGATTCTATCCAAATTTTTTACCGCCCACGGTTTTTAAGTATACCATAGCTGGTATTTTCTAAAACGACGCAGTTTCATTTTTTTTGAGTAACGGTAATATTTGTTTGGGCGTTCTCTTTACGCTACTGGTCTTACAGCTGGCTTTATATTTTTAAAACGACTGCGTTTTAAATAACAAATTGCTTCTTGAATCTGTTAGTGTAACAGCTTGCTTTACACGTGTCTTATTTTTAATGGAACATTTTGTGTTTCTTTCTCAGCCACAAGATCTATTTTTTTATCAACGGTTCTGTGTAATTCTTTAGTAATCCGTGTGACTCTATTTTACACCTATAAATAGAGACTTTGTGCCTTCATTTTTTTAACCCGAGAAAATTCGTTTTTGAGCATAAATTCTGCCAAAATTAATTCTGAGAGAGAGAGACTAAACACCAATATTTTCAGTGAAATCTTTTGTGTATTCCTTACAAAACATTGCTGAGTCTTCAAGACGTTTTGTGGATTCTAGAATGGAAGGTTTTTAGATCTCAGAATTTCTGCATTTCCAAATCAATTGATTTTTCATTCTGAAAAATCGTTTTGTGAGTATCTCTATTATTGTTCTTGTTTTCTTGTAGTTTCTGATCTGTTATGTGCTAGATCTAAAGTGTTTGTGTAAGTATTGTGCTGATATATTTTATAAACACTACACACACTAGAACCAGTATTGATCTTACTTCATTTAAAACACTTTGTTTTAAATTGATTCTTTCTGAAAATCTGATTTACACGAAAGAGGAACTAATTCTAGGTTTAGAGATTTAAACCTAATATAAGTTGTGAATCGGAACCTAACTACCTGATACTGGAAATATGACCTTGGACTAAACATATTTGTACCTGTATACTTGACCAAGGACTTGGACTGAGAACAAGAACATACTGGACCTAATCAAGAACCTGAACTGTTCAGACTGATTGGAACTTAAACTAAACTGGATTAAATCATTTTAATCTGAACTAGTTATAAACAGTTTGTATTATTTCTGACTGTATGCTTAATATGTTTTATTTCTGATCTATCTAGAAATATATGTGTGAACATGCTTAATTGAATGCTTATGTGATTCAGAAATTGTTTGCATCTCATATCACTCACATATAATCACTCACGTTGTATTCACGTAGACACTTTGTTTGTGTAATATCTGAACAAGTCTAGTGTTCGAGATTTAAAGAAAGAGAAAAGAAGTTTTTCAAAGGTGTATTCAAAGTCAAACTGTTGATTTGAATAGCACAAGACTTGCAAAGATAGAGGTGAAATATATTCTGTTGCATCACACACACTTCACTAGAAAGTAAATAATAGGCACTGAGCCAACCTGCGCTTAAAGAAGTTAAAGGGGAGGCGTGGAAGTGAAGAACGCAAAAACAAGTGAGAACAAGTTAAAGAGAGAACTGAATAAGCAACCTGGTTAGAGACTTGGTCGTGTGGGATAATAGCTAGATCATTCTTCTTTAATTGTTACGTTTGTTGTTTGTAACTCGTTCCTGTTCTTTTATTGTTTTAGTGGAAGTAGTTTAGGTGACTCCTAGAGGAGTCCGTCGTTTTTCCCGGGGAAGGGTTTTTGCGACGTTAAATAAATACCGTGTGTTGTACATTTCTTGCATTTCACCTCACACGAAAAGGTAGGACTTAATAATTAGAAACTCGCCTAAAAATTGAATCTGTTTTGGACTTTAATTAACTTTGAAAATTAAAACTATTTTCATAAAAGTTAATCAAATTAAGTAAAAGTTTAATTTGGTCCCCCTTGGCATCATTCATATAAACTCGTAGGTTTAAGGTGTTTACTCAAACAATAGTTTACTTCCGCACATAAAGTCTTTGCGCACCGACCCGCATTGCAGGGGTAACCTCAAGTGGTATCAGAGCTAGACTTTTAAAGATCGTTTTCAAAACTTTTGTTAAACACTTTTCACCTTGTTTTAATGGATGATTCAAGTCAACTTCTTAGGCTAGGCAATTTTAGCAGACCTCCTATTTTTGATGGCTCAAATTTTTCGTATTGGAAAATTAGGATGGTAGCATTTATTCAAGGCACACTAGGAGATGACGTGTGGGATTTAATTGAAAATGGTTATAAACACCCCACCACTCCTATAGCAGAAGGCAGCACTATCTTTAGAAAACTTAAAACCACTGAATTGAATATTGATCAGAAAAAGATAAGCAATTTCAATAATAAGGGTAAGAATGCCATTTTCATGAGTGTAAGTGAAAATGAACTGAAACGTATTTGTCACTGCACTACCAGTAAGGACGCATGGGATACATTAGTAATAGCACATGAAGGCGATGCTAGGGTAAAAAGATGTAAAACTCAAATGCTTATCCAACAGTACAATATGCTTGTTATGAAAGATAACGAACCATTTGACGATTTCTATATGCGTTTGACTGATATTATTACCCTGTTGCATGCTAATGATGTTGAGTATACTGATCAAGAAGTATGTGCTAAGATTTTGAGATCCCTTGCCCCTAGATTTGATCATAAACGTTATATCATTGAAGAAATGGATGATCCTTCTCTTACGCCTGAATTGCTTAGTTCTAAATTGAGAACTATGGAACTTGAAACAGCTTTTAGAAAGACTCTTACCTCTTATGCTAAGAATGATCTGACCAGTTCTTCTAAAGTTGCATTTAAAACTGCCTGTCCTAATAAATACAAACATGAGGTAGTTAGGCAACTATCTGAGTCTGATAATGAATCTGATGTTGAGTCGGATGACATTGATAAAATTGACAATCAACTTGCACTTATGTCTTCTCAATTTAAGAAACTCTTGAAGCATAGAAACTCTATTGCTAAAAGACGTATGCAAGAGAATAATCAATCTCGTCAGGCCAATCGACCCCATAATAGAAATTCTAAAGTAAAGGCTGATCATGATAGTTCTACTAGTAAGATTGATAAATCGAAAATGGCTTGTCACAATTGTGGTAAACTTGGGCATTTTATGGCTGAATGTAGATCCAAACCACAGTCAAAGTATCCTAAAAAGCTCAAGGCAAACATTACAAAAACTTGGGATGATTCCTCTGATTCTGAATCAGAAGAAGACCAAGCTGAAACTGAATCAAATTACCTTGCGTTTTTAGGAGAAGTTTATGATTGTTGTGGAGATGTATATCTTGCTGGAATGTCTGATTCTGAAGATAATTCTGATTCTGATGAAGTGTTTGATTTAATTGCTGCTGCTAAGTCTGTACTAGCTAGTCAACCATCTATGCTAGAAATAACTGCTCCGTTTGATGCTAAACGTGCCTTTAATGATGCTGAATTTGATGTTAGCAACAATTCACACACGGACACTAATAAGCATGATAATAGGGTTGCTTATGATGATTATGCTGAACTGTATGTGAGAACATTGCAAAATAGGCAAGAATTATCTAATCTGGTTAAATTGCTTAGTGAATCCCTAGAGAATCAGTATAAGATAACTCAACAAAATTCCGTGGAAATGTGCAATGTCAAAATTGATTTTGAAAAACAGTCACTTGAATTTAAAATTCAGATTACGACTCTAAATGAAAATCTGACTTCTTTAGAAGACAAATATAATGCTGCACTTTTGCAAGTTGAGAAGTCTAAAGAAGTTTGTGAAACTGCCTTTAAAATGTGTCGTAGTCGTGACATAAAATTCTTTGACCTTGAAGAGTTGATTGCTGTCCAACGTTATCATGGTGATACAAGAGGGTTTGGTTATGATGGTCCTATTACGAAAATAAATGATTTTTCCAAACCAGTCCTCTTTGTTAAAGCCAAGGAAGAAATGGCTCTTCTGTTGGAAAGCAAGTCAAATGAAAAGGCCAAAGGAAAACAAGTTTTAATCGAAAATGATTTTGAAAGTGACATTGATTACTTCATTGAAAATTTTGTTGAAACATCTTCTTCTAGATACTGTCCCCCTGCTAAGAGACCTTCTAGACATGTTATCTCCAATTCTTGTGAGAACTTTGAAACTTGCTTTGTTAGAAAACATTGTAATTCTGGCATTCCTACAACTAATAAATTCTGCACTATTTGTGATGTTTTTGGACACCAAAACTTTGAGTGCCAATGGTTTCAAAAGAAAAATGATAATTTTTACTTTAACCCTAAAAGTGGGAGATTAGGTTGTAAAACCTCAAATCGCAGTGGATCATTTCACTATTTTAGTAAGCCTCGAACTTGGACTAATCACAAATCTAGACCATTTGGTAAATCCTTTCTCAGATCCAAAATTATTGCACAAAACAAATTTAAATTGGTGCCTATTTGGATCAGATCTGATGATCTAAGACCCCAGCTAAAACATTCAAATTTAAAATCTTTTGTAGTCTTAACAGCCCTACGCTGTGAGATGCATAGTGCTGGTTGGTACTTAGACAGCGGATGCTCGCGTCATATGACGGGTGATGTTACCAAACTTAAGGATGTTGTTCATTATAAAGGTGGCAACGTGACCTTTGGAGATGGTAAGACCTCCCAAGTCATTGGCAAAGGTACTCTTAATGAAGAAGGTTTACCCAATGTTAATGATGTGTTATTAGTTCAAGGAATGAGAGCTAATTTACTTTCTATCAGTCAATTTTGTGATAATGGTTGCCAAGTTAAATTTTCCAAAACCTCCTGTGATGTTTTGACTAATATGGGAGAGAATTACATAAAAGGCAATCGTACCACAGACAACTGTTACAAAGCTTCTGGCTCCTTGTCTTGTAATGTTACTCTTTTAGATGATACTGACCTATGGCACAATAGGTTGGGGCACATCAGTTTTGATACCTTAAATCGGTTATCATCACAAGACATTGTTAGAGGTCTACCTAAAATAAAGAAATGCCCCTCTGCTGTTTGTGGTCCATGTCAAGTGGGTAAGATCACCAAATCTCCTCACAAAAAGGTTAAAGACATCAACACCACGGCACCTCTTGAACTTCTACACATGGATTTAATGGGTCCAACTAGGACTGTTAGTTTGAATGGAAATTCTTATATCCTAGTTACTGTGGATGATTTTTCTCGATTTACTTGGGTTGCTTTCATGAAAGCTAAGTCAGAAACATTTAACAATTTCTTAAAAATTCTGACTCGGATAGAAAATGAGAAAGACACCCAGGTAACTCGAATTTGAAGTGATAGAGGTGGTGAGTTTAAAGAAACTGGTATCATTGAGTATTGTGAGGCTAATGGTTATTCTCATGAGTTTAGTGCTCCAAAAACTCCTCAACAAAATGGAGTTGTTGAAAGGAAAAACAGAGTTGTACAAGAAATGGCTAGAGTCCTTATCCATGCTAAACATTTACCTCTATACTTTTGGGAAGAAGCTTGTCTTACTGCTGTTCATATTATCAATCGTGTATATCTTAGGAAGAATACCAAAATGACCCCTTACGAATTTTGGTTCAACAAAAAGCCAAATCTTAAATATTTTCGTACTTTTGGCTCCATTTGTTATGTGTGCAATGATCGTGATAATCTTTCAAAATTTGAAGCCAAAGGCGATAAATCCATTTTTCTTGGCTATTCTCAGAATAGTAGAGCTTTAAGAGTTTTCAATTTAAGAACCAAATCCATTGTAGAGTCTATTAATGTTGTTGTAATTGATAGCACTATTGAACCTGTTAGTAAAGATCCACCTGTAGAAACTGATTTGGATATAAATATTTTAAATGATTCAGTTTTGACAGAAGATGAATCTTTACCAGCACAAACCCTTGCCGTGCCTAACTGGGTTTCAAAAGATCATCCCTCCGCCGAAGTTGTTGGTGATATTCGTGCGCCCGTAAGAACTAGAAATCAATTACGTCAAGTAGCTCATATGGCTGCTTTTGTATCCCTTGTGGAACCGAAATCAGTAAATGAGGCACTTAATGATTCATATTGGATTGATGCGATGCAAGAGGAGCTAGCTCAATTTACGGATCATGACGTATGGTATTTAGTTCCAAGGCCCAAGGATATCAAAGTAATCGGTACTAAATGGATTTTCAAAAACAAGACCGATGAAAAAGGGATAGTCATTCGAAATAAGGCTAGACTTGTAGCACAGGGTTATTCTCAAATAGAAGGAATAGACTGTGACGAGACGTTTGCCCCGGTTACCCGTCTTGAATCAGTGAGATTACTTCTAGCTGTTGCTTGTCACTTACAATTTAAACTTTTTCAAATGGACGTAAAATCTGCTTTTCTTAATGGTATTCTTTCCGAAGAAGTATACGTTGAGCAGCCCAAAGGTTTTCAAGATCCCAAACTCCCTAATCATGTTTATAGACTTAAGAAAGCTTTATATGGTTTAAAACAGGCCCCTCGTGCTTGGTATGAACGTTTGACTGCTTTTCTATCCTCACATGGGTTTGTTAGAGGAGGTGTTGACCAAACTCTTTTTGTTAAGAAATCTAATAAAAATGACATTTTGATTGCTCAAATTTATGTAGATGACATCATTTTTGGGTCAACCTCACCAAATGAAGTTAAACAGTTTTCAAAAGACATGAGTAGTGAATTTAAGATGTCACTTATGGGGGAGCTACAGTATTTTCTAGGACTTCAAATAAGACAGCAAAGTGATGGCCTCTTTATTTCACAATCCAAATATGCTAAGGATTTACTTGTTAAATTTGGACTTGAAAATGCTAAAATTTCTTCTACACCTATGGCTCTAAAAACTAAATTATCCAATTCCGATAGTGGCCCAGATGTAGATCCCACATTATACCGTAGCATAATTGGTAGTTTATTATACTTAACTGCTTCTAGACCTGATATTCAGTACGCTGTTTGTATCTGTGCGCGATTTCAATCCAGCCCGAAAGAGTCTCACCTCACTTGTGCTAAAAATATTTTAAAATATGTTAAAGGCACAATTGAGTTTGGACTTTGGTATACCAATGACTCTTCTTGTGAGATAATTGGATACTCGGATGCGGATTGGGGCGGGAGCACGGATGATTGTCGTTCCACCTCGGGTGGTTGCTATTATTTAGGACAGAATCTCGTTGGATGGTCTAGTAAAAAGCAAACTAGTGTAACTTTATCAACTGCTGAATCTGAATATGTTGCTGCTGGTGCATGTTGTGCTCAACTTATTTGGATTAAACAAATGCTATCAAATTATGGTATTATTCAGTCCAAAGTACACCTTTATTGTGATAATGAAAGTGCCATTTGTATTGCCAAAAATCCTGTCCAGCATAGTAGGACAAAGCACATTAACATAAGACATCATTTTATTAGAGAGTTGGTTGAAGCAAAAGAACTTGTAATCGAACATATTCCTACTGATAATCAACTAGCTGATCTGTTCACTAAACCGTTAGATAAATCCCGGTTTGAGAAATTACGTCATATGATTGGAATGACTGTACTCGACAATTAGTTGTGTTTAATCTGCTTTCTGTATACTAGATCTCCGAGGTTTTAGGATAAAGGTATCTACTAATAACCGGTATCTCTTAAAGCCATGTGTAATGTAGGAGACGCTTATTTTGCAGATTATTAACACTTATTTTTTTCTTTTCCATTGTCTAATTTAGACAAAATGGGGGAGAATTGAGTACATGTTTTAGTCCTTTGTTGTTATTTCCCATACATATCCTGTCTTATAATTTATGCACATTTTATTCTGTCATTTTAATATTTTGGTAGAACAAATGCTACTAACTTGATTTCTCGGCAGATTGTGTATTTATGTTTTGCAGGTTTTTCCTTAACCATGCATCCGATCGAGTTGTGTCTTTTCTTTTCTAGGATGGGTGGGTAGTTAGATACTCTTTTGTATAGGACATATTAGGATTTATTTTTCCTTAGTATATCATTTGATGTACTCAAGGGTTTTGTCAAAATTAGTCCAATGGGGGAGTTTGAAGGCCCTATATAGAGCACACCTAGGATTTGTTTTTCGTGATTTAGCTATATAGGACTTCATCTAGTTGGACTTGAAATTTTGACAAAATATTTTTGTAATTTAGGATTGTGTGTCCCCATATCGACTCCAAGTGCTCCTTGTCCATCTACATCAAATGTGCTCTCAAATCAGTCCGCCATCCCAGTAAAAGGTATTTTTCATTATTATGGCTCATAGGAATTTTTTATCACGTAGGACACGACACGATGTTGCATTTTGCATTTTTATCTTATGATAATGTTTTATTTTGTCATAATAAAGTTTTTTTGTGAGTTCAATATTTTAATTTGAAGCTTTTATAAAAAAAAAAAAATATTTTTGTGAAAATAAAATTTTGACACAAAATATTTATTTTAATAAATTTTCGGAATAAAATATTTGAAGTTAAAAATATTTTTTTTTGATTTATTATATTGCATGTGCATGTTATATATATTTACAGTTTATATATATATTTTTATGTGTGTGTACCCATGTGTATATATATATGTTTGTATGCGTAAGATTTATATATATATATTCATGCGTATGTATGCTCTTGTTAATGTTTGCGTGTGTTTTTTTTTTTTATATATATGTATGTCTATGTTATGTTATGTTATGTTTATATCATACATAAAATTTATGATTTGACCTTAACAGTTTTTGTCCCTTAGCTTTTAACATGCATCTGATGGCTTGTGCGATGGATATTTAGTAGCTGCTAGCTAAATCTTTTAGTCTAGGCATATTATTAGCTTTTGTGTACTAGATTCACAGTTTACATCTTGAAAGTTGTATGAACTTTAGCTGTTGGCAGACTTGACCCCCTTACTGTTGCCGAAAATGACTCATGCATATTATCTGTTGGCGTGTCTTTTATTATACTCTAGTCTGGCCGATTGGATCTTTACTATATTGTCCCATCTCTGTACCTAAGGAGATTTTTTTTATAATAAAGATATTTGTTGTTTTTGCTTTGCCAAAAGCTGTTGCCGAAAGCTGTTCACGGCTTGACCTGTGTTAACTGTTGGCTTGATTTGAAATCTACAGCCCACGGTTTTGACGAAAACCACGGCTGGTAATGTTTTAAAACGACACCGTGTGTCCTTAGTTCCAACAGTTATCTCACAGCTGGATTCTATCCAAATTTTTTACCGCCCACGGTTTTTAAGTATACCATAGCTGGTATTTTCTAAAACGACGCAGTTTCATTTTTTTTGAGTAACGGTAATATTTGTTTGGGCGTTCTCTTTACGCTACTGGTCTTACAGCTGGCTTTATATTTTTAAAACGACTGCGTTTTAAATAACAAATTGCTTCTTGAATCTGTTAGTGTAACAGCTTGCTTTACACGTGTCTTATTTTTAATGGAACATTTTGTGTTTCTTTCTCAGCCACAAGATCTATTTTTTTATCAACGGTTCTGTGTAATTCTTTAGTAATCCGTGTGACTCTATTTTACACCTATAAATAGAGACTTTGTGCCTTCATTTTTTTTAACCCGAGAAAATTCGTTTTTGAGCATAAATTCTGCCAAAATTAATTCTGAGAGAGAGAGACTAAACACCAGTATTTTCAGTGAAATCTTTTGTGTATTCCTTACAAAACATTGCTGAGTCTTCAAGACGTTTTGTGGATTCTAGAATGGAAGGTTTTTAGATCTCAGAATTTCTGCATTTCCAAATCAATTGATTTTTCATTCTGAAAAATCGTTTTGTGAGTATCTCTATTATTGTTCTTGTTTTCTTGTAGTTTCTGATCTGTTATGTGCTAGATCTAAAGTGTTTGTGTAAGTATTGTGCTGATATATTTTATAAACACTACACACACTAGAACCAGTATTGATCTTACTTCATTTAAAACACTTTGTTTTAAATTGATTCTTTCTGAAAATCTGATTTACACGAAAGAGGAACTAATTCTAGGTTTAGAGATTTAAACCTAATATAAGTTGTGAATCGGAACCTAACTACCTGATACTGGAAATATGACCTTGGACTAAACATATTTGTACCTGTATACTTGACCAAGGACTTGGACTGAGAACAAGAACATACTGGACCTAATCAAGAACCTGAACTGTTCAGACTGATTGGAACTTAAACTAAACTGGATTAAATCATTTTAATCTGAACTAGTTATAAACAGTTTGTATTATTTCTGACTGTATGCTTAATATGTTTTATTTCTGATCTATCTAGAAATATATGTGTGAACATGCTTAATTGAATGCTTATGTGATTCAGAAATTGTTTGCATCTCATATCACTCACATATAATCACTCACGTTGTATTCACGTAGACACTTTGTTTGTGTAATATCTGAACAAGTCTAGTGTTCGAGATTTAAAGAAAGAGAAAAGAAGTTTTTCAAAGGTGTATTCAAAGTCAAACTGTTGATTTGAATAGCACAAGACTTGCAAAGATAGAGGTGAAATATATTCTGTTGCATCACACACACTTCACTAGAAAGTAAATAATAGGCACCGAGCCAACCTGCGCTTAAAGAAGTTAAAGGGGAGGCGTGGAAGTGAAGAACGCAAAAACAAGTGAGAACAAGTTAAAGAGAGAACTGAATAAGCAACCTGGTTAGAGACTTGGTCGTGTGGGATAATAGCTAGATCATTCTTCTTTAATTGTTACGTTTGTTGTTTGTAACTCGTTCCTGTTCTTTTATTGTTTTAGTGGAAGTAGTTTAGGTGACTCCTAGAGGAGTCCGTCGTTTTTCCCGGGGAAGGGTTTTTGCGACGTTAAATAAATACCGTGTGTTGTACATTTCTTGCATTTCACCTCACACGAAAAGGTAGGACTTAATAATTAGAAACTCGCCTAAAAATTGAATCTGTTTTGGACTTTAATTAACTTTGAAAATTAAAACTATTTTCATAAAAGTTAATCAAATTAAGTAAAAGTTTAATTTGGTCCCCCTTGGCATCATTCATATAAACTCGTAGGTTTAAGGTGTTTACTCAAACAATAGTTTACTTCCGCACATAAAGTCTTTGCGCACCGACCCGCATTGCAGGGGTAACCTCATTACCTCATGCGTGGGAAATCTCACGAATGAAATCCAAACAAGGAACCTTCCCTATACACGAGGCTAGCTCCAAATCTCCCGTCAAAATCGTAGCATGAAGATCTTCCAAGTCATCGAATACAAGACCTAATCGTAAGGCTCTACGTATCAAGGAAACGATGCGCGGAAAACATAACGAACGCCATAGATCCCTAAAGGCTCTAAAACTGTGCTCTGATACCAACTGTGACAACCCTGCTTTTTAAATCTAATTAGGTTAGCTACGCCCAATTAAATTAAAGCGGAGCGTCAATATGTTGGCATTAGAAACAAAATTTAAATAAATGGAGTAAAGTAAACATGTACACTCTCATATGTGTAACCAAATCATATAATGACAACTATAACAAGATAAACCAACTCATAACTATTAACTGCAATAATCCATCAGTAATCTCAAACTGAAAAATATAAAATGGCAATACATGCGGCCCAACACAAAATGGGAAAGAATAATACAACAATTCTCTCAAATACCAAGTAAAAACAACATGATATTAATCTCTGATACCACCCTCAAGAAAAGGGAAACAAGAGACATAAATTAAAATAGAATAACTCCACAGCTACAGGAATCCTAAGATTGATATGATCTCATCAAGCTCCATAGTCTATTGTCCATCGGGACGAGCACCTGTCATATATTATATATATAGGAGAGGAGCAAGAAGCAAGAAGCAAGAAGCAAGAAGCAAGAAGCAAGATAGACGAACGTTAAGGCAAGAAAACAAGCTATAAGATTGTGACACCCCGACTAATTAAATACCGGGTAGCTACTCCTTTATTAAATTAATTCTAAATGCCAAGTTGGTCCAGTTGATAGCATCACTGTCGAAAACATTTTATTATTACTAACCACCTAGTATTTAAAAAGTAAGTTGCCAAATTTTAATTAAAGTCCATGCAACAAGTGTAATGAAGAATAATAACACCATTCACCATACTGAAGTAAATAGAATAACCATCACATAATGTAAATAGAGTCTGGAGGAAAACTCCTCACTACAAATCCCATAACTGAAATAAGTAACTAAATACTGAATACTGAATCAATACATGCCAAAGTCTAAAAAACTGAAATGGAAAGATGTCTCTAATAGAAATGGGCAACATGCCCTACAACTGATAAGTACTGAATCAGGAATCCAAATGAAAGAAGCGTCTATAAGAAAATCCCTGTAGCTTCCACAAACAGCTACAACTCGCCACCTGAATGAGTATCCTATGCATGGTGTCCTTGTGGCTGGGCACCTAAAATGGTTTTACAAAAATAAATTTGAAAGCAAACGGGTCAGAGCCCAAATGTGGAGATATTTTAAAAACCTGCAAGTGCTTTAAAAACATTTAAAACATTAAATGCAAAGTACATGTTAGGACGTGCACTCACATGAAATTATCACCTCTCTTCTAACTGTGCACTCCTAACGTAAATACCCATCTAAAATGACACAAACCACTAGCTAAGTGACATCATATCTAGCTAGACTGCCATAGGTTCTACCCTTATTACTCGGTTCCCATTAACATTATAACGATCTCAATTAAATAGGTCTTAACGTAACTTCAGGTTCTCACACAAAAGTAATACAACTCGTTATAGATTATCCCTCTATTTTATTCCATAGTTACACACAATACCATATGAAAGTTCCAGTTTATTAAGCGTATATTTTCCACAACATAAATATACAATATAAGCACCCCGAGACTAGGCTGCGGTGCACACATACTCTGCTATCTATCCCGGTACATCACGTACATAAGGATCACATATTCCGAATCTCTCAGGAATAGTTCACAGATAACAACATCACAAATAATGGAGGCGAACACAGTCACATCACATGGGTCACGCACATACCTACGTTCCCACGATCAGCGGACTTATTAACATCCCAATAAGTCTTTCTCTGACCTATGTTCATCAAGGTAACCAGTCTAAATCCGGGCAACACAAGGATTAGAGGACACTAAGCGAATGCAAACCTCCCGTGATAGCAAGTATGGTAGGTACGTCATACACACAGTTCATATACCAATACTAAGTAAGCACACATCTTAGTAATCCCGTAGTTTAATTGTAGTACATATCGCATTCTCGTACCAACTTAATATATATACAATTTATAAAATCCCGGTCCATATTTATACGCGCCATAATTTATTCTCACTTCGTAGTAGGCACTCACGTCTCGACTCAAATGTCTATGTGATTTGATCCACACTTGTATAATTTACTCCTCATTATAACCCAAATGTCCCAAGTATACTAATAAACCACCAAAGGAATGTTATCTCTATCGTTGAACAAGTTTACGGGACTCCCAAAATCAAAACAGGCCAAAAAGGCCTAAACTTCCAGCTCGTTAGAAGTCTCGTTCGAACGAGGCTGTTCGAACGAGATTCAGTTCGTTCGAACGAACTGTACCTTCTAACGACATCTCGTTCGAATGAAGGTATCGAATGAAGTGCAGTTCGTTCGAACGAAGGTATCGAACGAAATCTCCCCTCGTTATAAGAGACTGGTCAACTCGTTAGAAGCTCGTTCGAACGAGCTCGTTCGAACGACCTGGGGAGGTCTTCTAACGAATGACCAGTTTCGAGCCCAGATTTCCCTAGTTTCGTTTTTAACCAATTTTAACACCTCAAGTCTCAACCAAAATTCGTCCAATCAATGTTTTAAGGTCTCCAATTATCCTAAAACATACTAAGGTCATATACTAACATCTTTTAAGGAATTAATACATCCTAAACATCATTAAATCACAAGTTTCTACACTTTTCCCCAATTTTTTTCATGAACTTAAACCCTAGATTATTATCATCATCAATTCCCAGAATTTAATCCGTTTTTACATCACATAAATTTGTAATTTCTGAATTCAATCTTCCAATAATGTTTCTACATGCAAACCTATACCCAAAATTAAACCAACAACTTCCAATTTCATGGGTTTTCCTTTTTCTCTCAAACAAGAATGATTATTAAGAATTCTAACATGGAAGAAACATTTATTGCATAAAGAATGTAAATTAAATCACTTGCCTTGATTCGATCTCTGATTTTGATGACGAATTCCTCTCTCTTTCTGCAGAATTCCTTCTCTCTCTCTTTCTCCAAGCTTCTTCCCCAATGGTTATGGTGGCTAGGGTTTTCTTTGGGAAAGTAATTAGAAACCTAATTCTAATAACCTACGTAACCTATTGGGTTAACATGGGTTGGTTAGTGGCTTAGTGGGTCAAACCCACATCAGATTTACTTTAATAATTTTCGTCATTTTTAATTCCTCAAAATACAAAATTACCAAAATACCCTTTATAATGCCGGTATGGCCTAAAAATACCCCAGGACCCAAACTACACCCCCGGCTAGTGTTTTTTGACTATCTCGACCCTTCCGAATGCGTTGGCGCACTCAAAACGACCATACGGTTAATAGAATTTAAATTCACTTTTATAAATAAAATAATTATATCCTGACGTGACTGTCACACGCGTCCCAATAAAATGACCAAATTGCCGTATATCAATCTCACGACAAATTTCATAATTCAGTATTCATATAACATCATATATGCTCAATATAGTCAAATACCAACTCACATCTCGCTAGTATTTTACCCGGATTAATTTCCAATTAATTCTCATTTAAATAATTAATCCTAAAAATAAATATAGCCAAAAATACGGGGTATTACATACTTCCCCCCTAATAACTGAATTTCCTCCCGAAATTCGGAACTAGAAAGTACCTGGTAAGAACAACTCTGGATAATGTTCGCGCATCTCATCCTCGCTCTCCCATGTGGACTCCTCGATATTATGATGTCGCCACTGAACACGCACTAACGGAACTATCTTTGACCGCAACTTCCTCTCACTTCGGTCCAAAATAGTAATCGGCCCCTCCTCGTAGGAGCTATTCGGCTGGAGATCGATGTCCTCCACAGCGATGTGAGAATTAGCCAAATTATCTCTGAGATATTTCCTTAGCGAGGAAATATGAAACACATCGTGAATCCGATGCAATTGCTTCGGTAACCCAAGTCTATACGCAGCTGGTCTGATTCGCTCAATATTAGGAAATGGCCCCACATACCTTGGTGCCAACTTCCCCTTCTTCCCGAAACGCATAATCCCCTTCATAGGAGATACTCTGAGCAAAATCTGGTCCCCTACTTGGAACTCCCTGAAAAACCTCTTCGCATCAGCATAACTCTTCTGCCGGTCTTGAGCTACCCGAATGCGACTCCGAATCAACTCAATCCTTGCCGAAGTATCCTGAATTACTTCTGGCCCAAGTAGTTTGTTGTCCCCCGCTTCTAACCAACATGTTGGGGAACGACAAGGTCTACCGTACAACGCCTCAAACGGAGCCATGCCAATAGTGAACTGATAGGAGTTGTTGTAAGCAAACTCCACCAGTGGAAGGTACTGCTCCCATCCACCCCCAAAGTCAATAATGCACATGCGTAGCATGTCCTCCAACATCTGATTTATGCGCTCTGTCTGCCCATCGGTCTGCGGATGATAAGCCGTACTCAACCGCAATTCCGTGCCCATGACCTCCTGGAAACTCTCCCAAAACCGCGAAACAAATATCTTGTCTCTGTCAGACACGATATTTAGGGGCACACCGTGAAGTCTCACAATCTCTGAAATGAAGAGCTGGGCATACTGTCCCGCAGTGTAGTCAGTCCTTACGGGTATAAAATGTGCGACTTTGGACAACCTGTCCACAATTACCCAAATGGAGTCGTGTCCTCTCTGTGAAGTAGGCAACCCCGTGATAAAGTCCATGGATATGCTCTCCCACATCCACATCGGGACCTCCAACGGCTGTAGCAGTCCTGCCGATTTTTGATGATCCACTTTTACAAGCTGACAAGTGGCGCATTTCGAAACAAACTCAGCGATATCTCTCTTCATACCACTCCACCAATACTGGCGTCTCATGTCTTGGTACATTTTGTCCCCTCCGGGATGTACCGCGAACCGTGAGCCGTGCGACTCTGCCATCACCTCGTGTCGCAATTCCTCCCCTTCCGGAACCACCAATCTCCCATTGATGCGTAATCCCCCGTCTGAGCTAACGGTATAGTACTCGGCTCCCTCTTCTAGTAATCGAACTATCTGCTCCTGACAGAACGAGTCATTAGCCTGTGCCCGTACTACCTTCGTGACAATCTGCGGTGTAACGGTCATCACAGACATGAAAGATCGGGCCACTGCATCCTGGTGTCCCAATTCCTTCCACTTTGCCTTCCACACCTCTGCCACCTCATCTGCTGGCCTACGGCTCAACGCGTCTGCTACCACGTTAGCCTTACCTGGGTGATACTCGATATCGAACTGGTAGTCTTTCACAAACTCAAGCCACCTACGCTGCCGCATATTCAACTCCTTCTGCGTGAACAGGTACTGTAGGGACTTGTGGTCCGTGAACAGTTGGAACTTCTCCCCCAAAAGATAGTGCCTCCAAATCCGTAGGGCAAAGATAACTGCCGCCAACTCCAAATCATACGTGGGGTAATTCTTCTCATGAGGATTAAGCTTACGGCAAGCATAAGTTATGGCCCGTCTCTCCTATTGCAATACACCTCCAAGTCCTTGCAAAGACGCATCGGTGTAAACCAAATACTCAACTCCCGGTCTCGGCAATGCTAATATAGGTGCTGAGGTCAATTTATCCTTCAATTCATCGAATGCCAACTGACAGGAATCACTCCAGATGAATGGCACACCCTTACGAGTCAGATGTGTCAAAGGACCTGCAATCTTCGAGAATCCCCGAATGAACCTCCTGTAGTATCCTGCTAGGCCCAAGAAACTATGAATCTTAGTCGGTGTCGTGGGTTGTCCCCACTCCCTCACTGCGGATACCATCCCCGGATCAACAGATATTCCCCGATCGGAAATAATATGTCCCAAAAATTGGACTTCCTTTAGCCAAAACCCGCATTTCTCATATTTTGCATACAACTCGTTCTGACGAAGCGTCTGCAAAACTTGCCTCAAATGCTCGACGTGCTTCTCCTCTGTCTGGGAGTAAACCAAAATATCATCGATGAAGACAATGACAAACTGATCTAGGAAATCCCTGAACACTCTGTTCATCAAGTCCATAAACACTGCTGGAGCGTTGGTCAAACCAAAAGGCATAACCCGAAACTCGTAAGAACCATATCTTGATAAGAACGCGGTCTTCGAGACATCCTCCTCCCGGATACAGAACTGATGGTATCCCGATCTCAAATCAATCTTCGAGAATAAAGAAGCTCCTCTCAACTGGTCGAATAAGTCATCGATTCGAGGAAACAGATACTTATTCCGTATTGTGACCTTATTCAACTCTCGGTAGTCCACACACAATCTCAGTGAACCATCTCTCTTCTTTACGAACAACACTGGGGCACCCCACGGTGAAGTACTCCTCCGTATAAACCCCTGACCCAACAATTGTTCAATCTGATCCCGTAGCTCCCTCATCTCAGTTGGAGCCATACGGTACGGTGCACGTGCTATAGGTCTCGTACCTGGTAGTAAATCTATAACAAAGTCTATCTCTCGACTGGGGGGTAGGCCAGGTATCTCCTGAAACACATCCGAATACTCCCTGACAACTGGGATAGAATCTAAAGGAATCACAACCTCCTTAGAGGTATCCTCCTCTATGTAATACAGATGAGCGGTCGACCCTCCCTCTGGGCGAGGCATCGCCACTACAAACATCTCTTGCCCCGGAATGGCAAAAACAATGCTTCCGCTGAAGCAATCAATCATGCCCCTATAAGCTACGAGCCAATCCATACCGATAATCACATCGTGAACATGCATATCTAATACCAACATGTCTGCAGGTAATACCAAACCACCAATCTCTACCCCCACTCCCCGACATATAAAGAATATAAGTGACCCACTCCCCAATGGTGAGTCGACACACGTCACTGTACTCTCCGCTGTGGCTAACAACCCTAAAGCCTTCGCAAAATGTGTAGCTATAAAATAATGTGTAGCCCCCGTATCAAATAATACCCGACCCATAGTGCCATGGATAGGAAACGTACCCTCAATCGCGGGCGGTGCCTGTGGAGCTGCTGCCTGGTGGACGTTATAGACACGTCCATACTGTAACTGTCCCTGCTGCACAGGAACTGCTGGAATGGCTGGAAGAGCTGGCACCTGGGCTGGAGCTAGGAGGGCTTGTGGAAACAGTGGCCTCTGTGGCTCATGTCGAGCACCCTGCTGCTGCTGCGGGGCCCTGTCCCTATCAGGATAGTCCTGGCGTTTATGGCCAGTCTTGCCACAAACAAAACACTTCCCCAGGAAGTTTCCACCTCTCGGTCCCTGCTGCCCCCGGCCCTGGTGGCCGTTACCATTCCTCCACTGACCCTGCTGAAACTGTTGCCCATTCTGCCCCTATTGGCCCTGATGGCCGTTTGGACCCTGATGGCCCTGACGGAAACCTCCATGTCCCTGTCTATAGTTCCCTGATCGGAACCTCTTCTTATCCCCCTGCTGGGAACCTTGCTCACCCTGTCTCTGCCCCTGAACAGATTGTGCCCCACCAGCACCATGTCCTCCTGTCCTGCCCTGATGGCTAGACTCTCCCGACCTCTTGCCCTCCGCCATATGAAAACGGTGGTCCTGGCAGTGTAACAAAGCAGCGTTAACCACATCAGAATACGTGGCCAACGAAAGGTTCCCTAACAGATGCTGACAGATCCTCCATGTTAACCCGTCGGTGAATTTCTCAATCTTCTTCTTCTCTGTCGGTATCTCATTCGGAACGATATTCAACAGATTCGTGAACTCGGCCTCATACTCGGCCACGGTCTTACCTTCCTGCTTCAGACTCATCAATTTCCTCCTCATTTCCGTGTGAACAGCTGACGAAAAGTACTTGCGGTCAAACCGCACCCAAAAGTCCTGAATAGTGAGAGTATCCCTCTCCTCCACGGTGGTAATAGACTCCCACCACTGCAGTGCAGATCCAACTAGCTTGAAAGTAGCTAGCACCTGCTTCTGAACATCCGTGCACTCATGCATCCTCAATTGCCTCTGCATATCCTTCCTCCACTGGCTCGAGACTACCACATCTGAGCTACCTGCAAACTCTGGAGGATGCGCTTTATGAAAAACGTCACGTACACGCTCCCAAGCAGACGGTAATGCATTTGCCTGTACTGGCGCGGCGACCGGCACCTGAGGTGGTGCCTGCTGAACTACGGCAATTGCGGCATTAACCGCTTGGGCTACAATAGCTGCAACCTCAGCGGCGTTCATCATGCTCTGAACTGGAGCGGGCTGGGGTTCAGGCGTTGCATCCTTGGGAACTCGTCGTGCACGTCGTGGAGGCATCTGAAATAAGAATGAAGTTTATAAGTTCGCAGTTATAAACTTAAAATAGCTGAAGACCGTAGCATACACAAAAAGAGTACAACAGTCCTAAAATATAGGGCTCTATATCAAAGAAAACTTAGCGGAAACATAATAGCCGTACAGATCCTAAAGGACACTAGAACCTGATGCTCTGATACCACCTGTGACACCCCGACTAATCAAATACCGGGTAGCTACTCCTTTATTAAATTAATTCAAAATGCCAAGTTGGTCCAGTTGATAGCATCACTGTCGAAAACATTTTATTATTACTAACCACCTAGTATTTAAAAAGTAAGTTGCCAAATTTTAATTAAAGTCTGATTATCATGCAACAAGTGTAATGAAGAATAATAAAACCATTCACCATACTGAAGTAAATAGAATAACCATCACATAATGTAAATAGAGTCTGGAGGAAAACTCCTCACTACAAATCCCATAACTGAAATAAGTAACTAAGTACTGAATACTGAATCAATACATGCCAAAGTCTGAAAAACTGAAATGGAAAGATGTCTCTAATAGAAATGGGCAACATGCCCTACAACTGATAAGTACTGAATCAGGAATCCAAATGAAAGAAGCGTCTATAAGCAAATCCCTGTAGCTTCCACAAACAGCTACAACTCGCCACCTGAATGAGTATCCTATGCATGGTGTCCTTGTGGCTGGGCACCGAAAATGGTTTTACAAAAATAAATTTGAAAGCAAACGGGTCAGAGCCCGAATGTGGAGATATTTTAAAAACCTGCAAGTGCTTTAAAAACATTTAAAACATTAAATGCAAAGTACATGTTAGGACGTGCACTCACATGAAATTCTCACCTCTCTTCTAACTGTGCACTCCTAACGTAAGTACCCATCTAAAATGACACAAACCACTAGCTAAGTGACATCATATCTAGCTAGACTGCCATAGGATCTACCCTTATTACTCGGTTCCCATTAACATTATAACGATCTCAATTAAATAGGTCTTAACGTAACTTCAGGTTCTCATACAAAAGTAATAAAACTCGTTATAGAGTATCCCTCTATTTTATTCCATAGTTACACACAATACCATATGAAAGTTCCAGTTTATTAAGCGTATATTTTCCACAACATAAATATACAATATAAGCACCCCGAGACTAGGCTGCGGTGCACACATACTCTGCTATCCATCCCGGTACATCACGTACATAAGGATCACATATTCCGAATCTCTCAGGAATAGTTCACAGATAACAACATCATAAATAGTGGAGGCGAACACGGTCACATCACATGGGTCATGCACATACCTACGTTCCCACGATCAGCGGACTTATTAACATCCCAATAAGTCTTTCTCTGACCTATGTTCATCAAGGTAACCAGTCTAAATCCGGGAACCACAAGGATTAGAGGGCCCTAAGCGAGCGCAAACCTCCCGTGATAGCAAGTATGGTAGGTATGTCATACACACAGTTCATATACCAATACTAAGTAAGCACACATCTTAGTAATCCCGTAGTTTAATTGTAGTACATATCGCATTCTCGTACCAACTTAATATATATACAATTTATAAAATCCCGGTCCATATTTATACGCGCCATAATTTATTCTCACTTCGTAGTAGGCACTCACGTCTCGACTCAAATGTCTATGTGATTTGATCCACACTTGTATAATTTACTCCTCATTATAACCCAAATGTCCCAAGTATACTAATAAACCACCAAAGGAATGTTATCTCTATCCTTGAACAAGTTTACGGGACTCCTAAAATCAAAACAGGCCAAAAAGGCCTAAACTGCCAGCTCGTTAGAAGTCTCGTTCGAACGAGGCTGTTCGAACGAGATTCAGTTCGTTCGAACGAACTGTACCTTCTAACGACATCTTGTTCGAACGAAGGTATCGAACGAAATGCAGTTCATTCGAACGAAGGTATCGAACGAAATCTCCCCTCATTATAAGCGACTGGTCAACTCGTTAGAAGCTCGTTCGAACGAGCTCGTTCGAACGACCTGGGGAGGTCTTCTAACGAACGACCAGTTTCGAGCCCAGATTTCCCTAGTTTCGTTTTTAACCAATTTTAACACCTCAAGTCTCAACCAAAATTCGTCCAATCAATGTTTTAAGGTCTCCAATTATCCTAAAATATACTAAGGTCATATACTAACATCTTTTAAGGAATTAATACATCCTAAACATCATTAAATCACAAGTTTCTACACTTTTCCCCAATTTTTTTCAAGAACTTAAACCCTAGATTACTATCATCATCAATTCCCAGAATTTAATCCGTTTTTACATCACATAAATTTGTAATTTCTGAATTCAATCTTCCAATAACGTTTCTACATGCAAACCTATACCCAAAATTAAACCAACAACTTCCAATTTCATGGGTTTTCCCTTTTCTCTCAAACAAGAATTATTATTAAGATTTCTAACATGGAAGAAACATTTATTGCATAAAGAATGTAAATTAAATCACTTGCCTTGATTCGATCTCTGATTTTGATGACGATTTCCTCTCTCTTTCTGCAGAATTCCTTCTCTCTCTCTTTCTCCAAGCTTCTTCCCCAATGGTTATGGTGGCTAGGGTTTTCTTTGGGAAAGTAATTAGAAACCTAATTCTAATAACCTACGTAACCTATTGGGTTAACATGGGTTGGTTAGTGGCTTAGTGGGTCAAACCCACATCAGATTTACTTTACTAATTTTCGTCATTTTTAATTCCTCAAAATACAAAATTACCAAAATACCCTTTATAATGCCGGTATGGCCTAAAAATACCCCGGGACCCAAACTACACCCCCGGCTAGTGTTTGGACTATCTCGACCCTTTCGGACGCGGTGGCGCACTCAAAACGACCATACGGTTAATAGAATTTAAATTCACTTTTATAAATAAAATAATTATATCCTGACGCGACTGTCACACGCGTCCCAATAAAATGACCAAATTGCCGTATTTCAATCTCACGACAAATTTCATAATTCAGTATTCATATAACATCATATATGCTCAATATAGTCAAATACCAACTCACATCTCGCTAGTATTTTACCCGGATTAATTTCCAATTAATTCTCATTTAAATAATTAATCCTAAAAATAAATATTGCCAAAAATACGGGGTATTACAGAGATGTACTTATAATGAAAGCACACTAGTCATTACTCATCTCGAGTAATTAAGTTGTTCAATTACCCAACCAATATTCCTATGTCGTGACTACCCAACCAAAACTCGAGTAATGTGTAGTCTCATATCGTATCATGATTAATCATTATTAATCTCATTTCAGTATTTAACGTATCAAAATATTTCCTTCAAGTATAATATCAAATGCATCGATTCGGGATATTATTTTAAGACACAAGCATAATATCTCACACAACAAGTCATATCGGGTCACTATTGTTACCCGGGGGAACAAGTCGTAACACTAGGCCTACACACGAATAATCCCCAATATTACGTGGCAAGGGCAATTGTACTAAGTCCTAAATGACGTGGTGTTTCAATGTCTTTCTATTCGATCCTCATTACAACCATGTGTCCGGTTCCGGTGGTTTATCTCCGATACGGCACTCGAGCAGAACCTAACCGGATCAATCACAAAAAATCGCATTCAACATGTGCCTACGTCGATCAGAGGACTAGTCTAGTGTATACTCGACAATATACATGTAAAATAATTTCACGCTTATGTATATATACAATCATGTTAAGTCTCTTACTCGAGTTATACAATAGTCATTATTTATAATATAACATGATTTACATCATTAATTTACTAATTCAACATCAAATCATTTCATGGTTATATATCCCTAATAACCACAAGTATGTGATCAAGTTAGGATATTAGGCACAACACCACAATTATCTTACAAACAACATGAAAAATATTATCATTCTTATTTCAACAACATGTTGTCCAGAATTTAAAATGCAAATTCGAGGCTCTTCCGATCCGTTTTTTGAAAAACTTAAAACTACAAAGTTTTTCGGAACGTGATTTTTTATAAGGACACGTGGGCACGTTTCCATAGCCTGCATAAAACAGACTCGAAACTAATATATAATATTCTCCCGTGTTTCGACAACTTTATGCCTAGAATTTTAAAACGCCGATTTGAGGCTTTTCCAATCCGTTTTTGAAAAAACTTAAAACTACAAAGTTGTTCGGAACGTGATTTTCTACAAGGAAACGCTAGCACGCTACCGTAGCCTTCTTAAAACAGACCCGAAACTAACATATAAAGTTCGAACCTGTTCATGATAACTTTCTGCGCAGAATTTTAAAACGCCGATTTGAGACTTTTCCGTTCTGTTTTCGAAAAAACTTAAAACTACAAAGTTGTTCGGTATATAATTTTCTGTCGGGCAACGTGGACGAAACATCCATTTTCGGAACCAAAATAGCTCAATTTTTTTTTAATATGACGATTTACAAGTTCATAAATATCTCAAATTCAAGAGGTTGTTCAACAATTCAATCCCTGTAATGATGTTATTGCATTTGAATCTACATGGAGGGTGATACTAATACATTGCATATCATTTTTAACATCAATATCATATTAATTTAGGGATCCAAATACATTTTCATGTGAAATTTCATTATAGATACATAATATACACATATAGGTTATTAACTTGCCGTGGATTGTATGGAGAAGTTGAATCCTATTAAAATCCTCTTATCTTTCTTCTCTTCTTACTCTCTCTCTCTCTACCAAAACCTAACCCCTATTTGTGAAATGATAAAATGAAGACTTCTTCTCTTCTTTTCTATTTATCCCTAGGGTTCGTTTATTTACAAAAATACCACTGCACCCAATTTTAACCCTCTCGATCCTTTTACGCATTAATCCGCTTCTAATATTTATGTCGCACATTCGTATCTCAATGAATTCATTTTAACTTTTCATTTCCAAACATTTCGAATATATATACTGACATAGTTTTATTTCCAAACATTTCGAATATATATATACTGACATAGTTTTTTTTTTTCAATTTCAATTCAATAAAAAATGCGGGGTATTACAAAAGTAAACTTCAAAGAGGTTGTACTTTACTGTGATTGGGTAAGAGTTGAGGATAAAAATGCTTGTAAAGTTTATTCTGGCACTAATTTGATCATGGTTGACTTGTCCAAGTTGAAGAGCAACGAACACGTGACCGATGAGCCATTTGTTTGTTCTTTTCAAAAGGTCAAGCAAGTGTTTTAGTCGGAGTATATCAACAACGAGTCGTGGTCAATCGTCCTACATGCGCCAAAAGCGTCTAAACAGTAGTGTCGATGACTTGGTTGCACCTAGGGAATATCAATCCATTTTTTCTGATAATCCGAATCTGAAACAAATTTTGATTTGTAATAAGTATTCAAATTATTTGTAATGACCAATGGCTATATTATTCTATTGCTCTATTATTATCAGACGACAATTTAATGTTAATTATAATTTTCATCAATTTAAGCACAAATACCATTTTAATGCTAAGCAGGTATTGGTATAAACTGAAATTGGTATAAATTGATATTGGTATTGGTATTGCTATAAATTGAAATTGGTATAAATTAGTATTTGTATTGGTATTGGTATTGATATAAATTGAAATTGGTATAAGTTAATATTGGTATTAGTATAAATTGAAATTGGTATAAATTGATATGGTAGGTATTGGTATGTAGTGTTATTTTTGAATTTGAGCATTAATTCAAATTTCATATACATCTTTGTACTAATAATAATTTTTTTTTGTAGAAAATGACTTCATCAGGATGCGGTAGCGGAGGCGATGAGAACTCCTCGAAAAGTAGGCCCCCTAAATGGGGTAAATTAGGGGCCGTCGTCGAGAATAATACGACATTATTAGCTAGAGTGCTAAAGTTGTTGAAGGCGATTGTCGGCCCAGGCTACACTGATTGGAGGGCCGTCCCTATTGACCTTAAGATGAATATCTGGGGGGCGTTACAGGTTGAATATTTAATATTTATATTTATAATTGTAATAATTACTTACAACATGTTTTGTTTTTATTTGACAGGAAAAATTCGACCTGCTCACATATCTCCGCGACCCCACGTTGGAGAAATTGAGGGATCAATATAAGATATGGAAGAAGAATTTATGAGCACGGTACTTTGGAAAGACCCGTGAGTCTATTCTGAGACTCCGTGATACCGTCCCCCCAAGGAGCCAATCTCATTGGCACAGTGGTAGAAATTTATCGACAATGAGACCAATGAGCGACAATTGGCATCTCACTAATCGGGGAGGGAGAACCGGGTGAAAAAGTCGGATGTTCACTATGTAACAACCCGTCCTTTTGGAGATAATTAAATTCTATAATTGGGTATAAATTGGAGATTTGAGGAATTTCTCGAAATAGTGATTTTTGGGATTTCAAGGATTAGATGGTTTTCGATGGGTGTTGTATTTATTTTTAGGATTAAGTAAATGAATTGGAGTATTTTAATTATATGTCGCCATTGAGTAAAGCGACAAAAAAGTTCAGATTTTAATTGGAAAACCCGCATTGAAAGATATTGGGTTAAAATAGTGATTTGCGGTCAAGTACCTCAGATGGAAATTTTGACCGCGCGATGAGTCTCGGAATGGCGGAAGATAGTCGAAAAAGAGTGTCCGATTGTCGAAATGGAGTTTCAGAAATTTTGGAGTAAAAGTAACTCGTAATTGAGTAAACGAGTCGTTTTTGGGTTTTAAGGGGTATAAACCCTTTTCTCACTATATAAAGAGGGAGAGAGGGAGAAAAGAGAAAGAAAAGAAAGAAAAGAGAGAGAAGAGAGAGAGGAAGGAAGAAAAAGGAGAGAAAAGGGAGATTTCGGGCCAAACTCCGCCGGACTCGACTCGGGATCGTCGAATTTTATCCACGAGGCAAGTTTTTACTTGCTTTATTTACTTTTGAGCAAAAATCTCATATCGTAGTTTGGTAATAACAAACCCTAAAGATTTTGGGTTGGGTTTTTGTGGATAAAACGGGTTTTCGGGAGTTAAAACAATAAACCCCAATAATATTTTAATTCAAGGAACTTAGGAATTAATTGAAATTAATTATTGGTTTCGGGTTCTAGGATGTTTAGAACCCTTATGATATGTGTATATGTTGTTGGTTGAGGTTGTAGGACGTTAGAGACTGAGATAAAAGCTTGGGGGAAGCTTTAATGGCCGAAAAAACCTTCTCGGAGAAGAAGCTGTCCGGGGTGATCGATCGATCGACTGACATAGGTCTATCGATCGAAGTCTCGATCGATCGATGACCAAGGGTCGATCGATCAATGACCAAGGGTCGATCGATCGACCCTACAGAAACTTTGAAAATTTTTCTTAGGGTTAATTGGATGAGATAGATTCCAAGTTATATTGATTTGAGGTTATTTAAGTAATCTGTTAAAAGTAGATAGTCCTCCAATTGAGGAGTTTTAGAAAGACAAGGTGAGGGTTTTAAATGTGTAACCCTAAAACTATATTTTCGAGGAAAATAGAATAATTGATAAATTAGAATGATTGGGTTCCTAAAATAGGGTGGGGATCCCTAAATGATTAATTGAACGAGATGTAGTCCTTGGGTTCGTGGAAATTGAAACCACAACCTCCTTAATTTAAGAGTGTTAGGGGAAGAATAATCCCCGAGATATTTCTGTGAGCTTTTAGGCCTATATAATTTATGCGTATAGGAAAGCATAATTATGTTGATTATGGCTGAGCGAATCCTATGAGGTTATTAAGATGAATTGGAGATATCCACTAAATCCTTAAATGAGAATAAGGTATTTATTATTCATCAAGTGAGGGAATACTTCCGGTATGGTATCGTGAGTATGTGAACGTATGTATATGATTCTTTGAGAGAATCTTTGGGATTATTGGTCATCGCAAGATGTGATTGGCAATTATGGCCATTTATATATATTCGAGGAGGAATATATGGTATATATATATATACTAGGTGATTAAAGTATATATATGATATGATACAAATGATTTTGATAATATAAAATATGAATGTTTTCAAATTGGAAAAAGACATGATTTTCATAAATGATAATTTATGTATACACACATCTCTAAATCGCTATCATAAGGGAAGTTGCGCGCGTGAGGTGAAGTCCCCTGGCTAATGAATACCGGGGAATTTAGTCCTAGGCCATATGAGCGATTATTATATGTTTTTCTGCGATGGTGAGGTAATTCTGGATGTGGTTATGACTCTCCCGCATGCATATGGCCGCTTCCCGACGTCTTGCGTTGTAGGATCCCAGGTTGTCTTGATATATAGGCCCTGGAAGATGATAGCTATTTAGGGGCGCGCACAGTGGGGAAACCTGGACGAGCGGTCTTAGAAACGTTATATGATATGTAATATAACTATTCTCAATAATGTGGGACATTATTGATGTTAAAGCAATTTATGATAATAAATTGGCTTTAAAAACATTTTCTGAATGGAAGAAGGGAAATGGGATAAATGATTTGGCTTTAAATACCTTTCCTAGATAGAAAAAGGGAAATGGGAGCATATGAGATGAAAAAGTATTTTTATGATAATAAAATTGGCTTTTAAATACATTTCCTGGATAGAAGAAAGGTAATGGAAAGTTTTGAGGTAAAAATGAAAATAAAGTAAACCTCATTCCGGGAGATATATCCGAATGTGAATTATAAAGATGAATATCGAGTAAATGAATTCTCATTCCGGGAGATAGATCCGGATATATATCGTAATATGAGTATATATATATATATATATATATGTGTGTGTGTGTGTGTGTGTGTGTATAAATTGAGTACTGAGGGTCTAATGGATCCTGACGATCGACCTTGCCGCGTAGTAGTGTATCGGGGAGGTTCCTTATTTGGATTTCGCTCTGCGAGACACCCCACGCACGAATATGGCTTAGTGTTGAGACTGGGGAGAAGTTTAACCCTTAGTGCTCTAATATTAGGATTTCTTATATGGTGTATATATATATATATTTTTCGTGTACTGAGGGTCTAATGGATCTCGACGATCGACCTTGCCACGTAGTAGTGTATTGGAGGGGTTCCTTGTTTGGATTTAGCTTTGCGAGACACCCCACGCACGAACATGGCATAGTGTCGAGACTGGGGATAAGTTTAATCCTTAGTACTTGGACTAACTAGGATTGTTAGTAGATGGGTGACAGTTTAGTTAGTCGGTGTGGTCTGACTAGGATGTTTAGAGGGATGCGCTAGGAGTGCACTATTAGAAGAGGGGTGAGGGGTATCTCATGGGAGTGCGATACCAAATTTAAATATGAGATAAAACCTTTTTTTTAAATAAGGCATTTATGCACTTGCTAAATATTTTCAAAACTCGGGCTCTGACCCGTTTATCTACTTTTCCCTCTCTTGCTCTCTCTCTCTATATATATATATATATTATATAGGTGTCCAGACACAGGGACGCCTGGATGACACATCTTTCGAGTCAGACGTCTGCTGCAGCAGCTGTGGATGCATGCAAGTTTATCATAGACGCTTCTATCCTTGTAATCTAGATAGGAGGTACTGTATAAATATTCAGGCCAATGGCCCAATTTCATTTATTTATTCTTTTAGTACGGCATTCGATTGGGTTGTATTATATTTGAACCGAGTGTTCGGTTATTTTATTTTATTTCAGTTTTATTTATATAAACCGTGTGTATGTTTTAATTTAGTAGTTGTTCAAAAAGAGTAGTTAAGTAAAAATTTTGACGCCAGCCCAATAGGTTATTAGTAATTAAATTGGTTTTCGACTGAGATGCTAAGAATGATCCATATGCGACTCCTGTTTTAATTTGATATAGGGGTGATCGCCTGGTATTTTATTAGGCGGGGTGTCACAGATGATATCAGAGCATCAGGTTCTAGTGTCCTTAGGAATCTGTACGGACGTACTACGCTTTCAGCGTTGCTCTGGATTTGATATAGAGCCTCAGGATTAGGGTTGCTGATTTCTCTTGTGAGATTTCATTCTCCTGCTATAGTATGAGATTATGGAAATCTTTTGCGCGCTCGTTCTAGGTTCATGTGCCGATCGAGGAAGGGTGACCAAGGAGGGCCATGATGAGGACAGCAGGAGGCGGGGCTTAACTGGGGCGACTGGTAGAAGTTGGGGGATTAGGGCCGTCGTAGAGGCCACTCCCCTTATGGAAATTGTTAAGAAGTGTTGCAACGACTACTAAAGTATAGTAGTTAGGATCATCCAAGTACTGCTATAGTGGAAAAGTGGTACTAAAGTTGAATTTCCCAGTCACGAAAAAGGTTCGAAAGGGATCTTACGAATATTTTTAACCGTGAGTCCCCCTGATTCAGCAAGAATGAGAAGAATGCAGTTTCTGAATTATTCACATAAGGATCGGTCAGAGACCGACAGTGAATAAAGAGTAATATGGAGAATGGGTGTGTTTGAGGACCCCATTGGTGGACATCCACTCGGGGAATTTATTGAAATAGGATTGAAGCTTGTAGTTGAGTTTCCTTTTAACGGTGAAGTTAAGAGGACTAGTAGGATGATTGTAAGGAGCAAGGTGAAGTTATTATTAGGAGTTTCACCTCAGAAGGAAGAGGTATATTTGGTATGACTAGATAAAGTCGTGGTGTTCGTTAGCCCTAGACTCGTGTGTGTAATTTGAGTTTTTTGGCGGTGTCGATAACATTATATAATGTATATCTATGTGTTTTTCGCGATAGCGGATTTTTATTTTCCTTCATTCGCTATAAAGGCGGGTGTTGATATTTTGAATACATATATATACTCGTCTTATATGTTTATACGAGTATGGTAATATTATGATTATATAATGTTATTGGTTGTTCGGAGTGATAGCAGGCAATGATGGCAAGACTATCGTGTCCGCAGCTCCAGGGTGGAACGGGTTGTTGTTGCGATATCTCACCTAGATACAGGTTGAGTTCGCCTTTATTATGTGCATAGATAGAACTTCGATGAAAAGAGGTTTCCTTATCGTGATTTGAGAGCGTGGCAGCCTTATAGATATGATTTAAGGTGTGTCGGGTTAATTATTAAGCTGTGGGTTTAAGCTCATAATTGATTGCGCAAGGACTGAGTGGGGTGCGAGCGCTTAATGGTATGGCTCCTGAAATGAGATCGGAGTTCAGACCACATTTGGCTAAAAGAGGGGATAGGATTATCCTGGTTGCATATTCAAAAATAACAGACCTCCATGACCGACGAAGTTAAGTAGTAGTGTGTTGGAGGGGTTCCTTGTTTGAATTTCGCTTTGCGAGACGCTTCACACATGAACCTTAACGACGTCGGGAGTGGAGAGATGTTTTGGGATGCGAGGATGTTGGTTTTGTGGATAAGTCATATAGTGTGGATGAAACACTATAGACTATGAGCCATATGATGATGGTATGCTTATGAAAATATTGTGCTATGGAAAAGCACTAAAGTGGTCCTCTCACCACAAGTGGGTGGGTGGAGTAGGACTTAGAGAAATTGATTTGAGGATTATAGTCAGGCCCTAATGAAAAGGAAAATTTTGAGGAAGTATATTTTGGGTATGATGATCGTAACGCTTTTGCAGAGAGTTGGCACTTTGATTAGTTAGATTTTTCCTGTTCACCTAGGTGGAAGGATAAAATAGTAGAAATGCGTTAATAGGTTAGTGAGATAGGAATTAGGATGTCCCGCTGGTGTGCCTTAGGTCGCTATATCTCGATGACCTACAACGCGAGGGAGTAGTGTAACAGATTTCTCTTTGCGAGACGTTCCACGCATGAAACCAAGCAAATGTCGGAATTTGAGAGAGGCCTCGGGCACTAGGGACATAATTAGGACTATACTTGTTTCGCATAGGTAGGGTAATGCGTAGACCGTAAGCATTGTTAGGATGAAAGTTCAATAGAGTTAGTGACGCCGATGTGAGAAGAATTGAATTTCGCGGGTTGGGAGGACCCATGTGTGAGTATTACACCGAGGAAAGGAGACCCTTATTTAGAGAGAGTGTTATGTGTCGAGCGTTTACAATGGTTGTGCAGATGTGCACGAGTTAGAAAGGTGTATGGGCACCTTAGTGAGTTGGTTTATATACCGCCTGAAATAGAAGGGACGTAGTATATAAAGTTGAAGATTATGCCGTGAGGCAGTTACAGATGGATTTGGAGTGTGTTGAATGGAACGTCGTGCCCAAGATAAGAAAGGACACTGACGAGAGTGGTCGAGCGTTAGAGTAATTTCTTTTTGGGAAATATTAGATATCCATGTATTGACGAGCGAACGTTTAGAATCGTGTTTGGACGTTAGAGCGGCGGCTGTAGGCTTGTCTTTCTACGTGAGGCACTAGAAATGATGGGTGCAATGTGACGCTATTGGAGTCACTTTACGACCGTGGTAGACGTATAGTGTATGATTGGTAACTATTGGGTTAGTATCGTTCCCCTTGAGGTATTAGGATTTGGAGCGATTCTAGGATTGGCGGTGTAGGTTGTATCTGAATTTCGAGGATGAAATTCCACTGTAATGGGGGAAGTATGTAACAACCCGTCCTTCTGGAGATAATTAAATTCTATAATTGGGTATAAATTGGAGATTTGAGAAATTTCTCGAAATAGTGATTTTTGGGATTTTCGAGGATTAGATGGTTTTTGATGGGTATCGTATTTATTTTTGGGATTAAGTAAATGAATTGGAGTATTTTAATTATATGTCGCCGTTGAGTAAAGCGATAAAAAAGTTAAGATTTTAATTAGAAAACCCGCATTGAAAGATATTGGGTTAAAATAGTGATTTGCGGTCAAGTACCTCGGATGAAAATTTCAACTGCGCAGTGAGTCTCAAAATGGCCGAGATAGTCGGAAAAGAGTGTCCGATTGTCGAAATGGAGTTTCGGAAATTTTGGAGTAAAAGTAACTCGTAATTGAGCAAACAAGTCGTTTTCGGGTTTTAAGGGGTATAAACCCTTTTCTCACTATATAAAGAGGGAGATAGGGAGAAAAGAGAAAGAAAAGAAAGAAAAGAAAGAAAAGAGAGAGAAGAGAGAGAGGAAGGAAGAAAAAGGAGAGAAAAGGGATATCTCGGGCCAAACTCTGTCGGACTCGACTCAGGATCGTCGAATTTTATCCACGAGGTAAGTGTTTACTTGCTTTATTTACTTTTGAGCATAAATCTCATATCGTAGTTTGGTAATAAAAAACCCTAAAGATTTTGGGTTGGGTTTTTGTGGATAAAACGGGTTTTCGGGACTTAAAATAAATAAACCCTAATAATATTTCAATTCGAGGAACTTAAGAATTAATCGAAATTAATTGTTGGTTTCGGGTTCTAGGATGTTTAGAACCCTTATTATATGTGTAGATGTTGTTGGTTGAGGTTTTAGGACGTTGGATACGGAGATAAAAGCTTGGGGGAATCTTTAATGGCCGAAAAAACCTTCTCGGAGAAGAAGCTGTCCGGCGTGATCGATCGATTGACTGGCAGAGGTCGATCGATCGAAGCCTCGATCGATCGATGACCAAGGGTCGATCGATCGACCCTACAGGAACTTTGACAATTTTTCGTAGGGTTAATTGAATGAGATAGATTCCAAGTTATATTGATTTGAGGTTATTTAAGTAATCTGTTAAAAGTAGATTGTCCTCCAATTGAGGAGTTTTAGGAGGGCAAGGTGAGGGTTTTAAATGTGTAACCCTAAAACTATATTTTCGAGGAAAATAGAATAATTGATAAATTAGAATGATTGGGTTCCTAAAATAGGGTGGGGATCCCTAAATGATTAACTGAACGAGATGTAGTCCTTGGGTTCGTGGAAATGGAAACCACAACTTCCTTAATTTAAGAGTGTTAGGGGAAGAATAATCCCCGAGATATTTCTGTGAGCTTTTAGGCCTATATAATTTATGCGTATAGAAAAGCATAATTATGTTCATTATGGTTGAGTGAATCCAATGAGGTTATTAAGATGAATTGGAGATATCCACTAAATCCTTAGATGAGAATAAGGTATTTATTATTCATCAAGTGAGGGAATACTTCCGGTATGGTATCGTGAGTATGTGAACGTAGGTATATGATTCTTTGAGAGAATCTTTGGGATTATTGGTCATCGCTAGATGTGATTGGCAATTATGGCCATTTATATATATTCGAGGAGGAATATATGGTATATATATATATATATATTAGGTGATTAAAGTATATATATGATATGATACAAATGATTTTGAGAATATAAAATATGAATGTTTTCAAATTGGAAAAAGACATGATTTTCATAAATGATAATTTATGTATACACACCTCTCTAAATCGCTATCATAAGGGAAGTTGCGCGCGTGAGGTGAAGTCCCCTGGCTAATGAATGCAGGGGAATATAGTCCAAGGCCATATGAGCGATTATTATATGTTTTTCTGCGATGGTGAGGTAATTATGGGTGTGGTTATGACTCTCCCGTAGGCATATGGCCGCTTCCCGACGTCTTGCGTTGTAGGATCCCAGGTTGTCTTGATATATAGGCCTTGGAAGATGATAGCTGTTTATGGGGGTGCACAGTGGGAAAACCCGGACGAGCGGTCTTAGAAACGTTATATGATATGTAATATAACTATTCTCAATAATGTGGGACATTATTGATGTTAAAGCAATTTATGATAATAAATTGGCTTTAAATACATTTCCCGGATGGAAGAAGGGAAATGGGATAAATGATTTGGCTTTAAATACATTTCCTTAATGGAAGAAGGGAAATGGGAGCATATGAGATGAAAAAGAATTTTTATGATAATAAAATTGGCTTTTAAATACATTTCTTGGATAGAAGAAAGGAAATGAAAAGTTTTGAGATAAAAATGAAAATAAAGTAAACCTCATTCCGGGAGATATATTCGGATGTGCGTTATAAAGATGAATATCTAGTAAATGAATTCTCATTCCGGGAGATAGATCCGGATGTATGTCGTAATATGAGTATATATGTATAAATTGAGTACTGAGGGTCTAATGGATCCCGACGATCGACCTTACTGCGTAGTAGTATATCGGGTGGGGTTCCTTGTTTGGATTTCGCACTGCGAGACACCCCACGCACGAACATGGCTTAGTGTTGAGACTGGGGAGAAGTTTAACCCTTAGTGCTCTAATATTAGGATTTCTTATATGGTGTGTGTGTGTATATATATATATATATATATATATATATTTTTTTTTTTTTTTCGTGTACTGAGGGTCTAATGGATATCGATGATCAACCTTGCTGCGTAGTAGTGTATCGGGGGGGTTCCTTGTTTGGATTTTGCTTTGGGAGACACCCCACACACGATCATGGCATAGTGTCGAGACTGGGGAGAAGTTTAGCCTTTAGTACTTGGACTAACTAGGATTGTTAGAAGATGGGTGGCAATTTAGTTAGTCGGTGTGGTATGACTAGGATGTTTAGAGGGATGCGCTAGGAGTGCACTATTAGAAGAGGGGTGAGGGGTATCTCATGGGAGTGCGATACCAAATTTAAATATGAGATAAACCTTTTTTTTTAAATAAGGCATTTATGCACTTGATAAATATTTTCAACACTCGGGCTCTGACCCGTTTATCTAATTTTCCCTCTCTCTCTCTCTCTCTCTCTCTCTCTCTCTATATATATATATATATATATATATATATATATATATATATATATATATAGGTGTCCAAACACAGAGACGCCTGGATGACACATCTTTCGAGTCAGACGTCTGCTGCAGTAGCTGTGGATGCATAATCTAGATATGAGGTATTGTATAAATATTCGGGCCCATGACCCAATTGCATTTATTTATTCTTTTAGTACGACATTCGATTGGGTTGTATTATAATTGAACCGAGTGTTCGGTTATTTTATTTCATTTCAGTTTCATTTATATAAATTGTGTGAATGTTTTAATTTAGTAGTTGTTCAAAAAGAGTAGTTAAGTAAAAATTTTGACGCCAGCCTAATAGGTTATTAGTAATTAAATTGGTTTTCTACAGTGATGCTAAGAATGGTCCATATGCGACTTCTGTTTTAATTTGATATAGGAGTCATCGCCCGATATATTATTAGGCGGGGTGTCACACACTACTTCGGGAGGACGTCTTATGCCGAGGTGGAGCACAGTATGGTAATTTTTTTTTTAATTTTAGTTATTATAATTTTGCATTAATTTGCATTACTTACTAATTATGTATTATTTTATTTCAAGAGATGGGGAGTGGCTCTAGGGGTAGGCCACATAGGCTCAATCTCTATGTGGAAATTAGAACAAAAAAAGGAAAGGACAAGGAGGTGGCCCCAAGCGTCGCAACCACCATTGTATGTTATAAATGTTTAATTTTTTCAATTATGTTATAATTTTTTTATTTACTTAATTAACTAATCGTGTACTTTTTATTTTTTCAGGCAAAGCTTAAGGAAGTGCATGGGTCACAGTCTAATGCCGATAAAGCATCTTTGGCTACGAACGTACTCAGCCAAGTGCTCGACCCGGATCGCAAGGGGAGGACTAGAGGGTGGGCTCGCGGGTGGGGAAGTAAAGGATCATCGGCATGGAGATGAGCAACAGTGGGTTGGCCCATAAGGTGGACTAGCATGACGATAAGCTATCAAGGTTAGAGGCGATAGTCCTAGATATGTACGCCTTCATGAAGCGTCAGTTGGGAAAGGGAAAGGGGATGGAGAAGGCAGTAGAGGAGGAAGAGGAGGAAGAAGAGGAGGACGAGGACGCCGACGTTGACGACTTTGCTTCATCATTGATACGCAGGGACTCGGTTCCATATGATGATCCATTTTCCATCGTGACCCCTGTCGAGCGGCCTATGTCAACACTCGATTGGTCGATCATGCATCTACTCGACATATATTGTGGCCTGCTGATAGCGAGGGGGTTGAGGGATCCGAGCTTCGGTCCGAGTACGCCGGTTCATGGACATCCCCTCCAAGACATTGAGTCAAGAGTGCGCGTCACACATGTGGTGGAGGGAAAGGAGAACATACCTGTGTGGTTGCGCGAATAATGCGGCGTTCAACATATTGGGTGGTGTGTGCATTCATATATTGCGTGGCCTTCCTTCCTCCTATGACCTGCTGAAGATTGACATTATTTCTATCTCTTTTGATTTTAAAAATTGGATTGTATTTATATTCTTTTGATTTTGGTACAATTTGGTTTAGATATGATGGATATTAGCATTTTTATTTTATTTAGATGTGGATTATAAATGCCTTGATTTGGTATATGATTTGTATTTTATTTGGATATATATGCTGTTTGAACATGTATAATTTTATTATAACAGGTACCAATATACTGCTGGGCAATGGCAGTGGCCATACTGCCCAACATTTTTTTTTAAATTTTGCCCAGAATTGTCACAGTAAAAAATCGTGATAATTCCATGACAAAGAAACTTGTCATTTTTTTTGACTTGTCACGATCAAAGATCGTAACAGTACCGTGACAAGTCTAATGAACTTGTCACGGTCAATGACCGTGATAAGTTCCTGACAACAAAACTTGTTACCCCATACTTATCACGGTCATTGACCTTGACAAGTCGACAGTTTTGGACTAGTGTATGACGTGTCATGCGTGAAACCTCGTCAATAAGTACAGGGATGACAGAATACATGCCGACTGGATATAGCGAGGGGAATGTGTGTGGTGTAAAACTTTAAATGGGCCCGAATAAATGCAGGACATACAGTAGGGTCGGCTGGCTATGACGCCACCGCTATGAAAATAATAATAAATATGATAAATCAATTTAAATAAAGATGGTGACCTCAGAGTAATTATCGTATTGTGATAATATAAGTTGGACATAAACTTTTGGGGTGGCTGATTAGGCATAAATGCTTCCATTTATCCCCTTAATTTCGGTATTTTTATGATCTCGTGCATTGTAAATAGCTTGGATTTGTCTTATACTTATGCTATTAACCCTTTTTGGCAAGTATTTCGTATTTTGTGTATCTCTTATGTGTTTTACAGGTATTTCATGCAAATTAGTGCGAAAGAGAATGCAAAACAATGAAATAAAGCAAGAAATGGGGAGTTCAAGGGAATTTTCGTAATTTTACAGCCATATTCTGGAGGTGGGAAAACTAGAAAGTTGAAGAGCTCTAAATTACAAGAACGCTAGAAAAAACGGCACCTCAATCCGAGTTATGGTGAAGAAGTTAAGCCCATTTGCAGTTGAGAAAGAAATCTAATAAAAAAACTGTTAAAGTCGAACCGAACCGAAGAGATTGAAAAACGAACCGATCCGGACATTAGTCACGAATCAGATCCGTTACAAAATTAGTCACGCTTTCTAAGTGTGACAAATTGCCAGTTACAGGGCTTTTATTTTGTGCTTATCTTTTAGCCAAAAGAATTTTATGTTTTGGGGACTCTTCTAAACGACCTCTAGCCTATATATTTAGTCATTAGACCTTGTCCAATGGACATTTCTATCAGCCCCTATTTCAACGGTAGAAATAAGTAGAAGAAAAAATAATATACAATCCACCTTTTCTTTCTGTAATCCATCTTACGTGGCTGCTGAGTCATGTTGAAAATGTCTATCACCATTTCTACATGTAGAAATGCTCCGACGGTTTTGCCAAAGTGACGTGGATATCCAAGTTCTTATTTGGCGGCATTTGTTGACCCATTTCCCTCCAAAATGAACCATCCACTTTAGCAACTCTATTTCTACTACTCTGCATTCTCAACGAAATATGTTTTTGTTGTGCCCAAATGAAGGAAAATTGCAGACCTAAAATTGAAGGTATGTACTATATATATCATGTGTTTCATGTATTATTTTAAAATTGGAGAAATGCACTGTATTTCGTATATTATTTTTTTACTATTAATTCTCAGAATAAATAGTTGTGAGTGTTAACCCATTTCTTATATTGATTTGTATTTCATCTATTGATAAAATGCACTGAGTCATGTTGGCAACTCACAATATTTGTATTTCATCTATTGATTTTTTTACTCTCAATTATCGAATATTGATAAGAAAGTGCAAAGATATATAAGTTGCCTTCAAGTTGTTTGATGAAATGAGCTTTACTAATGTGATTATGTAATTACACATTAATAGTAATAGTGTGTTTATTTTTTATTTAATTACTTAAATAGAGTTAAAATTTACCAATTGTCATTAATGGGCAAATATAATGCTGAATGTTATTTCAATTTTATCCGTAATGTTTTTTCTAAAAACATGATAATGTGATACATGTTATTGATTCTAAGACATAATATTTTATTTTTTTGACAATTACTAAACGATGAAAATGAATTCAGTCGACAATCATGAATTTTCAATGCCTAACCCCAATGCTACTGACGACGATCAATGCGCCGATAATGATTCCCACATTTCTCAATTTAACTCCCAAGATTCAATCCCCCCCTTTCTAACTAACTACCCCAATAGTGCAAACCAATTTCAAACAAGTTATGGTCTACACTCGACCAATTTTGCTCCTCATTTACAACGACAATATTCGTTCCAAGGTCTAATGAATGCCCCGCTCTTTTCCTTTGAAACTCAAATCAGAGAAGAATGGTAGAAAACGAAAAGGAAATATGAATTCTCAAAGCAAAAATTCTGAGTTCCCTCAACCTATTTGACGAACTTGGACTAAAGAGGAAGATGTTGCTTTAACTAAAGCTTGGTTACACAACTCGATTGATCCGTTAGTTGGAACCGACCAACCGACAATTTCATTGTGGGTACGCATTAAGCAATCTTGGAACGAGTTTTTAGCAGGTGATTTTGTAGAAGTTCGATAGTTGAGTGGTTTTTCCAAACGTTGGTGCACAATTCAAGCCGCCACCAAAAAATTTCATGGGATATATGAGGAATTGGCTAGAACTCCGAGGACTGGAACAAATATAGACAATTTGGTGAGAATTATTTTGGTTTGTTAATTATAATTTAAGTTACTTAATGTTGACTTGTGATTTTCATTGATATTATACTTATATTATTTTTATTGTCATATGTAGAGGGAAGATGCGCATAAAGTGTATAAGGAAGCAAAATGCCGATAAGAAGTCATTTTTATTTGAACATTGTTGGGTTGAATGCAAAAAAAATGCAAAATGGTGCACCAAATAATTAACCATGAGTGAATCGAAGCGACAAAGACAAAATGGTGATGATCCTTCAGAGGGAGAAGATAATAGTGCGGATGGGGTTATTAGGCCGCCTGGAAGAACAACGACGAAAGTTAAAAAGAAAATGAAAATACAAGATAAGGGTACTGCTGAGATTCTGAGCAAATTGCAAGTATCGCTACAAGAATAATTTAATCACAATAAAGAGGAGTCGGAGTTGAAGCGGGAGAATGCTATAATTATAAAAAAAATAATATGAGTTGCGGGAAAATGCGATGAAAAAGGAATTGGAGCTTAAGGAGAAAGAATTAGCATTAAAGACTAAAGCCCAACGACGAAGAGATCAACATAAAATATTGATTCGAGATCTCTCGAAGCTTACTCCCGCGGCTCGTGTACACATGGAAAAAATGCAAGAAAGGATATTGCAAGAATGGGAGGAGGAAAACTTTCAAATGTAATGATAAACGTTATGTGCGTTGCGGTGTTTGGATAGTCGAATAGTGTTTTAGTATTCAATTTATGTTCGTAGCTATTTGATTAGTCCTTGGATTCTATTAAAAATTTGTTGTTGAATTTGTATGCTACCTATTTGTTCTTAATTTGTTGGTAATTGCGGATTTGTGTTTATTTCTAACTTGAAAGAGTATTAAATAGTTATATTGCATCCGGAAGCCCCATACCAATGTATCATTCGATTACTTGGATTTACTCTATTACATACGAATCTCAGTGAGTGATTAATGTAAATCAGTTGAATCTCAGTGATTGATTAATAAGGCAAGCCATGAGCTTGACTTCAGTGTCTGATTTAGACTAGGATTACTGCATTTGCTCTATTACATAAGAATCTCACTGAGGATATCTAAACAAATACAAATGAGATCGAGCATAACAAATGAGGACACCATATCTTAGAGGTTACTGTTGCATTCCTGTTCGTACCACAAATTGTCTATTTGTCACTTACTAAAATAACTGAGTGACAACTACATGGCCACTTACTAAAATTCCTAGTAACTAATAAGTAACATGAGTCCTAGTAACTGAGCTGAGGTGATCCATATCATTGATTGAGATGATCCATATCAGTAACTGTCTAATATATGCACTTCTGAGCTAGTATATGTACTAGACTTACCATAATTACTGATATGCAATAGTTATCCATATCAGTAATTGTCTAATATATGCACTTTTGAGCTAGTATATGTAATATACTTACCATAATTACTGATATGCAGTAGTGATCCATATCAGTAATTGTCTAATATATGCACTTTTGAGCTAGTATATGTACTAGACTTCCCATAATTACTGATATGCAGTAGTGATTCTTATCAGTAATTATCTAATATATGCACTTTTGAGCTAGTATATGTACTAGACTTGTCATAATTACTGATATGCAATAGTGATCCATATTAGTAATTGTCTAATATATGCACTTTTGAGCTAGTATATGTACTAAACTTCCCATAATTACTGATATGCAGTGGTGATCCATATCAGTAATTGTCTAATATATGCACTTTTGAGCTAGTATATGTACTAGACATGCCATAATTACTGATATGCAATAGTGATCCATATCAGTAATTGTCTAATATATGCACTTTTGAGCTAGTATATGTACTAGACTTACCATAAATCCTATGCAGTAGTTGAGAGACAAGTTCTTAAACAATGCTTAATTCATTTATCAGTTCTTAAAGAATGATCAGTTTATCAGTTCAACTTCAATTCATAATAACTTAAATTGAGCTAACACTATAATGGACACTTCACTGCCATTGAAATTGAGATAACACTATAATAGAGTACATTACTAAAATAAAGCTTAAATCAAATCATAGTCTCACTAAAATAGAGTACATTACTAAGATAAAATTAACAATACTTAGATCAAATTAACAATACTTAGAACTAGACAAGATCATTATCTCCGTAAAGCTCCCATAAATGATCTACTAAGTCTCTCTTCAAATCATTGTGGACCTCTTTATCCTGAACTTCTTTCAATCGCTTAATCATTACGTCTAAGAGGAATTGAAGATCACGTTGTATCTCAACACTATGGAAATTTTCATTTGAAGGGGGCTCCCAATTTGAAGGGTTCAATCCTTGATGATGTTCATTTTCAATTATCATATTATGTAAAATGATGCAAGTTTTCATAATGTTTCCTAAATTTCTTGCTTTCCACAACCGTGTAGGCCCTTTAATAATATAACACCTTTTTTGTAAAACTCCAAATGCCCGTTCCACATATTTTCATACACTTTCTTGTTGTTTTGCAAATAGTCTCTCCTTCGAATTGGGATATATCTAGGGCTGTGGTTTTTTTCCTAACATTCCGATTTTTCCGATGTCCGATCCGATATTTTCCGATTTTGGAACATATATAAGGTTTCCGATTTCCGATTTTCCGATTTCTGATTTTTCCGAATTAAATTGGATAGGAAATTGGAACTATGTTTTAAATTCCGATTTTCCGATTTTTTCGATATAATTTCCGAATCTTTTTTCCGATTAATATTCCGAATATATCTTCCGATTAATATTTCGAATATTTTTTCCGAATATTTTCTATATATATTTTTTTACCTTATAAGTTATATCCTTATGTAATAAGAATGTGTACAATTTAGATTTCCTTTATTTTTTACCTTACCCCATATATTTATATATGCCGTTAGTAGAGAGCAACTAGGGTTGTATGATATTCTTATTAAAATATCTCTCACATCTCTCTCTCTCTCTCTCTCGTCTCGCCCCTTTCTCCTCGGCGGTGCATATCTCTCACCTCTCTCTCTCGACCCAATATCTATACGGTCGTCCAACCCCTTTCTTCTACTTTCGGCGGCGCATATTTGTTTACATCGTCCGACCCTTATAGTCTCGAACATAGGTAAGCCTTTTCTAGTTTATTTTTATCTGTTTATTTTTTTTATTTCTACTTATTTACAGATCTGTTTACATCGGTTTATAGGCTCTGTTTACATCTTGTTTACTTCTGTTTATAAGATCGGTTTACATCTTATTTACATTTGTTTACATCTTTTTTATTTCATCTAATACATCTGTTGGGATCGATTTATAGGTTTAATAGGTTTGTTATATTGATCGGTTTATAGGTTTACAGATTTGTTTACATCGGTTTGTTATATTGATGGCTGTGACAGAACAGAAAAAAACTAATTTCTAATTCCTCATACTGTCTTCATGCGGCAGAACATAAAAAAATACCATATTTCTAATTTCCGAATTTTTCCGATTTTTTTCCGATTTTTCGATATTTCCGAATTCGGAAACTTTTTTGATTTTCCGAAAAATTGGATAGGAAATTGGAACAAATATTTTATTTCCGAAAAAATTGGAATTTTTTCCGAAAGGCCATTTTCCGATCCGATCCGGCCGAAACACAGCCCTAGATATATCCCATCAAAAATGTAATACCCCATGTTGTAATGATGATCGTGTACTTTAAAATTACACGGGGGAGCAACACCATTTACGATGTCATCGAACAATGGAGACCGATCTAAAATTGTGATGTCGTTATTTGTCCCGGCCATTCCAAAGAATGCATGCCAAATTCACAAATCATATGATACAACAGCCCCCAAGATGAGAGTGGAGACTTTTTTATAGCACTTTCTATGCATATCGTGCCATGATTTAGGACAATTACTCCAATGCCAATGCATACAATCAAGGCTACCGATCATGTCGGGAAAGGCTCTTTCTTCATTTTGCTTGAGTAACCTCTCGATGTCATTGCTATTTGGCTTGCTCAAATATCATTGTTCAAATATCTCAATAATGGCATCACAAAAATGGATTAGGCTTTCAATCGCAGTGCTTTGACCAATTTGAACATACTCATCAACATAGTCAGCTGGGACACCATATGCAAGTATCCTTAGTGGCGCTATCATCTTTTGCAACAGACTTAATCTCCCCCTTCACTTTGCATCAAATTTTTGCGTGAAATAGTTATCATAATTTTTAATTTCCTCAAAAATGTGATTAAAAAGATCCACATCCATACGAAAGCGACGACGAAATGTCTGTCGTGAATACTTTGGCTCTTCGCCCATAAAGTAGTCTTTTACAATTTGTTCATGTCTCTTCTCCCTATCATGAGAAACGTAGCGCCGACCAACAGTAGAGCCACCACGTGACCGTTTCTTTGACAAGACATTCGAAGCTATAAGAGGAACATAAGTTGCGACCATTTCGATTAGTTTACATGTTACATTAGCAGAAGATTCGAATGAGACTTCTGTGTTGATGGGCTCGGCTAATAGACTTTTGGTGATCGAGAATGAACCATCGTTAAGACTTGAGATTTCGAAGTCCGTATCGAAATCAGAATTTGAATACGACATTTGCTTGCAGTAAGCCAGTGAATGAAAAAATAATGTTATTAATATCACATAATAATGATAATTAAAATAAGGGGCATATACCACATAATCCCTCGAACATTTTTTAATACACGTCTAGTCCAATCCTTTTTATTTTGCTCCAAAAAGTCATTCACCATACTGCTGGCATGGAGCTTTAAAAATAAGAGAATATTAGTTAAATGGATGTTTGAGGGACTTTTTGGGGTAAAATAAAAGGCTTGGACTAAATGTGTATTAAAAAGTATTTGAGGGACTCTGTGGTATTTGCTCCTTAAAATAATAAGTGAGATAAACCAACCAAGAAAAAAATTTTAATGTAAGTAACCTTAAGATAAATATAATTGTTAAATTCTAATGTATTGTGGGGCTTAAAATTGAATACCCATATTTTTTAAGATTAAATTGTAAATGTATTTTTGGGTTTAAAGTCAATGTGTAGATTAGAGAGAAAATAAAAAGTAAAATAGAAGTGTACCTTTTTCAAAAAAATAATGTACTGTCAAAATGAAAAATATTGAAGATATCTATTGCATTTGACCTAATAGCTATTTGAGTGTAAAAATAAGAGTACTGTCAAACTGAAAAGATATCCGTTGCATTTGGAGTTAACAACTACTTTTTAAAAATCATGCCACATCACATGTGTAGAAATTGACCGCTGGAGAAGGGCAATAAAACCTCCCGTCCACAATTTTTGGTAGGTTGCCAGATGGATAGAAAAGTCTACTAACTGTTATCAAGAAATAGGTTTAGAAACTCAACCATTGGACATGGTCTTAGGACACTTTTTATTCAGATTTCATTGATGTAAAAGCTCCATAATAAGTAGGAACATCTAGGAGAAGAATTTACATATTTTGCACCTTTAATCCAAGAGCTTTTCTAGTTTTTCTTCAACCATTGATTTCTTCTTACATGTTCTTATTCTTCAATCTTGGTAACTTTTATTTCCAACGCTTTTATTATTATTATTTCTCATGTTTAATATCTCTTTCCAAGCAATTATGAGTTCATGCAACGTAGATAACGTAGTTTTCATTAATTTCACCATGTTAGACTAGATTTTTAAGGATTGGGATGCATGAACCCAACCCGATGTGGTTTGTATGGATATAAAATTAGTTCTCTAAATTTAATAATTGATTAGATCGTGCTGTACGGTGATAAAAAAACGTTGTAAGACTTTTGATCTCGTTTGCCCTAGGTAATCGGGATGCTTAAGAGTGCAACGCGCGTGTAGCTAATACGACACCGGTTTACTCGTCCTTTGTTTACATACTGTGCGGGCTACGATCCCTCATATATGTAATACTTGGGAGTACTAAAGACCGGGTTTGATCAATTAATTAATTTACGACTAGTTTTGTACTGGGCAACACACTAGGGTTTTGGGGATTGTATTCCCAACCTATTTTCCCTTCATTCTTATTAAGTCATTCTTAGTTAGTTAATTTTGCTCACATAGTTAATGCACTAGTCTAATTTAGTATGCATTTAGTTAATTAGTTATTTCCCATCTCAATCATCTTTTTGTTTCTTTTTAGAGTCAAGTTAGGGTTAACAGTCTTACCTTTGTCGTCACGTTCACTCGTCCTAGTTCCCTGAGGATTCGATACCCAGACTAGCCACTATACTCTGCAAGAGTGTAGTTAAAGTTTAGTTTTTTTTTGTATTGCGGTTGGAAGCTGATAATAATGACTAGCGTATTTACACGGACGCTCGGTTTTCACCTCGATCAGTGGATTAGTTACGTGATTGGATGATAGCAGTTTATTTTACTCGCATGTTAATAATTATCTTGGGGAGTGTAATTCGTATTCATGCGATGGGCTCTGACCTATTGCGTTTACTAACATTTCAGGTATAACGCTGGAGTAGCTGCATAAGAGTAATTGGAGATATTTTGTAGGTGCAGGTGGATTTTATTTTAGATATTTAGTAGTTAGATTTATTTTCCTTCCCCTCGCATTTTTATTATGAGACTTTATTTACAAATTTGATGGGCCAATCAATTCCACAGTTGTTTACAATTTTATTCACATATTTACAGTTGGATTAATGGTTGATTATTATTGGATCAATTTGATTATTATCTTGTGGAATGAAATTTTATATGCCTCATATATGTCACATGTTAAGAATGATTACTTATTTAGTGACGCCTAGTGTAGTTTGGCGATGACGACGGATAAACACCTCGTTTGTCAGATTACGCGGGATGTTATAGATGGTATCAAAGAATGGTCTTAGATCTCACAGATTGTAAGTCCATTTAGCTTCCACATTACCGATCTTAGACTCACGATTTGTACTCCTTAAGTTATTGGGTCTAGCATACGTGTTAGGTGTATTTCTTAGAGATAGGGAGCTTTGTCTTAAGGACGTTGTAGACATTGAGGTTAGAAGTAGTAATCTTGATGTAAGTATCCTCAGAGTTGATTTTGGAGACGATATTTATTGACCGATCGTTAGTATGAATTCTGGGTATATAGTGTATCGACGGAATGATGTGATTTGATTTGAGGATTTAAACGTTGTGATGACATTTAGAGCTGGAATTGAGTGGTGATTCATGGGAGGGCGTGGTACGCTGATATTTTCATATATATATATACACACACATACATATAGTTATGACATATATTGTATCTTTGATCGTGGGGTAGGTGCGTATAGGATTAAGTGTATGGCACGCGATTGTGGTATTTTACGGGTAGTCATATGTGAATCTTATTTTATTTTTGTGCGTTTACGCTTCGTCTAATTTCGAGGACGAAATTCGTGTGCTAGTGGGGAAGTATGTAGCACCCCGTGTTTGGGCCGTAAAAATCTTTATTAAAATTTTAAATTTCGAAAAAATAAATTTTGGAATCTATTTTATTTTGGTATGAAAAATGTTGTTTTTTAGTTATAAAAATAAGGTTTTAAGTGGAATTTAAATCGGGATTAAAATTTGGAAATTATAACTTTTTGTATAAAAATCGGGGGAGGATACGACCTAAGGAGAAAAAAATATAAATAAAAATATTCGGCCATTCGATCGAGCTGAATCTTTTTGTGCAGCTTCCTCTCACCTTCAACTACAACAAGATTTCAGCCAATTCCAATGGTCCGATCGTCCGTAATATTTTTTTTAGTGTTTGTATTTGATTATGACTCAAATTCTTTTTGGTATATAAACATAAAGTGACGAGTTTAGGACTTTTAAAACACATTTTAGCCTTCTTAAAAATCAGTAGCCTCCCACAATTTTATTTTCTCACATCTACAAAACCTAAACCCCATTGAACACAACTTTTAACCCAAGTTTTGAAGATTTAAATCAATTTTTCTCAATATTGTTCAAGAACGAGTCTTTATTAATATTTCGAGAGGAACACAACCATTTAATCAGAATTTTCAACCGAGTTTTCTTCAGGCATGAATACTTATATTCTCTCTCTTTAGTATTATGCGTTTTAAATATCCCCTAAACATTAATTCACAAGGTTTTCTTAAAATAAATTAGGAACCTTAATTAGGGAAACTGAAACATATATTTGGACGATTTTTATGAAAAATCTTAATATGGATTAAGACTCATAACCCTTGTGTGTCTAGGGTAGAGATTGGATTTTTGGTTAATATGGGATATGTTTGCATGTAAAAATCATAGTAATTTTATTTAAATGAAAAAATGGACTTGTGTAATCATATGAAATTATGTGGGTATGATCAAGTGAATTATTATTGTGTGCTCTTTAGACTCGCATGATGTTGAAATTATAATTGTTGAATGAAATAAATTGTGTTAACTACGACGATGGATTGAACGAATATAATTAAAGTAAATTGTGACCGCATGAGAAATTTGTGTAATTTTTGATAAATTGGAATGTGCAAATTAATTTTTTGATTATAATTATCATTACGGGGACAATGGGATTTTAGGTAGTTATGCTCTCACGTTAATTTTAGGAGTACTTGCTAGGTATGAGACTAGTAAGTATGTCTTAGTTGTGGTTAATACTTTCTAGGTATGGGACGAAGTAGTGTAGATTTTTACGGATGAGATATTCTAGGGTGGGGCTTATTTTTCATGTCGTTCCATTGATTCGATAGTCTAAGCGCGAAACTAGAAGGAAATTAAAGGTAGAAATTCATCATATATGATATGATAGGACATACTTGTGTTGGAGACCCCTAGGTATGGGAGTAGTAGGGGTAGATTTGAGGATTTATGCTCTACAGTAGGGTGGGGCTAATTTAAAATGATGAGAAATTGTGAAATTGAGAATTAATGTATAAGATAATAAATGGGTATTAAAATGAATTGGCATCGTTAATAAGTGCAGGACTGATAGAATACGGGTTGGTTGGCTATTGCGACTAGGTGTGTGGCGTTGTAATAAGTGCAGGGCTGACAGAAGATGTGCTGACTGGCTAGCTATTAGGACGTGTCGTGCGTGGAACCTCGTCAATAAGTGCAAGGCTGACAAAATACGGGCGGGTTGGCTATATATAGTGAGGGGAATGTGTGTGGTGTAAAACTTTAAACGACCATAATAAGCGCGGGACATACAATAGGGTCGGTTGGCTATGACGGCACCGCTATGAAAATAATAATAAATGTGATAAACCAATTTAAATAAAGATGATGACCTTATAGTAATTACCGTATTGTGATAACACAAGTTGGACTCAAACTTTTGGAGTGGCCTAGTTACGTGATTAGATGATAACAGTTTATTTTACTCGCATGTTAATAATTATCTCGTTTGAATTTAAATTACTCTATTATTATGTTTATTATGTATAATGCTACTGTCTAGGTTCACATACCCTAACTGGGGAGAGTGTCTTGTATTCATGCGATGGGCTCTGATATATTGCATTAACTAACATTTCAGGTATAGGGCTGAAGTAGTTGCATACGAGTAATTAAAAACATTTTAGAGGTGCAACTGGAGTTTATATTAAATGTTTAGTAGTTAGATTTACTTCCCTTCCCCTCGTAATTTTATTATGAGACTCTATTTATGGATTTGGTGGGACAATCGGTTCCACATTTGTTTACGATTTTATTCAGATATTTACAGATGGATTATTTTACTTGATATTGTATTTATTTGGATTTTAGCATGATAATGGATTTATTCTTGCATGAATGATTGATTGTTATTGGATCAATTTGATTATTATATTGTGGAATGAAATTTTATATGTCTCATATTTGTCGTATGCTGAGAATGATTACTTATTTGGTGACACCCGGTGTACTTTGGCGACGGCGGCTGACCACCTTTTGTCAGATTGCATGGGGTGTTACACAACCTTTTTAGTTTGATTTCGGTAACATAGATTTTCAATTTTTTTAAAACAAAAACATATATGTAAGCATGTATTGATAATTTGAAATACTACTACATATATTATGTTTAAAAAACATCATGTGAACTTGTCCAAATGGAAGAGAGAATTAAACTCAAGCTTTTATTAGAGATAAAAAGTTAATTGTTGAGATCACTTATAATATTAAATATTGTGATAAATGAATCTAATTAATGATATAAATTAGCAAATGAAATATAAAGCTGGTATTTTGGCATATTAAGCATGAAATATTTTGGCATATTCGCATATAAAGCTGATATTTGGTAAAATACCATATCGCAACGACCCCTACTTGCTACAATCATCATAACCATGCCAAAATATTAAGCATGAATGGGGTTTATTTTCACGATAATGTTTATTTTCTTGAGTTGTGGTTTTTGAAAATTTAGTAGTGCTCCTTAGTGAGGCATTCAAAAATATTGAAAACAATAAAAAAATATTAAATATTGATGTCTAACCCTGCATTTTCATCCACGTGGAAATAAGCGGCCTTAAATCCTAATCAACTCGGTGTTATAATTAAATTAAAAGAGGCAACACTTATTTTCGCTCCTCATTTTTTTTTTAAAAAAGTTTTCTCGTGTTAAAAGCTTCTCTTCTCTTCCTTTTTGTGTAATTAAACAAGATTAATGGGACACACAGTCACATATCACAAATATGAATAGACCGGTCATATTTGATAGTTCTTGAATGAGTTTAGTTTTACCTGCTTCCTCATTAAAGTAATTAAAATCTCATTTATCCATTAATTAAAGTAAATGAGAGAACTTATAAAAGATTTTATTCATTTAGAGGAAACATATCCAAGATATTAATTTTGGTTCACAAGTATTTACTCAACGTTGTAAAATACGATTTGTACTCCCAAATATTAATTTCTTTCTAATTCTAATCAATGATTAACTTCCTATACACCAAAATTTTGCTAAACGAGAGTTTTAGTATTGTGAATCAATTATTCAGTGCAATTGGGTCTGTTAACAGATTAATATGTGGAGCTCAATAGGATTCAAAATTATTCATTTTCTTTGGATCAGTTTAGTTGCGTAAATTGTTTGATTATATAAATTGATTTATTGTGAATTAATAAATTATAAATGAGTGGATTTGAAATGAGTTTAAATCCAATTTATATAGCCCAATTTGGTTGCGCAAATTGTTTGATTATGTATATTGGTTCATTGTGAATTAGTAAATTGTAAATGAGTTAAATCCAATTTTACACGATGTTTGGTAATTTGAAATTGATATTAAAGATTCTATGAAAAATAAAGTAAAAATATAGAAAGAGACAGAGATAGGGGAAGGGAAAATAGAGAGGGGGAGAGGGGACATGCACTTTATATGACTCCTATTTCTAATGGATTCATTTCACGCTTTTTGTGAAATGATCCAATTTTAGATTTTGCACATGAGCTAAAATGAAACAATAAATGAATCATTTCATTAATGAAATCAAACACAATTAATGAGTCAATTTATAAATTGATTAATTTATTAATGATCTAATTTACAATTTTGGAACAATCAAACGGCGCCGTAATATTTAGTAATCTGAAATTGATGTTAAACTTCTATGAGAAAAACCGATAAAAACAAATTAAGAGAAAGGGGAAGGGGAAGGGGAGGGGGATAGGGAAAGGAAGGGAAAAAAAAGGGAGTATGCACTAAAGTGACTTCTATTTCAAATTATAGAGAATTAATGTGAATGTCATGTTCCTTCATATATTTAGATTTTTAGGATAATGCTTTTCAAGTTTATAAATCTAGTCCTTGTGGTATAATGACATTTATAAATCTAGTCCCTATGGTACAATTGCCTTTATTTTTTTGATCCGCGCCAGTGACACCATTTTCATGATATTTTTAGTACAGGGACTAAATTTATAAAATTATATGAAGTATCCTATTTTTATACATTTTAAACATTATGAGAACCTTTTCCCAAAATTCCCTTCAAATTAATGCATTTCACATTTTTTATGAAATGATCCAATTTCAGATTTTACCCCCGAGTTAAAATGGAATAATAAATGAATCATTTCATTAATGAAACCAAACACAATTAATGGATCAATTTATAAATAAACCAATTTATTAATGCGTCAATTTATAATTTTCAGACAACTAAACGAGACCTTAATAAATAATAATGGTTGGATTTTATCATGCGTACAAACACGAACGATAATCTAGAAGACCCAAATACATAGAACCCAACATGAATCAGCTGTAAATATGACCAAGGAGTGGAGTTCATGTTGGGAACATCTCGCCAATTGAAGCTCTTTCCTTTTCTAAGCATTGTGAAGTAATACGCGTAACTTTTAGTGGCAGGCTTTTCAAAGAAAGAATCACTATATACTATCGAAACTTCATTTTCATCAACAATCACCCCATTTTGAAGGAATACAGAAGAACAGTTATCCTATACACCCAACTGGTGTCTATTCCCAGTCTGGAATACATTGCCAATTGAGATGGAACAAGTAGTAGAAGAAAGAGTTTGAATTCTAATCCCAAATTTATTTAACTGCATAGGGAGTAAAAGGTACAAAAGCTCACTATATAAATTTGTACATGAAAAAAAAAAAAAAAAAACTCAGCAAACCATCTTACTCGAAATTAAAGACTACTACTGTAACTTTTAACAGGAAACAAAATTTAGTAGCTACTACCCAAATCTGCTTGTGTGTCCCCTCTACCCACTTACTAGCTCTCCCGGAAGTTGAGTGATCTACACATCGCAGCCGGATTGGCATGTAACACCCGAGACGCCTCGGAAATATGATCCTTTTCATCCCCCTTAGATTGAAAGGGCTTAAAAAGTCTTCCCCCACTGACCGAACCACCAGCCTTTTCATTTTGAATCCCTAACGTGGCCCATATAGAGCTCCGTGCAGCCTCGTCCGGGTCATCAATTCTTAACGTCTTTGGAAACCAAAGGCACTTCTCGGGATTATTCTCCTTTCGTGTCTCGTTTTCTCTGGAGTTTGTTGATTTCAGCTCATTCTCACCCCTCGAATGCTTTCCTAATGTTGGTGCATTTGGAGCAGCCATTTGAGGCGGTGCAATCCACTGTACATTCCAAGAACCTGGTACGGGGCAACCCCAATACGGTGCCGCAGGGTAAAACGGCATCGGAAAACCCGGAGGAAGTAAGGCAGGTGGGGGTATGGAAGTATTCAATTGCATTGGATTCCACGGATAAGTCCATGGAGCCCCCGGGAAGCACGGTAATTGAGGAGAGAATCCAATTCCACCAACTTCACCCTTTGAATTGGTGACAGTGACTGAAGATCCACTCGAGTGATCGTCCCCGTTATCTGAACGTTTGTGGGACTCATTGGGCTTCGACTCGCAGAGTGAGGGGTCCGAGCCGAAAGTGAGAACGGTACTGTTGGGCTTCAAATTGGAATGGTGGGTCCCACTTGGGAGATCTAGTTGTGCACTTTGAAGAGCTTCCGAGACGGTTATGTGACGGTAGTGAGAGGCTGAAATCGAATTCTTGTTCTTGCGGCGGCCGGAGCCAACAGGCATGTTTCTCATGGTCCCTCCAGCTGTCCAGTATCTCTGACATTTCTTGCAAAAGTGCCGGGGTTGGCTAATGTTATAGTTGTTGTAGTAGCAGAACTTTGTGTCCATGCTATTACAACGGGGGCATGGAAGAATTTTGTCGGGTTTCTTCAGGGTCTTCTCTTCTTCTTCTTCTTCAGTCTTTGAATCTTTTACTCTTGCAGCTTCGTTGTCAATTTTCGGGTTCTCATTTGTCAATATAGAAGCATTTTCATCTGTATTCTCCTCTGGGTTCAAAGGCTGGACTCCATCCTCATTCGTATCAGATAGTTTTTCTACCAACGGATCCTGGATTTTAAGAAGAAAAACAAATTTAGTAACGGAAGTAAAGTCAATACAGAAAAAATGTGCATCATCATTCTTAACAGATAACTAAAACAGTACTCACTGCATTAACGACTAACTCGTAGATATGCCCCCTTTTATTTTTTGCCTTGACAATAGGATGGCCAATATATGAATCCACAAAATCAAATCACAACAACCTACTTCACAATTTGCTGTCATGTGTCAGATGAATAAAAAGGAACTCAATAGGAGAGAAAATTAATTTTAGCACCAACGGATTTCAAAGTAAACTATGGAACTGATAAAACTATTTCGTGCAAAAAGGCACTGTTTGAATTGGGGAAGAACTTCAATTCCAAGCTGTGGACATGAAATCAACGCAAATTTCGTTTAAAATTTTCGAACAGAATTGTTCAATTCCGATTCCAGAGATTGAGAATCAAGTTCCCCAAAACACCCTCTGTTACAAAAGGTAAATATATTAATTGTCTGCAAGTCATAAAAAATAAAAAAATAAAAGTAATTGTCTGCCTTGTAAAAAGATTTTTACGCTAACAATAGCCTTCTAAGCTAACTTCAATTGCTTTGACTTGAAAAAAAATTAATTCATACGTCTATTTATTTCTGTTAAAATAATTAGGGGAAAAAATAATTCCACGGAATTACATCTTGAGCCACTTGTTTGCCAAAATATATGGGTTATCCACAGCAGGATCTAAAAGGAACACATGAAATAAGTATCCAGTGACATGTCTAAGAATCGTAGGTCTGTATACTGAAGTAAATAAACACTAGTTCCAAAGACAATCAATCCCATATTGAACCTCAACACAAATCCAAATCATCCAACCAAGTAAAAGCATAGATCCACCGAGTTTCTCATTTAACGTTTAAAAAAAATTGGTATAAACGGTTGAAAGAAGGAAAACCATACCTTTGGTGATTCTCCGGTACAGTGGGTGTTGTCAATGTCATGTGAAGTATTAGGGGTAGAAGGGAGAGGAGGAGGAGGAGGAGGGACTCCACGGGAGTCAGCGGCTGGTGACGTCATCTCCGGCAATTGAATGGTCTTTCCAAAGAGTTTTAAGTCTTTACCTTCCGACATAAGTGTGTGTGATGATTTTGGGATAGGAGGTGAGAGCCGTTGTGATGGATAGGGTTGAGTTATTTTTTTGGTTTGTGAGAATATGTGTGGAGTTATTTTGATTTGTTGTGTTTGGAACAGCAGATTTCGATGGGTTTAACCAGGTGGGAGTGCCTCGTCATCAGGCAGGAGCGATTTTGAGCCACAAGTTGTGTATGTGGCCGCCTCTTCTTCTCTCTCTTTCCACTTTTTGATTCTCACCTGCAAGTTGCAATATTAAAGTGGGGGACTCGGGAAAAGCTCTTTTTACGTTTATGTCCGAATTCCTCGCTCATTCCCACCCACTCAACTGCACTTTTCATTCATTTGCCTCACTTTTCTTTAAAATAGAATTTCTCTTTTTCATAAAGCGCCTCTCTTCCGTGTTTTTGCCGAGGTTTTGGTTCTAGATATCCGCGGCAAGGAAAAAGACAAAATATAGGCTGGAAATGGTTAATTACACTTTAGTGTTTATTGCCTCAAAATGTATTTAGGCTACTTTTAAGTTTCATTATCATTCTATAGAAAAGTTGTCTGTTTCAATGTCATATATATATGACTAACTCCTCTATAGTACTCTTATTTTATCTTTATTAATTTTAACAACGAAACACTATTCTCCGGAGTCATAACCTGCTCTCATAAAAACAACAAAACCATCCAACTCAAGGTCAACATCTATCTTGTGGTTATGTGTATTTAGATTTTGATCCCTTTTGCTTATTAAATACTTATGCAATAAATTAGGTTAATCATAAATTATGGGGGAACATGGCCTTAAATCCCCTCAACATTTTAGGAATTAATAAGTGCATGCACTCATGTCATTCAGTAGTTCAGTGCATTTTGATAATAATGCACTCATGCATTAACGGTGTATTATTAATATAACTCTATTGTAATACCCCGTATTTTTATGGCTTTTAATTATGAGATTTATTAAATTAATTTGGAATAATTAATTGAAAATTAATCCGGATTTAAATGCTAGCGAGACGAGAGTTAATATTTGATTATTATAATGTTGTTGAATATTACTGAGTGATTATGGTAATATATGATTATTGAATTTATTAAAATTGTTGTGAGTTGAAAATACGACAGTTTCGGTAATTAAGTTGGCTCGCGCATGTCAGTCGTGTCAGGACCCAGTTTAATGGATTTAAAAGTATTTTATTTTTATATCATCCGTATGAGCATTTTGAGTACGCCAATATGTCCAAAAGGTTCGAGATAGTCAGAAAACACTAGCTGGGGGTTTAGTTTGGGTCCGGGGCATTTTTAGGCATAACCGGCAATCCAGGAGGGTATTTTAGTCATTCCTATTTTTGGGTGAATAGTGACCCACGAATTTTAGACAGTTAATATCAGCCAACACTTGAGTCCCTTAGAGTTTCTCAACCAAAAATCATAAACGGCCATTAGAGTAGAAGAGAAGGAAATTTCCAATGGACAACCACCACTTAGAGACTTTTGCACCACCGTCACCACCACCGGATAGATCGGAAAGCAAGGATCATCCCCATACCGTCTACTTCATCGGATCAGAATCTTCATTACCAGGCAAGTGATTTAACTTGCAATAATTTAGCGCATATATCATCCATGTTAGGTTAGAATTGGAGAATAACCTTGATTAATGATAATCGAATGGATTTGAAGAATTGAAATGGTAATTTGTATAGGTCTTACATGTAGTTTAACGTTGGAGATAATAGCAGCCAAGAAATTATGATTTATGGGTAGAGAACAATAAATTTGTAATGAATTATATAGTGTTCTTGAGCAAAATAGGAGAAATAGGGTTTTTATGAAAATTGGGCGTTTTAATCCAAGAAACTTATGATCCATAAGGATTTAATGATTCTATAATACGTTAGAGATGATGTTGATATGTTAACATGATGATTAGTGAACTTTCTTGGGAGTTTGGGACATTGTAATGAAGAATTAGAGGTGTAAAAAGGATGAAACCCATAACTGTTTAAGAGAACTCTGGGCTAATACCTGCTTGATCGATCGATAGACTCAAGAATGTCGATCGATCGACGATTGATCGATCGACCCCTTTTCTTCGATCGATCGACCCCTCTTGATTTTTGGCATTTGTTTTCCCTTAAAGCTTAATATAAATCCCAAGGCCGATGATGATTCTTAGGATGTTTAAATTGATATTGTGGGACTTAGTTAAGGTCAGTAGGGTCTTAGTTGATCCCGGGAAAAATGGTTTACCTTATGGAATTGAATGTTATTGCTTACGAGGGTCTACTGAGTGAGGTACGATTAAAAATCGTTCGAATTGAACTATAATGGGAATTAATGATGAATGGACACTTAGGATGACCGAGTCACAATTTCATTTCATTTATTCATGTGACTGTTTGATAGTGTTTTGAGATAATATATCATGTCATCCATGTGCTTTATAATGTTTGGAGTCATTAAGATGTTATTAGATGATACTTCCTACATGTTAACTCGTTATTTCCTTTATTGCATACGTGCACATATTTGTTTGATTAGTGTACTTGTCTATCACATGTTGGTCAAGTGTTTTCATCTCAATCCTGTCCTTAAAACAAACCAAGTGCAATAATACGAGAGTAATAAAAGTAGTGCATGTAAAACCCATTGCCCGTGAGGAATTTTCTTTATATTTAAAAGAATTATGAGTGAAACGAAAAGGGCTACGAGAGTGTATTATTGACTCTGCGTGAAAGCCACCGTTTGAAAAGATCCCGCACAAAAATTAAGGCAATAAAAAGATGATATATGCCAAAATTTAGGCCAATAGGTTTTCTCTAAGTTGAGAATTTATTACCTCTTTAGATATAAAAATTGCATTATTATATATGAGGGAGTTTGTTGGCTATGTATCAATGGATTTACACGTCCTTTGAAAAATTCTCGAAATGGCACTAAATAGTTTTGGATGTTATTGGTGTGAAAATTACTTAGGCTTTGATTTTTTGATTTTATTTATTCGATATCATCTAAATCCAACAATTTTACACCCAAGGATAATTTTTTATGTTCATTCGGTAGGAGTACACTTATACATCGTGCACATATGCTTGATTGAGTTGATTTACCGTTTGAATTTGTTCACACCCATTAGTTCCATATCCATGATTTGGTTATCTTAATGTTATTCATGATGTTTTTTTTTGTAAAGTGTTTTTGTTTGAAAAAAATTGAAAAATTGAAAAATAGTTTGCGGATCCTTTCAGTATTTCCTCTACAGGTACATAGTTTGATCCATATTTTTGATGTTTGTCGTGACACTCCATGTTTTGATTATTTATTCATTTTCATGTCTATTTCGTTAAAATAAAAAGGGGGAAAACGAATTGGGGGGGGGGGGGGTGCATTTGGGGGAGATTTTATGATATTGATTGATTTATTCTTATATCATTTCAAACTCGATTCATCACGAAGGTATTTGCTTTGTCTCATGTGTGTAGGTACGAAGAATTGATGATTAATGGATTGCACACCCCGATGAGAAAATCCTATTTGATGTTGAAGATTTTGAAGAAAAGTTCTAGTCCTACATGTTTATTACCTTTTCACTTTTGGGTTCATGGGAGGGTATTAGATTTGTATAGGCATTTGATTTGATAATTCATATATTTTTATTTTTTTCCGGCATAGATATAAGGGGTGATTTGTAAGGACATGATTTTATAAATGTCCGTTATCAATTTAATATGTCGTATACTGATGCACCATCGAAGAACGTTACAGATCAAATATGCATCTAGATGGATCCGAATATCAAGTTCTTCAACAATCAAGACTTTGCAAGATGAATATGGTAAAGATTATGTTTTTATTCCATAATTATTCACTTTAATTTTGGGATATTTTTCATAAAACATTTTCTAAGTTTGGAGCAGAGCTTTAAAAGTTTTTGGCGGTTAACGAGGAAAATATAAATGAAAAAAGTTTCATTTTTAACAATCTCATTCGAACGACACCGTATGTCGTTCAAACGATAGTGTGTCGTGCGATGTGAACCTGTCGTTGAAACAACAGTGTATATCATTCAAACGGCATGCTGTCTCGCTTGAACGGACCACCGCCTTAATTTTTTATAAAAGGTTCTTTCCAACTCCATTTTTCACAAGAAGTATTTTTCATTCTGCAAACATTGAAAATCGGCAGAAAGCTTTTGGCATCTTCTTTTAATGTTTAAACACCTTGTTTTTAATTCACAAAACCATCCCAATCTTATGTGAACTGTTTTGGAATCCAAGAACAAAACTTCGCTATTGTTCAACTCCTTGTAGAGAGAATAAATATACACCAGACTGAGGTCAAATTAGGGAGTGTTTCGGTATTCTTGGGCTGAAGATAGGACTGCGGTCTTTGAGGTTTGTTACGTGTGGATCTTTGCTGAACACAGAACTGCGTGTTCTTGAGGAGTAGCTGCGGTTGTTCCTTTACTGACGACACCTGCGGGTATTCGTGTATCAAAAATCTATTTCATTATAACCGTGTAAGTTGTGATTTATAATTATAGTGGAATAAAAGGTTTTTCCCTTGTGGGGGATTTTTCCTCATAGTGTGACTATCTTGTAATTTGGTTTCCTTTACATGCTTATTGCTTTATGATTTCATATCACTTAGATGCATGTGTTAGGACTGAATGAAAACTTGGGTTTAACTAAAATTTGGATCAATTGAAATTGGTTTTATTTGAGAAGTTGCAATTATTCCGTTGTAGCACTCTCAAAAGAAATACTAAAAAGTGTGTGATGAAAGTGAGTGAAATATAACTAAATGAGGGAAATAAATCAATGGATGTAAATCCACCCTAACTTTACACTATTAACACTAATTTGTTTCAAATTGATTGATTTCCAAAATATTCATTTAATTCAAAAGGTAATTCTCATTACACTAATGAAATAATGAAATATTATTTTAGAAAAAGTAATTTTAATTCACACAACACTACTCAAAATGAATTAAAATTAATCACATGAATCACCCGCTAGGATCAATTCACCCAACTAATTTTAATTATACAAAATAAAAATAAGAGTATGAGAAAATTATATTATGATTTTAATCAATTTGATAAGCCGATCTCTAGATTGAATCAAATGATAAAATGATAACACAATTTTCAATCCTTTCTCTAGGATGATTTTCCATTTCTCAATGTGAAAATAAGAGTAGTAATTAAATTTACTAATCAAAGGAAATCAAAAAAATTAAAATTAACAAACTAAATCAATTGAATTCATGGAGGTTCCAATTCATCCCTTGAATGGGAGATTAGCCCTCCACAATAATCATCCAAGATATAAAATAAATAAATAAAAGCATGCAAGGATTAAACAAGATGAATTAGAGAGGAATATATCAAACCCAAATATGCCTTTGATTACAATGAATTTCTTCAATTATATTTCTCTTAATTAAATTACAATCACTCAATTTATTTTTTCCCCTAAACTAAACTAAACTAAAATAAATAAAATATAATTTCTCTCTTTATGGTATTCTCTACTAGCTTCCAGGTCTTAGTTCTTCTTTTATATGTAGCAAACATGGTGCTAGGGGAAATTTAGAGATTTAATGGTGCATGTCGGTTTAATGAGGTGTGGAGAATGTGAGGGTAGTTTTGGAAGAAAGGGTAAAAAGTCTTTTAAGACATGTTGGGGTTTTGGTTGGACACAATGCAAGAGGTGAAAAAATTCGGACAAAGGATTTATAGGACAAAAGGTAGGTGGATGGGTATGGAGGGTTCTGGGTTTGATAGAGTTGGGTCACGGGCTCGATCTAAGGAGGGAGGTAGGATCTTGGTAATGGATGTATGATGATGTGGAGTATAGGAGTTGGGTTCAATTGTAGCTTTTCTGGTTTATGTTCGAATAATGGGGCAGGTTTAGGTAGGAATTAAGTTGGGTTGGATTATCAGGCGGGTGTAACTGGGTTTTGATTTCGGCTTTATGGGTCTGGTGTAGATGGGATAGGGATGTAGCAGTAGGGGTCACGATCGGGTCGATTTAGAGGTAAGGTGTTGAAACGGTTTTGTGTTGGGTTTCGAGTTAAAATTTGGGTATGATTGGGAGATATAAGGCATGTGGTTGGAAGTTTTTGGTGGGTTTTGGTTATGGGGGATTAGGTGAGAGAGAGAGAGAGATGGTGGAAGATGGTTAATAGTAAATGGGTTAGTTTAGTGTGGTGAGGTGTATGATAGTGGTGTGTGAGTGTTTAGTTTCGTAAACAAAACAAAAATAGAAATAAAATATTTACAACCTAAAAATAAACTCCAAGATTAAAAATATAAAATCTACTATAAAATCTACTGAAACTAAAAAAATAAACTCCTAAAAATATTTACAAATCTAAGAAATAATTAAAAAAAATTAATTTCGTAATCTAAAAACAAAAAGACTTAAATTAAAATAATACTAATAAACCTAACCTAATAAAAATAAAATACAATAAAATATTAATAAAACTAAACTAATAATAAAAACTAAAAATAAAATGAACTCACACCTAATATTTTAACATTTAAAAAAATATAAAAATAAATGACGCACGATACGAACTTTAAATGTATACAGCTGTATGCACAAATAAACCCTAAAAATATACATCACTAAAATAAAATATTAAGTAAATTATAAATTATAATTTATAAATTATAAACAACTGAAATAAAAATCTAAAAGATGCAAACTAAACATACACGAGCCTCGGCCATGGATTAGGGAGGTCTGGGCTTAGTTATGGGATAGGGTAATAGGTACGGGGATTGGGGTTTATCTCCTTTAACCTCATCCCTGCTGTATTTTGCCTTGCCTTTATACTTTAAACTCCATAAGAGGCATTTGACGATAAACATGAATACGCATAAGACCAATTTTTTACCGAGAATTAGCAATTAAAAACCGTCTATTCGGTATTTTATTTAAATATTTTTAGATTCTTATCACACCACCCTAAACAAAACTTTGCTAGTCCCCGAGCAAAAATAGAGAGAAAGAAAGATAAGAAACTAAAAGTGTGCCACTTTTGCGGGCACTTGCGATTGTACTTAGCATGTGGAATAAGCCTTTAAACCTATAGGTTACCCTACATGACAAGTTTTATGTCGTGAGGGTTTGTTGTGAATGTACAAACAAAATTCAAAAATTTATTAAAAATGATTTATTGAAAGGGCAGTCTTTTATTTAAAGACTTCACGAAATACAATGTTCAACTATGAGTGTATGGCATAAAATTACTTATTACCAAAGGCGTAAGCGTGTGTTGTGTGAAACAATCTCAAGTATCATGAGAGTAATTCCTAAATCGCCTTTATTGAATAAACACTTTGACTTGAAATCTCACTAGATATGTCTCTCTGAATTGAACTCTTTGAGATTTGGGTAAGTGTATCTCTCTAGTGTGTGAGGAGGTGAGTAAATGTAAACAGGGTCAAACGCCTCACACACTTATAAGAAATGACGTATACATGAAAGAATTTGATCTCATGAACGAATGCTAACTCCTATTTTGAGAATGTCGAGCCATTTACCACTAACGGTATTTATTCCCTCATTTATGGATCGCAAAATATTCTAAGCACCCTTCACGCTCTCGTAAGTCATAACGCGTCTAAACTCTTCAGTGGTCACATAAAAAAAAATTGCGTTGACACCCCTGGAATTAAAAGTCACGACATTCTTTTCATCTATTGTCCTAGAGGCATACACTTTAAGAGAACCACCTTAAGTTGGAGGAGTCCACCCATACTCAATCAAGTTCCAAACGTTCTCGTCGATTGATTTAGGAAAAATTACATTTGTGCCTTCCAATAGGGATAATTTGACCCATAAAAAATTGAGGTCATCCAACGGAACTACCCTCTCGATTTAAATCCATCTAAACTATAAATAAGAAAAAATAGGGATCTAACACAACAAAGTAGGGTAACCCGCTCTGATACCAATATGAGAAAACTAATACGTCCTAGGGATTATAGACAAACACCATTAATTTTTAATTTTCACAATTTTAGTATACTTTGCACCGAATAAAAAACAAAAGTGTTATGTGAAAATAGTTTGCCAATTTTAGTCTTTACCTACGCATGATCTAGGTGAGTATAAGAAAGAATTAAATAAACATCAAACCACAACACGACGATGTACGAGAAAAACCCACAAGGGAAATTTTTTTGAATGACCCAACCACATAAGTCCACTATGATATAAGCAGGTTTACAAGAACAACTTAGACGAACACATAGACTTGATGCCTTTAAGCCTTGATGAGCTTCCTCATTACTTTTAACCGTCTTCGCAACCACTATTGGATGCCTTTTAGCAACCACACAATGCAGGAGCATTCCCTATCTCGGTATCCTACCGATCTTACTTGTCTTCTGACCAGTTCAACCGCCACTCAATATAAATATTGTCTCTACCGCTTAAAATGCTCATAGTCTGAAAAACAAACCAGTATAGGGTAACACATAAGATATTCCAAACAAATAAATCGATGTAGGATTCTTGCTTGTTAAACATAGGTGTAAACTTGGGTTTATAAGGCACAAGATATAACTTAGAAAAATGTTTTCGGAAAAACCCTCTTTAAAAACTGATACCAGACCTAAGTATGTATAGAAAACACAAATTTTAAGGCAACACATTTTTTGAGGCAGTTCATTTGAATGATAATCAAGGTTCGTTTGAATGAAACTACCATTCTCGTTCGAACCAAATACAGGTTCGCTTGAACGAAATGTTATTCTCTCTTAAATGATGATCTAATGACCTTTACACGATATTTTTCAATAATCAGTCAAATGTTGTTTGAATTTCATTTGAAACTCATTTGAAAAATATACCTAAAGTCATTTGAACAAAGAATAACCTCATTAAAACAAAACACTAATGTCGTTTGAACGATAGACGAAATTCATTCGAACAAAATAAAGTCAACAAAATACTTCTTCTTTTAAAATCCATTTTACAAAAAAGGTCTCAAACAAATTTCATAAAACAACACCCAAACTTAATCCAAGGAATTAACACAAATATGTATTCATACCTTCATTAAGTTCCCTCAGATGTTGAAGACGAAACTCGACACATAATCTAATGTATCCTCGATATAGCTTTAGCTTTGCTACAAGGTATTCAATCACAAATCATAGGCTTGAAGTACATAAATCAAATCCTTACAACCTATGACTCAAACAAAGTTTGTTCAAACATGGAATTAAGTCAATACATATAAATTAACTCAATTCAGAAAAAATTGTCCTTATAATCACATACCGGGCTAACAGACACCTCACCATTTTCCACTAATTCCTAGTGAGTCAAAGACATATATAAAATCGACAAGAATCTCAACACACCAATATGTTTATCGAATGATCATTAAGGTTTCCTTGAACACACTTCAAAGTTGTATTGATTTCACTCTTGATGAAACCCGTAAAGAACCACACTATCACAAAATCTTCTGAGGATGACGTATCCTAAGTTTAAAAATATTTAGATGAACAAAAGTTTTTTGAGGTTCACAAAGTTTAATTCTTCTTATTTGTTATTGATCAACCTAAGACAAGGAGAAAGATGGAAAAGGAAGAACAATCTTCTTTCCATACAAAGGTTTTAGGTTCTTAAAACTGGTAACACAAAAACTTTAGACTTTTTCATTTAAATATTTGTGTTGAAAATATGCTAATCCATTTGAAAGAAAAATGCTAATGGGGTATTTAATCTAGAAGGCATGTACCCACTTTAGTTGGTAAGGAAGAAAGAGAGAGAAAAAAAGACCCCATTAGCTAAAAAATGTTTTCTTAATAATATCTAAAAAATATCTTTTATATTGTAGAAAAAGTAAATTTATGGGCGACCTTCGTTAATCCTTCGTTGAAGTGCAGTGGTAACTTTGCTAGAATAAACCTTCCGCGAAGTAAGGTCACGGGACATATCAGAGTTGTTCCATAAGACAATAGGTAGTAGACGTGGCCCACGAGATATTTTGTGAAGCTAATTGCTTATTATCTGCAACGAGATATCAACGAAGTTAAATCATAGATACCTCTAACATTTGTATAAAAGAACCAAGGAAGTACAGGACCAACAAAGGTAAACCTTCATTCCTGGTGAATACTTTGATACATCATTCTAATCGTTTTAAACATATAATTTTATAGACAAAATTAATATGACATTTGGAGAAGATAAAAGCATAGATTTACACTGTATGGTTTTAAAAACATTTAAATAATTTATATTTTAAAAACAATAAAAACTAAGTTCGCTAGGTCATGCTTACTTTTATCTTAAAGTGATCGATGTGTTAAAATAATGAAAGAATTTGGATTCAATATCTTCAACTTTTATGTATCTTTCCCAAAACCTCTTAGATAAAATGTGTTTTGGAAACCGAAATAAGATCATCTAACAAAGCGAGGGGATAACGAGTGTACTATACACTTATAGGCAACAAACCTACCATCCACTAATTAAATTATAAGATAAATAAGAATGTTGGCTTGCTATTGAATTTTTACAAGTTAGTGGAGTTAGTCACATACCTATCCTTCACCAAACACTTGTATATGTAAGTTAATGGGATAAGAGATATTTGAAAAAATATATTAAGCATTCATAAATACATGATATGGATAAAAAAAGGATAAACATAAAACAAAACTTGTCAATCATTGAAAAATGGCAATGAGGTCTACAATAGATATGTCCAAAATACCTAAATCAAAAGAAAAAGAAATATCCCTACTAACTAGGGTAATAAAGGTAAACTCCCCTTAAATTTCAGCGTCCTTACTTCCTTGCCTTGCTTGAGCTTCAGGAAGAACAAACTTAGTCATCATCTAATTAAATTCTTGGCTAGGTGCCAATAAAATCTTGATCGTCGCTAATATATAACATTTCAAGGGGGTTCTCAAGGTAGACTAGAATGCTCTCATTGATTATACCAATGTTCATCTCGATAATTCAACCTTTCCTGAATGATTTCGTCTAGGGTTTAGGGTAGTCGAGTTGCATAAATACCTCCTAAATGTCAGCTTTAAAACCTTCATCAAAGGCTTCTTCCTTCTTCTTCTCCAGATCTCCAGCAAATGGGAAACTTTTATCTCTAAAGGATCAACTTATGAAGTGTCTTTAACAAAAAGACTTCTTCAGTTCGGTGAACTAGGAATATATAAGAGAACATGTATGCTCAAAAGATCCATAATATTATATTGTCTTATCCCATTCTAAAAAATATTTGAGTCATAATCTAAGTTGTCCCAAAAAGTTTCATGTTCAAGATTTCATGACCAGACTTCTTCATCTTTATCCAAAAATCTACCTCAAGCCATGACCAATGATATTGTAACTTTAGGATAAAGGTAAAGGACTTAGAATGACTTACTTTACCACCCTTTTTTGACATAACTGAACTTAAGATTTTCTTAAATTGGAAAATGTGTTAAAACTGTGTATGAGTTGGTTTGGACAAAATTAAACAAACATGCTATGCAATATACATTTCTATAGAAAAATATTTTCATAAAAATTGCATTCTTATGTGTGTATTTTAAGTATGAGTGATTCTGATTGAGAAAAAAAAATACTTGATGTGTTGTACAAAAATATTTTCAAACTTTTTGAAGGCAAATACTCGTTCAAATTTTTTTGACAAGGCGCGACTTGCCTTGCTGCACTTTCACCGTAGCGACGATTTTTTCGCTCCAGCGATAGTCTGTCATCAGTTCTCTTGACCAAGTAAAAAATTCCCTAGTTTTTGGCGTGACCTATACCACTTTAGGATTTCCACAATGGTGCAATGTCTTAATGCAATGACATCATCACCACAACGTCAAATCTGACATAAAAAGAAAATCTGCCCAAAAGATGGCATTGAAAATTATGGAAATTCTCTTTTAGTATCATATCTTTTAAGAAACTACCTATTTTGTATGGTTGAGAGTGAGTTATACGGTTTGATATTTTGTGTCCACAGGTTTGAAAACATCTATTTAATTCACTCTCTTATTCCTCATAATATATGGTTGAGAATTTGAGAAATGTTTTCAGTATTTATCCAGATAAAAGAAATAAGTTTTTCTTTGAAGCAGATAATTTTTTGTATTTTTGAGATATCTATTATTCTGATTCAAGTTTAAAGTTTTTGAAGTTTTATTACTTCTCTCAAGTCTTGAACAAACATTTGGTAAAACTTGTTCTTAAGAAACTTTAAACAATTTTGATATCTCAAAATTAGTTGTGAGTTTATTTTTTTTAGCCAAAGACTCTTTAAAACTTCCCTCAACCTTTAAGACCCTCACATCCTAGGAAGTTAGATCTATGAATATTGGCTTTTCACTAATTCCTTTGAACACAAAAGTTTTCTCTTCAAACATTAAAAGAAGAAACTTATTTTGGTACAAACGCAACATAATCAATGGCAGTTAACACCTGCAATATGATGAGTGATTGGAGAGAAATTCGAGCTTTCTCTTCCAAATAGATGGTGAAAAAAGTGTCTTGTGGAGGTTGTGCATTATTGACTCTAGGAGAGGTTCAATTTTGTAAGTAATTTATACCTTTTGTAAAACTTTACATATATAGTGGAAGGTGTAGGTTTGGCTTGAAGTTTTTCCCACAGGGGTCGGTAAGATGATTCTTTATGATGTTGACATGATCGTAAGAGTGTCATTTCTAGTTTCTAGATGAGAATCTCGATTGGAAACTTCTTGCAAAGCCTGCATGGCCTATAAAATATAAGTAAAAAAGGATCGATCAGTACTGAAGAATTTGAAATACTGTAAAGGAAAAAGAAAGAGAGTTAAAATTAACTAACCCAACCATGTATCGGAGACCTTCCTTATGAAGGTGGTCCACATGGAAATTTCTTAAGGCCTACATGTCTTTGGAAAGATGAAGGGCTGAGCAATATAAAATCCAACGTTGAAATTTTGATATGTCAAATCATTGGTGGTAATGGTCTCATTGCCCTTTAGAAAAGTAACCATCCAAGGTTAGTCCTACTGGGGATTGAGGTTATGAAAAACTTTGATTACCCAAATTTTGGATCGATCATGCATCGGAAAGAAGAAGGAAATCAACATATAAATAATATATCTAAGTTTTAGATCCCCATGCTTCTTTGGATCTTGTATGTGAATCGATACGAAGTATAATATTTGAATAAGATGACTAGGATCTTCCTGTATAAGATCATATGAAGTAAGAACAGTATGTGGTCACCATTCGATACTAGGATCTTGAATCTCTTAAGTAGACATTTATCTTGTTCCACTCATTTTTCTAATTATTTAACTGTATCCTTCCTCACCTTGGCTTTAATATCCATTATCTCTATATGTGTGCGTGTGTATTAGTTTGATAAAAATGATTACAATTTCTTTCATACTTAGGAAAACACGTCCTATAAGTTATTTATACATTGGAAAATGAAGAACTTAGAAAAAAATGATTTCCTAAAAAGAGGACCTAGTTCGATCAAGAATTTCTAAATAGGGGATCTCGTGAGAAACTTGACATTTATTGAAGGATTTTTCTTACAATGTTGTTCCCTCGTTTGAAATAACTTTAAATGAGAGAATCCCTCCAAGAAATTCTACTCTAGTGTCAAAACTATTATTGACTAAAAGAGTTTAGAGTAACGAGAGAATTAACGCCTTACTTATTTAACAAAGACTATACTAGGGATTTAAGGATATATTATTAAATTGGCTTCCAAACAGAACATGGAAATCACAAATTACAACTAAGTATTTTATTTTCATTATGTTGAGTAGTAACTAATTCCACTAAATAATTATAGCTAATCTCTAACTTAATTATCTCATAATACTTGAATAAGAAGGCATTATTAGTAAATATAGGTAGTGCATAATTTGATTCCATGTGTAAAGCATGCAATACCCTCTTGGAAAAATTCAGCTTTCCACTAATCGATTTTCAAGAACGTGTTATTTATTCCTCGATATGAGACTTAACGTATTTGATAGTCCACCAAATTATAAAATAAACCACTGATCAACTTTGTCGGTAGAATCAAAGCTTATTAGATTAAGCGGGTATCATAATTTAGGATATGTTCCTGACCCAAATTGTAATAACCCTCGCTTATGAGAACATATTTTATGTTTATTTACTAGATATGGTAATTAGATATAAAATGTTGAGTTATGGATTGAGTATTAAATTAATGTAGAAAAGTTAAAATTTACCATGAAGTTGCATATTTACCGTAACTATAGATGAATATTGCCATGTTATGTTGTATAATATCATAAGAATTAAAATGATATTTAGCTCAATAATGAGACCGGAACTTAAAATGAATTATAAATTTTCCAAATGATAATTTGGAGGCCGTAGTTGAGTCCGGAATGTGCGAGATATTCAATTATTGTACCATATTGTATTTTGAGGTTTTTGGCACTTTTGACTGGTTATACCTTAAATATGCAGTTGCGTATTATTTTATCGCAATATTGGTCAATTAAGTTGGAATTTTGACTAATACCACGACTTAGTCTTACTAAGTCTTCTATTTTCCCACGTTTCATTCCGTAAACCTAGAGAAAGCTTGAGAGAGGAAGTGAAAGAGTAGAGAAAAGAAAAGGGATTGAAGATTGAGGGAGGATTCTTGCTTCTACACAAGGAAAATCTGCATTTTCTCAATTGAGGCAAGTTTTCTACTTGCTATTTGTGGGTTATGATAAATGATTTGTTATGATAATGATGTATTAATCATGGTTTAGTTATTTTAGGGTTTTCTTTGTGTATTTGTGGGTTTTGATCCATTAAAGAATGTTTTGGGATGTTTGATGAGGTTTAAAGTAATGTTCAGGCATTTATTCTCTCGTATAGTTTTATAATAATCTAGGAGATCTTAGAGTCAAATTTGAAGACTTTGGGAGTTATTGTGAGCTAGGTTTGACTTGATAGTCTATAATGAAGCCAAAAAGGAGTCTTTGGAAAATAATTTGGAGAGTCTAACTATTTATCGAGGTTGTTATGCTGATACGAAATACGTATAGTTCCGGATAATCTTAATGCATTTGATAAAATGTAAAATGGATAAAGTAAATGACAATTTACTAAATCAAGTAATGGAAATTAATAAAATGGATGATACACACCTCTCTAAATACCATCTTAAGGAAAGTCTGTGTGTGAGGTGAAGCCCCCTGGCTAATGAATGCAGGGTGGATATAGTCCTAGGCCTTATGATCGCTTGTTTATATATTTCTGCGATGGGTAGGAGATTTCGGGTGTGGTTTTGACTATCCCGCAGGCATATGGCCGCTTCCCGACGTTTCGATAGGATCCCAGGTTGTCTTATGTTAGACCCTGGAAGATGATGGTTATTTGGGGGCGCGCACAGTGGGGAAACCCGGACGGGCAGTCTTAGAATCGTTATATATACATATATACTTATAACTATTCTAATTATCGAGTTGGACTCGATGGAACATTAATGCCACAAAGATCAAAGTATATGCCACAAAGAGCATATAATTGAGATTAGTGCCATATAGAGCACATAATAATAATTGTATTCCTGATAAGGAATGGAAAGAAGATAAAGTGAAAAGTATGAAAGATGAGAACGGTTGATAAGTTTTCCTAATTGCATCTATAATAGATTCTTTCCTTGTAATCACTAAATTTCCTTAATTGTATCTTATTGTTACCATGCTAGAGTACTACCTTTATCATCCATGCTTATCTATTCTTAATTTTCATACTTGTCATTTATCTGGTGATTCACATAAAACCGGGCTCTGACCGGTTCTTCTTTATTGTTGTGCATATATATATATATGTTATATCCGCTCAGGTGTTCCACCGCAAGGTCGCCCGTAATGAACTTCCTATTCCCGTGTTTTGAGGAGCCGTGACATTTTGCGGGTATCACGGGACATGTTGTGTAGACGCCTTCTTAATTGTTTTCTAGTTATGATCAGTCCCTACTCGGGCGTGTGGCCCAAATTGTTATAATTGAATAATGGATGTATTAAGTATCACATAAAACTTGTTGTATATTGTATGTATTTCATTGACCGGCGGTTCATTAGGTCCTTTCTTTCATTGTTGGTTTATATATATATATGCTTGTGGGAGTTTCCACCCTCTTTCCTATTACGGGTTGTTGAAAATGCTTTATTTAAATCGTAAAACTAAAATTTTTGACGACACGTTTTTTTGAAATCCTGTGTGGTTATTTCGTATACTCTTTATGTTGTTGCGATGCTGAAGATGATTCCATTAATGATTCCTGTATTTTTAGAGTATCGGGCTGGCCACCCCTTATTTCGGATACCGGGTTATCACAGATGGTATCAGAGCATCAGGTTCTAGAGTCTTTAGGATCTATGCGGACTCATCATGTTTCACCGTAGAGTTCTTTGACATAGAGCTTAATGTTAGGACTGTTTTGTTGCTTATGTTTGCGATCTTCTGCTACATAGATCGTTTTATGTAATATTCTAACTCTATCGTTTCTCTATCTCAGATGCCACCTAAGGGAGGACGTCCCGCTCGACGTAGTAGAGTTGTAGAGGATGAGGTTGGTCCTCCACCGCCACCATCGGGGATTATTAGTGCCGCAGATGTGGCAAATATAGTGGCCCAAGATGTTAATGCAACGATGACTGCAGTGGTACAACAAATGCCACAAGCTTAACCACGGGGGCAAGAGGCACAAGTTCCTACGGGACCTTCTCCGTGGGAAAGAGTTAGAGAGTCTTTCTTGAAAGGTCATCCCACGGAATTCGATGGAGGTTCGGATGTGATAAGGGCAAATCAGTGGAAGAAAGACATGCAACGCCATCTTAGAATGGTGGAATGTAGTGAGGAGAAAAAGAAAATCCTTGTTACTTTCAAGCTTGTCGGATCAGCCTTACATTGGTGGGAGTCAATGACTACACCCGAGCAAAGGGATACGATGTCGATCATTGATTTTTGGGCTTTGTTTGATGGAAAGTATTTCCCTCCCGCAGTTCAAAGGGAGATGCAAAGAAAGCTTCAAGATGTAGTTCAGGGGGAGAGATCCGTGGCAGAGTATGAAGAAGAGTTCACTCGGCTAGCAAGTTTTGTGCCGGATGAAGTGACTCCAAAAGCGAAGAGAATCTCCAAATTTGTGGGAGGTTTGCATTGGCGAATAAAACAACATTTTCTTGGAAACCCGACTTTACTAACCTTTGGGGATGTGATGAATGCTGCTCTACTTCATTGTCAAGAGCATAGACTATTTGTGCAAAATAATAAGAAGGCTGCAGCGATGGGGCAAGTGGGAAAACCCGGAGGTAATGGGACCGAAGGGAGAACATCTTCTTCGTCCCAATCCTCGGGGAGTAAGCAAAAGGAGAGGGACCCCCAACAAAGGGATTTGTCTAAACGCCAACGGTTTGGTGGGTTTAATTCGGGTGTCAATAATAGCAGATCGGGTCAAGGTGGACCACAACAACAACAAGGAGGTAGAGGTGGGAATGGAGGCAGAAGCCAGCAGGGCCGAGGTGTGGGGCAGTTTAGAAACAATCAAGGGCGGAACCAGGAGAACGCGGCGAACAAATGTTTTCAATACGGAGAGTTGGGCCATTATAAGAGGTCGTGTCCTCAGTTGGTTGGAGGGCATCTTCCTAGGGCCCCACAACAGCCATATGTACAGTTTCCGCCCCAAGCGCCTAATCCGATTGCTCCTCCTCAGTAGGGGAAACTGCAGTACGGACGGGTCTACCATATTCAGGAGGCTATGCTTCCTCCAGCCCCTCCGGCACCGCCAGCGATCGAGGGTAAGTTTCTCATCCAAGGGCATCTGGGTCGGGTACTATTTGATATGGGCGCTACACACTCTTTCATTTCTAGGAGTTTTGCACAAACTACAGATTTGATAAAGTCTGCCGAGAGTACTTTCACTAGCGTTGAATCCTCTATGGGTGATGGTTCATTGATTTTCTTTGTTTGTAAAAACATAGGGATTAACCTTGGTAACTTGTGCTTTGAGGCTGATTCACTCGTCCTTGACATGGTCGGGTATGATGTAATATTAGGAATGGATTGGCTAGTGAAATACCGTGCGATAGTAAATTGTTATGGGAAGAGTATAGTTTTCGCAGTTCCGGGACAAGATATGTTCTTGGTTGTTATGCCTTGTATGGAAGGGAGTACGAGTGCTTAGTTATATTATATTGCGGAGGATGCATCTAGGGATGTAGTTGTTCCCCTGAATTCTCTTCCGATTATTAGAGATTTTAAAGATGTTTTTCGGGAAATACCGAGATTACCTCCAAGTCGGGAGATAGAGTTTGTGATTGATTTAATGACGGGGACTCGACCGATTTCTAAAGCTCCATATCGTATGGCTCCTGTGGAGATGAGGGAGTTGAGAGATAAAATCCAGCAGTTATTAGGGCAAGGATTTATTAGGCTCAGTACTTCTCCATGGGGTGCTCCGGTATTGTTTGTAAAGAAAAGAGACGATTCTCTCCGGTTATGTGTGGACTATAGGGAGTTGAATAAAGTCACCATCCGGAATAAATACCCTTTGCCTCGCATTGATGATTTGTTTGACCAACTTAGGGGAGCGTCGTACTTCTCTAAAATCGATTTGAGGACGGGGTATCATCAATTGAGAGTACGGGAGAAGGATGTATCTAAGACTGCATTTCTAACCCGATATGGATCCTATGAATTCTTGGTTATGCCATTTGGACTAACCAATGCTCCCGCTGTATATATGGATCTTATGAATAGGGTGTTTCGGGATTTCCTTGACCAATTTGTTATTTTATTCATCGATGACATCTTAGTCTATTCTCAGACAGAATCTGACCATGCTACTCACTTACGGTTGGTCTTGCAGAGATTGAGGGATCATCAATTGTATGCAAAGTTTGAGAAATGTGGCTTTTGGTTTAAGCAAGTTCAATTTCTGGGTCATGTGGTGTCATCCCAGGGTATATCGGTGGATCCTAGCAAGGTGATTGCTGTGAGGGAGTGGGGTCATCCCACAACACCCACCGAGGTTCGTAGTTTTCTGGGCTTAGCGGGTTATTACCGTCGGTTTATTAAAGGCTTTTTGAAAATTGCTAGCCCTTTGACGAATTTGACCCGAAAGAGAGTGAAATTTGTATGGGACAATTCTTGTCAGACTGCATTTGATGAACTCAAAAATAGGTTGACTTCGGCTCCAGTCCTTGCATTGCCAAAACCGGGATTGGAATATCTAGTCTTCACCGATGCATCTCTTCAAGGGTTAGGAGGTGTTCTTCAGCAAGAAAGACGGGCTATTGCTTATGCTTCCCGTAAGCTAAAGCCTCACGAAATAAATTATCCCGTGCATGACTTAGAGTTCACCGCAGTTGTCTTTGCCTTGAAGATATGGAGGCACTATCTCTTGGGGGAGAAGTTTAGTCTTTTCACGGACCATAAATCGCTGCAATATTTATTTTCACAGAAGGATTTGAATATGCATTAGCGTCATTGGTTGGAGTTCGTGAAAGATGATCAATTTGACATCCATTATCATCCGGGAAAGGAGAACGTAGTAGCGGATGCCTTGAGTAGGAAGCCCGAGGGAGACTTAGCGGTGGTATGGAAAGCTAAGTGGAAAGAGCTCAGTCAGGAGGATTCAGTGGTAAGATCATTTATGTCGGTAATGACCATTGCTCCTACAATTGTGGCAAGAATTATAGAAGCCCAGGGAAGAGATAAGAGTTGCCAAGACCATATACACCTATTATTGTCCGAGGGAGCAGAGTCCTACTCGATTAGTTCTGAGGGTGGACTACGCTTCCATGGAAGATTTATTGTTCCGGAAGGAGGGGACTTGAGACGAGCGGTGATGGCGGAATCTCACAGGTCAAAATTTACGGTACATCCTGGTGGGGACAAGATGTACCAAGACATGCGCCGTCAATATTGGTGGCCCGGCATGAAGAGGGATATTTCAGAGTTTGTATCTCAGTGCACTACTTGCCAGTTGGTTAAGATCGACCATCAGCGACCGACAGGTTTGTTGCAACCGTTGGAGATTCCAGTGTGGAAATGGGAAAGCATTTCGATGGACTTTATTTCGGGCTTACCTAGACCACAGAGGGGTCATGATTTGATTTGGGTGATTGTCGATCGCTTGACTAAATCAACACACTTTTTGCCCGTGCGTACGGATTTTGATACCGCTCGCTATGCCCAATTGTTCATCGAGGAGATCTTTAGACTTCATGGGGTACCTTTAAATATTATTTCCGACCGAGATAAAATATTTGTGTCCCACTTCTAGCGAAGTTTCCAAGAGGCAATGGGGACCGAATTGAAGTTAAGCTCTTCGTATCATCCCCAAACAGATGTCCAAACTGAAAGGGTAAACCAGATGTTGGAAGATATGCTCCGTATGTGCATGCCTGATTTTAAGGGTGGTTGGGAACAATACCTCCCATTGGTTGAGTTCGCTTATAATAACTCATACCAATTCACCATTGGAATGGCGCCCTATGAAGCTCTTTATGGTCGGCCATGTAGATCGCCCGCTTATTGGTTGGAAGTGGGTGAGAACAAATTTCTTGGACCTGAAATGATCCAAGACACTTCTTCAAAGATCGAACTCATTCAAAATCGCATTCGGATAGACCAAGAGAGTCAAAAGAGCTATGTCGATGCATATAGAAGACACGTGGAGTTGGGGATTAGAGATCAAGTCTTGGTGCGAGTGTCACCAATGAAGGGCATTAGGCGTTTTGGGAAGAAAGGGAAGCTGGCGCCTCGTTTTGTTGGACCTTTCCCAGTTATCATGAAAGTTGGTCCTGTGGCATACCAACTTGCCTTTCCGGAGCCTTTACAACAAATCCACGATGTATTCCCTGTCTCCTCTTTGAAGAAGTATAAGAGATGTGAAGGTGCCCTTTGGCACATTCCTTTCGAGGATATTGATTTGCAACCCGACGTTTCATATGAAGAACAACCGGTTGCTATTATTGAGTATGGAGAGCGCAAGTTGAGGTCCCGTGTGGTATCCTTGGTGAGAGTCCAGTGGAGTCATCACAATGCGAAAGAATCAACGTGGGAGCGTGTGGAAAACATGCGGGAGAAGTATCCGCATCTCTTCTTATAAGGTACGTTTGAATTTTGGGGACAAAATTCCCTCATAAGGGGGGGAGTATGTAATAACCCTCGCTTATGAGAACATATTTTATGTTTATTTACTAGATATGGCAATTAGATATAAAATGTTGAGTTATGGATTGAGTATTAAATTAATGTAGAAAAGGTAAAATTTACCATGAAGTTGCATATTTACCGTAACTATAGGTGAATATTGCCATGTTATGTTGTATAAAATCATAAGAATTAAAATGATATTTAGCTCAATAATGAGACAGGAACTTAAAATGAATATAAATTTTCCAAATGATAATTTGGAGGCCGTAGTTGAGTCCGGAATGTGCGAGATTTTACAATTATTGTGCTATATTGTATTTTGAGGTTTTTGGCACTTTTGACTGGTTATACCTTAAATATGCAGTTGCGTATTATTTTATCGCAATATTGGTCAATTAAGTTGGAATTTTGACTAATGCCACGACTTAGTCTTACTAAGTCTTCTATTTTCCCACGTTTCATTCCCTAAACCTAGAGAAAGCTTGAGAGAGGAAGTGAAAGAGTAGAGAAAAGAAAAGGGATTGAAGATTGAGGGAGGATTCTTGCTTCTACACAAGGAAAATCTGCATTTTCTCAATTGAGGCAAGTTTTCAACTTGCTATTTGTGGTTTAAGATAAATGATTTGTTATGATAATGATGTATTAATCATGGTTTAGTTATTTTAGGGGTTTCTTTGTGTATTTGTGGGTTTTGATCCATTAAAGAATGTTTTGGGATGTTTGATGAGGTTTAAAGTAATGTTCAGGCATTTCTTCTCTCGTATAGTTTTATAATAATCTAGGAGATCTTAGAGTCAAATTTGAAGACTTTGGGAGTTATTGTGAGCTAGGTTTGACTTGATAGTCTATAATGAAGCCAAAAAGGAGGCTTTGGAAAATAATTTGGAGAGTCTAGCTATTTATCGAGGTTGTTATGCTGATACAAAATACGTATAGTTCCGGATAATCTTAATGCATTTGATAAAATGGATAAAGTAAATGATAATTTACTAAATCAAGTAATGGAAATTAATAAAATGGATGATACACACCTCTCTAAATACCATCTTAAGGGAAGTCCGTGCGTGAGGTGAAGCCCCCTGGCTAATGAATGCAGGGTGGATATAGTCCTAGGCCATATGAGCCCTTGTTTATATATTTCTGCGATGGGTAGGAGATTTCGGGTGTGGTCTTGACTATCCCGCAGGCATATGGCCGCTTCCCGACGTTTCGATAGGATCCCAGGTTGTCTTATGTTAGGCCCTAGAAGATGATGGTTATTTGGGGGCGCGCATAGTGGGTAAACCCGGACGGGCGGTCTTAGAATCATTATATATACATATATACTTATAACTATTCTAATTATCGAGTTGGACTCGATGGAACATTAATGCCACAAAAAGCAAAGTATATGCCACAAAGAGCATACAATTGAGATTAGTGCCATATAGAGCACATAATAATAATTGTATTCTTGATAAGGAATGGAAAGAAGATAAGGTGAAAAGTATGAAAGATGAGAACGATTGATAAGTTTTCCTAATTGCATCTATAACCGATTCTTTCATTGTAATCACTAAATTTCCTTAATTGTATCTTATTGTTACCATGCTAGAATACTAACTTTATCATCCATGCTTATCTATTCTTCATTTTCATACTTGTCATTTATCTGGTGATCACATAAAACCGGGCTCTGACCGGTTCTTCTTTCTTGTTTTGCATATATATATATATTATATCCGCTCTGGTGTTCCACCGCAAGGTCGCCCGTAATGAACTTCCTATTCCCGTATTTTGAGGAGCCGTGACATTTTGCGGGTATCACAGGACATTTTGTGTAGACGCCTTCTTAATTGTTTTCTAGTTATGATCAGTCCCTTCTCGGGCGTGTGGCCCAAACTGTTGTAATTGGATAATGGATGTATTAAGTATCACATGAAACTTATTGTATATTGTATGTATTTCATTGACCGACGGTTCATTCGGTCCTTTCTTTCATTGTTGGTTTATATATATATATGCTTGTGGGAGTTTCCACCCTCTTTCCTATTACGGGTTGTTGAAAATGCTTTATTTAAATCGTAAAACTAAAATTTTTGACAACCCATTTTCTGAAATACTGTGTGGTTATTCCGTATACTCTTTATGTTGTTGCGATACTGAGGATGATTCCATTAATGATTCCTGTATTTTTGGAGTATCGGGCTGGCCACCCCTTATTTCGGATACCGGGTTGTCACACAAATTCCTCTGGATTATGGTCTCAAATATGTCCACACAATGATTTCTCAACTTGTAGAAATTTTGACCTAATAAATTGGATCCTACCCCTAGCAATGAAAGAAATAATTGGGAGGACATTCCAATCATCATAATCCTCAAGATCAAGAATCTACGCACCCTCTACAAACATAGTTAGATTTTGTAAGTCTAATCCAGTTAGCACCTAGACTTCAATCTCATCATTGTTCCGTTAAATACATTCCTGATGTACAAGTATGATCCTCCTTGAACTATCAAACAAGTAAGTAACACCTCACTTATCTAGTCTTTTTGAGGTACTTGAGAATGTGCTTTAGAGTAATCCAGTGCTCCTCACCCGGGTTAGAATGCAATTTTCTAACCATGCCTATAGTAAAGAAAACATCCAATATTGTACACATCATAGCATATATGAATTTGCCCACCTGCTGAAGCATAAGGTACACTTATCATCCTTTCATAAGGTATCTTAGGGAACCAATATTTAGATAGAGCGATTCCACTCCTGAAAGAAATATATTTTTTTAATCATGAATACTAAATTTTGCGAGCACATTATCGATATAAGTGGCTTTGGATAGACCCAACATTTTATTTTTCTGATCACCCTAAATGGTTGATCCTAAGGATGTGACCGACTTATCCTCAGTCCTTACATTTAAATGACTAGACAATCACATTCTTGTGTTCGATAACATACCCACATTGTTATCGATTAGTATAATATTATATATATAAAGTACTATAAATACCACCACGTTCCAGTCATGCTTTTTATGTACACAAGTTTCATCCAAACATTGATTGAAACCAAAACATTTGACTTCTTGATCAAATTGGATGTTTTAAGACCTTAACACTTTCTTAAGTCCATAAATGAATCTCTTAAAGATTATAAACTTTTCTTTTTTGTCTACTTTATATGAATCCCTCGGGTTGCATGCTATAGATGCACTCGTCAAGACTATCATTTAAGAACATAGTCTTGACTTTCATTTGCCAAATTTCATAATATAGATGAGCTGTAATGGATAAAAGAATCTGAATATACTTTATTATAGATATCAGAGAGAAGGGTTCCTCATATTCAATCCCCTATTTCTATGTAAACCCTTTTGAAATAAGACTTTCCTTTAAGGTTTCCACATTTTCGTCCAACCCTCCTTTCTTCTTGTAAATCAACTTACACCCAATGGGATTTATCCCATCCAAAAAGTCTACAAGTTCCCAAACATGATCTGAATACATCAAATAATCTCGATATTCATAGCTTTAGACCAAAGTTTTGAGTCCATTTCTTGGAGTGCCTCGTTGTAGTTCCTAGGATCCTATTTGTATTCCCCCAAGATATCAATGAAGTGTTCATCCAAATACACTATCCTACCAAGTTAACGCCTAACCCTCCCAGTACGTTATGGCTCAACTGTTGGTTCATTATAAGTGACACATGCATCCTCATTATCGGTAACACTGCCACTATCGTTAAGTAATATATTATTGACATCAGATTGTATTTCATCATGTATGGGGGTTTAAGAAGTAATTACTTGGTCTTGCGCTCTTATAAAATCAAATTACTCTTGGGTTTATGGTCCATTATATAATCTTCCACCATGTACTAGACATTTGTTTTAACAAACACCCTATAGTCTTTAGGATTATAAAATTTACCACCTTTTGTTCCTTCGTAAAAGTAATCGAATACTCATAAACATCTATTTTCTGGATAGTCATTGGACTACATAAACTAGAATGATCAAACTCAAACATATATTTGGTTTTATATCTTTTGTCCATAAATGGCCTCTTTGTCATTATACCTTATAAATAAGATCACAGATTGGAAGTGCTTCACTTCCAATGAGTTTAATTTTCCATTTGAATCCAGTCTTTGAAGTTTTTATAGATTAATATGGCATAAGCAAACGTGCCAAAGATATGTTTAGTTCAACATAGAAGGTTTTTTTCTCTTTAGGTTTATACCATTTGAGTTATTCATTTTAGTATTTAGAAGTAATGGTGAAATGGGATTTAAAATAAAAAAAATCATTTTTTAATATACAAGAACATATAGTATATTTTCCATTTTCGATTAACAAACATTTTTATTAAAATCCGAATATCCATTCATCATTAACTTAGAAACTTAAATTAAACTTCTTTTAATAGTGGGTACAGTAAGATAAACTTTTAATATTATATTTTATCTTCACCAAAATCTAAAACTAGATTTCCAAATGCCACGCATGCTTTGCCACTGTCACCCATGAATTGAAACATTTCCCTTTCATTTAGATTCTTAGTTACATGGAACCCTTGAAAAAACTTTTAAACATGATTAATGACTCCCGAATCTACACACTAGGTCTTGGTAGATTGGATCATAAAATATATACCCATTATTAAGGAGATATTAATGTTTATGTTCCTTTGTGTAGCTAAGTAGACCGATCACTTCTTCCTGAAGGACTTAAAAAAATTACTGAATTATTTAATTTATATGATAATTTTGGTCAATAAAAAATTGATTGTGGTGGTTCTACAGAGGGGATTCAAGATCTCATTCCTTTGCGGTTTTCGTCTGGCTTGAACTGTAGAGATTTGATCTTTTTCATGTTACACTGATCTGTTCTTAAATATAACTTTATGGCAACCATAAAATCGAAATAATTTTTTACAAAAATCTTAACAGTGTTAAAATAAGATCATTTTGCCAAATTTTATATCTTTTGGCCTTTGGAACCCGCAAAAATAATTTCAGCCTCATCCGATCAACGGTTCACAAGTTATGGCTCTGATAAGTAGACACCATGGTGTCTCACAAATTTGTTTGGGTAGCTGAATCATTTGTTCACGAATTGATTTCATCCCTAAACCTTCATATCCATGAATCCCAAATTATTATATCAGGGTTTATGTGTATTGGATTACTTTCTTGAATATTGAATTAACCTTATTGATTCATTCTTGATTCGAATCCAGATCTAATATTTGTTGTTAGATTTTTTTCGTAAATCACTATTTTGTAAAGATGGATGAATCGGGCGGATATTTTGCCTCTTCATCTATGTATTAGGAACCCGTGGTTCCAATTTTATAATTTTTGAGCTCCCTAATTGTCGTGAATCGAGTTTACGAGATGAGAGATTTGATAGAAACCTCGAGATCTTTTATGTTATTACTTTAAGAAAATATATGCCATTGGTGTGTGGGCACCAAGTACCATGACTCTACCACTACTTTTTTAGTATTTTCTGATCTACAATGATCTCCCACTTACTAAGAGGTAAGGGCTTGCCTATATTGGCTAGGTCAAGGACCTCCAAGAGAAATAAGAGTGTAGGTTCCTACAAAATTAGAAATCTTGGTTATACTCAACTCAACAAAGTCTTTTCTCAATTATTTTGTACCAACTACATGAATCCTATTTTTTCATTCCATTATGTTCAGCTAAATCACATGACATCATGTCCTTCTTTACAATATCCCACCAATTCAATTTAGGCATACTTTTTCCCCTTGTGTTATTATCAATACTAATTAAATCGCTCTTCTTTATGGGGTCATCTGTTGGTATAAACTTAACGTGTCCAATCTATTTAAGTCATGTTTCTCTCAATTTGTCTTTTATAAAAGTAACTTTTACCATTTCACGAATCTGTTCATTTTTAATTTTATCCTTTTAAATTTGACAACAGATTCATCTTAGCATTCACATCTTTGCTAAACTCATTTTCTTCACGTTTTGTGTTTTGGTTGATCAACACTTTATTCCATATAACATGGCAAGTCAAATGGTTGTCCTATAAAATTTGCCTCTTAACTTCAAAGGTACACGCCTATCACACAATACATCGGTAGCACTTCTCAACTTAACCCATCTTGCTTTAATCCTATGAGTAACATCATCATTAATATCTTCATCTTTTTTGAATAATTGAGCCTACCTAACGAAAATGATCATTTTTAGGCATCTCTTGACCCTCTAATTTCACCATATCCCCGTTTGTCCTCCTATTACTACTAAATTAATGTTGCTTATTTTAAATCCTCTTATTTTTAGAGTTTGTCTCCATAATTCCAATCTAGCATTTATCCCCGTCTTAGTCTTATACACTAAAATAATATCATTTGTAAATAGCATATACCACAATACCTCATCTTGTATTTATCCAGTGAACTCATCCATAATAAGACCAAAGTGATAAGGACTTAATGCTGAACCTTGGTGTAGACCTACAGTAATTGAGAATTTATTACTTTCTCTAGTTGAAGTTCTTACTATAATCAAGGCCCCATCATACATATCCTTGATCACATCAATATATATACTAGTCACTCAGAACCCACTATATTATATCTCTTTGTATCCTACTATGTGTCTTCTCTAAATCTATAAAAATCATACGAAGATCCTTCTTTTTATCCTTATACCTCTCCATTAATCTCCTCAATAAATAAATTGCTTCCATTGTTGACCTGCTATGCATAAACCCAAATTATTTATTAGATACTATTGTTTTCAATCTCAATCTATATTTAATCATACTCTCCCAAATTTTCATTGTTTGATTCATTAACGTAATACCACGATAATTTGAATAATGTTGTATGTCCCCTTTATTTTAATAAATAGGTACTAAAACACTCTTTCTCCATTTATCGGGCATCCTATTATTTGTTATAATTATATTAAATTATTTTGTTAGCCAAGATACTCCTACCTCCCCTAAGCACTTCCAAACCTCAATAAGGATACCATCTGGTCCTAAATTCCTCCATGTTTTCATCATTTTAAAGCAATCCTAACCTCTGTTGTCCTAATTCTATGAAAAAATACATTTTTTCGAGTCTCCCTAAGTTCCTCTATATCTACTCAACTCCCATTCTCTCCATTCAAAAACCTCTATAAGTAATTTTTAAATATTTCATTAATCTCATTGTTCTTGACTATAACTCTCGAATAATCACTTTTAATAAACTTAACGTTGTTAAAATCTTTTGTGCATCTATAAATTAATATTCATTTCACTAAATAATAATAATATTTCCACTCTAGTTTACTTTCTCAAAATAATTATTTCAAGCTCCTCGTTATTAAATGTTTAATAATATCCCCATGTTAAGATTACGAATACCCATCGATTAAATTAAATTACTGACAATTATATGTAACACCCCACGATTTTGGAGACTGAGAAATTAAATTTTTGGGAAAATAAAATTTAATTTAAATTGGAGAATTTTAAAATTTGGGAATTGAGGCCCAAAAATGGAGAATATTTTAAAGTATTCCGGATGATGATTTTGAGAGTACTGTTGATCCCGGAAGGGTCGAGATAGTCAAAATGACTGTCATTGGGTTTTATTTCGGCTCCGGAATATTTTTAAGTTAGTTTGACTCGAATTAGTGTAAAATAGTCATTTAAATAGTGTATTAACACTTAAATTGGGTTTATTGTTTTAAAAGGGTTAGTGGCTTACGGATGAAGCCATTTCTAATTTGAGAGAAAGAGAGAAAAGCCCTAGAAAGAGAAAGGAAGAAGATAAAGAAGAAGAAGAAAAGAAGAGAGAGAGGAAGAAAAGCTTGGGATTTCCGGCCCAAACGCGACATCGAGGACGATCCAACCTCTATAAATCTGAGGCAAGTGTTTAATCTTGCTAAATAGCTATTTGTGTATTTCATTTCATAATTTGTGGGTTAAAGAAATGGATTTTGGGGGTATTAATGTTAAAACCTATAATTTGGGGTTTAAATCTTGAAATCAATGTGTATTCATGGGTTTGATGACAAATAAATTATTGGGATGAACGGTAGGATGAGTTTACATACTAAGAATATTATTGGGTTAAAGATTTGGGGATTTGGTGATGATATTTGGGTGTTTGAAGATTTAGGGTTTTGGTTGAAAAATGGAAATCGGCCAAGGCAACTGGTATGGCCGGTCGACCGCGGTCTGGGGACCGGTCGACCGCGCCTTAAGGGAAAAGCCTACTGCATTCTTTTGTAGGCAAAATTTGGACCCGCGGTCGATCGGGGGTCTGGGACCGGTCGACCGGTCCCCTGTTTTTAGCCCAAAGTTTGGAGTTATTTTATCCCTTTTTCTTTTGGAGTTTATTATTAGGGGCTTCCTTGAGGGTTGTTTTATGAGGTTTATCTAGGAGTACTTTTAGCCTTTGTGGTTGGGTTTATTGATTTGGGGCTTTCTCTTATGAAGCAAGAGATATCTTTTGGTGACTTATAGGGGGGCTCTCACTTAGTATATGATAGTGGGGACTTCTTGGAATAATTGGGTAAGAAATATCCATGTAGGTTGTGAAATTTCTAGGCCGACCTTTATGTCAAATCCTTATAAGGATAGGATATTGTTAAGATACAATTTGGGGCCAAATGGAAGAGAGTGGTCGCATACTCTTAAAGAGTGAGGGGTCTCATATCCTTAGAAATGTTTAATCTAAGGAACAATTGATAACGCAATAGGAGTAAGTGTTCCTGAGATTTACTTGAACCATAGGTGAAATTGTGAACGTTTGGGATCGTTCTATCGACTAGAATAAGCGGTAGCATAAATTCTAGTTAGGATAGTTTACACGAAATTGTGGGGATATGACCATTGATATTCCAATACTTGAAATGAGGTTGGAATAATTTGAGGTTTTAGACTATTAGGTCATGTATGTGCCTATGGTTAAATAGTACTAAAAGAAATTATGTACTTTTGAATATGGATGAAATGAGTAGTGATGGATTCCTACACAAAATTTTGGGTGATAACCCTAAGGTTGAATATATATGTATATACAAATACATATGATTTTGGGAGACTTTTCATCATAGGAAAAATGATTGAATATGTTTCAAGTGAGAGTTTGTATTCACATATCGAGGTAAATTAAATGAGTTGTGGTGACGGCTTGTATATTGAGGATTATGTATACTTATAGCCGAATTTATATATCTCATACATATGAACGAGAATAAGTTATATATATGGATATGTGAGTACATGTGTATATATCTATAGAGTTATGAATTATGGATATATAATTATGTTGTGGATACACATGGTATGGACATTTAAACCGTATATGATGGTTTAATGTTTAATTATATGATTGGATCATATGGATGTATATATATTATGCATGCGAATGATATATATACTTATTTGGTTAAGCATACCCCGCTCATGCTATCATTGGGAAGTTGCGCACGTAGAGGGTGAGCATCCTGGCTAGAAAAGCAAGGTGTGGATATTCCCCAGGTCATAGTCGTCCCGTTTGTTATTATATGATATATATATGTATTTTTGGGATGAGACGTGGTGGGTATGTTTCGTCTCATTGCCGGTTAGGAGCTATGACCGCTTCCAAGGACGTCGTGTGCGTGTGTTTACCACGAGATGGGTGTCGTTTAGTCCCACCATGGTGGCCCCAGTATTGCTACGTGAGCCAGGCACTGGGAAGATGATAGCATTGATGCAGTTTATCGGCGCTATATATAGCCGGGTATTTATTTGTGCATGGCCTTTGTACATCATATATGGTATGTATACATGGTCATGGGATTGGATGATGGTGTGTATATATATATGGTTAGAATGAAATGCCTATATATATATATATATATATATATATATATATATATATATATATATATATTTATATATCCTATAGATAAAAAGGATATGGTATCGTTGTGGAGTACATCTTGGATGATTATGATGTACTAGATGATTGGGGGATTGATGTATCGCATTTAAGGAACATTTCGGTTACATCGTCCCAAGTATATTATTGGAGATTGTAGATGTTTTCATATTTTAGTCTAAAATTTAGTAGTAGTAATAGTAGTATTATATGGTATGTACGACATTATGGACCTCTATGATCGACATTGTCAAAGAGTAGTGTAACGGGGTGGTTCCTTGTTTGGATTTCGTTTTACGAGACACCCCACGCACGAAATGTAGTACACTGTTGAGAGTAGAGAGAAGTTCTGTCGTCATTTATGTGTGGCAAAATGGATCTCCAGGATCGACGTTGACATGGAGTAGTGTAACGGGGTGGTTCCTTGTTTGGATTTCGCTTTGCGAGACACCCCACGCACGAAACGCAACGCAGCGTTGAAATTGGAGGGAAGTTGTGTCAATAATAATTTTGCATGCTTATTCATTAGAAATTTAAATCATATGTTTCAACCCAAATGCATATTGGGTAACTTATTAAATTATAAATGGTTAAAGTATAAATCCGAATCCACTAAGCCTAATAAGGCACATATGATTGAAAATAAATACTTATCTGTGGTTAAAGAGGGGGTGGATTCTTGGGTTATGATAGGAAGGTAGATCTCGTGGGTATAGGCTAGACCTATGATAAGTTGGGTTGTCCTAATAAATTGGGGTAATTTAACTGATAAACTTGAGGATGCGAATAGGTGCGCGCCTTTAGATGAGAGGTGAGTTGGGACTCCACGAGAGTGCGATTCCATTTTTTAATTTTGAAATAGTGCACCGATATTTATTATGCACGGTTAACACACTTGCTAAATATTTTCACAACTCGGGCTCTGACCCGTTTACTTTTCTCTCCTACCTATATATATATATATATATTACTATAGGTGTCCTACCGCATGGATGCCGGATGACCTTCTATCCAGAGTCTAGGGAGCCGTGACAGGTGCGGACAGTTGCGGGATGTATCTGGTAGTCGCTTCCTCATTTTAAAATTCTAGGTAGGATTCATTGTTTTACATCGGGTTTGTACCCAAGGGATATTTATATACATGTTTATATTTATTCCATTTCAGTTATTATATTGGCTGTGACCCGACAGCTTATTCGGGTTTACTTCTTTGTAGTATATTCAGTTGTAGTTATTTATTTCATTTTAGTCTAGCATTTCATTTCTTATAGTTCTTCTTGCATCTTTCTCTTATTTAATAGTAGTTTTATGGTGTTGGTTTGTTAGTTGTTGCATGTTTTAAATTTATTCTAACATCTCGCTTATATGATATCGGGTAGTTAGTCCTATATTATGTAGTACCGACTGTTGGTGTTGAGACTGGACCATCTGAAACTCCTGATTTAATGTAGTATGGGGCTGGCCACCCGTTATTATTTTAAGCGGGGTGTTACAGGTGGTATCAGAGCATCAGGTTCTAGAGTCCTTAGGATTTGTGCGAGTTTTCTGCATTCTTCCGTTAACGTTCTTGACATAAAGCCCTACAGTTAGGACTGTTGTTTTCACTGCGTTGTTTTCTTCTGTGAAGTATATTCACTTGATTGACGTTCTGATAACAGTTGTTCTTGTTTCGTTTCAGACGTCGCCTAGATTTTGTCATCTAGGAAAGGATAGGATTATAAGTACAATACCCGTAGCATATTTTGGGTACGCTTTAATCGGGGGTATTTGTTTTCCCCGATTTCGGAGGAGATATTGAGGAGCTTTCTAGCAGTGGCGTGATGTGATTTATCGGTAGTTGAGTAAGATAGGAAAATATACTCGAATAGTGAATCTTGGACTTAGTAAAATAAGTCTGAGGAGAAAAATAGCGTAGTCTTTGGGAGGTTTAGGTTGAGAAACCCGTTAACCTTTGTTAGGAAACCTGATGTTGGTGACTCGTCCCGATGTGAGGAAGGTGTAGTTATCCCAATATCAGGAGTATTTCTTTCTGGGATGAGGGAGAAATTTGGAGACTCAATTTCGTTATGTAGGACTGAGGGAGTTTTTAATTTTCGCAAATACGTTTTGTCCTTCATAGGTTTAAGAACGATTTTGAGAAAGATGTTTCTCTTGTGGAGAAATAGGTTTAGGAATAACGATTGTCCTGGAAGGAGTAGAGGGTTTTAAATAAGGATCCACGAATGAAGTGAAACATTTGGAGTTTGTTAAGTAGTGGTTATAAGACGATTGTCTTATGGGTAGGTTAGGGCGCATAATTGTAGTGTTCTAACGAAGGGAGAATTTATTTTGTGGAAAGGTGTTGACGTGATGTAGAAGAATTTTCATACTTGAGTAGTTCAAGTCTAGTAGGTGTATGTTGAGCGGATAATTTAGATCATGGTTGTACTAGTTTGAGGACTAGATAGTGGTTAGAAGTATTGTGTTTGTTGAGGCCTTGTGTTTTAAACATAAGGTGTTAGTTTGGCATGTCGAAAGACGCGGACTATAAATTATATCGTATTGTTGTATAGGCCGTCGGGCAGTATTTAATATATGAAAATCTTTTTATAAAACTTTAGCCCTGGTTCAACTAATCTCAATTCCCGACCTAGCTACACAGTAGTGTATTGGGAGGGTTCCTTGTTTGGATTTCGCTTGCGAGACCTCCCCCGCACGAAGGCAGCTAGCGTCAGAAATTGAGGAGAGTTCAACCATTAGGAATTTTCAAACTTTTATATATTTAGTATGTTATTATAAATAATAATGCCGAGGGTTATGTTATGATTTGAGGCTGATGGAGCCTCGTTAAAATTCTTCGAGTGGAAGCTCGGGTACGGGGTGTATGGGTGCCCCAGGGTAGTTATTCGTTTTAAAAAAGTCTATATGGTTCGACGTGAGAACTAGAAAGGATTCGTATAGTGATCATAAGAGTTGATGTAGGATTAGATAATGTTGAGGTCCTAGGCATGTCATAAATTTCGCGGACGAAATTTTTGTAAGGGGGGAAGATTGTAACACCCCACGATTTTGGAGACTGAGAAATTAAATTTTTGGGAAAATAAAATTTAATTTAAATTGGAGAATTTTAAATTTGGGAATTGAGGCCCAATAATAGAGAATATTTTTAAGTATTCCGGATGATGATTTTGAGAGTACTGTTGATCCCGGAAGGGTCGAGATAGTCAAAATGACTGTCATTGGGTTTTATTTCGGCTCCGGAATATTTTTAAGTTAGTTTGACTCGAATTAGTGTAAACTAGTCATTTAAATTGTGTATTAACACTTAAATTGGGTTTATTGTTTTAAAAGGGTTAGTGGCTTACGGATGAAGCCATTTCTCATTTGAGAGAAAGAGAGAAAAGCCCTAGAAAGAGAAAGGAAGAAGAGAAAGAAGAAGAAGAAAAGAAGAGAGAGAGGAAGAAAAGCTTGGGATTTCCGGCCCAAACGCGACATCGAGGACGATCCAACCTCTACAAATCTGAGGCAAGTGTTTAATCTTGCTAAATAGATATTTGTGTATTTCATTTCATAATTTGTGGGTTAAAGAAATGGATTTTGGGGGTATTAATGTTAAAACCTATAATTTTTGGTTTAAATCATGAAATCAATGTGTATACATGGGTTTGATGCCAAATAAATTATTGGGATGAAAGGTAGGATGAGTTTACATACTAAGAATATTATTGGGTTAAAGATTTGGGGATTTGGTGATGATATTTGGGTGTTTGAAGATTTAAGGTTTTGGTTGAAAAAGGGAAATCGGCCAAGGCAACTGGTATGGCCGGTCGACCGCGGTCTGGGGACTGGTCGACCGCGCCTTAAGGAAAAAGCCAACTGCATTCCTTTGTAGGCAAAATTTGGACCCGCGGTCGATCGGGGGTCTGGGACCGGTCGACCGGTCCCCTGTTTTTAGCCCAAAGTTTGGAGTTCTTTTATCTCTTTTTCTTTTGGAGTTTATTATTAGGGGTTCCTTGAGGGTTGTTTTATGGGGTTTATCTAGGAGTACTTTTAGCCTTTGTGGTTGGGTTTATTGATTTGGGGCTTTCTCTTATGAAGTAAGAGATATCTTTTGGTGACTTATAGGGGGTCTCTCACTTAGTATATGATAGTGGGGACTTCTTGGAATAATTGGGTAAGAAATATCCATGTATGTTGTGAAATTTCTAGGCCGACCTTTATGTCAAATCATTATAAGGATATGATATTGTTAAGATACAATTTGGGGCCAAATGGAAGAGAGTGGTCGCATACTCTTAAAGAGTGAGGGGTCTCATATCCTTAGAAATGTTTAATCTAAGGAACAATTGATAACGCATTACGAGTAAGTGTTCCTGAGATATACTTGAACCATAGGTGAAATTGGGAACGTTTGGGATCGTTCAATCGACTAGAATAAGCGGTAGCATGAATTCTAGTTAGGATAGTTTACACGAAATTGTGGGGATATGACCATTGAGATTCCAATACTTGAAATGAGGTTGGAATAATTTGAGGTTTTAGACTATTAAGTCATGTATGTGCCTATGGTTAAATAGTACTAAAAGAAATTATGTATTTTTGAATATGGATGAAATGCGTAGTGATGGATTCCTACACAAAATTTTGGGTGATAACCCTAAGGTTGAATATATATGTATATACAAATACATATGATTTTGGGAGACTTTTCATCATAGGAAAAATGATTGAATATGTTTCAAGTGAGAGTTTGTATTCACATATCGAGGTAAATTAAATGAGTTGTGGTGACGGCTTGTATATTGAGGATTATGTATACTTATAGACGAATTTATATATCTCATACATATGAACGAGAATAAGTTATATATATGGATATGTGAGTACATGTGTATATATCTATAGAGTTATGAATTATGGATATATATTTATGTTGTGGATACACATGGTATGGACGTTTAAACCGTAGATGATGGTTTAATGTTTAATCATATGATTGGATCATATGGATGTATATATATTATGCATGTGAATGATATATATACTTATTTGGTTAAGCATACCCCGCTCATGCTATCATTGGGAAGTTGCGCGCGTAGAGGGTGAGCATCCTGACTAGAAAAGCAGGGTGTGGATATTCCCCAGGTCATAGTCGTCCCGTGTGTTATTATATGATATATATATGTATTTTTGGGATGAGACGTGGTGGGTATGTTTCGTCTCATTGCCGGTTAGGAGCTATGACCGCTTCTCGGGACGTCGTGTGCGTGTGTTTACCACGAGATGGGTGTCGTTTAGTCCCACCATGGTGGCCCCAGTATTGCTACGTGAGCCGGGCATTGGGAAGATGATAGCATTGATGCAGTTTATCGGCGCTATATATAGCCAGGTATTTATTTGTGCATGGCCTTTGTACATCATATATGGTATGTATACATGGTCATGGGATTGGATGATGGTGTGTATATATATATGGTTAGAATGAAATGCCTATATATATATATATACATATATATATATATATATATATACATATATATATATATATATATATATATATATACATATATATATATATATATATATATATATATATATATATATATATATATATATATATATATATATATCCTATAGATAAAAAGGATATGGTATCGTTGTGGAGTACATCTTGGATGATTATGATGTACTAGATGATTGGGGGATTGATGTATCGCATTTAAGGAACATTTCGGTTACATCATCCCAAGTATATTATTGGAGATTGTAGATGTTTTCATATTGTAGTCTAAAATTTAGTAGTAGTAATAGTAGTATTATATGGTATGTATGGCGTTATGGACCTCTATGATCGACATTGTCAAAGAGTAGTGTAACGGGGTGGTTCCTTATTTGGATTTCGTTTTACGAGACACCCCACGCACGAAATGTAGTACATTGTTGAGAGCAGAGAGAAGTTCTGTCGATATTTATGTGTGGCAAAATGGATCACCAGGATCGACGTTGACATGGAGTAGTGTAACGGGGTGGTTCCTTGTTTGGATTTCGCTTTGCGAGACACCCCACGCACGAAACGCAGCGCAGAGTTGAAATTGGAGGGAAGTTGCGTCAATAATAATTTTTCATGCTTATTAATTAGAAATTTAAATCATATGTTTCAACCCAAATGCATATTGGGTAACTTTTTAAATTATAAATGGTTAAAGTATAAATCGGAATCCACTAAGCCTAATAAGGCACATATGATTGAAAATAAATACTTATCTGTGGTTAAAGAGGGGGTGGATTCTTGGGTTATGATAGGAAGGTAGATCTCGTGGGTATAGGCTAGACCTATGATAAGTTAGGTTGTCCTAATAAATTGGGGTAATTTAACCGATAAACTTGAGGACGTGAATAGGTGCGCGCCTTTAGATGAGAGGTGAGTTGGGACTCCACGAGAGTGCGATTCCATTTTTTAATTATGAAATAGTGCACCGATATTTATTATGCACGGTTAACACACTTGCTAAATATTTTCACAACTCGAGCTCTGACCCGTTTACTTTTCTCTCCTGCCTGTATATATATATATATTACTACAGGTGTCCTACCGCATGGATGCCGGATGACCTTCTATCCAGAGTCTAGGTAGCCGTGACAGGTGCCGACTGTTGCGGGATGTATCTGGTAGTCGCTTCCTCCTTTTAAAATTCTAGGTAGGATTCATTGTTGTACATCAGGTTTGTACCCAAGGGATATTTATATACATGTTTATATTTATTCCATTTCAGTTATTGTATTGGCTGTGACCCGACAGCTTATTCGGGTTTACTTCTTTGTAGTATATTCAGTTGTAGTTATTTATTTCATTTTAGTCTAGCATTTCCTTTCTTATAGTTCTTCTTGCATCTTTCTCTTATTTATTAGCAGTTTTATGGTGTTGGTTTGTTAGTTGTTGCATGTTTTAAATTTATTCTAACGTCTCGCTTATATGATATTGGGTAGTTAGTCCTATACTATGTAGTACCGACTGTTGGTGTTGAGACTGGACCATCTGAAACTCCTGATTTAATGTAGTATGGGGCTGGCCACACGTTATTATTTTAAGCGGGGTGTTACAGGTGGTATCAGAGCATCAGGTTCTAGAGTCCTTAGGATCTGTGCGAGTTTTCTGCATTCTTCCGTTAACATTCTTGACATAAATCCCTACAGTTAGGACTGTTGTGTTCACTGCGTTGTTTTCTTCTGTGAAGTATATTCACTTGATTGACGTTCTGATAACAGTTGTTCTTGTTTCGTTTCAGACGTCGCCTAGATTTTGTCATCTAGGAAAGGATAGGATTATCAGTACAATACCCGTAGCATATTTTGGGTACGCTTTAATCGGGGGTATTTGTTTTCCCCAATTTCGGAGGAGATATTGAGGAGATTTCTAGAAGTGGCGTGAGGTGATTTATCGGTAGTTGAGTAAGAAAGGAAAATTTACTCGAATAGTGAATCTTGGACTTAGTAAAATAAGTCTGAGGAGAAAAATAGCGTAGTCTTTGGGAGGTTTAGGTTGAGAAACCTGTTAACCTTTGTTAGGAAACCTGATGTTGGTGACTCTTACCGATGTGAGGAAGGTGTAGTTGTCCCAATATCAGGAGTATTTCTTTCTGGGACGAGGGAGAAATTTGGAGACTCAATTTCGTTATGTAGGACTGAGGAAATTTTTGATTTCCGCAAATACGTTTTGTCCTTCATAGGGTTAAGATGGATTTTGAGAAAGATGTTTCTCTTGTGGAGAAATAGGTTTAGGAATAACGATTGTCCTGGAAGGAGTAGAGGGTTTTAAATAAGGATCCACAGATGAAGTAAAACATTTGGAGTTTGTTAAGTAGTGGTTATAAGACGATTGTCTTATGGGTAGGTTAGGGCGCATAATTGTAGTGTTCTAACGAAGGGAGAATTTATTTTGTGGAAAGGTGTTGATGTGATGTAGAAGAATTTTCATACTTGAGTAGTTCAAGTCTAGTAGGTGTATGTTGAGCTGATAATTTAGCTCATGGTTGTACTAGTTTGAGGACTAGATAGTGGTTAGAAGTATTGTGTTTGTTGAGGCCTTGTGTTTTAAACATAAGGTGTTAGTTTGGCGTGTCGAAAGACGCGGAATATAAATTATATCGTATTGTTGTATAGGCCCTCAGGCAGTATTTAATATATGAAAATCTTTTTATAAAACTTTAGCCCTGGTTTAACTAATCTCAATTCCCGACCTAGCTACACAGTAGTGTATTGGGAGGGTTCCTTGTTTGGATTTCGCTTGCGAGACCTCCCCCGCACGAAGGCAGCTAGCGTCAGAAATTGAGGAGAGTTCAACCATTAGGAATTTTCAAACTTTTATATATTTAGTATGTTATTATAAATAATAATGCCGAGGGTTATGTTATGATTTGAGGCTGATGGATCCTAGTTAAAATTCTTCGAGTGGAAGCTCGGGTACGGGGTGTATGGGCGCCCCAGGGTAGTTATTCGTTTTAAAAAAGTCTATATGGTTCGACGTGAGAACTAGAAAGGATTCGTATAGTGATCCTAAGAGTTGATGTAGGATTAGATGATGTTGAGGTCCTAGGCATGTCTTAAATTTCGCGGACGAAATTTTTGTAATGGGGGAAGATTGTAACACCCCACGATTTATGGAGACTCAGAAATTAAATTTTTGGGAAAATAAAATTTAATTTAAATTGGAGAATTTTAAATTTGGGAATTGAGGCCCAAAAATAGAGAATATTTTAAAGTATTCCGGATGATGATTTTGAGAGTACTGTTGATCCCGGAAGGGTCGAGATAGTCAAAATGACTGTCATTGGGTTTTATTTCGGCTCCGGAATATTTTTAAGTTAGTTTGACTCGAATTAGTGTAAACTAGTCATTTAAATTGTGTATTAACACTTAAATTGGGTTTATTGTTTTAAAAGGGTTAGTGGCTTACGGATGAAGCCATTTCTCATTTGTGAGAAAGACAGAAAAGCCCTAGAAAGAGAAAGGAAGAAGAGAAAGAAGAAGAAGAAAAGAAGAGAGAGAGGAAGAAAAGCTTGGGATTTCCGGCCCAAACGCGACATCGAGGACGATCCAACCTATACAAATCTGAGGCAAGTGTTTAATCTTGCTAAATAGATATTTGTGTATTTCATTTCATAATTTGTGGGTTAAAGAAATGGATTTTGGGGGTATTAATGTTAAAACCTATAATTTTGGGTTTAAATCTTGAAATCAATGTGTATACATGGGTTTGATGCCAAATAAATTGTTGGGATGAAAGATAGGATGAGTTTACATACTAAGAATATTATTGGGTTAAAGATTTGGGGATTTGGTGATGATATTTGGGTGTTTGAAGATTTTGGGTGTTGGTTGAAAAAGGGAAATCGACCAAGGCAACTGGTATGGCCGGTCGACCGCGGTCCGGGGATCGGTCGACCGCGCCTTAAGGGAAAAGCCTACTGCATTCCTTTGTAGGCAAAATTTGGACCCGCGGTCGATCGGGGGTCTGGGACCGGTCGACCGGTCCCCTGTTTTTAGCCCAAAGTTTGGAGTTCTTTTATCCCTTTTTCTTTTGGAGTTTAATCTTAGGGGCTTCCTTGAGGGTTGTTTTATGGGGTTTATCTAGGAGTACTTTTAGCCTTTGTGGTTGGGTTTATTGATTTGGGTCTTTCTCTTATGAAGTAAGAGATATCTTTTGGTGACTTATAGGGGGTCTCTCACTTAGTATATGATAGTGGGGACTTCTTGGAATAATTGGGTAAGAAATATCCTTGTATGTTGTGAAATTTCTAGGCCGACCTTTATGTCAAATCCTTATAAGGATCGGATATTGTTAAGATACAATTTGGGGCCAAATGGAAGAGAGAGGTCGCATACTCTTAAAGAGTGAGGGGTCTCATATCCTTAGAAATGTTTAATCTAAGGAACAATTGATAACGCAATAGGAGTAAGTGTTCCTGAGATTTACTTGAACCATAGGTGAAATTGGGAACGTTTGGGATCGTTTTATCGACTAGAATAAGCGGTAGCATAAATTCTAGTTAGGATAGTTTACACGAAATTGTGGGGATATGACCATTTAGATTCTAATACTTGAAATGAGGTTGGAATAATTTGAGGTTTTAGACTATTAAGTCATGTATGTGCCTATGGTTAAATAGTACTAAAAGAAATTATGTACTTTTGAATACGGATGAAATGCGTAGTGATGGATTCCTACACAAAATTTTGGGTGATAACCCTAAAGTTGAATATATATGTATATACAAATACATATGATTTTGGGGAACTTTTCATCATAGGAAAAATGATAAAATGTTTCAAGTGAGAGTTTGTATTCACATATCGAGGTAAATTAAATGAGTTGTGGTGACAGCTTGTATATTGAGGATTATGTATACTTATAGCCGAATTTATATATCTCATACTTATGAACGAGAATAAGTTATATATATGGATATGTGAGTACATGTGTATATATCTATAGAGTTATGAATTATGGATATATATTTATGTTGTGGATACACATGGTATGGACATTTAAACCGTATATGATGGTTTAATGTTTAATTATATGATTGGATCATATGGATGTATATATATTATGCATGTGAATGATATATATACTTATTTGGTTAAGCATACCCCGCTCATGCTATCGTTGGGAAGTTGCGCGCGTAGAGGGCGAGCATCCTGGCTAGAAAAGCAGGGTGTGGATATTCCCCAGGTCATAGTCGTCCCGTGTGTTATTATATGATATATATATGTATTTTTGGGATGAGACGTGGTGGGTATGTTTCGTCTCATTTCCGATTAGGAGCTGTGACCGCTTCCCGGGACGTCGTGTGCATGTGTTTACCACGAGATGGGTGTCGTTTAGTCCCACCATGGTGGCCCCAGTATTGCTACGTGAGCCGGGCACTGGGAAGATGATAGCATTGATGCAATTTATCGGCGCTATATATAGCTGGGTATTTATTTGTGCATGGCCTTTGTACATCATATATGGTATGTATACATGATCATGGGATTGGATGATGGTGTGTATATATATATGGTTAGAATGAAATGCCTGTATATATATATATTTATATATCCTATAGATAAAAAGGATATGGTATCGTTGTGGAGTACATCTTGGATGATTATGATGTACTAGATGATTGGGGGATTGATGTATCGCATTTAAGGAACATTTCGGTTACATCATCCCAAGTATATTATTGGAGATTGTAGATGTTTTCATATTGTAGTCTAAAATTTAGTAGTAGTAATAGTAGTATTATATGGTATGTACGGCATTATGGACCTCTATGATCGACATTGTCAAAGAGTAGTGTAACGGGGTGGTTCCTTGTTTGGATTTCGTTTTACGAGACACCCCACGCACGAAATGTAGTACATTGTTGAGAGTAGAGAGAAGTTCTGTCGATATTTATGTGTGGCATAATGGATCTCTAGGATCGACGTTGACATGGAGTAGTGTAACAGGGTGGTTCCTTGTTTGGATTTCGCTTTGCGAGACACCCCACGCACGAAACGCAGCGCAGCGTTGAAATTGGAAGGAAGTTGTGTCAATAATAATTTTGCATGCTTATTAATTAGAAATTTAAATCATATGTTTCAACCCAAATGCATATTGGGTAACTTATTAAATTATAAATGGTTAAAGTATAAATCGGAATCCACTAAGCCTAATAAGGCACATATGATTGAAAATAAATACTTATCTGTGGTTAAAGAGGGGGTGGATTCTTGGGTTATGATAGGAAGGTAGATCTCGTGGGTATAGGCTAGACTTAAGATAAGTTAGGTTGTCCTAATAAATTGGGGTAATTTATCTGATAAACTTGAGGACGCGAATAGGTGCGCGCCTTTAGATGAGAGGTGAGTTGGGACTCCACGAGAGTGCGATTCCATTTTTTAATTATGAAATATTACCCCGATATTTATTATGCACGGTTAACAGACTTGCTAAATATTTTCACAACTCGGGCTCTGACCCGTTTACTTTTCTCTCCTGCCTGTATATATATATATTACTACAGGTGTCCTACCGCATGGATGCCGGATGACCTTCTATCCAGAGTCTAGGGAGCCGTGACAGGTGCGGACTGTTGCGGGATATATCTGGTAGTCGCTTCCTCCTTTTAAAATTCTAGGTAGGATTCATTGTTGTACATCGGGTTTGTACCCAAGGGATATTTATATACATGTTTATATTTATTCCATTTCAGTTATTGTATTGGCTGTGACCCGATAGCTTATTCGAGTTTACTTCTTTGTAGTATATTCAGTTGTAGTTATTTATTTCATTTTAGTCTAGCATTTCATTTCTTATAGTTCTTCTTGCATCTTTCTCTTATTTATTAGCAGTTTTATGGTGTTGGTTTGTTAGTTGTTGCATGTTTTAAATTTATTCTAACATCTCGCTTATATGATATCGGGTAGTTAGTCCTATATTATGTAGTACCGACTGTTGGTGTTGAGACTGGACCATCTGAAACTCCTGATTTAATGTAGTATGGGGCTGGCCACCCGTTATTATTTTAAGCGGGGTGTTACATTATATTCAATCGACCTCTTATAAATTCCTTAAAATTGCCCGTTTAACTTATTTGATATGCCGGACAATTAAAATCACCTGCCGAATTTGACATAATGAAAGCTTATAAGCTACATCAAGAGGGTATCATCAATCTCTATACTGAGACGTGGATTCCATTCATAATTAACTTTCACCATACACCATTCACAATTACCCAATCTACCATTCTTAATGATCCATAAATGAATCTCACACAATAGGTCAAAGTAATAAACAATCGATCCACGTCTCCATCAATTATGTTCGGATTATGATCTTAAGCACTCATAATAACCATGAGATGTGCATTATCTTGTATAGTTAGTATAAAGATAAATATCTCAAATTGGTCCCATTCTGAACACACATGTACTAGCACAATAAGTCAAAACTATATCATTTTCTATAATCAAGATCGATCTACTAAAATATTGTTCTACAATCCTACTTATGGTGTGTACATCTCCATCTAAGATTGTTAACCATACCTATATTCGATAAGAACCGATGATTTTATCATTCGTGTGTAAGTAGAACTCTACACACCAAATCATATACTATGCAGAATAAAAGACCCCTATGCATAAATATACAAATAAAATGATGCAAACATTACTTGTGAAGATTCTCATTAAATAGACAAATTAAAATTTAATAGTGAACCATGAATTTTAGTATACAAACCCAACAATCTCCCATTTATACTCAAAGACATGGAACCGTGCATCTAGTAACCATACCTCACACCTAAAGTAAAAGGCTTAGTAATTGTCAATCAATGCATATTCAACCATTAAAAACACATTTTTATATAATTTCTTATACAAAGCGTAATATACACTTTCTTTGATCATAAATATGATTGTACACATAAGTTAGTAACATATAGATTAATTATCTCTTTATTTGGAAATCAAATATATATTAATTAACCCTTTTTAGATACTTGAATATATATTCTAGCAATACCAATGTTCTATTTTAGAGTTATGCAAATTCCTAATTTGAAAAGGCGGAAGTCTTTCTTGGAATATTTCATAACAAAGTCTCAAAAGAACATTATCAATATGATAACTTAGATAAGTCGAAGTATATCATTTCTAGTGATCAATTTATAATTTGATCCAAAAAATGTAACATAACTTTCTAAAGTTTTCATATTGAACTTATTGGATAACCACACTCTAAGTGTATGGCATATCCCTACATCGTGTATGACGATAAATATATTCATACATCTAGTATCTAGAAATATCATCACACTTCTATCACTCCTTTTGTACACACTAGACACAACCAACCATTTATCAAAATCATGGATTTGATTACCTCTCTTAGTAGATTCATTTTAAACTCATGGGTTTGACCCTATTTCGCTAAATCTATATGATACCAAATATCACAACTTTTCCAAGAATGTTATGCATCTTTGTGAAGGAATACCTTATTGTAGTTATGGGGTTGATTATATTCTTCTCTAGGGGTCACGATAGCTGACAATCCTAAGAATAAGAAACGCTCCCAGTATAATAAAGTTACTCCTTTACAGGTGTACAAATCATGTTGTGTTTATATAGTTTTCACCATTATGATATTTGACAATCCTCCCACTTTGATAAGGTAGCAGAATGTCATACTCATTTCTTTGTGATGTTTCCACCTATACTGGTGATATGAAATAAGTCCTTGTAAGTCTATTAGACCTTCATTTGTTCCGAACAATGATTTTATAAATGTCATCTAAAACATAGATTTAAACATTTATCCTTGTTCCAACTTGTCAAGTTTTCTCCCAATAAAAGTGTTGCACTACCCACTATAGAAAGTACCGAAATTGAGTTTGAAAGAAATCCACTATCTTTAATGGGAGTAAATAAAACTAATTTGGAAAACAATCTTAACATATGTGTATCTATATCTTATGAATAATTCGTCATGAATGTTATCACATGTGAAAGAAACCTAATTATTCTCTCTTTGACACACCGTTGCTAAAAGTAACTTGTGGCATTATCTTCATGGGTATAATCCTAGCTATTGATATGTAATTATTAAATTCCAAAATAGGTAGTTATATAATTACATCAATCATAATAAACCATTTCTAATATTTCTATAGCTATAATACCTCCTAGTTATTTTTTTATCTAAACCATATTCATTAATTAGAAGTTCCTCCACTTTTGATGAATGTAAAAACCCATCTTCTATATTTTTAGAATCCATTTAGATAAAATAACATGGGTATGTGGTGCTATAGATATATTATGGTTTACTGACAAGAGTCTTATCCTTTTAGTGATAAATCATGGATATCATTCAAAAACTACAGTGTACTAAATATGAGATTTTTTAATGATTATCTGCTTGAGTATCAAAGATGGATATATTATTATTTATCATTAACAATATATATGTTATTAAAATAAAAAAAATCCGTCCATAAAAAGTGTAAAATACGAATCCAAGTTCCTTTTATTCTTACATACTTATAAGCAATCATTCAAAATTAATCTCTAATTATCAAAACTAATGCTAATGTCTCCCACTGAAATACAAATTTCCACTGGTGGATAAATTCACCTATCACTAGTTAACTGATTTCTTGAAACCAATCGTTATTGGCTCATGTGTCTACAATCTAGGTTACCATTAAACAAACCATTAAACATTATTTAAAATTTTACAAATAAAGTGTTTTGACTGCAATTAGTAAATTCACTTACAATTACACATTTCATTAACTGTCGTTGAAACCTAGACATGGCCTAAATTCCAAGTTAATAGTTTCTGATTTGACTTTAGCTTTTATCCACCTTTGGGCTAAGAAGTGAAGTTATTTCAGTAACTTGAATACCTATATGATAACCTGATAAAACCTTTTATTGGGAGGATACCCATGTTGATTTTCCCATAAGTTTCACCTCCTTAGATATCTAATTCCTCCAGGTGAGATATGACCATCAAAACTTAATCTTAGAACTAAGGTTGTATAAACCATATTAATATTCCTTGAAAGTCATTCCTGTAAGCCTTCCAAACTATTTAACCTTGATGATCAAGAATTAGATGTGAGATAACCATCATATCATAGGCAATGGACACCGGTTAATACTGATGTCATAATATATATGACCTAATGAACAAGTCATATTGGGTTATCTCATTAATCATGCCCACTTATATTCCATATTTCCTTACAAAAATCTTATAACTTGACTATTCAGGATAAAATTTTGATAATACACATATGTAGTTATCTGCCGTCAACATTATGTCCAATCTAAATTCAGTTCTTTTGATTATTACCAAAAGGTATATAAAATTGAGTATGAAATAAGTGTATATTGGAGTTCCCATTTAAAACTAGAGAATCATATAATAAAGAACATATTATGAAAAGCACTTAACTTTGAATTCAATTTAAAATTGGTCCCCTCTACCATTTTAAAATAACGCGTTAGCATCCCAATTACCATTTGAATAGTATTCCTCTTTAGATAACCTATTATCCATAATCTCATTAGGTAGGCCAATTCCTTTAATTTTACCATCTTGGTAAAAACTATACCAAAAAAAATTAAGAGCTGACACTTTGGTCCCATAAAGTAATAGCATTTCTATTTGAAGAACCTACTATAATTTGGTGTCTAAGTTTATATCCCCAACTAATTTTGGACTATCCTACATCACATAGACTCCCCCTTTGGAGGGCTGCCCATATGAATATGAGCCCAAAATTACCCGTAAGAAAATCTGCTATAGTTATCACAATAATTAGTATTCCTCTTTGGAGGACCTACTGATTATTGAAAACCTACATATCATTGGTGGAGATTGCCGGATTTGTCTGTCACCAAATACCTCTATCACTTCATAATTTAAAACTTTTGTGAGGGTTGTTAAAAAGACAAGTTTAATTTCATTATTCTAAAAGTACAGGGTAACTAACGTGTGTCAAGATTTTCGATTGTCCAAATTTTTACATGTCCAAAACATGTGTAATATATATAAATTCTTAATTCCCCTATATTCACAAAGTAAATTAGGTACTTTAATTTATATTTTCTAATCACACATATTAAAAACCTATAATTGTAAGAAAAATTAAACATATAACCATGGAGACTGTTTAATTTTAAATCGTTCATTAAAATAATGGGATTTTTCTATTTATTTATTCAAACTAAAATAATCAATTTTATTATTTTAATTATCCAAAAATAATATAATTATTTCAAATTAATATAATTCTAGAAATTAAATTTAATTTGAGTAATAAATAAAACCCATTAAATTTAATAAATTTAAAATGGAACACCAAAAATCATATTTTCAAGACTTGCGATCTAAGTCCGAGTCCAATAATATTTGTCCATATTGTCGAATTTAATGGGTCGGAAAAATTAATTAGTTTTATTATGCCATTGAATAAAACATAAATATTAAATAAAGATCACAATCACGACATAATAAGAAAAGCAGGTGATATAGTTCATAAACAGTCAGGAAACTAAAAATAGGTCCCTCTCCATTATGGTCTCATATTTATTATCCCATGCAATCTTTGACTCCAAGAATACTTCCCACGTAAGGAACCATACCAAGTAGGAAATCGACGCTGAGTCAAAGTTTACCTATTTTGTGCCACCTCCACCAAAAAACTTTTGGAGGTTGCTCGTACCAAAATAGTACATAACTGCACCACCGTGTCATGTCACCAAGGCGTCGAGCATGCCTATGAAGTCTGTCGTGACTCATCCGTGCAGTGTCATAATCACGTACTGACACTCACATGGTTCGTTACGACATAATACGAGTGCACCAAAATTGTTCAAAATATTTTTCAACAAATCTCATTCGTCCCAAAATTATCTTCGGTGTCTGTCTCATCAATCGTTGTGGATTCCAACGAACCGTAAGATTTATATGTAATAATTACAAACAAATCTAATGATCTAAAGCTACAAATTAATTATTACAACACAATTAAAGACAAAAAAATAACTATGCATAAAATAACGTAGGATCCAATCACATAAAATTAATAAACATGAGTCGGACCATAATGGAGGGACAAAACTTATAAATCTCTACAATAAAAAGTTAGATTCTAGATCTAGCATTCATTTAAGATTCATTCAATACTAAAACTAAATTGATTAAATCAATTTTGATGGAGAATAAGGATGTCCTAATTTATCATGTAAATTAAAGTTCTGCTCTGATCCCAATTGTTAGAGGACTTAAAAAAATTACCGGATCATTTGATTTATATGATGATTGAGTTTCAATAAAAAAAATAATTATGATGGATTTACATAGGAGATTCAATATCTCATACCTTTACGGTTCCGTCTGGCTTGAATAATAGAAATTTGATCTCTTGTTACACTGATTTGTGTTATAAATCTAACAGTGTGGTAATCAGAAAATCAAAATGATTTTCTTCAAAAAATGCAACAGTGCCAAAATCATATCTTTCACTTGTTTTTATACATTTCGACCTCTGGAATCTGCAAAAAATATTTCAGTCCTATTCGATTAACGGTTCTCAAGTTATGGATCCGACAATTAGACACCATAGTGTGTTGCGAATTTTTTAAGTCAGTTGAAATTGTATGATCTTGAATTAATTCAATACCCAAACATTCATACCCATGAATTCAAAGTATTATTCTAAGGTTTATGCGTATTGAAATACTTTTTTGAATATTGAATCAACCTTCTTGATTCGTTCTCAATTCGATTTTAGATTTAATTTGTATTGTCAAATTTACTTCATGAATCACTATTTTGTAAAGATGTGTGAAGAAGTCAGATCAAATTATCCCCGAATGATTTTAAATTTATTGTTCCTCTTTGTCTATGTATGAGGAACCCGTGGTTACAATTTCTTAATTTTTGTATCAAATTATCCCCGAATGATTTTAAAGATGTGGATTTCATTCATAATTAACTTTCACCATACACAAATCACGATTACTCAATCTACCAAGCTTATTGATCCATAAATGAATCTCACCCAATAGGTCAAAGTACTGAGCAAATGAACGCGTCCAACACTTATGTTCGGATTTAGAGATTAATCACTCATAATAACCATGAGATATGCATTATCTTATATAGTCAATATAAAGACAGTTATCTCAAATTGGTCTAGTTCAATACACATAAAGTGTATTAGAAAAATAAGTCGAAACTATACCGTTTCCCATAATCAAGATAAACCTTCTAAAATATTTTACTAGAATCCTACCGATTATGTGTCCATCTCCATCTGCGATTATGGACCATACTTATATTCTACAAGAACTAATGATTTTATCTTCCATGTGTAAACCTAACTCTACACACCAAATCATCTACTTTGTAAAATAAATGACACCTATGCATAAATATATAAATAATATGATGCAAACATTACTTGTAAGGATTCTCATTAAATAGACACAATAAAATTCACTAGTGAACCATGACTTATAGTATACAACCCCAAAACTTCTTCGATTCTACTAACCATTTGTAGATGTAACACTTGTCTTTTGGTTGTTCCCCTACTCCTTGAGGCTTAACCACCATTTTAACTATCTCTAGTTAGACCCGAGACTTTTCTTTCTTTCTTTCTTTCTTTCTTTCTTTCTTTCTTTCTTCTTCTTCTTCTTCTTCTTCTTCTTCTTCTTCTTCTTCTTCTTCTTCTTCTTCTTCTTCTTCTTCTTCTTCTTCTTCTTCTTCTTCTTCTTCCTCTTCCTCTTCTTCTTCTTCTTCTTCTTCCCGAGAGAAGAAGATGGGTGTATCTAAAAACCTTCGTAACACCCTTTTTTGTTGATGATATTCTCCATAACATAGAGTTCTTTAAGTAGTTGAGCTAAAAGAGTAATCAAATTTGTTCATAAAATAGTTTAGGCAAAACTGCTTGAAGGACTCTGGGAGTAATTAGAGCACAAAATCGATTTGGGTTTCCCATCATTTTTCAATACAATACGCCTAAGAAGGGCTTTAGAACATGTTCACGCACGGGAGTACCATCTAACATCTTTTTATTTACCAACCTTGCCATAACATCCAGTTTTGTAGCCCGATTTTGATCGTCACACATGTCGTTGAGGTTCGCATTAATATCGTAAGCACTTGACATATTCTGATGTTGGTGTTTCAATATATTTGTCATAAAGGCCAATATATATCAACGGTTATATAATCATCTGTAACACCCCACGATTTTTAGACTGAGAAATTTAAATTTTGGGAAAATAAAATTTAATTTAAATTGGAGAATTTTTAAAACTTGGGAATTGAGGCCCAAAAATAGAGGGCATTTTAAAGTATTACGGATGAATTTTTTGAGGGTACCATTGATCCCGAAAGGGTCGAGATAGTCAAAATGACTGTCATTGGGTTTTATTTCGGCTCCGGAATATTTTTAAGTCAGTTTGACTCGAATAGGTGTAAACGAGTCATTTAAATTGTGTATTAACACTTAAATTGGGTTTATTGTTTTAAAAGGGTTAGAGGCTTACGGATGAAGCCATTTCTCATTTGAGAGAAAGAGAGAAAAGCCCTATAAAGAGAAAGGAAGAAGAGAAAGAAGAAGAAAAGAAGAGAGAGAGGAAGAAAAGGTTGGTGTTTCCGGCCCAACCGCGACATCGAGGACGATCAAACCCCTACAAATCTGAGGCAAGTGTTTAATCTTGCTAAATGGATATTTGTGTATTTCATTTCATAATTTGTGGGTTAAAGAAATGGATTTTTGGGTATAAATGTCAAAACCTATAATTTTGGGTTTAAATCTTGAAATCAATGTGTATACATGGGTTTGATGACAAATAAATTGTTGGGATGAAATGTAGGATGAGTTTACATACTAAGAATATATTGGGTTAAAGATTTGGGGATTTGGTGATGATATTTGGGTGTTTGAGGATTTAGGGTTTTGGTTGAAAAATGGAAATCGACCAAGGCATCTGGTACGGCCGGTCGACCGCGGTCTGAGGACCGGTCGACCGCGCCTTAAGGGAAAAGCCTACTGCATTTCTTCGTAGGCAAAATTTGGACCCGCGGTCGACCGAGGGTCTGGGACCGGTCGACCGGTCCCCTGTTCTTAGCCCAGAATTTGGGATTTCTTTCTTCCCTTTTCTTTTGGAGTTTATTTTTAGGGGCCTGCTTAATGAGTTGTTTTATGATGTTTTTCTAGGATGATTTCTACCCCTTTTTGGTTGGGTTTATTAATTTGAGGTTTTCTCTTATGAATTAAGAGATACTTTGGAGACTTATAGAGGGTCTCTCACTTAGTATATGAGGGTGAGGACTTCTTGGAATAATTGGAGAAGAATATATCCATGTATGTTATGAAATTTCTAGGCCGACATTTATGTTAAATCCTTACAAGGATAGGATATTGTTAAGATACAATTTGGGGCCAAATGGAAGAGAGTAGTCGCATACTCTTAAAGAGTGAGGGATCCTTAGAAATGTTTAATCTAAGGAACAATTGATAACGCAATAGGAGTAAGTGTTCCTGAGATCTATTTGAACCATAGGTGAAATTGGGAACGTTTGGGATCGTTCTATCGACTAGAATAAGCGGTAGCATAAATTCTAGTTAGGATAGTTTACGGGATATGACCATTGAGATTCCAATACTTGAAATGAGGTTGGAATAATTTGAGGTTTTAGACTATTAAGTCATGTATGTGCCTATGGTTAAATAGTACTAAAGGAAAATATGTACTTTTGAATATGGATGAAATGCGTAGTGATGGATTCCTACACAAAATTTTGGGTGATAACCCTAAGGTTGAATATATATGTATATACAAATACATATGATTTTTGGAGACTATTCATCATACGAAAAATGATTGAATATGTTTCAAGTGAGGGATTGTATTCACATATCAAGGTAAATGATATGAGTTTGTGGTGACGGCTTGTATATTGAGGATTTATGTATACTTATAGCCGGGTTTGTATATCTTATACATATCAACGAAAACTAGTTTATATATATAGATATATGAATATGTGAATATGTGTGTATATATATATATATATATATCTGTATGCATATAAATATATGGATATATTTATGTTGTTTACATATGTGGTATGGATACTTAAACCGTATATGATGGTTTACTATTTGGTCATATGATTGGATCATATGGATGTATATATATTGTGCATGTGAATGATATATATACTTATTTGGTTAAGCATACCCCGCTCATGCTATCATTGGGAAGTTGCGCACGTAGAGGGTGAGCATCCTGGCTAGAAAATCAGGGTGTGGATATTCCCCAGGTCATAGTCTTCCCGTGTGTTATTATGTGATTTACATTTTTATATTTTGGGATGAGACGTGGTGGGTATGTTTCGTCTCATTGCCGGTTTGAAGCTATGACCGCTTACCGGGACGTCGTGTGCGTGAGTTTACCACGAGATGGGTGTTGTTTAGTCCCACAATGGTTGCCCCAGTATTGCTACGTGAGCCGGGCACTGGGAAGATGATAGCATTGATGCAGTTTATCGGCGATATATATAGCCAGGTATATTATGTGCATGACCTTGTACATCATATGTAGTATGTACACTTGGCTATTGGATTGATGATGGTATATATATATATATACGGTTAGAAATAAATACCTATATATATATATATATTTACATATATCCTATAGATGAAAGGATATGGACTTTATGGAGTACATCTTGGATGATTATGATGTACTAGATGATTGGGGGATTGATGTATCGCGTTTAAGGAATATTTCGGTTACATCATCCCAAGGATATTATTAGAGATTGTAGATGTTTTCATATTGTAGTCTAAAAGTTTAGTTGTAGTAGTATATGGTATGTATGGCATTATGGATCTCTAGGACCGACATTGTCAAGGAGTAGTGTAACGGGGTGGTTCCTTGTTTGGATTTCGCTTTGCGAGACACCCCACGCATGAAACGCAGTGCAGTGTTGAAATTGGAGAAAAGTTCTGTCAATTATGGTATGTACGACATTATGGACCTCTATGATCGACATTGTCAAAGAGTAGTGTAACAGGGTGGTTCCTTGTTTGGATTTCGTTTTACGAGACACCCCACGCATGAAATGTAGTACATTGTTGAGAATAGAAAGAAGTTCTGTCGATATTTATTTGTGGCATAAAGGACCTCCAGGATCGACGTTGACATGGAGTAGTGTAACGGGGTGGTTCCTTGTTTGGATTTCACTTGGCGAGACACCCCACGTACGAAACGCAGCGTTGAAATTGGAGGGAAGTTGTGTCAATAATAATTTTTGCATGCTTATTAATTAGAAATTTGAATCATATGTTTCAACCCAAATGCATATTGGGTAACTTATTAAATTATAAATGGTTAAAGTATAAACCGGAATCCACTAAGCCTAATAAGGCACTTATGATTAAAATAAATACTTATCTGTGGTTTAAAAGGGGGTGGATTCTTGGGTTATGATAGGATGGTAAATCTCGTGGGTATAGGCTAGGCCTATCATAAGTTAGGTTGTCCTAATAAATTGGGGTAATTTAACTAATAAAAATTGAGGACGCGAATAGGTGCGCGCCTCTAGATGAGAGGTGAGTTGGGATTTCACGAGAGTGCGATTCCACTTTAATTATGAAATAAGTGCACCGATATTTATTATGCACGGTTAACACACTTGCTAAATATTTTTCACAACTCGGGCTCTGACCCGTTTACTTTTCTCTCTTGCTTGTATATATATATATTACGACAGGTGTCCTACCGCATGGATGCCGGATGACCTTCTATCCAGAGTCTAGGGAGCCGTGACATGTGCGGACTGTTGCGGGATGTATCTGGTAGTCGCTTCCTCTTTTTAAAATTCTAGGTAGGATTCATTATTGTACATCGGGTTTGTACCCAAGGGATATTTATATACATGTTTATATTTATTCCATTTCAGTCATTGTATTGGCTATGACCCGACAGCTTATTCGGGTTTACTTCTTTGTAGTATTTTCAGTTGTAGTTTTTTATTTCATTTTATTCTAGCATTTCATTTCTTATAGTTCTTCTTGCATCTTTCTCTTATTTATTAGTAGTTTTATGGTGTTGGTTTGTTAGTTGTTGGATGTTTTAAATTTATTCTAACATATCTCTTATATGATATCGGGTAGTTAGTCCTATATTATGTAGTACCGACTGTTGGTGTTGAGACTGGACCATGTGAAACTCCTGATTTAATGTAGTATAGGGCTGGCCACCCGTTATTATTTTAAGCGGGGTGTTACAGATGGTATCAGAGCATCAGGTTCTAGAGTCCTTAGGATCTGTTCGAGTTTTCTGCATTCTTTTCGTTAACGTTCTTGACATAAAGCCCTATAGTTAGGACTGTTGTGTTCACTGCGTTGTTTTTTTTCTGTGAAGTATATTCACTTGATTGGCGTTCTGATAACAGTTGTTCTTGTTTCATTTCAGACGTCGCCTAGATTTTGTCGTCTAGGAAAGGATAGGATTAGAAGTACAATACCCATAGCATATTTTGGGTACGCTTTAATCGGGGGTATTTATTTTCCTCGATTCCGGAGGAGATATTGAGGAGATTTCTAGCAGTGGTTCGAGGTGATTTATCGGCAGTTGAGTAAGAAAGGAAAATTTCTCGAATAGTGAACCTTGGACTTAGTAAGGAAAGTCTGAGGAGAGGTTAGTGTAGTCCTTGGGAGGGTTAGATGGAGAAACCCATCACCTTTGCTAGGAAACCTGGTGTTGGTGACTTTTACCGACGAGAGGTGTGGAGTTGTCCCAATATCGGGAGTATTGTCTTTTAGGATGCGGGAGTAAGAAATTTGGAGACTCGATTTCGTAAATAGGACTGAGAGAGTTTTTGATTGCCGCAATTGCGTTTTGTCCTTCAAATGGTTAGGAAGGATTTATGAGGAAGAAAATTCTTTGAGGACAATTAGGCCTTGAGAAGGAGTGGGCAAGTGTTGTCTTTATGCGATATCTTCTGGAATAGTAAAACGTCCTATAAGGAGCTAGTAGAGAGTGGCCCTATTGATTTTGGGGGAATGTAAATTGTAAAGGTTATTGGTTCATTGAGGGAATGACTTAGTTTGTGGAAAGGTGTTGATGTGATGTAGAAGAATTTTTATACTTGAGAAGTTCAAGTCTAGTAGGTGTATGTTGAGCGGATAATTAACTCATAGTTGTGCTAATTTTGAGAACTAGGTAGTGGTTATAAGTGTTGGATGTGTTGAGGCCTTGTGTTTTAAACATAAGGTGTTTGTTTGGCGTGTCGAAAGATGCGAAATATAAATTATATTGTATTGTTGTATAGGCCCTCGGGCAGTATTTAAAATATGAAAATCTTTTTATAAAACCTTAACCCTGGTTCTACTAATCTCAATTCCCGACCTATCTATGCAGTAGTGTATTGGGAGGGTTCCTTGTTTGGATTTCTCTTGCGAGACCTCCCCCGCACGAAGGCATCTAGCGTCAGGAATTGAGGAGAGTTCAACCATTGGGAATTTTCAAACTTTTATATATTTAGTATGTTATTATAGATAATAATGTCGAGGGTTATGTTATGATTTGAGGCTGATGGAGTCTCATTAAAATTCTACGAGTAGAGCTCGGGTACGGGGTGTATGGGCGCCCCGGGGTAGTTATTCGTTTAAAAAATCTATATGGTTCGATGTGAGAACTAGTAAGGATTCGTATAGTGATCCTAAGAGTTGATGTTAGGACTAGATGATATTGAGGTCCTATGTGTATTTTAAATTTCGTGGACGAAATTTTTGTAAGGGGGGAAGATTGTAACACCCCACGATTTTTAGACTGAGAAATTTAAATTTTGGGACAATAAAATTTAATTTAAATTGGAGAATTTTTAAAACTTGGGAATTGAGGCCCAAAAATAGAGGGCATTTTAAAGTATTCCGGATGATGAATTTGAGGGTACCATTGATCCCGGAAGGGTTGAGATAGTCAAAATGACTGTCATTGGGTTTTATTTCGGCTCCGGAATATTTTTAAGTCAGTTTGACTCGAATAGGTGTAAACGAGTCATTTAAATTGTGTATTAACACTTAAATTGGGTTTATTGTTTTAAAAGGGTTAGAGGCTTACGGATGAAGCCATTTGTCATTTGAGAGAAAGAGAGAAAAGCCCTAGAAAGAGAAAGGAAGAAGAGAAAGAAGAAGAAAAGAAGAGAGAGAGGAAGAAAAGCTTGGTGTTTCCGGCCCAACCGCGACATCGTAGACGATCAAACCCCTACAAATCTGAGGCAAGTGTTTAATCTTGCTAAATATCTATTTGTGTATTTCATTTCATAATTTGTGGGTTAAAGAAATGGATTTTTGGGTATAAATGTCAAAACCTATAATTTTGGGTTAAATCTTGAAATCAATGTGTATACATGGGTTTGATGACAAATAAATTGTTGGGATGAAATGTAGGATGAGTTTACATACTAAGAATATTATTGGGTTAAAGATTTGGGGATTTGGTGATGATATTTGGGTGTTTGAGGATTTAGGGTTTTGGTTGAAAAATGGAAATCGGCCAAGGCATCTGGTATGGCCGGTCGACCGCGGTCTGAGGACCAGTCGACTGCGCCTTAAGGGAAAATCCTACTGCATTTCTTCGTAGGCAAAATTTGGACCCGTGGTCGACCGGGGGTCTGGGACCGGTCGACCGGTCCCCTGTTCTTAGCCCAAAATTTGGGATTTCTTTCTTACCTTTTCTTTTGGAGTTTATTTTTATGGGCCTCCTTAATGAGTTATTTTATGATGTTTTTCTAGGATGATTTCTACCCCTTTTTGGTTGGGTTTATTAATTTGAGGTTTTCTCTAATGAATTAAAAGATACTTTGGAGACTTATAGAGGGTCTCTCACTTAGTATATGATGGTGAGGACTTCTTGGAATAATTGGAGAATAATATATCAATGTATGTTGTGAAATTTCTATGCCGACATTTATGTTAAATCCTTACAAGGATAGGATATTGTTAAGATACAATTTGGGGCCAAATGGAAGAGAGTAGTCGCATACTCTTAAAGAGTGAGGGATCCTTAGAAATGTTTAATCTAAGGAACAATCAATAACGCAATAGGAGTAAGTGTTCCTGAGATCTATTTGAACCATAGGTGAAATTGGGAACGTTTGGGATCGTTCTATCGACTAGAATAAGCGGTAGCATAAATTCTAGTTAGGATAGTTTACACGTAATTGTGGGGATATGACCATTGAGATTCCAATACTTGAAATGAGGTTGGAATAATTTGAGGTTTTAGACTATTAAGTCATGTATGTGCCTATGGTTAAATTGTACTAAAGGAAATTATGTACTTTTGAATATGGATGAAATGCGTAGCGATATATTCCTACACAAAATTTTGGGTGATAACCCTAAGGTTGAATATATATGTATATACAAATACATATGATTTTGGGAGACTATTCATCATACGAAAAATGATTGAATATGTTTCAAGTGAGGGATTGCATTCACATATCAAGGTAAATGATATGAGTTTGTGGTGACGACTTGTATATTGAGGATTTATGTATACTTATAGCCGGGTTTGTATATCTTATACATATCAACGAGAACTAGTTTATATATATAGATATATGGATATGTGAATATGTGTATATATATATATATATATATATATATATCTGTATGCATATAAATATTAGGATATATTTATGTTGTGGACATATGTGGTATGGATACTTAAACCGTATATGATGGTTTACTATTTGGTCATATGATTGGATCATATGGATGTATATATATTGTGCATGTGAATGATATATATACTTATTTGGTTAAGCATACCCCGCTCATGCTATCATTGGTAAGTTACGCACGTAGAGGGTGAGCATCCTCGCTAGAAAAACAGGGTGTGGATATTCCCCAGGTCATAGTCGTCCCGTGTGTTATTATGTGATTTACATTTTTATATTTTGGGATGAGACGTGGTGGGTATGTTTCGTCTCATTGCCGGTTTGAAGCTATGACCGCTTCCCGGGACGTCGTGTGCGTGAGTTTACCATGAGATGGGTGTCGTTTAGTCCCACCATGGTGGCCCCAGTATTGCTACGTGAGTCGGGCACTGGGAAGATGATAGCATTGATGCTGTTTATCGGCGATATATATAGCCGGGTATATTATGTGCATGGCCTTGTACATCATATGTAGTATGTACCCTTGGCTATTGGATTGATGATGGTATATATATACGGTTATAAATAAATACCTATATATATATTTACATATATCCTATAGATGAAAGGATATGGACTTTATGGAGTACATCTTGGATGATTATGATGTACTAGATGATTGGGGGATTGATGTATCGCGTTTAAGGAATATTTCGGTTACATCATCCCAAGGATATTATTAGATATTGTAGATGTTTTCATATTGTAGTCTAAAAGTTTAGTAGTAGTAGTATATGGTATGTATGGCATTATGGATCTCTAGGACCGACATTGTCAAGGAGTAGTGTAACGGGGTGGTTCCTTGTTTGGATTTCGCTTTGCGAGACACCTCACGCATGAAACGCAGTGCAGTGTTAAAATTGGAGAAAAGTTCTGTCAATTATGGTATGTACGACATTATGGACCTCTATGATCGACATTGTCAAAGAGTAGTGTAACGGGGTGGTTCCTTGCTTGGATTTCGTTTTACGAGAAACCCCACGCATGAAATGTAGTACATTGTTGAGAATAGAAAGAAGTTCTGTCGATATTTATGTGTGGCATAATGGACCTCCAGGATAGACGTTGACATGGAGTAGTGTAACGGGGTGGTTCCTTGTTTGGATTTCGCTTGGCGAGACACCCCACGCACGAAACGCAGCGCAGCGTTGAAATTGGAGGGAAGTTGTGTCAATAATAATTTTTGCATGCTTATTAATTAGAAATTTAAATCATATGTTTCAACCCAAATGCATATGGGGTAACTTATTAAATTATAAATGGTTAAAGTATAAACCGGAATCCACTAAGCCTAATAAGGCACTTATGATTAAAAATAAATACTTATCTGTGGTTTAAAAGGGGGTGGATTCTTGGGTTATGATAGGATGGTAGATCTCGTGGGTATAGGCTAGGCCTATCATAAGTTAGGTTGTCCTAATAAATTGGGGTAATTTAACTAATAAAAATTGAGGACGCGAATAGGTGCGCGCCTTTAGATAAGAGGTGAGTTGGGATTTCATGAGAATGCGATTCCACTTTAATTATGAAATAAGTGCACCGATATTTATTATGCACGGTTAACACACTTGCTAAATATTTTTCACAACTCGGGCTCTGACCCGTTTACTTTTCTCTTCTTCTTGTATATATATATTACGACAAGTGTCCTACCGCATGGATGCCGGATGACCTTCTATCCAGAGTCTAGGGAGCCGTGACATGTGCGGACTGTTGCGGGATGTATCTGGTAGTCGCTTCCTCCTTTTAAAATTCTAGGTAGGATTCATTTTTGTACATCGGGTTTGTACCCAAGGGATATTTATATACATGTTTATATTTATTCCATTTCAGTCATTGTATTGGCTGTGACCCGACAGCTTATTCGAGTTTACTTCTTTGTAGTATTTTCAGTTGTAGTTATTTATTTCATTTTATTCTAGCATTTCATTTCTTATAGTTCTTCTTGCATCTTTCTCTTATTTATTAGTAGTTTTATGGTGTTGGTTTGTTAGTTGTTGCATGTTTTAAATTTATTCTAACATCTCGCTTATATGATATCGGGTAGTTAGTCCTATATTATGTAGTACCGACTGTTGGTGTTGAGACTGGACCATCTGAAACTCCTGATTTAATGTAGTATAGGGCTGGCCACCCGTTATTATTTTAAGTAGGGTGTTACATCATCTTTTTTCCACCTATGTAAGTCTGGACATCCGAATCGGATGCCTCCTCACCAAGTTTGGTAGGGCATGGTTCAGTTAAAATAAAGTTGTAATCCTTAGCAGTGAGGACAATGTATATATTCATTTTTCTAATCAATGAAATTCAGTGTATTTAATTTATTTTTCTTTAAGATTGAAGCAAGTGGGTTGGATTTTGAGCCCACGTTTGAAATTTGAGAATCATAATTTGAAAAAATGAATTTTAAATTTAATATTTGAGAATCAACTTTTAATTAACCTTCCCTCTAATGACAATTATATATAATTTCGTTGATCATCGTAGTTCCCTTATGAAGTGATATTTCTTGTTAGGAGCTTAAATCACCTCGCCTTAAACTAAGCATTCTTTTTTTATCTTTTAATTATGTTATCCAGGAAACTTCTGTCAAATACAATTGAATAATCGATATCTCTTTGTCCCATAATTTATGATAGTGACTACGTTGCGGAGGATATCATTAATTATTTTACTTTTATACCATAGGTTCATTCCATGAAATTTAATCCTCTCATGTAGAATTTCTTAATTGAGGAAATCGAACTGACTCACATTCAATTCAAAGAATTATCACATTAGAGTTTTAATAATACAGGTTACCTTGATTAATTCCATACATTGGGGAGGAAAGACAAAGCTAACACGAGAAACCAATCATATCACATTCTTAAAACACGGATAGAGACCCTGGGATTCATGTTAAAAACTCCTCTCCCACTTAATACTTTGAATTTGAGGGTATTTAAAAAAAATATTTATTCGATTCTAAACTCCTGAATCACTGATAATTTTCCAATTACTTTTACAAATTAAATTATCAACTCTCTCTATTTTTATTATTAAAAAGAAAATCATTTTTAATCAAAATAAAATCTAGAGATCATAATTTAATTTATACCTTCAATTAAGGGTCATTTTGACTTAACTCCCAATTTTAATGCATAGTTTGACTTAACCTCTCATTTTCATAATCTTTTGACTTTACCCCCAATATAGGGGTTTAAGTCAGATATTACATCATAAAAATGGGGCAAAGTTAAATAAATCCTTTTACTTAACCCCTATTTTTATTCAATATTTTAACATAACCACTTGTGCAAGGGGTATATCAAAGATATTAGAAAATTGGGGGTTAAGTCAAATACAACATTAAAAAGTGGGGGTTAAGTTATAAAATTTCTTTAATGATTAATTACGTGATTAAATTTAATTTTAGAAAATCATATATTCAATTCAATTTTCTAGAATAATCGTGATCTAGGTCGACCTCATAAATGAATCCACGTTGTCCAAAAATTTGGTTCCTAAGTTAATTAATAATCGAATCATAAAAATATAAAACAATTAAATATGAGATGATAGAGATGTAATCAACCGCAATCTCATGCAATTATATATCCAAAAGGAAACCAAAAGTCCCTTCCCATCATGGATAAGACTTTTACCGTGAGTAGAGTCCTTGTAGACCAATAACTTCTTGAGAAAGAGTCAATCACGTTTCCATTGAGCTCAGAGAAGAAATGGAAATCCATTAAAATACCCTGGGGGCACGTGTAGTATTCATCATGCCCTCACGATAACGATAAATTCCCTCGTTCGAAAGACAACACCTTATCAATATCTCAGAAACATCTTTGTTTTCTAAAGTAGAGCATCCACCAAACAATAAAAGAACCCATATTTCAAGAAATAACTACTATATCCCCTCACAACCACTATACTAAAATGCACTTTTAGTAACAAACTAATTTTTTGGATACTAATAATATTTTTATGTGACTAATTTTTATGATAATTTACCATTAGAAATGTAAGATGCCCGTTACTAAAAAATAATTTAAGTAGCGAAAAAAAATGGACCAATTTTTCCAACACACCCTAAAAAAAGACGCGAGGTCTTTCCTCCTAAACGAAATCACATGCACTAAAATTTCCCTCTTCTTTTACAACTCACTCGAGATTTTGCAATAGCTCTAATGAGGTACGTCAAATAGATTTCTCAAAATTCTTTGATGAAACAATTTATCAAAAGCCCTAATCAGGTATGACAACTCATTATGCATTTTGGTCTCGACAACTAACATCTCCTAAATCTATATTTGATTGAAGTACTATACCTTTTTAGATTACAACTTTAATATCTATCATCATAAAATTTGGCATTGATATTGCATTTAGGGTTTAGTAATTTGTTTATTTTGATATTCGAGACAATGATTTCAGATGCAATTAGTGATCCTTAATTGAAACCTAAATGCAAAAAATGATCCTCAATGACTTTCTCTACATATGGTCTAATTGGATGATTCAGTTCGATTTTTCTTTTTTGTTCTTCGAATTTAAAAATTATATTGTGGACCGAGACAATGAAAAGGTTGAAAACCATAGAAACTTCACTAACTTTCTCATAAACCTTCAATTCACTACGCTCCATAAGAACCCAAAATAGCAAAAATCGATTCGTGATGGTGTTATTTTTTGTTTTTTATTTGAGAACTCTTTTCATTAATAAGAATAATACTCTAGATCATGTGGCTTGTATATACACATAAGTTTATAAACTTATACACATATACATTTTATTTCAGAACCACATTAATACGTGTATAAATATCTATGTATATTTCTTTTATCTAATATGTATTATTATATAGATATCTCATTGTCTTCTACTTTGTATAGATTTGATTTTGAGGCAAAGCGATCATTCACTCATTAGTTTACTTGGGTTACAAATTTAATTTATTTTATATTTTATGAATTCAATTTAGTTTCCCTTAAATCCTATTTGTTTATTGAGATAAAATTTAATTCCATGTAAAATCCATGATTAGATTGATTAGTTATAATTACAATTAATACACGAGTCAAAATAACGTGTATCATTCTAAGCATGATTGAAATAGAATAAACGATAAAGTCTAACAGTATAAAATAAAATATTACATAATAACCTTTGATTCCAGATCTCGAAACCATAATAGATAAACTCCCTCAACAATAGAATATTTAACTCTAAATATAACTAACTGACTCAAACATAAATGAATCAAAATTGAACAATCCGACTTGACTGATAGCAAAATGGAAATCTAAATGCTGAAAGGAATGAGATAAATAAAAGTGAGCACGAAGTCTCGACGCCTACATCATAGAGTAGAAATCTGGAACTATAGAATTGAAAGGTTAGAAAGATCAAGGTTGAGGCGGCTGCTATTTCATAGGACCTCAAAAATAGTTCCACAAATAAGAATAAACCTACCAAGTCTACAGCGAGTAAGAATGTAACTAAATTTGGTCCATAATAACAATAATGCATATTCTTCCCATATTTTAATTATTTTTAAAATTCCAATAACATATATATAACATGAATGTCTAATTCCATCCCAAGTGTACCCATGTTACATAATTAGATATCTTCTCGAGTATTCATTATATACATGGATCCAAATTGTGTAGCTCATTTATACATATCCAGTACAAATCACAAGTGTAATGGAATATAATCACATCATTCCAGTAACCAAGTGAGTATGCCCAACTCACATGAACAAAAGATCGTCTACGCTCAAGACCGCAAATAAAAGCATGAAGGTCTATCCTTAATATTTTGGGGATCACTCATGTCGTACTAGGTATAATTATAGGTTTCCCAAACTTATAACCTTAAACATAAATAAAGGGAAATCACTATGCATTTCCTCCAATTGTACAATTAATATAAGCAAGGTTACACGAAGGACTCCCCCTTTAGTCCCACTCAGGATACGAGTACATCAATAATTGGAATAAGGGTAAACAGGACCAAGGTAAAGTCCTTCTAAATCATGGAGATACCAGTGCGGTCAACATCGTACGCTCCACATTACTTCCCTCCTATGACGTCACCCATGAGTACACACACACCCTCAGCATGCTTACACATAAAACAATAAACAACAAACAAGGAACATTCCTACTATAAAGATTTCCTAAAATAGTATCTAAAATATTAGTTTAAAGTTCCTACATTGATTAAAATTTAATTACCAAACTGAATAAAAGTCGTTTGTATGGAATCCCATAGTCATTCTAATGAAGCCACCAAAAATATTTGAACCAAATATCTTTGTCATTAAAACTAAAAGTCTAACGTATTTGAACAAGAAAGCCTTGTTCGAATTACATGTCCCTTGTCATTCAAATGAAATCCCAATGTCATTCGAAGGACCCTTTTTCCTCCTTGCCCATAAACGTCCATAACCAAGAGCTAACTCAAGTTTAAACCCTCTAAGCACTACAATACCCAATCTCCTTCTAGTATAACAAGTATAACAACATTACTAACCTATATAAACAAGTTTTGTATGATTTAGTCCAAAATTAAGGATTTAATTCCAGATTATAAAAATTGAACCCTTAGTTCATGGTTTAAAGAAAGTTTATCAAATTTGTTCTAAAATTCGATTAAATAATTAATTAAAAATGAGGTCCTTTACAGGCTATCACTATGATTCATATCTATTGTTATTACAATTAGACTGCATGATTTCATGGTTCAATCAAGGGATTTAAAATCAAAGTACACTAGTTCATCAATATGCGATTGAGGCTTAATCATGTAATTAATACGATTAAAAAATTAGATTATAATATGATTAAAATTATATTGACATGGATTAAGTTAAGATTCCAATGAACTGTTATTATTCTAACACAATCTTAATTAAATTATCAATCAATGTAAACTTGACTACGACCAATTGGATGAATAGAGTTCCATATTCTCAATCTCTAGAACCTTGTGTTGCTTTCTCTACCTCCTTAGCTGCTAGGGTTATTCTCTAATGTTTTATGAGTGTTTTAGGATTTCTTAATTTAGATAAAAAAAAGCAATAATCTAAAATTCAATGTAGGCCCAAAAATATGCTTAACTCAATGAGCCTAAAATTTGTTCCAAATAGCCCGATACTTGGCCCAAACATTATACGAACGTAACGGACTTAAATTCCACTATTTTAAGCCAAAAATGGACTTTCTAAATTTCCCAAATTCCATCTTAAAAGATAACATATAACATAAATGAATTAACTCATTAATTTAATTATTAGCCGGTACGAGTAGATTACGTTAAAAAATTTAATTATTAATTAGTTAAGTGTGGCTCGACATTATAAGAAACAACTTCATGATCTATGGGACCTGATACCGGGGGAATAATCCAACCCTGGAAACCCCTGACACCTATTACCTAACCATTTCATAACCACCCATAATATTAAGTTACTTAAAATATTTATTTAGTGAACTACCATGTATTATGTCAAGGATGTGAATTCACGCAACACATAAAAATCACGCTGCAATATATGTGGTTATACTCAGTGACATATCACATGTTATAACAGTCAATTTATATATAAATAAAACAATAATAAATGCAAGGAAAATACTACGTATTACAAAAAATGGCTAGAACTTTGGAAACCCAATTGAGTCCTAAGGTGTGCTTAGCGTTTTTTTTATTGATTTTAATTTGTGGTTTTCCTTATCTATTATTTTTTAGTCAAGGTTTTTGTGTATCCACTCACATAAACACATGCACAAAATTGATTAACCCTAATTTTATTGTTGGTTTGGGTTCAAAATGATATTGTGTCATGTGAGTTTTTTTTATGTTTATTATTTGCATTATATTCTAAAAAGTGATCCTCAACAATTCGAAAGTTATAAATGCCAAATTTATCATTATAAGAAGTAAAAAGATTAACTCTAGTTCTATTGTTAGTTTGAGTAGAAAGTGTTATTATGATATATGGAATTTTCGATGTTATTTTCATTATAAGTAAGAAGGCGTCCTTAGAAATTTGAAACTTAGGAATGCCAAATATATCGACCTAAGAAGTAAAAAGGGTTTATGGAACATTTATATTGATGATGAATTTTATGGAAATGTGAAATTTCCCTCTATTTTATTATTTTTTGAATCATCGCTATTGAGTAGCCTGTGTATTCATGAGGAGAGGAGGGACATTAAAATTTAATCCAATTGAGAGATGATAATTTAAATTCACTTATGGTTGTATAAATACGGTATAAACTAGAACCGACAATTGGGTGGGTTAAAATGGAATGGGTCAAGTTTGGGTAGGTCAGAAGCAGGTTAATGCGAGGTTCGGGTCAGATATGGGTTAAATCTAGAGCGGGTGAGATCGGTTTAATCCTTCTCATGGGTTCCCCACCCCATTTTTTTCTGCCAATTATTCTTCTACAAACATGTGCTCCTTTTTACAATATACAAAAAAAATAAAAAAATAAAATAAAACTTTTTTACAAATTTATACATAAAATATATTGTATTTACACACACACACACACACACACACACACACATATATATATATATATATATATATATATATATATATATATATATGCACAAAAAACACCTTGAGGAGTTGAGAGGTTTCAACCAAATCTGAGCGACTTCTTAATTTGAAACTAATTTCATCTGAATCTATAATCAATTGTTTTGTTTATTTGAGCCATCTATGCAAAAATAATTCTTCAGTTTCTCCATCGATGAGAGAGATTAACACCCCCGATTTTTTACGCTAGGTTGATCAGGCCGGACATGGAATACATGAAGCACTAAAATAATTTATATCATTTTCAGTATTAATGATAAACAAAACTACTATAAATAAAAACCATTCACTATAAAAACTTAATAAAGGATGAAAATAAGAATAACTTATCTGAAATAACTGAAACTCCAATAACTGAATCCACTAATATAAAAATATCTTTTATACAAATGTCTCAACTGAAATAAAGACAACACATTAATAAACTCCTTCTAAACAAACTCCTTAATATAAATGACTATTACAATGAACTAGCGACTCCTACTCTAAGGATAGTGTGATGGATCTCCACAACTGTAAGTCTAACCGCTCAGCCTTACTAAACTTGCATATAATAATAATATAATAATAATAGTAATAATAATAATAATAATAACAACAACAATGATAATAATAATAATAATAACAATAATAATAATAATAATAATAATAATAATAATAATAATAATAATAATAATAATAATAATAATAATAATAATAATATGTGTGTGTGTGTGGGGGGGGGGGGGGGTGGGGGCATTTATAGATTTGTGACAGAGCCTGAAAGTTGAAAGCAATATCTCCAATATAAAAAATGTAAATCATGCAACTCATTTACAATAACCATGCAACCCGTCGACACTCATATATAATGAATACCTCATCTCTCATCTAGGGCAAGTACTACGTGCATGTCCTAACCTAAGGCATAAAAATATACTAAGAGTCTTTATCTCTAGACTAATAAGAAAGTAATTGATAAATGAATGCAATAAGGATGTAATTAACTACACATGTACATAATGCAACCCAATATCCAATCTTTTGCTTATTTAGATTCTCGTGATCTCCTAACATAACATTTACTTTGTCTTAACATCTTAGTTAAATAAATTCATTATTAAATTAAAATGTATGTACACAATATGATCCCATACTACCCCCACTCATGTCACCCACAAGATAAGATATACATGGTCTCTTAGAGCAAACACAATTGTAACATAATCATCGGACTAATATCATATATATATATATATATATATATATATATATATATATATGTAAAAGTCTCATAACAACCGCATGAAGGCATCTAACTCCGGGGGCCCTTCTTGTGCTTCAATCGGTAAACTCGTAGGAGCCACTCACCTAATGAATTTCAAAATAAACGTACACATAAATTCAGGAACGGGGAATCACTATGCAGTTGCACCACCAGGTAGTCCCATACCAAAACTCGATTAATGGATCAGGTCACCAACCTCTCTTATCACGAAGTCTAGACCGATTGAACATATTATCAAAATATATCATCACCCAATCCTACCCCACTGGAAATAACAAATCTCTCCCAATGTAAAAAGTTGTCATATTTAAAAATCACAAAACGGCAATGAACAAAACATGTGATATTAACCTCCACAAAATCCCTTATCAACAACCAGGCAAGCAGCACACAGTCACAACGATTGAATCCAAAACTCAAACTGATAGATTCACCACAAGTAATGGGTTTGTCATAATTTATATACAAATACACTTAACATATATAAATACAAGATAACGCATACTCTCAGGCATACCCAAATCATCCCAGTCCCCGAACGCAAGATTGTCAACTTAATTATGGTATACTATCTCTCAAAATTGTAACAAACAAATGCAATAAAGTAGGATAGTGCATACTCTCAAGCATAGACCAAATAATCCTAATCCCCAAAACTAGAATTTGCATTGCATTCTTAGGCTTATCAACTCTCAAACCTTATTGAATCCAACTCTTAGTTTGATATGCCTCTAAACCATGACTATATATATATATATAATCTCACTCATAACATGCATATATATCTCTTCATTTAATAACTACATTATTCACGTGATCTATAATCTCTCAAGACCTGAATCAACTCCAAACACTTTTGTTTGTTACTCTCCAAACTCAATACATACATATGACCATAGGATATCGCTCACTTGCGCTCCTATCCAATTAAACCCAATCCCAAAATCGAATGACACTAAATAGTACTAAGGGCCCGTTTGATAGAAAACTAGCAAAATGCAAATGATTTCAGGGAATTTGATTCTAGGGCAAACAATTCCAAGGCAAATGAATATTTTCCAACATGTGTCCGTTTGATAGAAGTTGGAAAATCATTAATTTTCCACATTTTCTATCAAATACAAATAGCTGGAAAATATATAAAAATGTGAAAAATTTATTTATGAAATATATATTAAAATATACGAAATATATATATTTACAAATTTATGAATAATATATATTTATGAAATATATAGAGTTCTAAAAAAGTGGTTTTGAGTGATTTGCCACCCAAAGGTGGCAAACAAAAACCTACCCCCCCCCCCCCCCCAAAGAATTGGATTCCACCCAAAGGTGGAAAAATGTGCTTAAGGGGTGTTATACCTGGAAAACAAATTCCAAGGCAAATTTAGGCTATCAAACGGTCTAAAAGCTGGAAAATTTCGAAATTTTCAGCTTTTTTGAATTTGCCTTGAAATTTTAAGGCTATCAAACGGTCCCTAAGGTTTAAATATCCAACCTACATAACTATTTCCAATATTAACCAAATCTATTCTCTCAATAACTAAGTTAGACAACCTCAAATGAAAGCCTAACCCAAAATTTCAGTCTTCCGCACCGTTAGTAGAATATTGATAAGAAATTCATAAAAAATAAAAAAAATATGAAACTAATGCCCACTCATTCATAATTAAATTGAATAATATTTTGAGGAATCAATTGATCGAGACTTGAGGTCAATCAATCAAGGGTACCTGTATGAGGTCCCTTCTTCTTTAATATGATATTTGCCCTCCAAAACCTTAATTAAAGCTTCCCTAAGCTCCCAAATCCGATTGATAATCCAACCAAATGACTACCTAACTACTAGGTTATGATCCTAAACGTATTTCAGTAATTATTCAAGATCAAGACCATAAAAAAAGATTTATTTCATCATGCTCATACTCTTAACCTAGTTCATCATTAACATGAAAATGGTCCAATTACTTTGAAATTTCAGATTCAATCTACAAATTAACATGGGACTTTTACTTAATATCACAAAACAAAATCCTAAAACATGAGTTCTATCGCACATTTACATATCTACAACATTAAATTTTATATTCTATCCATAAAAGTACAAGTCTTCAATGGATAGACAATTAATTCAAATCCTAATCAACCCCTATACATAAACAAGATTAAGACTAATTGAATCAGGTCCTAAACATGCGTTATAATATCGAATTAACATATAAAAACATGTATTATAATTAAGTTATAGATTTAAAAGTGTATTTCAAGAGATTTCTTTCCAAAAATGACAAACGGTGAATCCTCCATGCATTGATTTTTTTTCTTCCTCCTCAAAGTTCCTCCAAATTCTCTAGGATAATAGGATTTGGTCTTATGATGATAAATGGATAATTAATTTGGCTTGACTCTATTAAATATCTCTAATTTCCGCGCCTCTCCATTAGGCCTATTTTCAGGCCCCCAAATGGAGCCAAAATACTACATGGAATGCCCAAAATTTAGCTTAAGTGTAAGAGAAAGATTTATAATTACTCATCAAGTTTTTAAGTTTTCCATATTCGGTTACAAATTCATCATCATGAATATTCTCAAGAGATTCAAATGAAGACAAGTTAGTGACCGAATGCAATAATCAAAGATTGAAAAAGTTGAGATCATCACTTCAACACTCCGAGAAGGTAAATAGTTTTGATTATGTTCAAATATTTTATTCAGAGGTTATTTTTATAAAATATTTGAGAGATGATTTAAAACTTTTTAAGTCATTCGAATGACTTTAAGTCTTTATTTGAACAAGATTGACATTTTGTTCAAACGAACTTCAAATGAGCATCAAGTGAGATTTTTTATTAGCAAAACAAATGTCATTCGAAGCTAGTTTGAAAGATATTGGTTGTTCGTTCCAAATAGTTTTATTTTTGTCCAAATAAGTTAGAATTTTGATTTGAACGAAGTCCAATTTTCATTAGAAGAAGATTCCTCGAAATGTGTGCTGCCTTAAAAAATCTTGTTTTCTATATAAAGGGCTCTTGGTATTAGTTTTACACAGGACATTTGGCAAAAATCACTTTCCCATATATATATATATACGAAAGGTCTCTAAACCCTAGTTTTGCAAAAATACTTTTGTTTTTCAATCCAAACCCTTTGGATGATTTGTTGAGCATTTTAAAAAATGCTAGAAGAACACATACCATGATTATACCCCTGTGGAGTTAATTTTCCATTACTTAAGATAGGAATACAGTGTCTAGAGGATGATCGGTGGACAATGAGGCAAGTGGAGCTTGCTGTGGAGCATTGTAAGATCTGCACCACTGCCTGTTAATAACAAGGAAGGAAGACACAGCTGCATCACTAGTGGAGTATAAGTTTTATAACTCTATTCGTATCATTCTGTAATACCTTGTTGTAACAATGATGAATATAGGTTTTTCCAAAAGGGGTTTTTCCTCATCTCCTTTATTTTGGTTTGTGGTTTGTTTGTCTTGATTTAGTTTTTATATCTTAAATGTTTAGGTTCACCTAATTAATCAAGATAAAATTTGGACTAAATAGAATTTGGCTTGTGTGTGAGACCTAATATATGAAATCTACATATAATCGGACCACTCTCATTTTTCAAATTGGTGTCGGAGCTTATTTCTACAAGTTATTTAGATGAATCTCGGAGGTTATATGACTCAAAATATGTTGATTGGAAAGCTCGAATGAGAATGTCTGTGAAATCGATCGACGAGTGCGTTTGGCTTGCTGTTAAAAAGAGGTGGTCTCCTCCCACTGTGACTAATGAACATGTCATTAGCCTCAAGCCAGCCGCTAATTGGACTAAACATGATCTTAGAATGTGAAATTATAACTGTTGAGGATTAAATGCTATTTTAGTGATGTCACACCAGAGATATTTTTTCATATCGTGACGTGTTCCATGTCTAAAGAAGCTTAGGACATCCTCCAACTTACACATGAGGGTACCAATGCTGTGAAAGATTTTATTCTTTAAAACCTCACCACACAATTTGAGAATATAAGCATGCCTGAAAATGACACTTTTGATTAATTTTATGCACAGTTGTCTGATATTGTGAACTCTAGTTTTAATTTGGGTGAGCAAATTTTGGCAGTGAGATTAATTAAGAAAATTCTAAGGTCTGTCCCACCTTGTTTTAGTACAAAAGTCTTTGTCCTCAACTATTTGGGAATTCTAAAAATGATTAGGATAAAAGATCTCATTGTTGATCTTCAAACTTATGAAATAAACATGTCCCCTAAAACCAAAAGGAAAAATGGAAGGAATAGCTTTAAAACCTAAATCAAAAGAAAAGGTTTCTAACTCCGATTCTGAAATAGATCTACATGATCTTGCCATGTTTGCTAAAAAATTTAAAAAATTCTCAATTTCAAAAATTAAAATTCTTCCAAAGTGGAAAATAAAAGTTTTAAGAAAAATAAAAATTACAAAGCGGGTGTAAGAGGGTAGTTTAGAAATGTAAGAGAGTAGTTTATATTAGATAGAGGCGTAACCCCTTTTTTGAGTACAGTAATGATAAGTTAACAAATCACGCTATTGATTAACTACAAGACACGCAAACACAACTTAGTGAAGATAAACTCAGTTTGAACTCACAAATCTCTCGTGTATAACTCAGAAGATAATAACGAACTCAGAAGTAACACCTTTAGAGGGAGAGAGAAGTAAGCGTCCTAGATACACCTTGGCAGGCAGTCAAACACCTTAACCACCCTTAAAGATCTCTGTCTAGTATTTAAATCTTTGTAATAAATGACTATGGTGGGTGAGTAAACTCTCTCATTTGTAATAAATCTCTTTTTGATGTCTATTCTCTCTAGTAATAACTTCTAAATTCTCAAAAAGGAACATCTCTTCCCCAGAGGTGATTGGGGTCCTTAAATAGCCCCGCCACACCTCTCCCAAGATAACTTAGTCATTAATAACTATGAAAGACATCCCTCATACTTTATGTCACAAATATTAAATGCCAAGACATGCCTTTTGCCTAACCACTGTGTACCAGGCGGATATCGACACAGAGGTGGCTCACCAACCATTTGATATCCCCAAATACCACAGTGGTTTACTCAAGTGAAGATTTGACATTGCCTAGCTGGCTAGTGACATTACATAAACTAGATATGACATCAAGTAGATGGTTGTTTGGTTCACAACTCAACACCCGATTGAACTAGATGGTCAGGAAAATCCCCAAGGTGCCTCACTTATCAATCCTCCAAACCAAGTAGCTCTAAAGTTCCCACGAAAAGGTCATTCGATAGAGCATGAAAGCTCTCCCAGGCCCTACCAAGCTTGGTCTCTCACGAGTACCGTTAAACCTCACACTAAAATTCATTATAATCGTTGTAACTTATGGTAAATATAAATAAAGAGATAAAACAAGACTAAGTTAAACTAATAGGACTAAAGGGTGAGCTCGCTCGGCCATTTTCTTCGCCAGAAGATCCCTCTGGGCTACCACGCTAAACTACCTCGCTTGGGCTGCTTTGCTAAGCTGCATCGCTGCCTTATTGAGTTTCATCGCTGCTTTAATCCCAAACAAACACTGTTGTTAATGAGGGGATTATTTCTAATCTCCAGATTACTTTAAATCCCCCCTACATTTTCCCCTTCATGTAAAGATTTGTTGTGGAAACAAGAAATATGTGCACAAAAACTTCTCAATCTGCTGAACCTTGTCAATGTAAAAAAATTCTGGCATCTTTTCCTTCAGTACAATTATTGCGGCTAACGCCTCCAGGAAAAGTAAAATTCTCCCCAATGTAGCTGAGTCATAATTAGACGACGTTTAGACTTGTGGAGAGGGGACATCATAGTTTTTTTGAACCATTAAGACAACTTCTTCGTTGGGAGTTATTGGATATGTCCGACAAAAATTCTGGCCCCAAAACTTAAACTTGCCTAGGAAGAAAACCCTTTATATTCTCCATGCGTCACTTCATTAATGATGTGGTGCTGTCTTTTCAACTGTCAGGACACTTCCCGAAGTGCCACATGTCTGTTTGAAATGATTATAGGCGGCTTTGCACGCGTGGTGGTGGGAAACTCAAAAGGTGAACCCAAAAATTTCAAACGGCTATTATTAAAAAACTTAACCATTTTCCCCTTACTTTGCCTTCGTTGTCTTTAAATCCCAGCATTCTTAGAGAGAGAAAACCCTCAGAGCGCCATTGTTGCTTAGCTTTTACCTAGTTTCCTTCTTCCCATCATCTCTTATACCACCACCTGTGGATGTACTCCTCCATTTTCATCCATAGCCCTTCCTTACCAGGCTGTTTCTCTCATCGCCACTTGTTATGGCTTCTTCAAGTGACTCTAAGGCTACCACCATCGCTGCTCAGCCTAACTCCACTTCTGCCACCTCTGCTGCCACTGCCACCCCTAGCGCCACCACCTTGGATGTTGCTCGTCAAGGGAAACTAAATTTTTACCATTGGTCTCCCATCTTTGGTAAGGGTGATGACTTCTATGGTGTCTGCAGGACCTGCAGTTTTAGTGCTAAGTATGATTCTTTCCTTCTCGGGGATGAGGATGAGGATTCAGCTGAATGGGGCTTCCACCCCTTAGAGAGAACTCTGCAGTTTCATCTAGAGCAAGGTGACCTCCCTTGGTCCCATATTGATTTCGAGGGGCCTGGAGGCTCCCCTGCTAATTTCGCTGCTTGGAATGTGCATATACCGAGCTCCCACGACATGACTCTCACCAAGGTAGGGTTACAGCGGGCTAAATGGTTTGGAAAGTTCACATTGTTAAAAAATAATACTGGTATTTCAGTCCTGGTTTCTTGATGGAACGTTACGACTCATACCTTTATAGTTGCATGGGGCGAGTTTACCGTGACACTAGAAGATGTTTGTAAACTACTAGGTCTTGAGCCCACAGGGGCATGCCTTATTCTGATGCAGCACTAGATTTCGAAGAGGCTTCTAACCGTGTGCAGTTGGATCGTATATGTCGAAGGTGCATAGGTACTTCCAATAAATCCACTTTCACTTCCCTCATCAACTACTTATTCCAAGATTCTTCTGAAGGTGGTTATTCTGGAGATTCCCCAGGCCAAGGTACATCACTGGATTTGGCACCTTATATTCTTGTAGTCTCGCTTTATTTTGCCTGGGAAACTAAACAATCAGCCCTAGAGGGATCTTATCAACATATCGGTTCGTTTGGCCCGGGAGTCAGGCTTCCCCTAGCGATAATGGACTTGGGATCTCTCTATACCTGGCTTGACAGAACCCATTGAGATATAAAACGGTCCTTTAACCATTATAACTTAGCCAATTTTATGAATGCCATAATTTTGGCGAGCTTCCTCTATATTCGTTTCCTTATGGTAACGGCTAAAACTAATCATCCTCCTTCTGGGGAAACTGTTTTGCCCCCTCGCTCATATATTTTCCATAAGAAACAGAGTCGCAAGGAGTTAATTACTACCATTGATCAACCTGGGAGTTTTTTGATGAGGCCTTATGAAGAGTAGGTCTTCCTCCATACTTACTTTTTTTTAAACATGAAGCAAGGGTGGTCCAATCAACTACTTTGAACCTCATCGTTGAAGACCCTTCACTAGCTGTGGTCCTTTTGTTCTCATCGGGGTACCTGCCTTCCTATACAGAGTGGGGATACACCTGTGAGCATTACAATCCTAATCGATGCAACCATCAATTCAGTTCTCGTTAGGCATTACAATCCCAATTATCTTACCCCAAAGTCTCTTTTAGTTAGGCATGTTCCTTGTTCTCATTTACTGCTGTGTGGGGAGTAAGTTCTATAATGGCTGGGCGAGTCTCCATTCCAAGCATCACCAAGCAATGGATATGACACCTCTCTTTGCAACGAAGTACTAGTCGAAACAGTTGGCACAAATTTCTGAGTTCGTTCAGGGGTCTCCCGTGTATCCCCCAATTCTTTTATTTTCTGCCCTGGAGCTAGGGCTGAAAGGTGATTTCATTCTTGGGATTGAGTTCCCTCTAAGAAAAATTCCCAAGGATCCTCCCACTGAGCTTCCTTCGCATTTCTCCCGGATTCCCGTTGCTACCCTATAGTTAAAAAAAGCCCCAATACCTAAACAACATGCCCCTTTTTTAGGTATTTCTGGTGACGGGGTTTCAATCGAAGCAGCCTCTGGCGAAGGACCATCCCAACCGTTAGCCAAAAAAACTAGGAGGTCCAAGTCTGGAACTTCCTCAAAGACTAAGTCCCAAACTCAGTCTCAAACTCATTTGGAGGAGTTCCACATCGCCTCCATTCCTCCTCCCATGCCTGCAGAAGTGAGTGAGGAGTTAAGAAGAAGAATTCAGGCTGAGGTGAAGCGAATAAATGCTGATTTTTGACAACAAGCTCCCATCGTTCCTCCTGCTACTACCTTCCCTACTATCTTAATTGATCCAATGGAACTAGGGTCAAAGATGAAGAATATCTCAAGGTATCCTCAAAGTGCTAGTGCTGCGAGTGCGAGGAAGAAGACTGTGGGCACTAAGTCCCTAAAGAAATGAGCTCCAGATGTCCATCTTACTTCGACTCCCTCTGTCGTTGCCTCCCCTCCTTCTTAGGCAATGGTGATACCCTCCCATTCTTCCTCTGGATCAGAGGTATTAATGTGTTTTTTTATCATTATTTTTTTAACAAACTACGTATGTCTAATTCTTAACAACTTTGGTGCAGGAGGCTGAAGAAGAAAGGCCCAGCCCCCTTGTGATTCCTTTCATGGGGGGATGTTTTAGTTCCTTTCAGACTAATGTAACTCCTCCCCGTTCCCCCGTAATCGGGCTGACTTACTCTCGCCGTTTGTCCTCCCAACGTGCCAAGGATGCTATTGCGGGGGGTGATTCTGTTGAGTTTATGGGAATCTCTTCTCAATAAGAGACAATTCCCCCAGATTATTCTGAATTATCACCTCAGCCCCAGGTTCTTCTACCCATCGTTCCAGCTGTCGAAAGTTCCCCCAAGGTAATGAGTTCTAAACACTTCTAAATCTTTCTTTTCCATCTTATCTACAGTATGAATCCTCTTATCCTCTTGATGTATCCCAGGTTTAGGTAACTTCCTTTCTAACTTCATCATTGGCTAACATACTTCTTCCCTCTGTTGATAAGACCCATAGCTGTAGTCCTCCTTTTTAGTACCATAACTTAGGTAAGTAAAACTTAGAGGTGTTTTTTCCTACTTCTATATTTATTCCTGATTTCTAACACTTAACTTCCTTTTTTTTAGTTTTCTCTAGATCTTGTCCCACCACCTTCTCTTGATGATCTGCCCCTTCCCAAATCTAGCGTTTATTTTTCTTCCCAGAGTGGTGACTCTTCTGCATTCATCAACATTAGGGCATCACTTGGATGCCAAGCGTCCTCCCCAAGGGGGACTCTTATGTTGGCCTTGGTACCTTTCATTGGGGAAGGAGATTTACCGGACGTTGAAGCTCCTTTAGTTGAGGGTGCCATTAAGGCTTCTGAGGAGGTAAACTTGCCCCCAACAGTTCCCGCTATTGTGGCCTCCTTGGTGACTACCGTTCTTGCTCTATCCATTGTTTAGGTAATCCGTTAGTTTTTCTTCGTTTCTCGTTGTTTGTCCTTTATTCTTGACAATGTATAAACTAGAATTGTCGCATTTATCAAACTTTCAAACTCCATTGGTTATGGTGACTGAACAATGAAAACACTTGTTAAGATTTTTCGTTAGACTCCACTAGTAACGGTGACTTAACAATGGAAACACTTACTAAGATTTTGGTCAAACTCCACCAGGTGCGGTGACTTAACAATGAAAATACTTGTTAAGATTTTTTTCCCACTCCACCTATAATGGTGACTTAACAATGAAAACACTGGTTAAGATTTTTCGTAAACTCCACCTATAACAGTGACTTAACAATGATAACACTTGTTAAGATTTTTCATAAACTCCACCTATAATGGTGACTTAACAATGAAAACACTTGTTAAGATTTTTCGTAAACTCCACCTATAATGGTGACTTAACAATGAAAATAATTGTTAAGATTTTTTGTAAACTCCACCTACAATGGTGACTTAACAATGAAAACACTTGTCAAGATTTTTCATAAACTCCACCTATAACGGTGACTTAACAATGAAAACACTTGTTAAGATTTTTTCACTTAACTCATTATTTATTCTACCTATTCTCAGGTTGCTCGTGAATACTTTCATGCGGGAGAGAAATCTCCACCCGTTGTTTCACCCATCTCGTCGCTCCATCAGGAACCCGCTATTTCAGAAGAATCTGGTCACAACGACCAAGGTTCCATGACAGGTGCTGCTGCTGATAGAGAATCTAGTTGTGAGCTTCCTCTGCCAAACCTAGCTCCTCGTGACTTTTGACCCATTATCCTTCAGCGTTCTCCTCAAATGCCTGCTATCCATCGTTCGATAATTGAGTAGCTTGCACACCACCATCCTGAGACTTTCATCATGGATTGTCTTCATTCCAACCATCCCATAATGAGCCATAGTCTTCAGGACATGGCGATTGTTGTTGCTGATATCGTCAGCACTCTTACCGTGAATGTTACCAGATCTCTCCTTAACCAATTCTTGCGCTACCTAAGGGAGTTGGGTCGAGATGGCTTCAATTTTGACTAGATGACTGGGCACTTAAAGACTTTGAAGAGCCAATGATTGGAGATCCAGAGGGAACTTCTATAGAAACCTCAGGAGGATCAGCGGCCTAAGGAAGCTAGGTTGGCCAAGCTAGCACCTCTGCTTGAAGCTGCCAATAAGGAGGTAGAGGACATGAATAAGCACTAAGTCTGGCGAAGATAAAATGAGAGAAACTCTTTATCATGCGCACACAATCTCAAACGAGGTTGGAGGTTTCTATTAATGCCCAACAGTCTTACCTAACAGCTTATTCAGACCTGCCTGGAGATTTTTTCTCTGCTCCAAACTTGTGGTTCCTCTTAGGCCAATAAAGTCTTTATCTTTTGTATACATTTTCCTCCATTTTTTTCCATATGTAATTCTTGGGCAGTAGTTCCCAATCTTGTAATGCCCTAAAGTTTGTGAATGAAAGAAAAAGATGTATGTTTTCCTATGCCACTTCTTTGTGTTGTAACTGCTTTCATATATTACAATATTCTACGATTCTTTCATCTCCACTCAAGTTGCAATAATAAACATCAAAACAACTTTTATATTTATAACAACAACTATAGTTAGATACAACGATTGTCTAAAACTTGATTGCTCATACACGATAAACTTTCAACCATTTATTGTTAATCTTGAATATCTTGTCTTTTTACATCTTATAAATTAAGCAATAAACTAAATCATGAGCTTATTTTACAATGAAAGGTCCCTCCTAATTCGCTGCAAACTTAGGTAAAGGAAGCCTTATGATGTGCTTCACTGCTGCCTTCAAAATGAGGTCTCCCTCCATGAACTTCCTTGGTCTCACCAAGTTGTCATAGGCCCTAAAGAGCAGCTTCGTGTACATTTGAAAGTGCTGTATCACATTATCTCTGTGTTTGTCCAACGCTTCCAACTACACATGTCTGTTATGAGGAAGCATGATACTTCGTAAATCATATCGGCCAGAGAGAACTTCCAACTCTACCGGGAGAATCGCTTCAGCTCCATAAACAAGGAAAAGCAGAGTATATCTTCTGGGCTTCCTTTTACTCGTTCGATAGGCCCACAATACAGCTGGTATTTTGTCATCCCACGATCCTAGGAAATCCTCCATCATCTTGGTAGAAATGTTAACCAAAGTTTTTGTAGTTGCTTCGGCTTGACCATTTCCCTTAGGGTATGCCACCGTTGAGGTATGGTGAACAATAAAGTACTGGTCTGTGATCATTATTACCTCCTAATTGACAAAGAGGGTTTCATTATTAGAGAGAATAACCTTTGGAGTCCCAAATTGGTAAATGATGTATTCTCTGATGAAGTTTCTCACTACCCCTGTTGTTACCCTTCTTAGTGGTATTGTTTCAACCCATTTTGTAAAGAACTCCATTGCCACTAGTATCCAGATCTTCCCCCTCAAAGAAGGATGTATCGCTCCCACCAGGTCAAACACCCAGGTGTGAAAAGGTTAAGGCATTTCCAGGGAGTGTAGATCCACCGATGTGGCATGGATCATATTTCTATGTAGTTGACAAGCCTTACATTTTCAAACGAACTCAGTGGAGTCCTTCTCCATCGTTGACCAATAATACCCTAACGTCATCAATTGGTCATATAATTTAGCCCCTCCTATGTGAGCCGGATCGTACGCTTATTTGAGCACTTCGACTGCTTCTTCTTTCGTGATGTAATGCAATGGCCGATTAAAGTATCCCCTTCGATAAAGGTACCCCTCCTGAACGTAGAACCTCGAGTCCCTTTGCTTGAGTCCCGTCGCATAATTTTTCTCTATTGGGATAACTCCATCTTTAATAAAGTAAATATAGGGTTGCCTCCAGTCTGATTAAGCTTCAACAAAATGTCATTCAACTGCATCGAAGAATAGTTGGCACTTATCACATTTCCATTGTAGCTCTGTTGCGTCCTGTTTCATTATAGGCCAGAAATATCCCTCCCTTTGAATTTTCCTGTAAAGAGGTATCTCAGTTGTTTCGCAGTGCTCCTCATGTATTTTTTTAACCTCCTCTCTGCTTCTTCTGGGCTAATACATCTTGATAACCATCCTCCTGAAATAAAAGTTTCCTTGATTTGTAAAGAATTGGTATAATTACCTCAGCTCTATCGCTCATTCCCCAGACTTCAGTTGTTTTCTAATCTCTCCCCTCCAGTCAGAGTCGTCCAGCATCGAAAGAATTGATTGTACCACCGAAGGAGATGTTCTTCGCTGAATCATGACTATAGTTGTATCATTCCACATGACCATTTTTGAAGTGATGGTGGCATAGGCATTTGGATGGCGGTTCATCGTTCAACGATGCCTCTTGATCTTGGTCCGATGGAACTGGTTAAGAAGCCTCTAAATGATTATTCTGTACGGCGCCAGACTTAGGTGTTTCAATGCATATTTTCCATTCACTTACTGAATCACCAAATTCGAATCACCCTTGATGCAAAGTGAACGAATTCCCCTTCGAAGGGCCTCCAGCAACCCCAGTACCAACGCTTCATACTCTGCTTTATTGTTGGAATAAGGGAAATCTAACTTGTAGGAAAGATAAATCTCCTCCATTCATTTTGAAATAATAACCCCTGCTCCTCCTTTTCTTTCTACTGAAGATCCATCAAATGCATGGCCCATTCTTCATCGCTTGCATCTAAGTGATTGGCCTGTAAGTCATCTCCTGGAATATTTTCTCTAGGTGGGGCAAACGTCCCAGAGGGGAAGATTTCTAAGAGATTTATATACGTCTAGCTCTTGATTGCGTGAGGGACCATGCACTTCAAATCATATTCTGAGAGGATGAGGAACCACCTAGCTGCCCTACTAATCAATATAGTTCTTTCCTGTAAAAACTTAATAGGATCACATCTTGTCACAATATGAATTATAAAAGACAGTATATAATGTCTATGTTTTTGCGCTACAAAGACTAAGGCTAAACAGTGCCTCTCTAAGCTACTATACCTGACCTCTGGCCCATGTATGATTCTACTGAGCTAGTAGACTGGACCTTCCCATTAATCTCATGTGCTAACAGAGCTCTAATAGACCTCATGGTGGATGTGAGGTATAGCTGTAATGGTATTCCTGCCTTTGGGGGAACCATGGTGTGCGGCAAAATGAGCAACTTGTTCAGCCTAGTGAGAGACTCCTGGTGAACCTCCTCCCACTTGAATTTTGTGTTCTTTCGTAAAATCTGGATCAACGGGTGCGTTATTTCGGCCAATCCAGGCACAAATCTCCTAAGGTAGGAAACTTTACCGAGGAAACTCATTATCTCCTTTGTCGTTCTTGGACTTGGCATCTCCAAGATCGCTCGCTGTTTGTCCTGGTCCATCCGCACCCCCTGTCGATCAACCACAAAACCTAGAAACTTTCCATTAGTTACTCCGAAGACGCACTTCAGTGGGTTCATCTTTAGCTTATACTTTCTGCATCAGATGAGACTCTTCCTTCCTCGATTTGATGAGAAAATCACCCACATAAAGTTTCACAAATTTGTGAAAGAAGTCATGGAAAATGTCCATAATTGTTCTTTGATAAGTAGCCCCGGCATTCTTGAGTCCAAACGGCATTACTTTGTACATGAAATTACCTAATGGGGTTCTAAACACCATCTTCTCTGCATCTGTGGGGTCCATCTTGATCAGGTTGTACCCTACATACCCATCCATGAAGTTGTACATCTCATGACCAGCTGTTGCATCTATCAAGCTATCAATGGAGGGTAGAGGGAACTCATCCTTGGGGCAAGCCCTATTCAAGTCTGTGAAATCCACACAAATCCTTATTTGATTTTTATCTTTCTTTCCTACTGGGACAATGCTAGACAACCAGAGTGGGTGCTGTATCGGTTTGATGAACCCAAGCATTGGACCTCTTCCTTAATCTTCAAGTCTAACTCAGGCTTGTAAGTCCTCGTTGCTTGCTTCATCGAAATGGCTAAAGGAATCACATTCAACTTATGGAAACTTACTTCCTCATCCAACCCTTCCATCTCTGTTTACTTCCACATAAAAACATCTATGAACTCCCGAATCAGCTCAACCAAGGCCTCTCATTTCTCTTTACTGAGATATTTCGAGATGAAGATGGGCCTTGGATACTCCCATTCTTTTAACATATTCAATTGCTTCAAGTCTTATGCCAGTAGCTTCGGTTGATCTGCCATGTAGTCTGGTTCTTCGGCGACATCCTACACGACCTCCTGTATATTGGAGTTGTCTATCACTATACATTGCCCCCATTGATCCACCAGAAAACACTCATATAATGGGTCAGCCTCATTTTTAATTTCTTTGGCCGCCTGTTCACACCATTATAACCAATACACCACCTTTCCCTCTTCGGTAACAACCTTCTTGCACTATTTGTTGGCAGTTGTAACTACCTTCCTCTTCTATTCTATAGAAGCCCCAATAATTCTTTCTCCTGAAAATTGACTCAACACACTTTTTTGTTGGACCTCATGCTCCGTTGGATCCATTATGGGCCTCATTCTATCTTTGACTGCTTCGACATGTTTTGAGGTTAAGGGACCACCTGGTGGGCTTCTTCTTCCATCACTCATTTGCCACTTGCAACTTCGTTATTCTACCAATTTACAGGCTCCATCCTTTCCCTGATCGAGGGAACCCACACTCCCTCCATTCTTCTCGTTAGGACTCAGACTTCGTCCTCTAATTCTATGTAAAACGCTGCATCTATCAGGTGAGCTTCTTCGATAGTAAAGGGCCTATTCGTAGCTTTAATGGCGATCTCCATTCCTTTGATATTAGCCTTGGAGCATTGGTGATACGTCGAAGGCACTAACCATTGGTTGTCCATCCATACTCTTCCAATCAAAATATGGTAGGAAGTTGCACTCTCTATCACATTGAATTTAATATGAGAAATCAGATTTCCTATCACGATCCCAACGTTCACATAACCAATAGACTTGGAAGACTGGTTATCATAACCTGAGATTACCAAGGGCATATGGACTATTCTTTCCTCTAGAATATTGACTTCATGGAAAGAATGGATTGGCATGATGTTGATGGAGGCTTATCCATCCATAAGATCCCTTGCAAAGCTAACTCCGTTGATGCTGGCAGTCACATACAATGGCCTATTATGAGGGAATCTCACGGCCCTATCTGCATCACTAAAAGTTATCTCTAACAGAAACCTCTTTACCAACCTAGCCATGGGTTCCTTCCATATCAGCGAAGGGACTGCGTTCTTCCCCGCAATGTCAAGGATTGCCTGGGTTATCTCCAACCTACTTTCCTTTGGGATCCCCACCTGGTCGAAGAACCAGGAAAACTTTGGGGATTTCAAAACTGTACAATATTCCATAGCTTGATCTACTTCCTCTCCTTCAACATTGTACACGTCCTCCACTTCTTGAGCACTTTCATCGTCATAAGCCAACACTATGAAGCCCTTATACTTTTGATTCAATTGAGTCTATATTGTGTAAGTGCTCATCTAGTTTGGAAATTGTGATAAAATTATGTCCTCCCTAGTATCCCAAGAAACTCATAAGTTGGTTTGCTACTTAATCTCTCTATCTTGTTTTGATAAAGATCAAATTGCCAACACTCTCACACAGTAGAATTTATTTTTTGCATATCATACTGCATAATAATGTGTGTACATATGTTGAGTGTGTTTAAATCCCTAAGTTGGAATTTTAATAATTTTTTGGGATTTTTTAAATATTTTTTAAATAAGGTTTTATTAATTAAAACTTGATTTAAAAGTTTTGTGGTCAATTTGTAAATATTATTTGTTGGGTATTTTGGCCTAATGTTACCTTGGGTAGAATCCAAAAGCGGAGTAAACTTTGGGGTGTGTTTTTAATTAGTTTAAGACGCGCGTTTCATATCCTGTTATCATCCAACATTTGTCTTCATCTGATTGGCTGAAACTGTGTTTGTTTACTGAGTTAAAAACGCATATGTTTTTAGCCCTTGGATCATTAGCTATCGACGATCTGCATGTCGTCTTGGTGAATCCCAGTACAACTTTCTAAACCAATCAGGATTCGTTTAAGCACCTCCTTGTTAGCCCTTCGATCAAAGTCAATTTGACTTGACTTTATCCTGGCCCTTGGTTTTGATCGAGCCTCTCGAACCTTCTCTTCACCCTATAAAAGGGGCCCTACTCTCAGACTTCGAAGACTTTTGCCATTTTCATTTCCTCTGAGAAATAGAGAGAGAAGAGATAAAACAGAGAGAAGAGAGAGAGTTAGAAACCCTAACCCTGTTTTGTCAAAGCCTCTTCCATCCAAACTCAAACACTTCTTCAAAACTCCATATCCAAAACACTACCGTGAGTGTTCTTGAGTGATTGAGAGTTTGAGTTGAGTTTGTTATTGCTGCTGTAACCTCTTGTTCATTAGATCTTGTTTTCAAGTTAAACGTTTACTCATATCTACTTTATGATTTCATAGAAATTTCAGATCTGAGTTATTCATGTTACATTACACTTAGTTTCATTCTTTATTTCTCATCTTGAGAAATATATTGTTGATTATTTTCTATAAAACGTTTGCTTACTTTGAAATCAACAATAAATGCTCTCTGTTTCTAGTTCTTGTAAAACTAAACCTTTGACCTAGTTGGAATCACACTTGGAGGTTTTCAATCTCGAAAAACCTTTCTAAAATTCTGAGATTGATTAAGACCTTGTCTGTCTTCCTAGCAAGGTATCCGTGGATTCTGGGAATGATTTAAAGATCAAATAAGGTTCAAAGTTTTGTAAGAAGAAAGAAAAAGAAAAGATCACAGCATATAGTGTTACTGTAATTTGTTAGGACTGTTTGTACTTAATAAGTGTGCGTGTGTGCATGCATGTGTTAGAGAGCACCTCCACAAACACTTTCACCCTACAACACGAAAAGTGTTGGTAATAAGATCTTGTGAACAAAGAGTCGACGTAAAGTGCTGGAACAAATAAGAAGTTAACAAACTGGGAGAACTACATCTACAATCAGAACTGCAGAGAAGTTTTAAGGACACCAGAGGGTACATTCCTAAACTTATATAGGTCTGAGTTGTTTGCATGTTAGTTATATAGTTTGTAACTCATATATTTATTTTAGTGGATTTTTCATTTTACTCCGTAGAGGGAGTCGTGGATGTTTCCTCAATTGGTGAGGTTTTACCACGTAAAAAACATCGTGAACATAATCTTTCTACATCTCATCATCTCATTCTTGGTTGTGCTGAGTTTAGGTTTTTTTAAACTTCTTTATAAATCTGTTATTCAATTCTTGAATAGATCTCGTACATACTGATTTGTTAAACACATCTTGTGTTCAAATAGTTTGGTTTTTACGAAAAGATTTTCTTAAAAAAACAGATCGGAGTTACTTAAATAGTTTATTTTTAATAAACGGCTTTAGTAACATTTTTCAATTGGTATCAGAGCTTGGTAAACTGCTTTCAAAAGAGATCCTATGTTTCTGAAATTATTTACTGAAAATCAAATATGGACGAGAAAAATGAAAGATTTGGTAACTTGACCAGACCTCCAATCTTTGATGGAACCAATTTTGTATACTGGAAAGTAAGGATGATTGCCTTCATTCAAGGAACTCTGGGAGATGATGTCTGGGACATAGTTGAAAATGGTTATACTTTTCCTACTAAACCAGCCAACGAAGGAAGTAATGAGAGGGTTAAGAAAGCTTTAAGCGAGTTCACTCAAGAAGAGAAACAAGTTTCTCGAAATAATAACAAAGGAAATAATGCCATATTTATGTCCATAAATGAACATGAGTTCAAAAGAATCTCATCCTGTACCACTTCTAAGGATGCTTGGGACACCTTGGTTACTGCTTATGAAGGAGACACTAGAGTTAAGGCTGCTAGAACCCAAATGCTTATTCAGCAGTATAACTCCTTAATTATGTCTGAGACTGAGTCATTTGATGACTTCTATATGAACCTGACTGATATTGTGACCAAACTGCATGCTAATGGGGTGACTTATGGCAGACATGAAATTGTATCTAAAATTCTAAGATCATTACCACAGAAATTTGATAACAAAAGATATGCTATTGAGGAAATGTGTGATCAAAATCTCACTCTTGAATTACTCAGTAGTAAACTAAGAACTGTGGAAATGGAACTAGAATTTAAGAAACAATTGACTCAAACCCATAGGAAACAGACTAGTTCCAATCTGAGTTTCTCTTCTAAGTTAACTAAGCCTGAACTTATATTCCCCACTTATGATTCTGATGAGGAATGCAATATAGAGAGTTTGGACAATCAGATTGCCTTAATTACTAAACAGTTTAAGAAAATTATTAAGTTTAGAAACAAAGTGGCAAATAAACAAGGCAATTCAAATTATCCAACTTCCTCTAATCACAGGCCTCATGAGAAAAACCATGACAAAAATCACAAGGACTCTCACATTAGACCTAATAGAGACCTTAAGAAGACTGAATGCTATAGATGTGGTAAACTGGGGCACATTGCACAAGACTGTAGAGTTAACTTGAACACTCAAAACAAACACACTAGAGCTAACATTTGCAAAACATGGGATGATTCAAGTGATTCTGAAAAGGAGGAACCTGAGTCATCTGATGTTTTTGACCCTTGCATGTCCTTCTTTGCCAAGATCATATATAATGATGATGTGCTTACGCCTGTGTATGAGAATGCTTCTAGTAACTCTACTCCTGCTATTGAGAATCATGTTTATACTGGTTTAGATGCTTTGATTACCGAGAATGTTGCATGTTCTACTACGGGGTGTGTGAGTCAAAGGGATAGCGATAATGACGATGTCAATGGGTGTGTGAGTTTAAGAAATGAATCTTTAGGGGTCACTCCACACACCACACTTAGTGACTCGAACAATGAAGACCTCCCTGACATTCACACACTTTATGCTAAAACTCTCAAGAAAAGCACTAGACTAGAAAAGATTGTGAAAGATCTCACTAAGAAGTTAGAAGATCTAAGCCTAATGGTTAAACTAAATGCTGAAGAGTATACTACCCAATGTTTGACTCATAAAAGCGAAATCAAAATTTTTGATGAAAAACTCTAAAATTTAAAAGAAATAAATAAAACTCTGGAGAAAAAATACAAAGGGACATTGTTAGAATTGGAGCAAACTAAAGAAAAGACAGCAACTGTTTTCAAAAAATTTACAAAATTTGAAAATAATTCAAAATGTTTTGATGAATTTGTTGCTGAATCAAAAACCAATTCTGATGATTGAACTGGAATAGGGTTTTGCCCCAATTTGAAAACACAAACAAAATCTTTTGAAACTATCAAGTTTGTGTCAGGAGGCAAAAGACCTATTGAAACATGCCCAGACTTTCATTCTCTAAAAGCTGAGTTTGATTCAAAAAATCAAAATTTTAATATTGGGGAATCAAGTTGCTCTAAACATGAAAGTTCACCTAAGGCTAAATACGTCTGCCCTTCTATTAGGAAGAGTGAGTCTGCATTCAAGACTATCAGACCTAGGAATAGAGTTCAGCCTCAAAACTCTTAAAAACCTTTGTTTAGAGACTTTCCTAAGGAGACCTCAATTCTGAGCAATCTTTATTGCTCCTACTGCGATATATATGGTCACTCTTTTGATAGTTGCCATGGTAGGAGACTAGTTTAACCTGTCTATAATCCTCATATCTATCAGAACTTTAACTATTCTAGGAGGAACCGAAACAATTGTATACTTCCTAGACAGCCAGATAGAAACTCTAATTATAGAAAGAGAAAGACCAAACCTAAAAGAACATTTCCTAGAAGGAATCCTAAGCACTTTCCAAAACCAAATGCTAAAGTCTTTCACAAAATTCAAAATCATGCGCAAAACATTTTTCAACAAAAATCTAAAGCTCGCAAATTTTATCAATTGAGAGCTAATAAGCACAAGATGAAAACTAAGGCAATTTGGGTTAGAAAAGATGATCTATTACCTCAGATGAAGTGTAATGTTGTTATTACTTCTTTAAAAGATGAACACACATCATCTGGTTGGTATTTAGACTCTAGATGTTCTAAGCATATGACTGGTGATGAAACTAAACTTTTAAACAAAACCAGCTTTGCTGGTGGTAAAGTCATTTTTGGTGATGGAGTTTCATCTCAAATCATAGGTAAAGGAACTCTCCATGAAGCTGGGCTTCCTATTATTCAAGATGTTCTTCTAGTTAAAGGTCTTAAGGCAAATCTACTTAGCATATCACAATTTTGTGACTCAGATCATACTGTTACCTTTTCAAAGAACAATTGCAAAATTTTAAATGAAAAAGGTGAATGCATAATTACTGGATTTAGAACTCCTGACAATTGCTACACTGTCATGAACAATTCTGAAATCTGTAATGTTGCCAGAATGGATGACAATGAGATATGGCATAACAGAATGGGTCATATAAATTACGATAACCTTAGTAGACTGACCTCTCAGGAAATAGTGAAAGGAGTTCCTAAAATCAAACTTATAGCCAATCTTATCTATGGTTCCTGTCAAGAAGGTAAAATTGTTAAGGCACCTCATAAGAAAGTCAAAGATATTCTTACCTCTAATCCATTAGAACTCATCCATATGGACCTAATGGGTCCCTCCCAAACTGTTAGTCTCTGTGGACACAGTTACATCCTTGTTATGGTTGATGACTTAACTAGATTTACCTGGGTAGACTTCTTAAAACAAAAGTCTGAAACATTCCAAACCTTCCTAAAAATTCTTCTTAGGATTGAAAATGAGAAGGATACTCAAGTGAATAGAATTCATAGTGATAGAGGTAGTGAATTCAAAGACACTGGTATTATAGAATACTATGACTATAATGGTTATAAACACGAGTTCAGTGCTCCTAAGACCCCTCAACAGAATGGTATTGCGGAGAGAAAGAATCGTACCCTTCAAGAGATGGCACGTGTTATGTTACATGCCTAGAATTTACCTAAATATTTTTGGGTAGAGTCCATTAGCACTGCTTGTCACATTATAAATATGGTCTATCTTAGAAAGAATTCCAAACAAACCCCTTACGAACTTTGGTATAATAAAAAGCCTAATCTCAAATACCTTAGATCCTTTGGCAGTACTTGTTATGTATGCAAGGATAGGGAACACTTATCCAAATTTGAGAGCCGGGGAGATAAAGCCATATTTCTAGGATATTCGCCTAACAGTAGAGCTTATCGAGTGTATAATCTTCAAACTAAAAATTTGATGGAATCCATAAATGTAATTGTTAGTGACACTACTATAGAAAGTGAGACTGGTGAATTTACTATTGAGGAAGAGTCTACAAATATTTTAGAAAATGACTCCTCTGCAATGGATAATTCATTACCTATTGAGATACCTGAGGTACCTAACTGGGTTTCTAAAGATCATCCCATAAATAACGCAGTTGGTAACCCTAGTGAGCCAGTGCGTACAAGATCCCAACCCAGAAACTATGCACATTATGCATGTTTTGTTTCCCTTGTGGAACCAAAGAATGTAAATGAGGCATTGAACGACTCTCACTGGATTTTTGCTATGCAGGAAGAACTTTTACAATTTGTCAATCATGATGTTTGGTATCTTGTTCCACGTCCTGATCACAAAAAGGTTGTTGGCACACGTTGGATTTTCAAAAATAAGACTGATGAAAATGGGATAATAATTAGAAATAAAGCTGGATTAGTTGCTCAAGGATACTCTCAAATAGAAGGAATAGATTTTAACGAGACCTTTACTTCTGTTACTCGTTTAGAATCTGTTCATCTGCTTTTTTCTATAGCTTGCAACATGCACTTTACACTGTACCAAATGGATGTCAAATCTGCGTTCCTTAATGGAATACTGGCTGAAGAAACCTATGTAGAACAACCTAAAGGGTTCATTGACCCTAAACATCCAAATAATGTATTTCGTCTAAAAAAGGCTTTGTATGGCCTTAAACAAGCTCCTAGAGCTTGGTATAAGCGTCTTTCCAGTCTTCATTTAGATAAAGGTTTCAAAAGAGGCGGAAATGACAAAACTCTTTTTGTCAAACATTTTGACAAACACATCACTATTGCTCAAGTTTATGTTGACGATATTATATTTGGATCAACTTCTCCCTCAGAAGTCAAATCCTTCTCTGAAACTATGCATAAGGAATTTCAAATGTCCCTTATGGGGGAGCTACAATTCTTCTTAGGCCTTCAAGTCAAACAAAATTCAGAAGGATTATTTTTATCGCAATCCAAGTACGCTTTAGAGATAGTAAAGAAATTTGGCCTCAAGAGTGCTAAAGATGCTAAAACGCCCATGAGTACTACGCTAAAACTTTTCAAAGATGAAAATTGAAAATCTGTAGATCCTACTCTGTATCGTAGTATGATAGGCACCTTACTATATCTTACTGCCTCGCGCCCTGATATTATGTATGCTGTGTGTGTATGTGCTCAATATCAAAGTAACCCTAAAGAGAGCCACTTGAATGCTGTTAAACGTATCATTAAATATGTAAAAGGCACTCTAAATCTAGGACTTTGGTACACTAATGACACACCAAGCACTATAATTGGGTACACTGATGTTGACTGGGCTGGGTGTACTGATGATAGTAAAATCACAACGGGAGCATGTTATTATATAGGTAATAACTTGGTAGGATGGAGTAGTAAAAAATAAAACTGCACATCACTCTCAACAGCTGAATCTGAATACATAGCCGCTGGCAGCTGTTGTGCTCAATTAATGTGGCATAAACAAATGCTAAGTGATTATGGTATTCAAGAAAACTAATTGCATCTCTATTGTGATAATCAAAGTGCGATTAATATTTCTAAAAACCCTGTTCAACACTCGCGAACAAAGCATATTAAAATAAGACATCATTTTATACGCGAATTGGTTGAATCTAAGGAATTAGAAATTAATTATCTTCCTACTGATCTACAACTCGCAGATATGTTTGCCAAACCTCTAGATTATAATAGATTCATTTCATTACGTAAATCTATTGGTATGTTTTATGCTGACTAATAACTTTGCTGTTTATCCAAGTTTTTCCCTTTGTCCATTTGAGGCAAAATGGGAGAGAAATTTGAGTCTATTCAATTCTTTCATATGCTAAAAAACTTGATCTTAGTGATTTATTATAGGTTCTTGTTGTACAGTTACTCTCAACAGTTGTAATAGGGTATTTAAATGTACTTAGTTGAGTTATGTACTTTTTGATTTCTAGGTATTGGGTAGATAGAATTTTGATAGGAATAAGTTTTTCTTATTTTCTTGTTGCCCTACGAGTCCTAGATGACTCAAAGGAGATTTTGTCTCACATTTGCAAAGGGGGAGATTGAAGCCCTTATACTTTTGACTCAATTGAGTCTATATTGTATAAGTGCTTATCTAGTTTGGAAATTGTGACAAAATTATGTCCTCCCTAGTATCCAAAGAACCTCAGAAGTTGGTTTGCTACTTCATCTCTCTATCTTGTTTTGATCAAGATCAAATTGCCAACACTCACACACAGTAGAATTTATTTTTTGCAAATCATACTGCATAATAATGTGTGTACATATGTTGAGTGTGTTTAAATCCCTAAGTTAGAATTTTAATAATTTTTTGGGATTTTTTTAACATTTTTTAAATAAGGTTTTATTAATTAAAACTTGATTTAAAAGTTTTGTGGTCAATTTGTAAATATTATTTGTTGGGTATTTTGGCCTAATGTTACCTTGGGTAGAATCCGAAAGCGGAGTAAACTTTGGGGTGTGTTTTTAATTAGTTTAAGACGCGCGTTTCATATCCTGTTATCATCCAACACTTGTCTTCATCTGATTGACTGAAACTGTGTTTGTTTACTGAGTTAAAAATGCATATGTTTTTAGCCCTTGGATCATTAGCTATCGACGATCTGCATGTCGTCTTGGTGAATCCCAATACAACTTTCTAAACCAATCAGGATTCGTTTAAGCACCTCCTTGTTAGCCCTTCGATCAAAGTCAATTTGACTTGACTTAATCCTGGCCCTTGGTTTTGATCGAGCCTCTCGAACCTTCTCTTCACCCTATAAAAGGGACCCTACTCTCAGACTTCGAAGACTTTTGACATTTTCATTTCCTCTAAGAAATAGAGAGAGAAGAGAGAGAAGAGATAAAACAGAGAGAAGAGAGAGAGTTAGAAACCCTAACCCTGTTTTGTCAAAGCCTCTTCCATCCAAACTCAAACACTTCTTCAAAACTCCATATCCAAAACACTACCCTGAGTGTTCTTGAGTGATTGAGAGTTTGAGTTGAGTTTGTTATTGCTGCTGTAACCTCTTGTTCATTAGATCTTGTTTTCAACTTAAACGTTTACTCATATCTACTTTATGATTTCATAGAAATTTCAGATCTGATTTATTCATGTTACATTACACTTAGTTTCATTCTTTATTTCTCATCTTGAGAAATATATTGTTGATTATTTTCTATAAAACGTTTGCTTACTTTGAAATCAACAATAAATGCTCTCTATTTCTAGTTCTTGTAAAACTAAACCTTTGACCTAGTTGGAATCACACTTGGAGGTTTTCAATCTCGAAAAACCTTTCTAAAATTCTGAGATTGATTAAGACCTTGTCTGTCTTCCTAGCAAGGTATCCGTGGATTCTGGGAATGATTTAAAGGTCAAATAAGGTTCAAAGTTTTGTAAGAAGAAAGAAAAAGAAAACATCACAACATATAGTGTTACTGTAATTTGTTAGGACTGTTTGTACTTAATAAGTGTGCGTGTGTGCATGCATGTGTTAGAGAGCACCTCCACAAACACTTTCACCCTACAACATGAAAAGTGTTGGTAATAAGATCTTGTGAACAAAGAGTCGACGTAAAGTGCTGGAACAAATCAGAAGTTAACAAACTGGGAGAACTACATCTACAATCAGAACTGCAGAGAAGTTTTAAGGACACCAGAGGGTACATTCCTAAACTTATATAGGTCTGAGTTGTTTGCATGTTAGTTATATAGTTTGTAACACATATATTTGTTTTAGTGGATTTTTCATTTTACTCCGTAGAGGGAGTCGTGGATGTTTCCTCAATTGGTGAGGTTTTACCACGTAAAAAACATCGTGAACATAATGTTTCTACATCTCATCATCTCATTCTTGGTTGTGCTGAGTTTAAGTTTTTTTAAACTTCTTTATAAATCTGTTATTCAATTCTTGAATAGATCTCGTACATACTGATTTGTTAAACACATCTTGTGTTCAAATAGTTTGGTTTTTACGAAAAGAGTTTCTTAAAAAAACAGATCGGAGTTACTTAAATAGTTTATTTTTAATAAATGGCTTTAGTAACATTTTCACACTACGTTAGCCATTCCCCTAGTACAGTCTTCCAAAGACTCTTCAAACTCCTCCTACTTCATCGTTAGCTCCCTCCCTTCTCTTTCTGCCTCATCGTCGTAAGCCACCACCAGATTGGCCCCATGTGCTAGGAGTGGGTTGTTGTTAACATTTTGCAGAGGGATTTGTAACGTTCCTGCCTTTATATATTTAACAATGATTCTTCTTAGTGTGAAACAGGTGTCCATTGTAGGTTGGATCTTTCGATGGATCTGGCAATATTTGGGATCCGCTTTAGTTACTGCTTCTAGTTCCCCTGCGGGGATGCCCTTTAGTTCATACACCATTCCTCCTTGGACCATGACGTTGTAATAGCTGACACCCTCCTCTACTATACAAGGCAATAATGGTGGATCCTCCCTATCTCTATAAAACTTTCTCTTGTTGTCCCTCTTCGTTAGTTTGCCCCCATCTGCTCCTTCGGTGTATCCCACCCGTGGGGGATGAGACCTACCTCCCATAGGTTGTATTGGCTACCTAAACATCATGGGCACCACCACCGGGTTTGTCCTACTATCAACGAGATATTCTTTGCTGCCTTCGAAAACACTGCAAAAGTCTCCTCGCGCGTCTCATTAATAAGATAACATATATACTCAGGAAGGAGTCCTTCTGCATAGATCTGCAGTAGTTTAGATTCCTTAGCCTCCTCCCTCACATTGAGGGATCTTTCCCTGAACCTTCGAACATATGCCACCACTTCTTCCCCTAGTCGTTGCTTCTCTCTCCCTAGTTGGGTTAAGGTGAACTCATCTTCCGCCAGAAAGAACTTATGGACGAACAAAACGTGCATCTCCTCTCACGTGGAAACACTCTTAGGAGCTAAGTGAGAATACCTGGTATATGCTTTATCGGTTAAGGATTTATAAAAATCCCTAAACCTGAGTTTTTTTATTATTGTAGTGATCCCCCAAATGTTCAACAAAGCGCTTAATGTACTCCTTCGAGTTCCCACCCTTTCCTAGATATTTTTGAAAGATAGGAGGAATATAATCCTTTGAGTAGGGTTCATTGTTATACTTTTGAGGATAAGGCGTCTGAAAGTCATCATAGACCGAAGCTACCTCGCTAGCATATTACGAGGAAGCTTGCATGAATTTGTGCATCTCTTTCTACATCTCTTCCATAACTGATACCGTTGAAGGAACGACCAGAGGGACCATAGGCGGTGCTCCCGTTGCACTCGGAGCAATCATCACAGTTGGAACGGTTGGTACTCCTGTAGTTCCCACTGTTGGGTTCACATTAGGGGGTATGCTTGTTGGGGCCATTCTTGTTAAAACTGTTCTTGGTGAGGCCGTTGGGGCTATCCCGAGTGTTACGAATGAGTTGGCTTAAAATCCCCCCCACACTATTGACGCTACGGGAATTTGCAAAAACTCTTAAAATTTATTCATGAGGAGTGGCACTTGGACTGGTCCCAACCAAGCACTCGTGGAAGCTTGTGTCACCCCTGTAACGCCTATCACTGTTTGAACTGGAGGTACCTCCAGTCGAGCGGCTCCGTTCCTTGAAACCTCCAACTCTCTCGCTGCTTGTTCTTTATTGTGTTGAATGTCATCAAATTTAAGTCTTCGATTGACATTATCTTGTGCCATACTCCTTGTTTAGAATAATTCCTCCCCAGCAGAGACGCCAAATGAAAGAGGGTAGTTTAGATTAGATGGAGGCGTAACCCCTTTTTTGAGTACAGTAATGATAAGTTAACTAATCATGCTATTGATTAACTACAAGACATAGAAACACTACTTAGTGAAGATAAACGCAGCTTGAACTCACAAATATCTCATGTATAACTTAGAAGATAATAACGAACTCAAAAGTAACACCTTTAGAGGGAGATATAAGTAAGAGTCCTCGATACACCTTGGCAGGCAGCCAAAAACCCCAACCACCCACAAAGATCTCTGTCCAGTATTTAAAGCTTCATAATAAATGACAATGGTGGGTGAGTAAACTCTCTGGTTTGTAATAAATCTCTTTATGATGTCTATTCTCCCTAGTAATAACTTCTAAACTCTAAAAAGGAACATCCCTTCCTTAGAGGTGGTTGGGGTCCTTAAATAGCCCCCCCACACCACTCCCGAGATAACTCAGTCATTAATAACCGTGAAAGACATCCCTTATATTTTATGTTACAAATATTTAATGCAAATACATGCCTTTTGTCTAACCACCGTGTGTCAGGGGACTGTCATCACAGAGGTGTCTCACCAACCATCTGACAGCCCCAAATACCATGGTGGTTTATTCAAGTGTAGATTTGATATCGCCTAGCTAGCTAGTGACATTACATAAAGTAGATGTGACACCAAGTAGAGGGTTGTTTAGTTCACAACTCAACGCCCGATGGAACTCAAGGCTGCTCTGCCCGAGGTTCCGCGGTTAGGGTCTTTTAATGTTTTACTAGGTGTATCAAAGATGGTCAAGACAACCCCAACGATGCCTCACTTATCAATCCTACAAACTAAGTCCCTCTAAAGTTCCCACGGTGAGGACATTTGATAGATCATGAAAGCTCTCCCAGGCCTTGCCAAGCATGTTCTCTCGGCAGTACCGTTCGACCTCACACTAAAAATCATTATAATCATTACAACTTATGGTCAATATAAATAAAGAGATGCAACAAGACTAAGTTAAAGCAATAGGACTAAAGGGTGAGCTCTCTCGTTCAGCTTCTTCGCCGAAAGATCCCCCTGGGCTGCCATGCTGAACTACCTCGCTTGGGCTACTTTATTGAGATGCATCGCTTTGGCCTACATCACTGCCTTAATCCTAAACAAACATTGTTGTTAATGAGGGGTTTATTTCTAATCTCGATATTACCTTCAAGCCCCCTACAGCGGGTAAGAATTTTTTTTAAGATGCTCAAAAGAAAGATGTAGGAAAGCATCATAAGAAAGTCGAATCAGAAAGTTGTTATGAGTGCATTGGGGAAAGGTCGTGAAGCCCATGAATGTCCCAGTAGGCTTATGAGACATGGAAAAGGAAAGTTATATATAAAGATACTCTAAGCGATAGTGATGTTGACTCCAGTATTCCGGCAAGTCACGTTAGCACTATTAGTATGTCTCACACCGATGAGGAAAATTATAATTATGATAGCCTCGATACTGTTTCGAACTATTATGTATAGTGTTAAGGTAATTATTTGAGTTAGTGTGAAGATTTAAGTGATGGAGAATGAGGTCTCTAATGCACATACTCCAAACTTTACAGTGAGTCTTTAAAAACCATAAAGCAAAATAAAATTTGACTCTTAGGGTAATGGATTTAGAGAAGGCGTTAAAAGTTTCAAGAGAGAATGAAATCTCGTGAGAATATCTTTGAGTGAGTAACTTATTTTGGTGGGAAAGGAAAATAAATACTTGACCAACAGAGTGTCTAGTCTTACGAGAGATCTTAAAGCATTAGACACTCGTGACAAACTCAAAGCCTATGTTTCCCAACTCAAAAAAGATCTCGAACGTGCCTGAGAAGTCAATGTCACTTTAGAGGATAAATCTAAGAAGGTTGAAAATATGTTTCTATGTCCCGGATTAGGTTTTGAAGAGAGACAAGGAATAGGTGACAATGGTGCATCCACTTCCGAAACTGCACCTGATCTGGTTGTTATGTTTGTGTTATATCCTTATGGGACTCAACCTAACCCACCAAAGAGAACTCGTCCTAAGCATTTTAACCAAGGTCGAGCCAAACCAATCTATGTTTGTGCCCATTGCAAACAAAGAGGTCACCTTAGGGAATTTTGTTTTAATTCAGTAAGATTTTCTCACACACATGCTCCCACACACCTCCATAGAGACCTTACTAATCTTCGAGAGAAAATGGAGTTTTTAGTTAGACTCCTTAATGTTTGATGTAGGAATTTAAAAGGATGTATACTCCTTTTGAGAACACCTCCCAGGATAATGATTGACGTCAAGACATGCTTCTAGTTTAGGGTGTTTTTCTTTTCTATCACTTGCCCATATAATTAGATTGTATTTGTATGTTTATATTTTGAAATTTCCAAAAAGTTTTTTTTTTCATTTAGATAAGGTTTCAAAAATTTCTATAAAGATTTTATTTTGATAAATTTTTTCAAAAATTCAAAATTTTTATTATATTTTACACCACATATGGATTTACATTTAAGATGTTCGAATCACAATTACATTCCGTACATTTATGTGATTTACTCATGGTGTTATGAGACTTGGATTCCTTTCATTTGTGTTCTTAATTATGCATATATAACATTGCACTATTCATTTTTTATTATTTTCTTCATGCTAGACTCATTATGTCGCTTTTATTGCAAACATGCATGAACTTTCTATCATTTTCCCTGCTTATCATATGTCGAATAAGATGTTCTCATCGCAAACATGCTTAGTAACGAACCAAATGTACTAGGAACTAAATGTGCATATAAGAACCATTGCTCAAATTTTTTTATCGAAAACTTGGTATATGTTTTATCAATGGAAAGTGACTATAAAAGAAACGACCTTCTTTATGTTAAAAGCCACTATCTGCAAGAGCTTTAAAGATGGTTTCGGAATATAAAAACAGAAGTGGTAAGGCCATTTTTTTTTGTATTTCATTGATGCTTCATTCTCATGAGCAATATGACCCTTTAAAATTTTTGAGAGTTTATGCTTAAAATGTGAGATTTTAAGGGTATTATAAGTCGAAGATCAATGGAGGTTGCATAGTAAAATTCCTTCAAAAAAATTAAATTGTTTGGCATTATTGATTTTAGAAATATTGAAATTCATTACATTTGGTATGAGCTAAATCAATTTCACTTCGCTCAATATTTTTACACCAAATGTTGAATTGAGCTCTTTCTTTAGGAGTGTCTCTTTAACTTCATGCATCATCTCTATGTATGGATATGTTGACTTTCCTGTGCATTGAGTTCCACAATTTATTCCATTTTTATGATTCAAATATTTTCGTGCTACTTTATGGTGTGACTGTTTGTTTTTGTACTTATTTGTATATTTATATGCTCAAAAATTTTAAAATTTTTCAAAAATAGTTTGTTGATTTGTTGAAATTTCATCGTATATGCATATTTGTCTATTCATTGTGATGATATTTCAAATTTTGATTCTCTTGATGTTAATTTTTCAGGATTATCTTCTGACCGTTTATCTATTACGGACAAAAAAGGGGAGAGTATATTGAGGGGGAGTTTTAGGGAAGTTTTATTTGTTTTCTTTAAACTCCATGCATCGCGTTTTTTCCTTTTCTTCATGTGTGTAGTTCTTTTCCACCTTGATGAATTAACGGACTATACAATGAAGACTTTCAATTGAAGATAATGTCACAAGTGTCTTTTCCTTTTCGAGTTTGGGAGGGACAGGACATTAGTTGAAATTTTCTTAGTGGTTACTTTTTTAGATTTTTGGGTTTTCTACTGGAATAGCCAAGGGGCGAGATTTGTAAGAGAAAGATTTATAATTTCTCATCATGTTTTTAAGTTTGTCATATTCCGCTACACCTTCATCATCATTTACATTTTCAAGCGCTTCGAGTAAAGACACGTTAGTGAACGAATGCAACAATCAAAGATTAAAATATTTGAGATTATCACTTCAATCATCGGAGAAGGAATATGATTTTGATTATGTATACATATTTTATTGAGGGGTTATTTTTATAAAATGATTCATGGATGATTTTAAAATAATTTTCAAAGAATAACATTTTTTTATTTTTAAGTCTTTCGAATGACTTTAAGTCTTCGTTCCAATGAGGTTAATAGTTCGTTCAAACAAACATCAAATGAGATTTTTCTGTCAGTAGAAAAATTGCCGTTCGAAGCTCATTCGAAGCTAGTTCGAACGATATTGGCTATTTGTTCAAACGAGTTTTATTTTAGTTCGAACGAGTTAGCATTTTCATTTGAACGAAGTTTTATTTTCATTCGAACGAGAGTCCTTAAAATTTGTGGCCCCTCAAAAATTATGTTTTCTATAAAAAGGGATCTTGGGATTAGGTTTACATAAGACTTTTGGGGAGAAAATCACTTTCCCATATATGTCCAAAAGATCTCCAAACCATGGTTTTACAAAAATACTTTAGTTTTTCAATCTATACCCCTTGGATGATTTGTTGAGCATTTTAACATCTCCAAGAAGAACATATACCATGTTCATACCCTTGTGGAGTAGATTCTCCATTTCTGAAGATAGGAAAACAATTTCATGAGGCTGATCAGTGGACATCGAGGCAAGCGGAGCTTGTTATGGTACATTAATAGATCTACGACATTGTCTATTAACAACAAGGAAGGATGACACAACTACATCACTTAGTGAAGTATAAATTTTATATGTTTGTCCATGTCATTCTGTAATACTTAGTTGGAAAAGTGTTGACTATTGGTTTTGTCCGAAAGGGATTTTTCCTCATCTCCTATCTTCTAGTTTATGGTTTGCTCGTTTCGATTTAGTTTCTATATCTTTCATGTTTTGGTTCACCAAATTAATCAAGGTAAAATTGGACTAAATAGAATTTAGTTTCTGTGTGCATGACCTAATCTACAATTTCTACATTTAATCAGACCACTCTTATTTTTCACTAAGGGTATGCCTACCCCCGGGCCCCACTTAAGATGATAAATAATTTAACTGTGTCTTCGTATCACTCAGGAGTCCTCTTCGACTGATTATTCCTCGTAGTGGAATAAAAATGCATACACTTATTATATGCACAACACATAGTCCAATATTCTATAATTAATTCCACCAATGAATTATGTACAACACTCGACAAAAATCGCATAACATGAAAATTTAATTACCCTCTAAATCATGCATTTTTATACCAAACCACACAAGTAATAATTAATTCAATTTAATAATTTATTTCTAACTTAATAAATTATAAATATAATTCATGAAATTACAAGGTATTACATTCTCCCCCATAATACAAGATTTTTTTCCTCGAAATTCGCTAAAGCATAAGGTCAAAACATAAACTGAGAAAATATCATAGGCTTAAACACAACTAGCTCGTACCGGTATCACCAAGAGTTAAAATAAATAAGGCTCACACATGCCTAACATAGTATGCCATGGTTGGGGAGCCCATACACCCATATCACGTGGACATGGACATCACAAATATCACATACGTGCATATAAATACATAGATGCACGACTCAATAACAATATGTAAAAGGTCTAAGCCTAGATTAAGGCATGCTCTACCACTCTACTAATTGCGATTTAACTGTTTTGAGATTGTATCACCTATTCTAGTGGTGGTCTTAACGCTCCTTGATGATCTCGATGTTGCACTCCTTGGTCGCAATGGTCCTAAACCTTGTAATATCTAGCCAATTGATGCGTTATCTCACCACATAAGTAAGATCAAACAAAAAAATGTCATAGTGCCCAACCTTCTCTCAAATACCGAACCTTAGTAAGTTTCGTGTGTGGGACTCTCGCAAGAGAAATCCAAACAAGGAACCCTCCCGATACACTACTACCGAGATTAGCCACTTATCAAGACTAGTTGGTCCAAGAACCAATATGCAACAATGCACTATTTGCAAAAATCTCAACTGTCACAATTCCAATAAAAGGATCATCCATTCTTAGAGTGATGCCCAAACTTGATAGGTTAGTTAATCCAATAATGCTAGAAAAACATCACGATTTTCTCAAACATCCGATAGGTCTCACTCTTCCCATCCTTAAATCTTATAGAGTGCTTACCCCCTCATATACCTCTATACATCCAACCATTCAAATAAGGGTCTACTATCACCAGTCGCCCTAACAATCATTACTATGATAACACCATACGTGACTATACACAACTTTATGTAACCAAGGCCATCCTTAACCACATTGTCCTTAAAATAAGTCAATTGTTCACATTATACCTACTTCCGTCACACATATACTCATATGATAAGAGAAATCGATCATTAGATATCCAAACCGCATAGTCATCCTATAAAGTATGCAACCACTAGCATATCACATCTAATAGGCTTCATGCCAACAATTAAAACCTCATTATCACATTCACTATATGAACTCACAGTAGGGTTTTTCCACCGCCCATGAATAAATAACAAAGAATGTAAGATGCTTATCGAACCCATCAACTGCTAAGGTCTCCCCCATATAACACATAAATAGGTAATATAATGTAGGGGACACTCATATGAGAATAAATCTCAATATATATGTAATACCCCGTATTTCTGAATATTTTTTTTAATTAAATTGGAGAATTAAATGAGAAAATACAGCTTAATTTAAATTACGTAAGAGGAGTAATTTAATGGGATTTATTAAAAATTGTAATTTTGGAATATCAATCGGGAGATAGTTACCGATTTATATTGCCTCATTATATTTACTTAGTGCGAGTGGTAAATAGTTACTTAACGCGTGTAGACCGTGTTGGGGTGAGAACGAATAATATTAGTTAAGTGACTCAAATGATAATTTAGAGGTCACCGATGAGTCCGTAAGGGTCAAATTAGTCAAAATAGTATACTCGGGGATACTATTTGAGCCCCGGGGTAATTTTGGACTAAACCGAGACCGTTCGGGGGCGTTTTGGTCTTTTAACATAAGAGGGTATGGAGACCTACGAAATTGAGAGCTTTATATCAGCCGTATGATAGAGGGGTTAGGGTTAGAAAACTTATGAAAACACACCATAGCCATTAGAGATAAGAGAGAAACCATTCTCAAGGTAAAAGGAAGAATTGGGAAGGATTCAAAGGAGATTTTCACTGTCAACTTGTTGAGGAAGAAGGATTGAAGGATGAAGATCAACAATCATCAACAACAACCACGAAATCAGACCCTACTGATCATAAGGCAAGTTGTTTAGTATATATTGTGATAAACTTAATTACACAAGTGGGAAGTTGTTTAGTATATATTGTGATAGACCCTACGTGTATAAAAAGGGCAAAATAGTAATGACGGATATTTAGTATATATTGTGTGTGAAATATATATACTTGATGATATTCTAACTCTATGTATTAGTAGATTGATATATATTATGTATTTAAAGATACATATTGAATTGGTGAGTTAAGTAGTGAAACTTAATTACGAAATGCACCTTTAGATAGAGAAAATCTATTTAGTAATTCAAGTAGCGAAACTTAATTACACAAGTGGGAAGTCAACAATTGTGAGAATTGTAGTAATTTTAGTAGTGAAACTAAATGAGAAGTCTTGAAAAATAACATAAATGAAATGTTACTTGATAATTAATTAACATACGCGAGATGTTAGTGAAACGGTTGTACTGTATGGGCGGTACTGGAACTTGGGTACAGATAAGTTCAGTTGACTACTTTGTTTTTGTTAGCTTGGGAGGTATGGCTAGATAAACTAAGTGTAGAACGTTAGGTGTGCACAAAAGATGAGGGGTGAGTTAACTCAAGAGAGTGTACGAGAACCTAACATGTGTAATCAATAACCGCATTTTATATTGTGATAAACGCTTGTTAAATATTTTCAAAATCCTTTGAGTACTAACTCTTGCTATAAAATATTTTCAAAATCTTTTAGGTGTCCAGCCACGGGGACGCCATGTATGATGATTCCATTCCAGAGACTCGGAGATGTAGCACTGTGGATGCTTACAGGATTTTGACTAGACGATATCTCTCATTCAGATCTAGTACAGGATCTCACACTATTCTAGGTATGGACTTGTGGTCCGGTATTAGTTTCAGATGTTAGTTTCAGACTATTGGTTATTCTATTGTTGTTTGGGATTTTTAGCCGATGGTTTATTCGATAATACTTTTGTTCTGTTGTACTTTTACTTTGTTGTTTGAATTATAGTACATGATTATTTGTACTTTGTTCCGCATGGTTCATTTATCTGTTTTAAGAAAGATAAAATTTGGCACCAGTCTAATTTTACTTAGGGGATTAGTAATTAAAAAGTTTTCGACAGTGATGCTAAGAATGAACCATTTGAGAAACCTATTTTAATTTAATAAAGGCCTGATCACCCGATGTTTAATTAGGCGGGGTGTCACAGATGGTATCAGAGCATCAAGTTCTAGTGTCCATAGGATCTGTACGGCTTACTACGTTTTCAGTGCATCGTTTGGTTGATTTAGAGCCCTATCTTAGGATTGGTGTACTCCTCTACTTACGTAGTTTACATTCTCCTTCTATTTAGTAGATGTAGTTTTATATATACGAGTTCGATTGGGCATGGTACGTCGAACATGGAGGTAGAACCAGCATTGGCGTTAGAAGGACTTCAGGAGGGAGGAGCTCAGCATGAAGCCTGGAGTGTTCAAATATGGTAATCATAGGAGAGATGACCGTTATTGAGGTCACTCCTACTGTGTAATGGAAGTAGATGATGCAGGGGTTGTTGAGGCATAGCAGGAATTTTCCAAGTGTCGCTACGGCAAAGAGGGATGCTAATCTAGACCGCCCAATGCAGTGATAGTGGGAGTAGGTCTGAAGAAATTTTGATCAGAACGAGCCGTAAAAATGTGATAAAACGGCGACTGTACATGTTAACCAATGGAAGTAGTATGTCCAGTAGTTTTGGCATTTAGGATGGAATGGAAATACTCAGAAGTGAAAATTTGAGTAAATTTTTGAGGCAACGTGGCGAGGATACCAGTCACTACATTCGGACCGAGGGCCCGTATATAAATAGAGGAACCTTACATATAGTTTAACCGCAAAGTTCTCCAATGATGATTCAGAAGCGAAGGGAATGGGAATATCTAAACCCCTCACGTGAAAGCCTGGTAGAGGCCAATCGTGAGGGAGAAATATATCCATTGAAGTGAACTTGTACCGATGAGATATGTATAAGGGAAAAAGATCCCTTGAGAGAATGGACTCTCGAGTTGTAGTTCGCAATTTTGGTAAAACTCTTCTTGGACGACTTATATATATGAAGGTAGTATGGTACTTCTTACAAGGTTGGGGTAAATGATCCTAAGGGGCAAAGTTAAGAGAGTTTAAAGATTTAGTCAAAGAGTAAGACTGAATGTAATGGGGCTGGTGCAAGCCATAAGTGGAAACCCACTAGAGGATTTAATGATTAGATTCTAAGTCGGGACTGTTAAGCCCCATAGTGCGTTCCTCTTGGTCAGCAGAACGATGGGAACCAGGATGATTGTGCTCAGAATCGAGGCTACCAAGTCCGAGAGGAGGGATACCCCAAACCGATCAGTGTGGCCTGGAGTAAGGGGATTTTTGTAAAGATGTCTAGTGTGGTTTGTAGGGCCACGCATTTTATTGTAGCTTGAAGTTATTTGAGGAAATAATAACTCTGTTAAGTTTTGCATTCCGGAGAGGACAATCGTGTTATGTCCGAAAACCATCTGAACCACCAGAGCAATGGATAAGGAAGTATATGGGTTTTAGCCTCGAGTGAATGGGGTATGTGACGATACCTCACCTGAAGGAGGGTCGAGTTGTCATTATTCATCAATAGGTGAGAGACTTCAGGGATTATGAACGTCTCATAGTAATTGATTCCGGTGTGTAGGAACCTAAATGATGTGAGTCAATGTATGTCATATGACTGCTGAGCGGAGAGATCGAGCTCACTATTGTAATTAGTGCTAAGGACTTAGTGATAGTATAAGCGCAGTACCACTTGACTCCTTTAGAAATATTGGAGTATGGTTACACATATTGTCGAGGAATGGAATTTGAGTATCTTGACTATGTGTTGTTCCGACAGTGCTCAGTAAGAATGCATGGAGAGAAGTCCCTTGTTCAAGTTCGGTTGCGAAAGGAGATACGACTGAAATTTTTATGCACGACAGGAGAAGAGACTTTGTTAGATGCTAGGGCATCAGTGGAGCCGGTAGTGTTGTGGAGAAACACTGAAAGGCTTACCTCACCACGAAGGGAGACTTTGTGGGCAAGAATTTGATTTTTGGTCTATAGGGTATTGAGAATACCCATAAGATTGTAGTCACGTCGTGTAGACTAGGCCGGAGTTGAAGAAAAGCATGTTACGGGTGCGACATTTGCAATGTTTTTGCAAATGTGCACGGAGAAAAGGGTGTATGGGCGCCCTAGTCAATTGGACTTCTTAAACATCCGAGATAGAGGGATGCGGAATTTTTTTTTTACACCGGTGGGGAGGTTATGAGGCAAGTCATATCGACGAAATGGATTGAACGCCGTGAGAGATAGACGATGACACAAGCTTATGTGCTGAGAGAGCCAGCACCTCCTATGGGATAAGAATCAGTGGGAAGCCGTTCAAAGGTTATCTCTTGAATTGGGAGGCCTAACTGTTGTGAAGAAGTGATACAAGGTGTTACTCAACTGAGTGTTGAGAGTGGCTTACGCGTTACAAAAATGTTGATAAGTGGGAAGCGATGTTGAGGAGAGACATAGTGAGATTGTCTCCAGACACACCTCTAGTTAATAGAGCGAGATGGACTTGAAATGAGCAACCGGAATGTGGTAGTGAACCTACATTTCCAATGATGGAATGAGGAGACAAACTTATAAATTATTGATGGGTTGTGAACATCATAATTAAGCCAACATTTCGTTGGGGTAGCGAAATGGGGTGACCGGGATGGATTAGTATGTAGTTAAAAAGGGGGAGTGCACGGTGCCGCTCTACATGATTGTGAATCAGGAGAAAATCCTAAAATTCCACCCTGTGAGAGATGGTCAGGGAGGAATAGAGATTAAGTATTATTTTGAGTATGTTGTGTTGCCTACGACTCAATGTTAGTGAGAAAGGAGGATAATACGCCCTTACGATAGTGGAATTTTAGAGAAGCCCACTGATCTATTCGTAGGTTGAAGGTATACCTATATGAGCATATTTATAGGTAGTGTGAGTGCCTATATGATCTGTACATAAAGTTTAGGTTCTTGGATACCTATTATGAACATATGTGTACTTTGAGTGGTGGTTCGAGGACATGTGTACTTTGAGGGGTGGTTCGAGGAGACATTTTGAACTTTTAGTCCTTAACGCGTGATATGAGTACATTCTATTGGAGTATGACATTTTAGAATATAAGAAGTGTGAAATATATGGCTCACAAATTGTCTACTCATGTGCGATGAGATATATATACTTATATTGTGCTCGAAGTGTGATTCCGAGGCAATATAACCAATCACTATTGGTGATCGAGGAGGGATTCCGAGCAAATAACCCCAAAAGTGTTACAGAAGGGGGGTGATTATAAAATAAGTGTTTATAGTATATGTTATGTGTGAGATATATACCTATTGATTTTTTTCTACTTATGTGCGATGATAAGTGTGCTTAAAATTCTGTATTGGGGTCGATGATGTTCCGGACCGATACATGAGGGATCGATTTGGGGTCAATGATGTTTCCGAACCAAATCGATGATAAATATTGGTATCGATGGAAGGTCTGAACCAACATATGCGTTACATTTACCTTAGGGTCGAGGGATTTCTGGACCAATGTAAATGATAGGATTATTGGGGCCGATGATTTTGCCGGACCGATTTCCTTATAGTATATATTGTGTGAGAAATATATACATTATAATATTCTACTCATGAGTGATAGTAGACACATGGATGCTATATATAGAGAGTTATACATCAAAAGGGTAAATTAAGTGAGACTTAATTATGATATAGGCGGCATGGGTAATATGTAATAAGAGTTTATAATGAAGCAATACATGTACTTGGGGTGACCGTTAGGATGTTATGATTTGGTATTCGGTATTAGAGGATGCAATTATATTTAAGGTCCGTAGCCTTAATACCAGCCTTATCCTAATTTCGAGGACAAAATTCCTTTGCAAGGGGGGAAGTATGTAATATCCCGTATTTCTGAATATTTTATTTAATTAAATTGGAGAATTAAATGAGAAAATACAGCTTAATTTAAATTACATAAGAGGAGTAATTTAATGGGATTTATTAAAAATTGTAATTTTGGAATATCAATCGGGAGATAGTTACCGATTTATATTGCCTCATTATAATTACTTAGTACGATTGGTAAATAGTTACTTAACGCGTGTAGACCGTGTTGGGGTGAGAACGAGTAATATTTGTTAAGTGACTCAAATGATAATTTAGAGGTCACCAATGAGTCCGGAAGGGTCAAATTAGTCAAAATAGTATACCCGGGGGTACTAGTTGAGTCCCGGGGTAATTTTGGACTAAACCGAGACCGTTCGGGGGCGTTTTGGTCTTTTAACATAAGAGGGTATGGAGACCTACGAAATTGAGAGCTTTATATCAGCCGTATGATAGAGGGGTTAGGGTTAGAAAACCCGTGAAAACACACCATAGCCATTAGAGATAAGAGAGAAACCATTCTCAAGGCAAAAGGGAGAATTGGGAAGGATTCAAAGGAGATTTTCACTATTAACTTGTTGAGGAAGAAGGATTGAAGGATGAAGATCATCAATCATCAACAACAACCACGAAATAAGACCCTACTGATCATACGACAAGTTGTTTATTGCAAAAATTATAAAGTTATAATACCCATGTGTAGGGTTTTTGAATAGTTTTGTTTAAATCATTATCTTGGTTTGAGAAAGATGATATTTATACATGTTGGGATAGGAATCGCATGTAGAATGATTTACCTTATGTAGAGGATTAATATTCAGATTAGACTTGATGATTTTTCGGAATAAAATCTGGATTTTGAATGAAAATATGGGAAGAACACCATAACTAGGGTTTCAAGGAATTCTGGGTTTAATTCACTATTTCTTTAAAGGAATTGGAGTTTTGAGGTATTTGACACGTTAGAAATTGTCCTAGTATATGTGAAAATATGTTAGGATCATTGGGTCAAAGTTTGGTGGACTATAATGGAGTTTGAAGATTTGTTAATGGAGGAAAAATCTTAACGAAGAAGACGAACTGCGTCTGTCCCTGTTCGATCGATCGATCGATCTCGAACTATCGATTGATCGACTATGTCGATCGATCGAACCCAACAGTCGATCGATCGACGCAAGCTGTTTCCCGAATTTTTGTGTTTAATTCTTCGTTGATTTTCAGGAATGAATGAGTATCCTAGGATTTGCATTATACTTATATGGGAGTGAGAGTAAGACCAGTAGGTATACTATTGAGGTCCGATAAGGCCATTGGGTGTAGGGCTTGGATTACGGACCGACGAGAATAATCCGGTTTAGTAGAGTATCGGGGACTTCGGAAATTGAGTTACGAGGCGAAGTAAATTCAATTTAAGTAATAGACCAGTAGGGTAAGAAGTAACTACTGAAATTATATATAAGGGGTAACTAGGACCCTTAGAGTTGGGTGAATACTCAAATAAATGCGATTAATGAGATAAATCGTAAAGAGAATATTGTACGGTAGATATATGAGATTAAAATATTATGTACGTATATAATTAATTTGGTTGGGCGTGTACCTACTGAATTATGTGATCTTTTAGGTCGAGAGATTTGTACCTAAATTAATTATGTTAGGGTCGATGAGACATTCCGAACTAACATAAGCTTATTATATGTTTGGGGTCGATGAGAAATGCCAAACCAAACCTTGAACTGGTGTCGCGATGAAAGAGTCCTGAACCAGAATATGTGTATATATATATTTCTAAAAATATTTGGGGTCGATGGATAATTCCGAACCAACTCTCACTTGGGGTCGATGTATCATTCCGAACCAAAAATCATTTACGTGTGTATATAAATAATTGGGGTCGATGTATCATTCCGAACCAATTCTTATTTGGGGTCGATGAATCATTCCGAACCAAGAGTCCTTTACGTGTATAGAAAGGGCAAAATAGTAATGACGGATATTTAGTATATATTGTGTGTGAAATATATATACTTGATGATATTCTACTTCTGTGTATTAGTAGATTGATATATATTATGTATTTAAAGATACATACTGAATTGGTGAGTTAAGTAGTGAAACTTAATTACGAAATGCACCTTTATATAGAGAAAATCTACTTAGTAATTCAAGTAGCGAAACTTAATTACACAAGTGGGAAGTCAACAATTGTGAGAATTGTAGTAATTTTAGTAGTGAAACTAAATGAGAAGTCTTGAAAAATAACATAAATGAAATGTTACTTGAGAATTAATTAACATACGCGAGATGTTAGTGAAACGGTTGTACTGTATGGGAGGTACTGGAACTTGGGTACAGATAAGTTCAGTTGACTACTTTGGTTTTAGTTAGCTTGGGAGGTATGGCTAGATAAACTAAGTGTAGAACGTTAGGTGTGCACAAAAGATAAGGGGTGAGTTAACTCAAGAGAGTGTACGAGAACCTAACATGTGTAATCAATAACTGCATTTTATATTGTGATAAACGCTTGTTAAATATTTTCACAATGTTTTGAGTACTAACTCTTGCTATAAAATATTTTCAAAACCTTTTAGGTGTCCAGCCACAGGGATGCCATGTATGGTGATTCCATTCCAGAGACTCGGATCTGTAGCACAGTGGATGCTTACATGATTTTTACTAGACGATATCTCTCATTCAGATCTAGTACAAGATCTCACACTATTCTAGGTATGGACTTGTGGTCCGGTATTAGTCTCAGATGTTAGTTTCAGACTAGTGGTTATTCTATTGTTGTTTGGGATTTTTAGCCGATGGTTTATTCGGTAATACTTTTGTTCTGTTGTACTTTTACTTTGTTGTTTGAATTATAGTACATGATTATTTGTACTTTGTTCCGCATGGTTGATTTTTCTGTTTTAAGAAAGATAAAATTTGGCACCGGTCTAATTTTACTTAGGGGATTTGTAATTAAAAAGTTTTCGACAGTCATGCTAAGAATGAACCATTTAAGAAACCTGTTTTAATTTAATAAAGGTCTGATCACCCGATGTTTAATTAGGCGGGGTGTCACAATATATAGGGAATACACATGTAAACCACTCATACACAATAAATCTCATAGTCACTTCTATATAGGATGGCGTCTCTCACCTCCAAAGCCATATCCTAGTGAACACCATACCATAATCCACGGATTACATTAAAAACCATACTCATAAAAAGAAATGACTCTCGGCAAAACACTAAGCCCAAATAAATTACATTACTAAACAATATATAGATATTACGAATTGTGTTCTTTATTATATCCCAGAAAAAAGAAATACATAAATAGGAAACCTAAAATTCCCACATTCCACGACACTTGGTAGACCCATATGCATCCACAAACAACCGCACAAGAATAGCGTACCCAAAACCGCACAAGAATACGCGTAACCTAAGCCCATATCTCCACATAATAGATACATGCATCGAGCTATATATCCCCCAAAATATATATCATCACTTTATGATTCACTATGTGTAATAGTAAGTACAATTAACCATATATCTTCATCGGGTGGTGAGTTGCATATGCTTATACGCCCTATCTAAGACCAAACCATAATATTCCAACTTAGGTCATCTTTCAATCTAGGTGGCACGAAATCCCACTATCCCACGAGTGGTAAAAAGTCAAAACTAGACCGTGGCTTTATCTATTTAAAAAAATCACATACACTCTAATCCCCACATCATTGCACCCACTCTGAACAAGGTTCTACTTCCTATATCTTATGAAACTTACGGCTATCGTCCGAGTTTCGGTATAACATTAGAAACATAAAGTCTCAACCGAATCATCTTTGGTTCTAGTTTACAATGCCCATAATCCACACTTGTGCATTTTCAAACTACATGACTATACCCTAAATGCCCTAAAAATGATAATCATAAATTACCTTAGGATCTCTCGCTCTCGACTTGAATCATTATTTTGTAACATCCTCTTTATTTTTCCCTAACTGCCTCTAATAGGGGTACTTTTTGCCTCACATTTGTAATCATGATCCTCAATCGACACATGCTCTCCCCTCTAGTCTTTTGCAAATTACTCACTCCTTACATTTTATATAACACCCAAAACACATAGGCAAACCCATTCCTATTATAGCCTCTTATTGAGTCATCTTAACTCAAGCAATAGAACATTAGTCCTCTCTTCCCTACCTTCCACCTACCTAGTGTACTATAAATTCATTCCTAGATAGCTCCAACTCATTTTTCGCAACCACGCGGTAACCTTATTCACGCATTAAAACTTTTCACATTACCATCACCCTTAATCTCTTACGAGTTTAACAATACAAATCAACCTTACTCAATTATGAGTGAAACAAAATTTCTCTATTCCTCCCCCACTCTTTCTCTCTCTCAAGGGAATTAACCACACATAAATTCATCATCAAATCAACACCATTGACCTATTTCTTAGGTACACAAAATCTCATAAAAGGATTATACTAACCTAAATTTCCACCACAATCCATATTACCATAAGTAAAACCCAAATCGCTTATAGGTTCATCAAAATTCTATTTTTTTAATGTCTTCAAAAAATGAACTTAATGCGAAACACTTTCACTACATATGTATGCAAAAATCTCAAAATGAATAATTTACCTTAAACCTGATAACACTCCAAAATTCTCCTTACGATGGCGGTGAACGTCTTTGTCCAGCCACTCGTTTTATTCTTTTGCACTAACTCTCACAGTGTTCCTTTTCATGCTACTCTAAGCTCTAATACTCCTCAAGTCTCATCAAAGCTTAAAAGGCTACGAATAATGCATACTCATGTGATCACGGCATCATAGTACCAAACCTTATGACATGCTTTAACATATTAAAGAACCCTCAACAAAAAATGAAACAACCGCAACACATATCCAAACGACACTAGAACCTGGATACTCTGAAACCAACTATAACACGACCAATTTTTCACACCCAGTTGATCAGTCCAGACACGAAATACAAGGAGCATTATAATAATTTATATCATTCTCATCATCAATGATAAACAAAACGAAAGTAAATAAAAAATCATCCACTGTTAAAACTCAATGATGGATTATAATAAGAATAACTGAACTGAAATAACCGAAACTCCAATAACTGAATCGACTAATATAAAAATATCTTGTATACAAATGTATCAATTTTCATAAAAATAACATATCGGTGACCTCCTCTAAAGTAAACTCCTAAATACAAATGACTACTACAATGAACTAGAGACTCCTACTCTAAGGATACCGAGAATGATCTCCATAACTGCATGTCTGATTGCTTACCCTTACTGAACCTGTATATAATAACAACAACAACAACAACAACAACAATAATAATAGTAATAATAATAATAATAATAATAATAATAATAATAATAATAATAATAATAATAATAATAATAATTATTATTATTATTATTATTATTATTATTATTATTATTATTATTATTATTATTATTATTATTATTATTATTATTATTATTATTATTATTATTATTATTATACACGTGGGGGGAAACATTTATAGATTTGGGCTAGAGCCCGAAAGTTGCACACAATATCTCTAATATGAAAAATATAAATCATGCAACTTTTTCACAATAACCATGTAAATCATCAACATTCACATGCAATGAATACCTCACCTCTTATGTAGGACAAGTACTATGAGCATGCACCAACTCAAGGCATAAAACTATACTAAGAGTTTTTATCTCTAGACTAATAAACAAGTAACCGAAAAATGAATGAAATGGGAATGTAACTAACTGCCCACGTATATATTACAATCCAATATACAATTTTGTAACTATTTAGATTCTCACGATCTCTTAACATAACATTTACTTTGTCTTAACATCTTAATTATCTAGATTTGTCACTAAACTATAACGTACGTACATAATACGATCCCATACTACTCCTACTCATGTCACCCGAAGGATAAGATATACACAGTCTCATAAAGCACACACATAAATGTGACATATGGTTTAGATTAAAGTGTCCATCTCCGGACTAATATCATATATACATGTAAGTATCATAACAACCACACGAAGCCATCTGCCTTTGGGGGACCATCTCTTGCTTCTATCGGTAAACTGTAGGAGTCCCTCACCTAACTCTTTTCAAAATAAACATACACACAAATATGGGAACGGGGAGTCACTACAAAGTCACACCACTAGGTAGTTCCATACAAAAACTCTAGAAATGGATCAGATAACCAACCTCTCTCATCACGAAGCCTAGACTGACTGAACATATGATCAAGTTGTCACTTTTATCATTGACGAAAAGGCAACCAACTGAACGTGTGACATCGACCTCCACAAAATCCCGTGTCAATAGCAAGGCGTGCGGTACACAATTACAACACTTGAATCCAAAACACTAATCTATAGATTCTCCATGAGTAATGGGTATGTTCACATAATCACATAATTTATATACATATACACTCAACATATATAAATACATGATAACCCATAATCTCACATATATTGAAATCATTCAAGTCCCTGAACACTTTATTATGAACTTAATTACAGTTTGCTTTCGCTCAAAACCATATCAAACATATACTATAAAGTAGTATACTAGGTACTCTCGAGCGTAGCCCAAGTCACCCCAATCCCCAAACATCGAATTATTATTACGTTTTTAGGTGTATCAACTCTTAAACCTTATTAAATCCAACTCTATGTTTATTATGTATGTAAACCATGAGCATCTGCCTATATATATATATATATATATATATATATATATATATATATATATATATATATATATATATATATACTCTCATAACATACATATATATCTCCTCATTGAATAATTAAGTGATTCACATGACCTATAATCTCTTAAGACCTGAATCAGCCTCCAAACACTTTAGTTCGCTACTCTCTAAACTCCATACATACATATGACTATACGATACTTACTTGAGAGACTACCGAATTGAACCCAATCCCAAAATAGGACGGCACTAAATAGTAATAAGGTTTAAATATCCAACCTACGTAACTATTCCTAATATTATCCAAGTCTAATCTCTCAATAACTAAGTTAAATAACCTTAAACAAAAGCCCAGCCTAAAATTTCAGTGTTGTGCACTGCTAATAAAATATTAATGAGAAATTCATAAAAAATGAAAAAAATATGAAACAAATGCCCATGCATTCATAATTAAATCATTTAATTTTTTTAGGGATCAATCGATTGAGCCTTAAGCCCAATAAATCAAGGGTACTTATACGAAGGCCTTTCTTTTTATTATGAAATTTAGCCTCCAAAACCTCCATTAAATCTTCTCCAATCTCCCAGATCAAATTGAAAACCCAACCAAACTTCAACCTAATTATTGGGTTATGATTATAGGGGGAGGTCTAAGCTAATGGTTGATCACAAGTATAATCTCACACTTTAAGAATATTAATGAAGGAACCAAGAACATTCAGAAGGAAGATCGTTTGTAGTCCATCCCATAATCAAGTTGTACGTTCATATGTCCCAAGAGGATCATGGTAGCTCAAAAGACTTCCCACAAGGAACAAGCTTGATCGGGAAATCCTTGAAACACACACTTGTAATAAGAGTAGTGATTTATATGTACTCTATTTTGTTATCAAATACTTAGAACTAGTTTTTAATAATTATGAGGCTGTTCTGTAGATTTGAAGGACCATGTTTAGCAGGATATGGGAGAGCTCAAATGCTCTATCGAACGACCTCATTTACGAAAATTTCACAGGAACTTGGTTGAAGGATTGGGAACAAGGTAAATTTGGGAAATTAATTCCAACCTCTTTGGAATACATTGGAAAAACCTCTATTCAATAGGTTCGAAACAACATTCCGAAACACCACCAATCGAGAGACCTCACTCGAGGCACCTCACCATTAACAACTGTTTAAAATGTCTTTAGCTTCTCATGAATAACTCTAAGTTATTTGAACAACTATCCCTCAAAAGACCGTACTTGGATGATAAGACAACTAACCTTATACCTATCTATTCACTGCCTTTGTGACGTAAAGATTTCTGACGATTTAGTAGTTTGAGAAAGGTGGACCTCGAGTAAGTTTATTCCTTGGACCACTAGCCTATTTAATAGAATGTCCTATCATCCATCGTAAAACAAATCTTTATGATAACCTGTCACATCCCAACCAATGCAAAGATACTTTTGATAGCGTAAACAAATGTTCCCGCTAAGAAATAATATCTCATGCATTTAATACGCTATACTTGATGTTAAATGCACCACAATACCCTTAGCATTAAATGATGTCGGAACATTTAATGTGAACAAGGTCACTCGAATATCCTTATCCTCATATAAATACATTCAATTATCATCTTTATTAAGGATTTTGAATATCCATTTTCTCTAGACACAAGAGATTCTTATGAGTTTATCATCATTAGTAACTATCTCATTTTCTCCAAAGCTTAACTAGACCTTATTCTCAATCATTATCATTTATTGCATATAGAGGTTTACTTCCTTGCCCGTATTGTGCCAAGGTGCTTGTTCTTTCTCCCTCCAATTAAGTTAATTATGGGGAGTCCATTGCATTTATTACGATTAACTGACATTTTTTTGGTAAAGACTCATTTAATACATATTTTTTGGCTTTAAAGACTAGTTGTTGCAAGGGCTATAATTATCATTTACTGTATCATTTTTCGTGAATTAATAATCATTCTGATAGGGGTTACGCCTCACTAAATACTAATTGTATTTAAAGAACCCACATATTATAATTGGCGACTCTCATAGGGAGGTATTCTCTTTGAATAATGGCTAGTAATAACGTGTTGAAGAATTTCGACTTTGACGCTTTACAATGTAAAGAAGGAGAAGAACTCATTATCTTGCCTGAAGTTTGGAAGGCAATGCAGATGGAGTCTGGGCTACCAAGTGCTGGTACAACAATAGCCATAGGCCCAACCCAGATGGTGGGGCTGATAAGCATGTTTGCTGGATTTATCAAAACCCCATTCCTTCAAGCAGTGCTCGGTGTCTCTCAGGGATTAAATCCTTCAAGACACCATCGATAATGTTGTCGACTCTTTTTATTCCAGGAGGTGTTACTGAAATGAACACCAACAACACCGCAACTTCATCAGCGGGGTTACCCACTGTGATTCCTCTTACCGGCTTAGGAAACGGGACACCCATTACACAACTATATGCTATTGCACCAATGGTTCCAACCAAAGAAGTCTTACTCCGCATAACATGGAGGAAATAAGAAATAGCTTATGAAGATAATGGCAACCTCTAGTGATGGAGGAGAAGCTTCCTCAATATATGACGATTTTAACACCGTACCCTGAGAAGTACAATAATGAACCTTACTCGGTAGGGTATTTCCCATGTGTCTTTGAGAAATATACATGCAAATGGGGGAACCCCAAAGAACATGTGAACAGATTCATCGTAAATCTTGGCGTGCATTGTAACGATAAAAACAAGAGGTTGATAGAGTTTTCTAAGTCTCTACCTAAGAAATCATACACATGGTACTCCAAACTTATAGGCAGTGTGTCCTCATGGGAGGAGGTCCATGTCCAGTTCCTTTAAAGTTTTTCTTGACAGAGGATGAGTTTACACTCACCCAGTTAGAATAGGAGAAGTAGAATCCCGACAAAAATTTGGTGGCACATATTAGGAGGTTTCATAAATAATTTTTGGCTGTGAGAGAGCAAGCTCTTGTAAGTTTCTGTGAAAGGTTTGTTAATTGAATATATTTGCCACTTGATCAAAGAAACTAGGGAAGAAACATTTGTGGCATTCCTAAAGTCGACAAGAATATTGCCTTGGTATTAAAACCCTTACCACCATCCACATTGTCAAGTTTGATACTGAAACCACTAGCCAACTCGGGGAGAGGAATGCCCTAGTGAGTGAACTACGTTGATAATGAAGATAGAAAATAAGGAGATGAAAATATTGTCAATGGAGGAAGAGGTTATAAAAGGAAGTTCGAAGGTATAGAGGACACACCCGAACTACCTTAAATGGTGGAACAAGCCGTAGATCTCTATGAACACATAGTTCATGACAAAATGCTCAGAGTAATTACTTTCAACATGGATCTTGTGACACATAAACATTCTAAGGAAAACATCAAAGGCAAGTAGGTGGTCATTCGAGCATTTAATAAGCCTTTCTCATGAGAAGAGGCACATTTGGTGGACGCTGCCTTTTATACGGAGTTAGCCGAGCAGGTTGTGGTTCACACCTAATAGACTACCGACATTATAATCCCTAGTACTAGAGAAAGGGTGCGTGCACAAGTCAACCCAATTGACACTACATAAGATCATGACATAGATAGAGAAAGGATGAGACCCATAGTCTGTCCAGCCAGTTAACTGATAGGATGACACCACGAATTGACTCAATTGAACACTAGGTCTAATAGTAAACTGTGTTTAATAGGTATGTTACGAGATAATTAGAGGAGAACTGCCCAAAGTGGTCACACAGAAAAGATACTTCTAGACAGTGCGAGAGAGTGGTGTTGATAAACGATAAAATTATTTACAAATTATGAAGGTGTTAACGGACAGCTGAAGGCCTAGGCGATGAGGGTTACCTAATTTATGAGTGTTTCTTGGTAGATAACCAAGTTCGCTGTATGGCGATTGATAAATCGAACGTCCACAAATTTGTGGAAGAAGTGGAGGAGGAGCCAGAGTATATGCGCAATAGGCCAAGGCTTCAAATCCAAGAACTGGTGTAAGTAGATCTCACAGAGGAAGGAGATGATCCTAAACCCATATTTATCTTGAAAGACCTGTATGGGGAAGTAAGGGGGGCCTTTATTGAGATGATACAAGAGTTCAAATATGTTTTCGCATGGAAATACACAGAGTGCTAAGGATTGAAAGGAGGTGAGTTGTCACACGTTGAATGTGATGCCCTAAGCTACCCCTATCTACTAGGCCACTCGCACGTATAAGGAGGAGTTAGATTTGAAGATCAAAGAAGAAGTTAAAAGGTTTTTCACAACAAGATTAATTGTTCCTATACAACATCTAATTTGGTTTTCCAGCATTATGCCTCTAGGGAAGAAAGACAAGAACCAAATCAGGATATGCGTGAACTTCAGGAACCTGAATAGAGCCTGCCCAAAGGATGAATTCCCATTGCATTCTTTAGATAGCTTGATAGATGCAACCGCGGGCCATGAAATATATAATTTTATGGATGGCTATGTGGGATACATTAAAATCAAGATGGATCCAGAGTATATTGAGAAAACTGTCTTTAACGCTCCATTAGGTAATTTTATCTATATATCATGCCTTTTAGACTAAAAATGCAGGTGAAACATACCGGCGGACTATGAAGGAAATTTTTTATGATCTCTTCCATTATATCATTGATTTTTACATGGATGATTTGGTTATAAATTCAGACAATGAGGCAAGTCACTTAGCATACTTGAGAATAGTGTTCATAAGGGCAAAAAGTACAAGTTGAAAATGAACCCCCTCAAGTGTGCCTTTGGGGTGACTAGTGGGAAGTTTCTTGGGTTCGTGGTGAAAAGTCAAGGTGTTCAAATGGATATGGATAAACACAATAACATCCTAAACATTCCATGCCCAAAGAAAGCGAAGGAATTGAAAATATTCTTAAGGAAGGTCTCCTAGTTGAGAAGGTTTATACCTGAGATTGTTAAGATCACTCACCCACTGATGTAGCTATTGCAAAAAGCATCCAAGTTCAATTGGAGCAACCACACTAAGAGGCTTTGGAAAAATTAAAGTAGCTCCTAACATCACCATAAACCACGATCCCTCCAAAAGAAAGTATACCATTCAACTCTATCTCACCTCCACATCAAGGTCTATCGGTAAACTTCTGGAATAAGAAATAGTGGGAGTAGAAAAAACTATTTATTTTATAAGTTGTATTATACATGGGCCTGAGGTCAGATACATTAGCATTAGGAGGCATTATTTATCCCTTGTTGTCGTTGCTAAAAAACTTAGGCACTATATATATTATCTTTTACGGTAAACTTTGTAACAAAATATGACCCCATCAAGTTTTTATTAGCTAGGACTGTACTAATTGGAAAGCTAGATAGATGGTTCCTCATACGTTCACAATATGATCTCAGGTGAATGGTCCCTCGATCCACTAAAAGTCAAGCCTATGCAGATCTACTTGCCATCTTTACTTATAGAGCGTTTGAACCACCACATAAAGAACTTTAAGGCGATGACCTTCAAGGGAACTACCTAGAATATATCCTAGAAAAGTGGAATATGGATTTCGATGGATCATTAGCCCAGGGCAAAGGAGGTGCAGGGACTATTCTGAGAAAAGGGGAGGAAGAAGTTTATCTATCCTTCAAACTGGGCTTCAGGTTCTTCAACAATGAGGATAAATATGAAGCTCTAGTGCTAGTGTTGTTGAAGGCCTTACAAAGGGGCATCCAAGTTGTAAGGAGACAAATTTCCAATTGAGTCCTTTGTAGTTTTGGCTCAATTTCGGATAAAAATGTTTGAGTCATAGGATAGATTCCTTGATCATCTTTCAAGTCTATGACATTCTAAAGTTGAAGATGTAGTGACCAAGATTATAAAGTTTCATCAAATGTCGTGTTTATAGTGCCTCGTTTCTACGTCATCAACATGGTTCCATTGCTCCTAAGGTATGAATGCATTTTAATATATATAGGAGCTTAGAATAATATTTATATGGTTGTAAGTTTATTTTAAACTGTTGTTTTATTTAAGAATGTTTCATTAAAACTTTAAAATAAACTTTCTGGCCTAAAAATAGAATTTTTAGCATTCTGGAACTTCGTTCGATATTGTCGTTCGAACGAGTTTATTATTCGAACGAGAATGTCGTTCGAACGAGTTTGTCAATGAGATTTCCCTAATGTCCACTAGAACTTCTTTAGAAGGGTCGTTCGAATGAGACTTCGTTCGAACGAAATCTTGTTCGAACGAGATTTTTGACGGGAAATTAAAATGGCAGTTTTTCCACTTTCTTCACTTCCTTTCCCCACTAACTTTTGACAAAATGTATGAAGTGCAGGAACAAACTTTTTGGACTTAACTTTTTCATATCCTTCCATCTCCAAGAGAGAGTTTGAGAGAAAAATTCAAAAAGGAAAAAGTTCATGTTTTAAGTGTCTAATTTTTCAAGAAAATCCTTTAAACACACTTGTTTTCACCCATATTGTTTATTCCAAGTTTCAATAAATTTTCCAAAGTACATAATCGCAAAATGGTAAAAAAAATTCAAAGCAGGTAATTGTAAATCAGCAAAACTTTCGTTCCCCAATAAAAAAAAGTGTAATTTAAAAAAAATTGGTTTACATGAAGTATACAATATTCATGAACCGAATTCACATGGTGCCTGACGGCACACTAATAGTTTTGAAAAGCATAAAGTCGTGTATAATGAAAATATTAAATGTTTTATATATTAGAAGTGTACGTCATTTCAAAAGTATTAAATTTGTATAATTTATGTTAAAAGGACAAATAAAAACTATACACATCAGTAAAATCATAAACAAAACTACATTTAGTGAAGTCAATACATATCCCATTTATTACTCAATATGAAAATAACAAAATACATCGGTGAGAGCCCATTACATATCCCCGAAAGCCACAGTTAAATAATAAATTACATATCCATTGGGCATACAAAAGTTGGCAAAATCCATTTCTTACTACCAGAGCATACTGTATAGTATCGAGTAACCATGCCGATGGAACAATATAGTATTTGTTTAACCCCGCATCTTTTAGGCTAAAATTAAATGTCTGGTACCTCATCAATCATAATATAATTATCATTTGATGAGATTTTTTTGCATAAGAGACAAATTATTTTCTCATAAAGAGCTAAAGTACTTATAAGAGACAATTGTAAATGTAAGATGTCATTATATATAAGCAGCATATAGTTTTTAAACAAAAAAAATGAAGTTTGTGTAGAGCATACCGTGACAATAAAACAAACAGAACACTATATATGAGTAGGATAAATTATGTACGCTGTTTTGAATAACCCTCAAATTAGTATGAGTTGTTGCATTTGTTTGCAAGGTTTTATTAGCTCACTTTGAATGGAGGTAGGTAGATCACTTCACATTATAACCTAGCTCAATTTTTTTTAACATCAATTCAAAAACTATTTAAATTATATAAAAGGATTAATAAGCAACTTAAGGTAAGTTATTACAACATTATGACAGGGTTCAAGACCAAAAATGTAGTCATTCAAATGATATCCTACAATGTACAATTAGAATTATTTCAATTTTAGCACTTTTTTTAGAGGATCCCCAAGAAAGGACTCAATCAAAATAAGATTGCAACACAACTTGTAGCTACTTGAAATAGGAGAAAATACCTACTAATTCCATCCGAATCAATGTCAAAACTCTAAAAGAATTAAAACAATGAGCATAAGCTAAGAAGGAACAAACAGTAAAGTAGTAATCAAATCCAATAATGCCTAACACAAAATGTAGAGGACACCCTTACGTTTGCATCTCTAAAACGCTTACTGGACAGAACTTTTTTTTTTGTTCAAAAACATACTTGATCGGGGGACTCGGAGGACTCCGTCTTCAACTTGGACGCGTCCATCTCATTATTTCTTCGAGCTGAAACTATCACCTTCGCTTGCTCCTTTAGGGTGAATTTGTACCATTTGATACCTGGGTTTATATATTTCTTGACCAACCTCAGCTAAGATGGAAATGTTGTTGGGAATACTGACCACATTGTAATGAGAAATCTTAGTTGACATCACTCACTGCAAAAAAAAAAAAAGTATCAGCGAAAAAGGTATGAAACAAACATATATAATGTATATCAAACTATTTATTAGTGAGCAAACTATTTAACATCTCCTTTGCTTTTGTTCACACAATGGAAATACCATTACCTGATTCAAATTCCCATTTGTCCTTATAATGGCTGGGGTTGGTCTTTATTGTCTCATTAGGCTTCTATGGCCTATTAATGGTTGGGGTTGTTCTGATTCACATTCCCATGCCGATGAGATTTCTACACAGATTGCCAAAAGTCTCTTACCATTCTCTTCCTTTAGAAGAAAACAAACTTTCCTTACACACAAACAATAAGTAGAAACCTATAAAATCGGTACAAAATACAATATATAATTCAGCATGAAGCACATCTCTATCTCATCGTCATGTTGAAATAAATTTTCTTCCATTACATGATGGCCCACCTCTCTTCGATGATAATTAACAACTATTATGCCATTATATGAACAATGGCTTCTTGGGTTGTAAGTAATGACATTGCTCGACATGAAGGCAATGAATTGTAAAATATGATCTGAATACATGGACTGAATACGGAAAAATATATAAAGCTGAATTGCTATACATAACTTAAGTTGAATTGCAATAAATAATTGATAATCTATTGATGTTAAGACAAGAAAATTACCTTATCCAAGGAAACTAAGGCTGCCTTTAGCCCCGAAAATATGTATTCCCCCTAATCTAAAAATTATGTGTAACCTTAGCAGCAAACTTATTGGCCTCTTGGGTTGTGAGGATAAGGAAATAATAATGGGGAGGGTAGTTACATGTGAAATCGACGTCGTATCCAATGGAAGGTGATCCTATCATAATCGAGTAGGCAATCAAGAAAGCTTTCATTCCTGGAGTTAATAAAATATCATGCGTGGCCCTCCTCTCACTCCCATATTCTCAATCTCGTCCTCCAAAATGTGTTGTAGCATTGTATTTTTGGTCATGAATCTCAAGTCGGCATCGATCCAGACCCCGACAGTTGCAGGCTTGGGGGTAAAGTTAGACGCAGTGGTGACACGAAGAATGGAGGGGAGGGTGGTGGCACAGGTAAGGGGCGGTGAGGATAGGTGCGTGGTAGATGAGGGTAGGGCAGAATATTTAAACCAACTCCGCAAACGTTGACTCATCTGTTAAAAAATCTTAACTGATAGGTGTAGGCCTGAACATGATCCACGCTCGATAAGTCTCCATTCAATAGGGTGTGCCCCTGCCAATGGCACGGAGAAAACAAAAGTTTAGGTAAGATGCATTCAGTAGGAATCCGATATATCTACATAGTAATCCATCAATATTTGAGACCACATAAATAATTTGAACCCAATAAAACCAATTCAAAGAATATATAGACCACTGAATATTTAAGAACTCAAGGAATATTTAAGAACAACTCCAATAATTTGAACACAATAAGACCACTGAAATATATATAGGGGAATAACTAATGGGTAAACATGTGTAGAAGATCTGTTAATAGGGGAATCATGTTTGTCCATCAAAGATGCATTGAACATGAACCATAGTTATCAGTTCATCCTTACTGCACATTGATTCCCATTAAATGAAGAACCATTGTTATTCTGTTAAGAAGAAATATTGAGTGCACAACATTCATTATTTTTTTGTTATTGAAAAAAATATTATATTAAAACAAAAATAAAATGCAATATTATAACTCCAACCAATCTTGGTCTTCTAGAAAAAGAAGGATAAAAATACCCAATTTGAAATAGAAGAAATAATGTTTCAACCTGGTTTTCCATAAAAATACCCAATTTCTTGTACGTCATCACTTTTTCTTCTTTTTAAATATCAAACATAGAGGTTTGATAAATTTGAAGTGTATTGCAATCGTCTTCTTGCATCAAAAGTAATACCAACGTAAAAAAATGTTGCTGCCTTCATACCTGTTTCCAAACATTGGGAGTTCGTGTTTGGTGTAATTATAAGAACTACACTGGAACTTATATGCATAGATACATATGGAACTTTGGAAGTTCCAATATACCCCACATATGTGTTGTGGGGTATATTGGAACTTATATGCAGTTCTTATAGTCCTTGCATATTTGTTGACAGTGACTCAGGTGGGCTTTGGAAGTTGTGCCTTCATACCTGATGCATATTTGTCCAGTGCCTTCATACATGCTGCCTTCTTATAGTCACTGCATAATTGTCCAATCAGTAGAGTAAGTTAGTTTCTCAACTATACCTTATGTTCTGAAACAGTCCCTAAACTTTATTTTGTGTCAATTTAATGCCTAAACTAATCAATTTGACTCGATTTGATCCTTTAAATAAATTCAACGGATCATATGAGTAACAGAACTAACATTAACTATCTATTAATAAATTTTTGTTTATAAAAAAGCATAACTTAACTATTTAGAAAAAACAATAAACATTAACTGACCTTCTTTCTTAGAGAAAGTCTTCCATTGATGAATTTCGTAAACAATTTGAACTCAAGGAGAATCCAAAGTCTTCCATCTGGATCAAATGAAGAGAGAGAAGCTCTTGAGAACACTAATGATTCCCAATTTGTCAATTCAATAGAGTATACTTCAACAGTCTAGGTTGAGAAAATTGGGGACTCGACTCCTGTTCAAGATTCTGAAGCAATGATGTCTCGTAGAGATATCCCAAAATGGATTAGAAAAGAAATTAAGTATATGAAAAATAAGATTGTTGATCTAGTGGAGGACTCTTGTGAAGGGGATACGTGTCACAAGGCACTGGAATGTTTAGTTGCTCTCCGTAAGGGTTGCATTATCGAGCAAGAACCTAAACAGTTCGATGATTTTCTGCGACATGTTGTAAAAGATTTTTCCAGGAGAAAAGACCTAAGAAGTTTCAGAGAATTTATTGCGTCCAAAGAGATCTCGTTGATCACCAAGGAATAAGCTGAAGACAGTGAAATTACTAAAGATGAGTCTAGAGAAAATGTGAAGAGAAAATGCGAAAAGTGAAAAAAATGTTAATTTCCTACCTCTTAAAAAATAGTATTTCAAAAAAATAGTCTCGTATCACATGATTGAAATTCGTGCAGCATTGAAAAGGATATGAAAAAAGGAGGTCTAGCCTCTGTAATTTACATGTGCTTATCTTAAACCTACGTCTGCTGAAAAAAGGAGGTCTAGACCTCCTTTTTTCAGCAGCGGAGTCTTAAAAATTGAGTTGGCTTAAAAATAATTGCAAGCAGGTCATTGCCCAAACAGGTGAAGCAGGTTTTTAAAAAAAGGCCAAGCAGATCTTTAAGACAAAATGGGAGTTGGCTATACAAAAAGAGAGCAGATCTTTGGCATTACAAAAGAGTGCAGGTCTTTCCTTTTCAAAAAAAACAACAGGTCTTTGGCTTTACAAATAAAAAGCAGGTCCAATTTTTGTGCAGCCCCGGTGGACCGGGTAGGACCAGGCGTTCGACCGCTGAATCTAATTTGGCTCAAGTTGTAGAATATTAGAAATTGAAAAAAAAATTAAAATACCGGCAGAATCAATCTTGAAACTCTATCGGACCTATAGTGATGCAGAATGTAAGAATAAATATACGAAACCTGAACACCGCATTTATAAAAATACCAACCATCAACACTGTATTTACAAAGCGATATACAACTTACCATGGCTAAAACACGGATGCACAAATAGCAGCTACACTTGACCATCGAACTATCTGGTAATTTTTCTCTTGCAATATAGCAGATGTAGGAAACGACACAAACGCATTTTCTACAGAAACATCCACACCTCATTTTCCCTTAAATGGTTGGGTTTGGGGAGAAGAGGCCTTCTTTCCATTCGCATTCTTGAGTTTTACCTCTACGAAAGTTTTTGAAGATCTTCCATGAAGGCTAACCTCTCTTCTATTATTGGACTTGCTCAAGTCAATCTCATTTTTTATGTTACCACGCTTGACCGTCCCCTTCTCTGGCAATTTCTCCTCTTCTAATATAGTAGTTAAAGGAGTGGAAACATGCCCATTTTATATAGAAATTTCCACATCTTTTTTTCTTTTGGAGCCTCTTGTTTTGGGAGCAGAGCTTTCCTTTGCTGCAGGAGATGCACCAATTTAACTATTTGTGTCTCTTTCTTTCTCACACAACAAACAAACATGAAAGGGAACACAACTAAATTATAAACATGGATGCACTAATCTGTAATTCTTACTGATATCAGCTCATAAAGAAAACACCAATTGAACATAAAATCCAGGTAACGAACATAATCTATAGCATTTAAAAGTATCTCAATTATGAAAAGCAACTCAATCCAAACAAAATGTAAAAAGACTCGAGGAGAGTTTTCTATTCAACATAAAGAAAGTAATTTCCAAGATATTTGAGATATTGAATATAATCAAGTTGGAAGAATGATTTAACTCCAGATAGAGGAAGATGATGGATTACCTAAAGTACTGACATCATTACACCATCCCTGTTTAGAAGCATTGAATATAATCACGTGCATATGTTTGTTTCATGTTGACCAAACTGCATAAAAACATTAATAAAACATGAAAGTTATAACAATGCCCTCTAATCTGTTTTATTCAAATTCAGAGGTTTGTTTTATTCATATATGTAACCTACGGATTAGAGGGCAATCTAACCATCATATAACAATGCCCTCTAATCTGTAACCTACAGACTTAAAACAAACCTTGTTACATATAACCTACAGACTTAAAACAAACCTTGTTACACTCTATTTCCAATTAGATTATTCATATAACAAACAAATTCTAGGGGATATAACCTTGTTACTCTCTGTTTCCAATCAGATTAAATCTGATATGCATATATTCAGATTGTTCACTCAGGCATCTAACAAACAGATTATACAAATTCAGATTTAAAGCTTTGAGTTCAGATTTTTTTTTTTAAAAATAACACCCATAGTTTACAAAAGACAACCTAATTATAGTTCAAATCCAAAAATATAAGAATGCCAGTGTAAAGATCGAGAATAGGGGATACAAAGTTGAGGTCTATTGTTATTCAACAGCGGTGTCCTCATCAAGTTATGGTTATGTTTCAAGCCTTTTTTGTTGCTTTTTTATGTAATAAAATCAAAATGTAAAATGATAAAAATACGTAAAAGTACAACATGACATTAATAATATAATTTACATCGTGAATTTGCATAGTTAAGAACTGTTCATCTAGTGGAACTAACAGAGACCCTCAATAGAGTGTAACCTACAGATTATGTAACCTACATATTAGAGGGCTATATATAATCCAACAAATCAACAGATCAGATGTAATAATGCCCTCTAATCTGTAACCCACGGACTTAAAACGAACCTTGTTACATATAACCTACAGACTTATATAACCTACTGACTTAAAACAAACCATCATATAACCTACAGACTAAAACAAACCTTGTTACACTCTGTTTCCAATCATATTATTCATATAACAAACAAATTCTAGGGGATATAACCTTGTTACACTCTGTTTCCAATCAAATTAAATCTGATATGCATATATTCAGATTGCTCACTCAGGCATATAACAAACAAATTATACAAATTCATATTTAAAGCTTTGAGTTCATTTTTTTTTTAAATAGCACCCATAGTTTACAAAATACAACCTAATTATAGTTCAAATCCAAACATATAAGAATGCCAGCGTAAAGCTCTAAAATAGGGGATATAAAGTTGAGGTCCATTGCTATTCAATAGCGGTGTCCTCATCAATTTATGGTTATGTTTCAAGCTCTTTTTATTGTTTTTTTATGTAATAAAATCAAAATGTAAATTGAATTATTAGGCTCATATGTTTCTAAAAATATGTAAAAGTACAACATGACATTAATAATACAATTTACGTCGTGAATTTTCATAGTTAAGAACTGTTCATCTAGTGGAACTAATAGAGTCCCTTAATAGAGTGTAGCCTACAGATTATGTAACCTACAGATTAGAGGGATATATCTAATATTTGAAGCAGAACACAATTAAACCAACAGAGTCCCTCAATAAAGTGTCTCAAATAGAACTCATACTCGTATGATTTATAGGTTCTGCTTCAGAACCAACATTCTGATTTATAGGTTCTGCTTTAAAAAATGGAAGCTATTTGAAGCAGTATTCAGTAAGAACCTATAAATCATTGGATAAAAGCAAACAATGGATAAAAATATTGATAAGCATAACTTGATAAGCATACTTGATAAGCAGAAACATACATTGAATAAGAATGAGCATACTTGATAAAAACTGCTATCTTCTCCAAGGCTCAACAACGGCTATTGTCCAACATTGGCAACACGAATCAAAGTACTCTGTCTTGTTTAAATACATGCCAAACTTATTGCACAGTAGTTCAGTTAATACACCTACAACACTATAAGAACACAAATAAATGGAATAATATGAAGAGATGGAGGTATAATATAATATGAAAGAAAAAAGGAAAAATAATTCAATCATTCTTTCAACCTAAGACATAGATCAAATTCCTAAAAACCAAATCCCTAATTTTGAACCCAATTAAATTTGAAATCAAATACTAACATATAGATATAGCAACGGATGATAAACAATCAACTGGAAGAGATAAGTGTCACCAAAATCTTTATAGGGCACCATTCAATACACACGCATGCATGCGTTGTGTAATCATCAAGCACACTATAAGTAAAACATTAGTGATAGCGTAAAACATAACAACAAACTAAAAATATGTCCATTATGTTGATTAGGAGATCTATTATGATAAGAACAAAGAACAAAAGGAGCAAAACTATAAGTAAAACGAAGATTCATTTTATTACAAACCAACAAAATTGTAAACCAATGTAAAACCAACTGTGTTGATTGAGAACAAAACACCCAAAATATGAAAATAATTCAGGCATCCAAATAGGAAACCAAATATAAATAAAGAGAAATTGAAGAATAATTGAAAATTCATAACAAACCGATAATATTAAAGAAGTGTGCTTTAAACATACCTCAAGCACATTCTAAAAAACTTAAAGAGATTCTCCATAGACTTTCGACATACAAAGACAGTAAATATACATACAACGCCAAAAATGAATTTAATCTAAGACAATGATTCTAACTAAAAATTTGATTCAGATCTCAAGACACTCATGTGACAATTGAAATCGTTAATTATATATGAGTGATGAATTACTTACTAAAGTCAGCGTTATGAAGCAAGTTTATGGGTTTTACACTATTCTTTGATAAACCTTTACTAACATGATCAATCAATCAAGACACACTCTAACCATAAAAAAATTAACAAATAGTTTGTTTTTGAATAAAGTTACTATCATTCAAGTGCACCCATGAAAATGGCATAGCCTCTACACTATGTATACAAAAAAAAAACAACATTCTGAAAGTCCTAAGTAATAAAAACAAAAATAAGAATAATTAAATATCCATAGCATCTCACCATTGAAAAGTAAAAAACAAAAAAATTAGGTAACATATAATGTGTAAATGCAAAAATATACCTTTGATGTGCAAGAGAAATGGTAGGCTTTTTATCGAACAAATAGTCTGCAAACCAAATGTATCAATAAATTAACACACATACATAATTAACAGAAAGAAAGCAAAACCCTCATCAAACTAATACAATAGCATAAAGTTACATCTGTTTCAAAATATCTCACTCGAAGGAAAGAACCAAAGCTCAAATAATAGATAAAATCAAATCCCCAAATTACTTTCGCAACTAATTCTTTTCTTATGCTTTTGAACAAAAACCCCTAAACCTTATGCGAGAGAGATATGAAATCGCAGAGAGAGGAGGGAGGAGGAGATAAGATGTGAGAGTATACCTTGCAAAATCTGAAACCTGCAAAATGATCCAAGTGAAGTTTTTATTGAAACACGATGGCATGTGTCACTAATTTGACCCATCAGTTTCTTATGAACAATTATTAACATTCTCATCCTCATGAAATAAAATCTATTAATTATACAAACTTTATGAAATCCATTCCACAAACCATACACACTTTAGAGAGAAGACGGATCATAAATTTACCAATTGCTTAATGTTGCGAGAGCATGGATGAAATCGAGAGTGAGAACTTTCGAGCAAAAATGAACTGGAAAATGGAGAGAGAGAGAGAGAGACGGGTTATGTGAAGGTTGTACTTTCTAACAGAGAGAAAATGAAATTACACATTTAACCCTCATTTTGAATTAGAATAAGAGTGGGAAACAATTTGTGGTGAGATGAAAATAGGGGGGAAATGAAAAAAATAAAAGGCTAAAAGGGTAAAATGAAATAAAACAATCCCAACCCTTCATTTTTAGATTTGGTGGCACAATCCTAGCCCCTGATTAAGTTATAATCATATGGAATAGTGCCAAATTTTTTACTCCTTATTATATATATATATATATATATATATATCATTGCTTGGAGTGTTTGGCACCTAGTTTATCTCTACCACATTGAAGAGAAAGTTTAGGTTTACTTCTAAATCCCTCAAAGAAGAAGAAGTTTGTTTTACTGCGGCATTCTCACATGGTGAAAGGCACCATGTGTGGTTGACGGTGTACCTAAAGTCTCATTGGTGGATTCCAAAGTTTCGGTGGAGCTCCGAGATTGTCGGATAGGCAGAGGTAGTTACAAGAAGATGCATCGGGGCTTGAAGGAGTCGAGTCGAATGTTGTAAGTCATCTGTCTTGTAATTGTAATTTCGTACTTATTGGACTTAAGGCTAGGGTCATCCGATATTTTTTCCCGTTGTGGGTTTTTCCTCGTACATCGCGGCGTAGTGATTCATTATTTTTTTTGTCTTTTGCAAAACTCACCTAGAACGCATGCTTAGGTAAAAAGATATAATTTTGTTTAAGTCACTACTTACTTAATTTGGTTCTAAATTAATTTGGGTAATGCTTAATTAATTTAGTTCAAGTCATTTACTTTTTTTTGATAAAATTGGTTTGGCCTAATTTGTAAAAATGAATTAATATTGTTCGACAAATTTCTAGGACTTGAATTGAACTAATTTGGTTTGAGTGAAATTAACATAAGTGTGTGTTTAACTTTAATTTCACTTGGTTTAATTTTAATTTGAAAAGAAATTAAAATGAGTGAATTTCTTTAATTTGAACCATCAACGCTTCTTAATCTCTTCAAAGGAAATTATCTTTTAGTAATTCAAGATTTAAATATTGGGGGCCCCTCCGTTTTCAAATTGGTATCAGAGCCGGAGTGCTAATTTATCGCGTCAAAGATCGGTTTTTCGGCTTCTATATTTTTTTTTTGTGCTCCTTGTATTTTTAGATGGTTCATTTTTTTACTCACTCTCATTTTTTTGTATCTCTCGGTGGAACGCCTTAATGATAATTTGTCCATTTCTAATGATAATGAAGTTTTTTCTATTCGAGAGGAATTTAATGAGATTAATAAGTGTAATGAAAATATAAGAGAATTAAATGCGAGATTTGCAAAAAGAATTAAATTTCTTGAAAATGAAAATTCTTGTTTTATAGCTAAAGTTGATTTTTTGCAAACCTCTCTATCTCAAAAGGATATTTTTCGTGAAAAGCTCATGGACATAAATTACAATTTTAATATTTTAGAAAATTCTAAGAAAGAGAGTGATTGTCGAGAAAAGACTCTTAGGGACAAGTTTGCTCACATTGAGGGAGAGCGTGATAACCTTCTAGGAGTTATAGAAAATTTAAAGAAGGAGTCCCGTAAATTTGAGGAGTCTAATTTATTACTTGAGTCCAATATATTAAAAATGAAAAATGATTTACTTGACTCAAGTAGTAGTTGTAATGGTTCTAGCTCATCCTGTTCAAATACTTTCGTTGCTAAAGCTAAGACCATTATTTGTTTTAGAGGGTCGACTTTATCCAAGGACTTTAGAAAAGGTCACACCGTAGGTATCATTACTCATGTTTTCACATGCTTGCATTGTGGTAGGAAAGGTCACCTTAGGTTATTTTGTTTTGATATTAAAAGAAGTCCTAGGAAGTATATGTCTAGCATTTCATTAGTTACCAAATCCCATCATTTTAAATATTCATCTATATGGGTTAGGAAATCATTTTTAGATGCGCTAGATATTAGATTTGTTGATTCTCATTTGCTTTCACATGAAACCTCCCTTACTAAATCTAAAGGTTGAATGTGTTAGTTTTTTTTGCATACTCTAGCTTTTTGTGATTCATATTATATATCATTACTAGGTGTATGCATGTCTAATCATTTTCTAGTCCATGCTCCATGCTTAATCACATGCTAGAATAATGATTTTTGTTTATCTTTTGTATTATACTTCTTTCATTTTAGTTTGCATTAAATGAAAAATACAAAAAGATTTTTGTTTATCATTTGGGTTTTTATCTCTTGGAAATTTAAGCTTAATGAAAAATTCAAATGATTTTTGTTTGTCTTTTGAGTATATAATTTTATTTTTGGTTAAAAAATTTCAAAAACTCAAAAAGATTTTTTTTTGTATGTGTATCTTAGTTTGACACACTTTATGTGGCATACACTTGTGTTTGAATCCCATCTTTTTCGCTCCCATGTAGCTGAAACTTGTAATACCCCGTATTTTTGTGATATTTAAATTATGGGATTAATTGAATTAAATGAGCATTAATTGGAAATTAATCCGGATTAAAATACTAGCGAAATACGAGTTGGTATTTGATTATAATGTGCATATATGCTTATATATGAATATTGAATTATGAAATTTGTCGTGAGATTGAAATACGGCAATCTGAAAATTTTGTTGAGATGTGTGTGACAGTCGCATCAGGAATATTATTATTTAATTAAAAAGTGAATTTTATTTCTATTAACCGTATGGTCGTTTTGAGTGCGCCAACGCGTTCAGAAGGGTCGAGATAGTCAGAAAACACTAGCCGGGGGTTTAGTTTGGGTCCCGGGGCATTTTAGGCCATACCGGCAACTTAAAAAGGGTATTTTGGTAATTTTGGAATTTTGGGAATTTAAACCTACGAAAATTAGAGTTTAATTATGATTATTAATTAAACCCACCAACCCATCATCAGCACTAAACCAAGTAGTGGGCTACGGGAGAAGTTAAGAAACCATTCCTTATTTACCAAAAACCAACCTCCACCTCCATTATCATCCTTTGGAGAAGAAAGCTTGTAGAGAGAGAAGAGAGGAGAATTTTGCGCAGAGAGAGAGAGAGAGAATCACTCATCAATTCGTCATCAAATTCATAGATATATCAAAGGCAAGTGGTTTAATTTTGGTTATTACAAAGAATGCTTCTTCCATGCGTAGGAAAATGACAGAATTTCATTATTCTTGAAAAATGATAAAACCCATTGAATTGGATGTAGAGATTTATAATTTTATGAGGAGATTGCATGTAGAACATGTTAGGATGATTAGTCAGTGAAAAATACATCTTTTATACCATAAAATCGGACTTATTTATGCCTATGGATGAATTTAATTTCTAGGGTTCATGTTCATGAGATTGGGGAAGAAAATGTGGAGATTTAATGTTTGGAAGAGATTTAGGATGAATTAATCCCACAAAATGCATTAATATATGACCTAAGTATATTTAGGATTGATTAGAACCCATGTATATTGTTGGTTTGATGTTTAGAGGAGATTAGAGGTGAAGAAAAGTTGAAAAAACGAAATAAGGAAAATCTGGGCTTGAAACTGGCCTCTCGTTAGAAGACCTGCCCAGGTCATTCGAAAGAGCTTCTAACGAGTTGACCTTTGACTCATAACGAGGGTGATGTTCGTTCGATGACTTCGTTCGAACGAAATCTCGTTAGAAGGCCCACTTCGTTCGACCGAACTCTCGTTCGAACCAGCCTCGTTAAGTAAAGCCCTCTATTTAATTGTTGAAATCTCGTTAACCGATAGTGAATTGTATACAAATTGAGAATATGAGTTTAAGCAAAGCCCTCTATTTAATTGATAACTCTAGAATGTAATATGGTAATCGAGTAGTAAGGGGTAGAACTTATTACGGTTTGGTTAGGTATGTATGTCAGTTAGATGGGTACGGTACGTTAGGAGTGCACATGTAGTCGAGAGGTTAGAATTTCATGTGAGTGGACGTCCTAACATGTATTTTGCATTTAATGTTTTAATGTTATTAAAACACTTGCTATTTTTAAAATGATTTCCACTTTCGGGCTCTGACCCATTTGCTTTCAAATCTATTTTTGTAAAAACCATTTTAGGTGGCCAGCCACAAGGACACCATGCTTAGGATCCTCATTCAGGTGACGAGCTGTAGCTGTTAGTGGAAGTTACAGGACTTTGCTTGTAGACGCTTCATCTACCTTGACTCTATATTCAGCATTTTATCAGTTGTAGGGCATGTCGCCCATTCCTTTTAGACACATTTCATTTATTTTAGTTATTCAGACTTCTGGCATGTAATTAATTCGGGATTCCGACTTGTCATATTATTTTTCAGTTGTGGGATTGTTGTGAGGAGTTTTCCTCCGGACTTATTATTATTTGTTGGTTATTTCATTACTTCGTTATGGTGAATGGATTATGTTGTTCTTCCATTATTCTTTTATTGCATGTTAATCAGACTTAATTTAAAATTGGGAACTTACTTTTTAAATACTAGGTGGTTAGTTATCATTAAAATGTTTTTCGACAGTGATGCTATTAACTGAACCAACTTGGCATTTTGTATTAATTTAATAAAGGAGTAGCTACCCGGTATTTAATTAGTCGGGGTGTCACAGGTGGTATCAGAGCATCAGGTTCTAGTGTCCTTAGGATCTGTACGACTTATTATGATTCCGCTGAGCTTTCTTTGATATAGAGCCCTAATACTAGGAATGTTGTGTTCATCTCTATACATTGGGAATTCGTACTTCCGCGATTTGTTTATTTGAATGATGGACTCATCCAAATTTACTTAAATTTTCAGATGGACCGTTAAGAAGAACTAGCTAAAACGGTTAAGGGAGTCAACGGACAAGACCGACTCACACCTCAGGTATCCCCAGAGAGAATATCAACCGCCGAGTTAGCAGGTATCGTGGCACAAACGGTTACCATTGCAGTTTTACAATACCAAGAACGCAACATACAACTTAAAGGAGGCAAAAGACCTAGAGAGGTCAGCCAAATGCATGTGAATAAAGCTGAAAAATGTGCGAAGACCCCGAAATTGCGACAACAAACTACCCAAGACCGAGTCAGTTCTAATCAACAACGTGGTAAAATGAAGCAGTTTTGAAAGGGGAATAAGGTCCTAAGTCAGCAAGGCCGACACCGTCAGCAGCAGGGTCAGAGGGGGAGTAACTTCAGAGGCCGATGTTTCGTGTGTGGCAAGCATGGCCATAAACGCCAGGATTGTCCTGATAGGGGCAGGACCCCCCAGCAACAGGGTGCCCGACAGGAGTTGCAGAGGCCTATGTTTCCCGCCGCCCTCCCAGCACCAGCTCAAGTACTAGCCCTAACAACTTTTCCTGTAGCTCTAGTGCAGCAGGGGCAGTTACAGTACAGACATATCTATAATATCAACCAGGCAGCCGCCCTACAGGCACCACCCGCGATTTGGGGTATGTTTTCTATTCATGAGACTTTTGGGTTGAATTTTGTTTGTTACTGGGACAACTCAATTGTTTTATAATTACATATTATGCGAAGACCTTAGAGTTATTAACAGCAGCATTGAGCACTGTAACATAGGTAGACTCACCACTGGGGAATGGTTCATTTTCTTTATATGCCGGGGAGTGGGGGTAGAGATTGGTAGTTTGGTATTACCCACAGGATATGTTAGAATTAGAGATGACGAGTATGATGCCATTATTGGCATGGATTGGTTAGTTGCGTACCGAGCCATGATTGACTGTTTCAGTAGGAGTATTATCTTTGCCATTCCCGGGCAGAAGATGTTTTTAGTGGCGATGCCTCGTCCTGAGGGAGGATCGTCCACTCATTTGTACTATATAGAGGATGAGACCTCTAAGGAAGTGGTGATACCACTTGATTCGATTCCGGTTGTTCGAGAGTTTGCCGACCTATTTCAGGATATACCTGGATTACCCCCAATCGAGAGATAGACTTTGTCATAGACTTATTGCCAGATACGAGACCTATAGCACGCGCACCGTACTGTATGGCTCCGGCAGAGATGCGAGAGCTACGAGATCAGATTGAGTAGTTTTTGGGTCAAGGGGTCTATACGGAGGAGTACTTCGCCGTGGGGTGCCCCTGTGTTGTTCGTGAAAAAGAGAGATGGTTCACTGAGATTGTGTGTGGACTACTGAGAGTTGAATAAGGTCACGATACGGAATAAGTATTCGTTGCCTCGAATCGATGACCTATTCGACCAGTTGAGAGGAGCTTCTTTCTTCTCGAAGATTGATTTGCGATCGGGATACCATCAGTTGCGTATCAAGGAAGAGGACGTCTCAAAGACTGCGTTCTTAACGAGATATGGTTCTTACGAGTTTCGGGTTATTCCTTTTGGTTTGACCAATGCTCCAGCCGTGTTTATAAACTTAATGAATAGGGTGTTCAGAGAATTCCTTGATCAGTTCGTCATTGTCTTTATTGATGACATTCTGGTTTACTCCCAGACAGAGGAGGAGCACGCCGAGCATTTGAGACAAGTTTTACAGACGCTACGTCAGAACGAGATGTATGCAAAATTTGAGAAGTGCACGTTTTGGCTGAAGGAGTTCCAGTTTTTGGAACACATTAATTCCGACCAGGGGATATCTGTTAATCCGGGGAAGGTATCCGCGGTGAGAGAGTGGGGACAACCCACGACACCAACTGAGATCCGTAGTTTCTTGAGACTAGCAGGATACTACAGGAAGCTTATTCGGAGATTTTCGAAAATAGCAGGTCCTTTGACACATCTGACTCGTAAAGGTGTACCGTTCATTTGGAGTGATACCTGTCAGTTGGCATTCGATGAGTTGAAGGAAAAATTAACCTCAGCACCTGTGTTAACATTGCCGAGACCGGGAGTTGAGTATCTAGTTTACACCGACGCGTCCTTACAAGGACTTGGAGGTGTATTGCAGCAGGAGAGTCAGGCCATAGCTTATGCTTCCCGTAAGCTTAAGCCTCACGAGAAGAATACCCCACCCATGACTTGGAGCTAGCGGCAGTTGTATTTACCCTACGGATTTGGCGACATTACCTTTTGGGGGAGAAGTTTCGATTATTCACGGACCACAAGTCCCTACAGTACCTATTCACGCAGAAGGAGTTGAATATGCGGCAGCGAAGGTGGCTTGGGTTTGTGAAGGATTATCAGTTTGATATCCAATATCAACCGGGGAAGGCAAACATGGTAGCAGACGCGTTGAGCCGTAGACCAGTAAATGAGGTGGCAGATGTGTGGAAGGCAAAGTGGAAGGAGTTGGGACACCGGGATGCAGTGGCCCGATCATTCATGTCGGTGATGACTGTTACTCCGCGGATTGTCACGAGAGTAGAAAAGGCACAGGCAAATGACTCGTTCTGTCAGGAGCAGTAGTTCGATTATTAGCAGAGGGAGCACAGTCCTATACCGTTAGTTCAGACGGGGGAATTACGCTTCAAAGGGAGACTTATAGTTCCGGAAGGGGAAGAATTGCGACACGAGGTGATGGCAGAGTCGCACGGCTCACGGTTCGCGGTACATCCCGGTGGGGACAAAATGTACCAAGACATGAGACGACAGTATTGGTGGAGCGGGATGAAGAGATATATTGTCGTGTTTGTTTCAAAATGCGCCACTTGTCAGCTAGTAAAAGTGGATCATCAGAGGCCGGCAGGACTGCTACAACCGTTAGAGGTCTCGATGTGGATGTGGGAGAGCATATCCATGGACTTTATCACGGGCTGCCTACGTCACAGAGAGGTCACTACTCCATTTGGGTAATTGTGGACAGGTTGATCAAAGTCGCTCATTTTCTACCTATAAGAACAGACTATACTACGGGACAGTACGCCCAGTACTTTATTTCAGAGATAGTGAGACTCCACGGTGTACCCCTAAATATCGTGTCTGACCGAGACAAGATATTTGTTTCACGATTTTGGGAGAGTTTTCAGGAGGCCATGGGCACGGAATTGCGGTTGAGTACGGCGTATCACCCGCAGACCGATGGGCAGATCGAGCGTACAAATCAGATGTTGGAGGACATGTTGCGCATGTGCACCATTGATTTCGGGGGTGGATGGGAGCAGTATCTTCCACTGGTGGAGTTTGCTTACAACAACTCCTACCAATTCACCATTTGCATGGCTCCATTTGAGGCGTTGTACGGTAGACCTTGTCGTTCCCCAACATGTTGGTTGGAGGTAGGGGACAACAAACTACTTGGGCCGGAAGTGATTCAGGATACTTTGGCAAGGATAGAGCTGATACGGAGTCGCATTCGGGTAGGTCAGGACAGTCAGAAGAGCTACGCTGATGCAAAGAGGTTCTTCAGGGAGTTCCAAGTGGAGGACTAGGTTTTGCTCAGAGTATCTCCTATGAAGGGGATTATCCGATTTGGGAAGAAGGGGAAGTTGGCACCGAGATACGTGGGACCATTTCCTAATATTGAGCGGATTGGACCGGTTGCGTATAGGCTTGGGTTACCGGAGCATTTGCATCGGATTCATGATGTGTTTCATATTTCCTCGCTAAGGAAATATCTTTGAGATAATTTGGCTCATTCTCACATTGCTTTGGAGGACATCGATCTCCAGCCTGATAGCTCCTACGAGGAGGGGCCGATTGCTATTTTGGATCGAAGTGAGCGGAAACTGCGGTCAAAGATAGTTCCGTTAGTGCGTGTTCAGTGGCAACATCATAATGTCGAGGAGTCCACATGGGAGCGCGAGGATGAGATGCGCAAACGTTATCCAGAGTTGTTCTTACCAGGTACTTTCTAGTTCCGAATTTCGGGACGAAATTCTGTTATTAGGGGGGAAGTATGTAATACCCCGTATTTTTGAGATATTTAAATTATGGGATTAATTGAATTAAATGAGCATTAATTGGAAATTAATCCGGATTAAAATACTAGCGAAATGCGAGTTGGTATTTGATTATAATGTGCATATATGCTTATATATGAATATTGAATTATGAAATTTGTCGTGAGATTGAAATACGGCAATCTGGAAATTTTGTTGAGATGCGTGTGACAATCGCGTCAGGAATATTATTATTTAATTAAAAAGTGAATTTTATTTCTATTAACCGTATGGTCGTTTTGAGTGTGCCAACGCGTCCGGAAGGGTCGAGATAGTCAGAAAATACTAGCCGGAGGTTTAGTTTGGGTCCCGGGGCATTTTAGGCCATACCGGCAACTTAAAAAGGGTATTTTGGTAATTTTGGCATTTTGGGAATTTAAACCTACGAAAATTAGAGTTTAATTATGATTATTAATTAAACCCACCAACCCATCATCAGCACTAAACCAAGTAGTGGGCTACGGGAGAAGTTAAGAAACCATTCCTTATTTACCAAAAACCAACCTCCACCTCCATTATCATCCTTTGGAGAAGAAAGCTTGTAGAGAGAGAAGAGAGGAGAATTCTGCAGAGAGAGAGAGAGAATCACTCATCAATTCGTCATCAAATTCATAGATATATCAAAGGCAAGTGGTTTAATTTCGGTTATTACAAAGAGTGCTTCTTCCATGCGTAGGAAAATGATAGAATTTCATTGTTCCTAAAAAATGATAAAACCCATTGAATTTGATGTAGAGATTTATAATTTCATGAGGAGATTGCATGTAGAACATGTTAGGATGATTAGTCAGTGAAAAATACATCTTTTATACCATAAAATCGGACTTATTTATGCCTATGAATGAATTTAATTTCTAGGGTTCATGTTCTTGAGATTGGGGAAGAAAATGTGGAGATTTAATGTTTGGAAGAGATTTAGGATGAATTAATCCCACAAAATGCGTTAATATATGACCTAAGTATATTTAGGATTAATTAGAACCCATGTATATTGTTGGTTTGATGTTTAGAGGAGATTAGAGGTGAAGAAAAGTTGAAAAAACGAAATAAGGAAAATCTGGGCTTGAAACTGGCCTCTCGTTAGAAGACTTACCCAGGTCGTTCGAACGATCTCATTCGAACGAGCTTCTAACGAGTTGACCTTTGACTTCTAACGAGGGTAATGTTCGTTCGATGACTTCGTTCGAACGAAATCTCGTTAGAAGGCCCACTTCGTTCGAACGAACTCTCGTTCGAACGAGCCTTCTAACGAGTTGACAGTTTAGGCTTTTTGGCCTGTTTTGATTTCGCGTGTCCCGTAACCTTATTTAATTATAGAGATAACATTCCCTTAGTGATGAATTGATATATTTGGGATATTTGAGACATATTGAGGAGTAAAACATAGAAGTGTAATTTGAATTGAATGGAGATTATGGATTAGGACGTGAGTGTCTATTATGATGTGAGAATTATTTACTGCTTAAATAATTGAATTAATCGGGAACTTATGAATTGTATAACATTATATGTCGGTACGAGAATGAGAAGTGTACCACAAATAAATTATGGTGATTACTAAGATGTGTGCATACTTAGTATATGTATATTATTTTATGTGTATGACATACCTACCATACTTGCTATCACGGGAGGTTTACGTTCGCTTAGGGCCATCTACTCCTTGTGTGCCCGGATTTAGAGTGGTACCTAGAGGACATAGTTCAAGAGAATGACTTAATTGTGAGTTATTAAGCCAGCTGACTATGGAGCGTAGGTATGTACGTGACCATGGATATGTTGAATTATGTTCGCCTCTATTTTTGTGTGTGGTGTTTATTATATCAATTCCTGAGAGATTCGGAATTTATAATCCTTATGTACGTGATGTACCGGGATGGATAGCAGAGTATGTGTGCACCACAGCTTAGTCTCGGGGTGCTTGTATTGTATATTTATGACGTGAATATATACACTTAATTAATGGGAACTTTCATGTTGGTTTTGTGAATATAATTATGGTAATGTTTTGAGAAAACATAGCGGGTTAACCGATAGTGAATTGTATACAAATTGAGAATCTGAGTTTAAGTAAAGCCCTCTATTTAATTGATAACGCTAGAATGTAATATGGGAATCGAGTAGTAAGGGGTAGAACTTATTACGGTTTGGTTAGGTATGTATGTCAATTAGATGGGTACGGTACGTTAGGAGTGCACATGTAGTTGAGAGGTGAGAATTTCATGTGAGTGCACGTCCTAATATGTATTTTTCATTTAATGTTTTAATGTTATTAAAACACTTGCTGTTTTTAAAATGATTTCCACTTTCGGGCTCTGACCCATTTGCTTTCAAATCTATTTTTATAAAAACCATTTTAGGTGGCCAGCCACAAGGACACCATGCTTAGGATCCTCATTCAGGTGACGAGCTGTAGCTGTTTGTGGAAGTTACAGGACTTTGCTTGTAGACGCTTCATCTACCTTGACTCTATATTCAGCATTTTATCAGTTGTAGGGCATGTGGCCCATTCCTTTTAGACACATTTTATTTATTTTAGTTATTCAGACTTCTGGCATGTAATTAATTCGGGATTCAGACTTGTCATATTGTTTTTTAGTTGTGGGATTGTTGTGAGGAGTTTTCCTCCGGACTTATTATTATTTGTTGGTTATTTCATTACTTCGTTATGGTGAATGGATTATGTTGTTCTTCCATTATTCTTTTATTGCATGTTAATCAGACTTAATTTAAAATTTGGCAACTTACTTTTTAAATACTAGGTGGTTAGTAATCATTAAAATGTTTTTCGACGGTGATGCTATTAACTGAACCAACTTGGCATTTTGTATTAATTTAATAAAGGAGCAGCTACCCGGTATTTAATTAGTCGGGGTGTCACAAAACTTTTTCTTTTGATTGTCAATCCTTATTATGTTCTTTAGCATGATTACATGGAGTAGTTGGATTTTGTGTTGATTAAATGGATTCTATTTTTATATGCCTCTATTCACACATGCACGAGATCTTTTGAAATTTATTCGTCACATGTTATATTTGAGCTTTGTGAGGTGTTCTCCTACCAATCTTTTCATCTACATATTTATGACCTAGGAGGACTAGTGTATGTCAAAATCCGTTGCACGTGAGATTTGTGAGATATAAAAATGTTATGTATAAATGTGCAAGGGGAAGGGTCCGAAAGGAATTATTATCCTTTGCGAATAGTAAGCCATCGTTTGTTTGGACCTAAAAGAAATACGTGGTCCAAAAGCTTAAAAATAGAATAATTGCACTAAAAGAAAAATAATTGCCAAGGTCAGTTTTTATTGATATATTCATTCAAAAATATATGCTTATTGAGGGATATTGGATGGTATATCAACGGTTTGCACAATGTCCATTTTTCCTAGTTGTACTTTCAATGTCATGACTCTATTGGTTTGTAGAATCATCAACTTGCTAGGCTTGTATGCATTGTGTTTGTTTGTTCATTGAGTTCAATTTATATTATCACATGAGGTTATATTCAAATGTGATGAAGTTTGCAATCAATTGAGAACTTCATGAACATGTTTTAAGTGTTTGGGTCTAAATTTAATTGTTACTAGTTCGCACCCCAACACTTCCGTTTCCATATGACACATTTTTGTCATACGAGTGTGAAAGGCTTATTTTACTTTGTGTCATTTGTATATTTATATCTATGTATACTTGCATGTGCATTTTTGGTATATTTAGTCTATGTATATATATGATATTTTTCTGTCTTTGCCTTGATTTCTAATCCATCTATGTGATTAGGCATAAAATCTTCACATTTATCCCCTTAATTTCGATATTTTTATGATCCCGTGCGCTGTAAATAGCTTGGATTTGTCTCATATTTATGCTACTAACCCATTTTGGCAAGTATTCTATATTTTGTGTATCTCTTAGGTATTTTACATGTATTTCATGCAAGTTAGTGCCAAAGAGAACTCAAAACAGTGAAAGAAAACCAAGAAATAGGGAGTTAAAGGGCATTTTCATAAATTTTCAGCCTTAGTCCGGAGGTGGGGTCAATTGGAAAGTTGAAGACCTTTCAATTATAAGAACACTAGAAAAAATGGCACCTCAATCCGAGCTAGGGTGAAGAAGTTATGCCCATTTGAAGTTGAGAAAGAAATCCAAGAAAAAAACTGTTAAGGCCGAACCGAACCGAACCGAACCGAACCTGAGAAAAGGAACCGATCCGCCCATTTAGTCACGCTCAGAGTCCATTACAAAATTAGTCACGCTTTCCAAGTGTGGCAAGTTGCCAGATACGGAATTTTTATTTTGTGCTTATCTTTAAGCCAAAAGAGTTTTATATTTTGGGAACTCTTCTAAACAACCTCTAGCCTATATATTTAGTCATTAGGACTCTTTTTATTAAGATTTCATTTATGTAAAATCTCCATAACAAGTAGGAACATCTTGGAGAAAGATTCACCTATTTTGCACCTTTAATTCTAGAGGTTTTCAGTTTTTCTTCTACCTTTGATTTCTTCTTGCATGTTCTTGTTCTTCAATCTTGGTAACTTTTATTTCCAGCACTTTTATTATTATTTCTCATATTTCATCTCTCTTTCCAAGAAATTATGAGTTCATGCAATGTAGATAACATAATTTCTATTAATTTCACCATGTTAGGATAGGTTTTTAAAGGTTGGGATGCATGAATCCAAATTGATGTGGTAGTTGCATGTGTATAAATTTAGTCCTCTAAATTTAATGATTTATTACGACCGTATTGCGTAGAAACACGACAATTGTAGATCTTTGAATCTCGTTTGCTTCAGGGTAATCGGGATGCTTCAGAATGCAATTCGAGTGTAAATATCGCAATACCGATTTACTCAGCCTCTGATTAAGTATGGTGCGGGCTTGAACCTCATATACGTAATGCTTGGGAATACTAAATTCCAGGTCTAATTAATCACTTAAATTATGATTAGTTTTATACCATCAATACTCTAGGGTTGGGGGATTGTGTCCCTACCTTAATTTTTCAGTTAGTTTTAGTTAACTTCTTTATTTTCCCCTTTTTCCTTTCTCACTCAATCATCATCTTTTACACTTTATTTTTTTGAAGTAATAAATCAATTAAAATCTATCAAACATTCCTTGTGAATTCGATACCCATACTCGCCACTATACTCCACAAGAGTGTAGTTAAAGTTTTTTTTTTTTTTTGTATTGTGGTCGGAAGCCGATAACAACGACTAGCGTATTTACACGGACGCTTGGTTTTCAACATGATCAAAATGGCGTCGTTGCCGGGGAATTAGATAGACTTTAGGTTAGGTTGGTTAATCCCTAATTTGTCCTTAAAAAAATAAAAAATATAGGTGTCACGTTTTTTAATTGCCCAATTTGAAATGTTTTACTTTAACTCCTTTGGTGGGTTTAATTGCTATGATAATAGTGAGGAGGAGGAGGCACTCAAGATTTATGAACATTGGATCAATATCACTAAAGATTAATCTCATAAATATAAGCCGAATGCTAAGGCCATCCAAATTTATCAAAATGAATTGCTTGAAGAAAAAATACTTGAAAAGAATATCGGGAAAAAAATCGTTATTGGGAGCAAGAGTTAGATGCATTATTTGAACCCAATGAGGATTTTTCTTCCGATCTTTTTGAAGTTGAAGAATGTTTTCAACGAAATGAGGAATCCGAGGTGCTAGAACCAAGGAAGCCTACTTTGGAATAACTCTAGCTTATTTTCAAAAAGCAATCTGATGACCTTGGTACTACAGAGTTGAAAATTAGAGAAACTAGCAAGGAGATTGATGCTTATCTGGAAAGCTTAAAGGAGGGCGAGACTTGCGCATCACCTAACACTTTTGAGGGAGAAATAATTGAGACTGATCCAAGTACTTTTGAATCTCAACCTCTATAAAAATTTCAAAATCTATTGAGGTTGAAGATCTTTCGTTTCCTGGTGTCCCCACTATTATCGAACCGTTAACTCCATCACAAGAATCGGATGAAAGTCTTGAGGACGTTGAACCAATTCTTGAACGAGAATGTTTGTTTGAGATGCTTCATCTTATGGGTTATTCACTTACACGTGCACTACCTCCCGTTCCAATTGAAAAAAAAAATGGGGAGATGAATTGAATTTTAATTCCCATGAGTTGGTTGTAACTTTTGAAACAATTAAAACTTTTACTGACGAGGAATCTTTACTGGAATTGGTTTCCAAGATATATTCTTCCTTTTTGTGTGCCCCTCTCCCCATACTACTTGAAAAATATTTGGGAGGTGATTATATTTTTCTTGGATCTCAATTGTACTTGTCCCACCTAGCACCCAAACCCCCCATCATCCCGCTAAATTTTTTAATTGGTGATGGTTCATTTTTTTCATCTCACACATTCCTTCCGTTGTTCAAACGGAATCCTTATATTTCGGGAGGCATACATTCTAGTGAGAGTACACCATTAATCCCTCAAAGTCAAATTGTATTTTGGGTGGACCCTCAAATTTTTCGACTTCTAGTGTATAACTTATTAGAATTTGAAAATCGTAGGTTGTACAATAGTTAGCTTATTTTTTTTAGTTTAGAGTTTTCTTTTTGCTATGCTTGGTTCTAACATGTTTTGTAGATTCAATGGACTCGTACTTTTTGGGGATCGCTCCATTTTGGGTAATATCTTTCTTTTCCTCTCTTTATGTTGTGTTCTTGATTCACATTGAGGACAATGCAACATTTAAGTTAGGGGTGTGGGATATGCTTCCCGTTTATTATTTAGATTCATTGATTCGATCACATGCTCTTTCCAAGCGTGTGTTTTTTTAGAAAATTTCAAAATTTTCAAAAAAATTAAAATTTTTTAAAAAAAGCCAAAAATATTTTTCTTCAAAATAAATAAAGATTGGAATTTAAAACCTTTAAAAATGTCGCAAATATTTTTCTCAAGTTGTAAAAATAAAATGCACAAAGCCAAAATTGACCAAAGATGGAAATTGAAAGAAAATTGACGACTTTACGAAAAAGTGCGGAGATTGACAAACCCGGTGAGATTTCGAGCCTATATTTTTTTGAGAGCATTTTAAATCAATCAGAGTTAATGATTAACTCATAGTTCATTTCAGCGTTTTAAAAAGTCGTTGATGATCTCAATTTTATTATTTTGATCGGTTATGGGAAATGGAATGTTGCCTCGAAAAGCGAACTTCAAATCTCTAAATTAAATTAATCTCGAGATGCATATGGTAAATTAATAAGTAATTAAGACAATGAAGTAGGCCATCGTTTGTTACCCAAAAACATTAGGATAAAAAGATGTGAAAAATTATCCCTTTGATAACCCAATTAAGCCGAATAACATTTATCCTTTTCGTTTGGTAACCCAAAAAATCCAAGTAGCCCGAAATTGCGAAAATGGAATATTCATTAAAGTAAGGAAAGTGCATAAGAAGGGGCAAGAAAAAGAATTGAAATGCTCAACAAAAATAGCAAGAAAAGAAAAGAAGTGAAAAACAGAAAAAATAGAGAAAAGGAATAGAAAATGAGCAAAAGCCCGAAAAAGCACTAAGGGACATCATAAGAAAAAATTTCTAATTCCAAATTTCCCAACCATTTCCATGTTACCCAATACACTTATATCTCGAAAAAGTCCTAACCGAGTCTGAATTGATAAATTAATTATCACGTGGAGATCTAAGACACCAAAAGATAATAAAAGAGATTAAATGTGTAAAAAAGAGGCGATGTTCCCATTTCCCAATGACTCTATTCCAATGATGAGATCTATTCACCATATATTTTCGTCTTTCAATTTGTGTGTGTGACTTTGCATCCATTATATTTACTCTTTATATCCCGCACACCGAGATAATAGCCACAATCTGAGAGATTCGTTTGAGAAAGCATCCCGTGAGCATTTGAATCAAAATGAATTTTCGAAAAGTAACGTAACGATTAATCGGTGGAAGTTAGCGGTTCGATTTTTGGCATCGCACACACACACAATATGACTTTAAGGTGACTGTTTTGGGGAGTTTAAATTGTACAATTTTTAAGTATTTTTATTTTTCTTTGAGCCAATAAAGAATTTTATGGGTATATTCACTACAAACCCTCACGATACACCACTCGTCCTACTAGGGTAACCTAGGGGCTTAAAGGCTTATTGCATCCGCTAAATTCAATAGCTTGCTCGCGAAAAAGGTATTCTATCCCAATAAAGTTTTTGAAGGGTCCTTATCTCATACTCTCATTCTTTTTCATTGCTCGGAACGCGCAAAGTTCTAAGTTAGGTGCGTTTGATTAGGCATAAATTCTTTACATTTATCCCCTTGATTTTAGTATTTTTATGATCCTGTACGGTGTAAATAGCTTGAATTTGTATCATATTTATTTTACTAACCCATTTTGGCAAGTATTCTGTATTTTGTGTATCTCTTAGGTATTTTACAGGTATTTCATGCAAGTTAGTGCCAAAGAGAAATCAAAACAGTGAAAGAAAACCAAGAAATGGGGAGTTAAAGGGAATTTTCATAATTTTGCATCCTTAGTCTAGAGGGGACAACTGTAAAGTTGAAGATCTTTAAATTACATGAACACTGGAAAAAACGGCACCTCAATCCGAGCTAGGGTAAAGAAGTTATGCCCATTAGAAGTTGAGAAAGAAATCCAAGAAAAAAACTGTTAAGGCCGAACCGAACCGAATCTAAGAAAAAAGAACTCATCCGCCCATTTAGTCACACTCAAAGTCCATTACAAAATTAGTCATTCTTTCTAAGTGTGACAAATTTCCAGATACGAGATTTTTATTTTGTGATTATCTTTTAGCCAAAAGAGTTTTATGTTTTGGGGACACTTCTAAACGACCTCTAGAGTATATATTTAGTCATTAGGACTCTTTTTATTAAGATTTAATTTATGTAAAAGCTCGATAACAAGTAGGAACATCTAGGAGAAATATTCACATATTTTGCACCTTAAATTCAAGAGCTTTTCAGTTTTTCTTCAACCTTTGATTTCTTCTTGCATGTTCTTGTTATTCAATCTTGGTAACTTTTATTTCCAACATTTTTATTATTATTTCTCATATTTCATCTCTCTTTCCCAACAATTATGAGTTCATGCAATGTAGATAACGTAGTTTCTATTAATTTCACCATGTTAGGCTAGGTTTTTAAAGGTTGGGATGCATGAACCCAACCTGATCTGGTAGTTGCATGTACATAAAATTAGTCCTCTAAATTTAATGATTTATTATGACCGTATTGCGTAGAAATGCGATAATTATAGATATTTGGATCTCGTTTGCTTCAAGGTAATTGGGATGCTTCAGAATGCAATTCGAGTGTAACTATCGTAATACCGATTTACTCATCCTCTAATTAAGTATGGTGCAGGCTTGAACCTCATATACGTAATGCTTGAGAGTACTAAATTCTAGGTCTAATTAATCATTTAAATTTATGATTAGTTTTATACCATCAATACTCTAGGGTTGGGGGATTGTGTCCTTACCTTAATTTTCCAATTAGTTTTATTTAACTTCTTTATTTTTCCTTTTTTCCTTTCTCACTCAATAATCATCTTTTACACTTTATTTTTTTGAAGTAATAAATCAATTAAAATCTATTAAACATTCCCTGTGGATTCGATACCCAGACTCGCCACTATACTCCGCAAGAGTGTAGTTAAAGTTTAGTTTTTTTTTGTATTGTGGTCGGAAGACGATAACAACGACTAGCGTATTTACAAGGACGCTCGGTTTTAAACAAGATCACTATGCCTTAATTCATAATTGGTATCTATCTAGTTGCATTCTTTGTTGATATCACATGCTTAATGCTTTATGTATCATATTGGTATCATTTTTTTTCATCTTAGTTTGTATCCGTTATTATTTGTTAAATTAGTTATGATTTTTTTGCCCATGTGCTTTAATGTTCTCATCTTTACGCACTATTGCATGTTTAGCTTGTTATCCCATTCTATTCATCCCTTGTTTAGTTTAAGGGGAGTATATGCTTTAATTGGGGAGATAAGTTACGTTTGATTTTTTAGCCTTTGTCTATTCCTGAACAAAAAGGGGGAGAATGATAGGGGGATAAATGGTATCTAAACCTATTATAATCGTATCTTAGTTTAGGGAGATTTATCTTAGGGGGAGATGTCTTTCTAAGTAGGTCATTTGTTTGATAAATGGGAGAATTAATTTAGGGGGAGTAATTAAGTTAATTACATTTAATATATTGATATTCCCTATGCGTTTGATAGTTTGCTTAAATGTGCAGGAACTATTCTAAGCGAAAACTTTCACCGACAAAGATTTTAATCCTTGGGTCCTGTGTTAAGTATTGGGTGGGATTATTTTTTAGTCTAGTGAGCTTGACGACCCTTTAGGAATTTATTTGGTTTTTGTCCCAAAATAGCCAAAGGGGGAGATTTGTAAGAATACAAATTTCTAATTGAGTCCTTTGTAGTTTTGGCTCAATTTCGGACAAAAACGTTTGAGTCATAGGATAGAGTCCTTGATCATCTTTCAAGCCTATGGCATTCTAATCTTGAAGACGTAACGGCCAAGATTATAAAGCTTCATCAAATGCCGTGTTTGTAGTGCCTCGTTTCTACGTCATCAACATGGTTCCATTGCTCCTAAGGTATGAATGCATTTTAATATACATAGGATCTTGGAACAATATTTATATGGGTGTAAGTTTATTTTAAACTGTTGTTTTATTTCAAAATGTTTCATTAAAACTTTAAAATAAAGTTTCTGGGCTAAAAAAAGAATTTTCATCATTCTGGAACTTCGTTCGATATTGTCGTTCAAACGAGTTTGTCGTTCGAACGAGAATGTCGTTCAGACGAGTTTGCCAACGATATTTCCCCAATGGTCACTGGAACTTCATTAGAAGGGTCGTTCGAACGAGACTTCGTTCGAATGAAATATCGTTCGAACGAGATTTTCGAGGAGAAATTAAAATGGCAGTTTTTGAGCAGTTTTTCCACTTTCTCCACTTCCTTTCCCCACTAACTTTTGACAGAATTTATGAAGTGTGAGAACAACCTTTTTGTACTTAAATTTTTCATATCCTTCCATCTCCAAGAGAGAGTTTGAGAGAAAAATTCAAAAAGAAAAAAGTTCATGTATTGAGTGTCTATTTTTTCGAGAAAATCCTTTAAATACTCTTGTTTTCACCCATATTGTTTATTCCAAGTTTCAATATATATATATATATATATATATATATATATATATATATAATTTCTTGGAGTGTTTGGCACCTGATTTATCTCTACTACATTGAAGAGAAAGTTTGGGTTTACTTCTAAATCCCTCATAGAGGAAGAAGTTTGTTTTGCTGCGGCATTCTCACATGGTGAAAGGTACCATGTGTGGTTGACAGTGTACCTAAAGTCTCATTGGTGGATTCCAAGGTTCTAGTGGAGCTCCGAGATTATCGGCTAGGTTGAGGTAGTTACAAGAAGACGCATCGGGGCTTGAAGGAGTCTAGTCGAGTGTTGTAAGTCATCTGTCTTGTAATTGTAATTCCCTACTTACTGGACTTAAGGCTAGGGTCGTCCGAGGTTTTTTCCCGTTGTGAGTTTTTCCTCATACATCGAGGCGTAGTGATTCATTGTTCATTTTATCTTTTGCAAAACTCACTTAGAACGCATGCTTAGGTAAAAAGATAAAATTTGGTTGAAGTCACTACTTACTTAATTTGGTGCTAAATTAATTTGGGTAATGTTTAATTAATTTAGTTCGAGTCATTTACTTTTATTTGATAAAATTGGATTGGCCTAATTTGCAAAAATGAGTTAATATTGTTAGGCAAATTTCTAGGACTTGAATTGAACTAATTTGGTTTGAGTGAAATTAACATAAGTGTGTGTTTAACTTTAATTTCATTTTGGTTTAATTTTAATTTGAAAAGAAATTAAAATTAGTTAATTTGTTTAATTTGAACCATCATTGCTTCCACATCTCTTCAAAGGAAATTATCTTTTAGTAATTCAAGATTTAAATATTGGGGACCCCTCCGTTTTCACAAGTACTTACGATCAAAGGGAACTCCAACCTAGAAGTAAAGCAAGTAAATGTGGAGTATGTCGTCAAACACATGAGCTTGGTGCTTTGCCGAACGAGCATCCAAAGGTTGGTCGAATAATTCTATGAAAGGACGACAAAAAGGCACCCCAGAACGATGAATAGTCATGCGGACACCTATGCCACAATTGCCAAAATATTTCCATCAAAGGGGATTTGACGGTCGTTCGAATTACCAAAAGTATAGCTCCATTGGCTATAACTAAAATACTACCCACTGATGACAGTGATGATTAGGGGGTCAAAATAAAGAGGCACCTTGATACAAGGAAATGACATTCGAGTTTGGTGGAACTAACACAATACTTTGCGACAACCAGTAATTTATATTATAAAAATAAAGGAGGCTAGTTATCAAGGTGCATCGACCCAAAATAAGCTGAGAAAAGATTAAAGGAATACCACCAAGATAGATACAAAACCACAAAGATCCCTATATATCGAAGAATTCAAAAGGTAGGTTACTTTTGGCCCACAATGAAATAATATGTTGTGGTAGTTCAAAGGATATATGAGAAGTGTTTACCAACCGGCTGAATGCAATTTTATCGAGCAACCACCTGACTACAGGCAACCTTATATTGACATGCTAGAAGAAATACGGGTCTTAATAGATAACGATGATGCTATAAGACTTGGAAGGAGGATTCTAAGGCACGATATATAGAAAGACCAGCTATATCGAAGGGGTTATCATAATTGATCTCTATGATGCATAGGTTGGAAGAAGCGGAGGAGGTGCTGAAGCAGGACCATAAACCAAGTCACATTGGTGTGTGTGTGTGGGGGGGGGGGGTCTATGATCAATTAATAACCTCAGCGTATTATTGGTCAACCATGGAAAAAGACTCCGTTGAGTTTGTTTGAAAATATCGTCCATGATAACTCCATGGCAATATAATCCACACCCCTTCGGTGGACTTGCACTCATTTTTTACTTTATTTTCCTTCTATAATTGGGCATTTGACCTTGTGAGGGCCATAGATCCCCGTATGAGGGGAAAGTTTTTGATTTTGGTCACTACGGAATGCTTCGCCAAGTGGGCAAAATCAATGCCCCTCAAGAAGGCCACAGCAGGCGAAGTAGCTCGATTTATAAAGGAATACATCATCTGTCGATTCGGTATTCCAGAAGTCTTTCTATCACATTATGGTACTACTTCTGTAAGTAGTGAAGTAAGGTTGCTAATAGACATATACTCCTTCATAACCACAAGTACACTCTGACCTACCCTAAATGCAATCGGCAAACAGAAGCTACTAATAAGACCTTGGTGAACATTTTTACAAAAAAGTTAAAAAACTTCCCTGGAACGTGGGATGATAAGATACCAAAAGTTTTGTGGGCATATAAAACCACTAAAATAAAACCTACTAGTTATACTCGGTTTTCCTTGGTGTTTGGTGCTGAGGTCATCCTTCCAGTTGAGCTTAAAATACCTTCTTCCCGATACAACTTATGAAGTGCAATGCTTCCTCAAAGTAGAGATGTGATATTGGAAGAGCTAAATGAGCATAGGGATAATAAGAGAAAACATTTACAAATATATAAGAAGCAACTCTCTAGGTCATATAATCAAATGGTGAAGCCGAGAAGGTTCAAAGAAGGGGACTCGGTACTAAAATATTTCACGAGGCACGTGCGTGGTCTTCCACTACTAAAGTTTGAAGGCAATAGGGAAGGACCTTACATAGTGCATAAGGCACATGACTCAGGTTACTCCAAGATCTCTAAATTAGAAAATGATATAACATTCAAACTCAACAACAAATGGATTAAAATTTATCATGTCTAAGATGTTGTCCTTTCTGTCATTAATCGAGAGTTTGTTCTTGCATAACCTATAGATAAGCATACCACTTATGAATAATTAAGTTATATAATAGTCCATCTGAACGCCTTTTTTCTTACTATTATTAGTCATGAAAAAAGGGGAGCAGTGCAAGGTAAAACCAATAATTCATTTAAACTTAAACAAAAGTTATAAGACAAACTATTACCTCAGAATACAAAGAAATAAAAAAGGGGTGCATCCTAACTAATGTTGGGGTCATCTATGATAAACCATAAGTTGGTAGAATCAATCATCTTGTGGTGAAGGCTTGGGAGAGCAGAGGCTAGCTCAGCCTGCTCATTTGTAAATCTCGTTGTGCATCTAAAACCTTCTCCTCTACCTTGATGAATTTTGGATGAAGGATATCCATCTCCTCAGCCATAGAAACTCGACTTCTGGTGCTAGCTTGAAGTCTAGGATAAAATAAGGGTAGGTCAGTGTTGATACCAAATTTAATCTGCTGACGTGGACCAATCATATGAAGACACGTGGCTATCTACATGACAATAACAAGCACTTCCGAGATGATCACATGCTCCGAGGAACCATGTTACTCCGAGGAACTCATACGCTCCGAAGGACAGACCTCTCTGAGGAACTCTTTAGCACCGAGAAGCTCAAGCGGTCCGAGCAACTTAGGCGGTCCGAGCTGCACCTCGAAGCAGGATACCAACAGTTTAACTGCTCATTAAATGCTTATCATTCCGACGCACACACAAAAAGGGAATTAAATGTATTACCCTTTCATATGTATATCATTTAATGTATTACCCTTTCACATTACAACCTCAGGGCTATAAATATATTGTACAATCCTCATTGTAAGGGGACCCCGAATCCATACTGGAATTTCTTGATAGAACTTATAATCGAGAATTCCCAAACACTCAGCAATAAAGCAATAGTGGACGTAGGCCATTCTCATAAGGCTGAACCACTTTAAAATTCTTTTGTCTCATTTATTTATGTGTGATTGAATAATTAGAGTAATATAATTTTTTACATCAACAGATTGGCACCGTCTGTGGGAAACGACTGATAATATCGTTTTTCATAAAAAACAATCCATTACCAATGGCTGATATTCCTGAATCCAGCAATCGAAATGCTGGAACCCCTCCAAATCCATCTGCTCCACCAATTAATCCATATTTGACTGGAATAATGGCAAATTTGGCTCAGGGCCAGACCGTCATGCAAGAAACAATGCGACAACTCATCCAAAACCTCCATGGCGGTGCATCAGCCCATTCCGGACCACGAAGCATTCAAAGAAATACCCGTGCGCCTTCTTCGCGTACTAGGCGTACTAATTCATATCGCAATGAGGAGTCTGAAGATTTTTCTTATCAACCTGGATGAACTTCATCAGTGCGGGCCACAGATACTGAACAATGTGTCACCCTCTCCCCAGAAAGGACCAGCGCATTGGAAAGATTAAGTAGGGTTTTTCCTTTCGACCGATTAGGCCCTAGGAGGAACAAAAGTCCTCTTAATGCAGCGTCGAGGAGCTTTCGACGACCATCAAATTTAAGGGAAGGATCTGCCCAGTCACGACCCGCTGCTCGTCAAGATAGATCCTATGACCGACCAGCTGCTCGTCAAGATAAATCCCTGGAAGCCACTTCAACGCGATCAGTTGCTCGAACCAATAGGCCCGAAGAAGGAAATGATGCATGGAAAGGATCTATTAAGAGGCTGGAGGATAGATTAGGGGAAATGGCTAAGGCCAAGAACCCTCTACAACGAACCTTTGTTCGAGGAACACCTTTTGTCTAGGACATTGTTGATTTTCCAACACCATCAAAGTTCAAAGCACCTGTTGTGACTCCCAAGTATGATGGAAAGACTGACCCTATCCTTCATATAGAACAATACCAAGCTGCAGCCGACATCTATGCTTTCCCAGATGAGATGAGATGCAGAGCATTCTCGGGAACACTTACCGAATCTGCTCAAATATGGTATAATAATCTTCCTCGGGGTAAGATTTCAAATTTTCTTCAACTGGCCGAGTTATTGATTGGGAATTTCTGCTTTGGAGCAAAGCCAGTTAAACGAGTAGCACATTTGTTAAGTGTTAGACAAAAAGCTGGTAAGAGTACCAGAGATTATATAACTCGTTTTAATAACGAGAAACTCGAAGTCATTGATTATGAGGAGAAGACAGCGATTACCGCTTTGATGAGTGGACTACTGCCAAACAAGTTATACTAAACTTTGGCCAAAGATCCACCTCAAACCATGTCAGACCTGATGGGAAAAGCGTCCAAGATTATGAATGCTGAGGAAGCTATGTCTGCGAAGAAGAATATGGACGCCAAAGAAACCAAGGTGGAAGGTGATAAAGTTAAGAAGAAAGAACATAAGAACAATGGTGGTGACAAACAATCCAAAAATAGGTCGTCATGGGAAGTCTTAAGGAAATTTGATAAGTACACACCTTTGAAGGAAAATATCAACCACGTCCTGGAAGAAATTAAGAACAGCGAGGAGTTAAACTGTCCAAAGAAAATGAAGGCAGATCCTGACACGAGGAATAGGGAAAAATATTGCGAATTCCACAAGGATCATGGCCATATGACCAAAAATTGCACAGCTCTTCAGAATGAGATTGAAACACTCATCCGACGAGGAAAGCTAGCAAAGTATGTTGATCGGGGAGGCGAAAGAAGAAACAACGATCGAACTAGAGAGAGGTCTAGATCTCCTCGTCGAGCAGAGGAGAATAAGAAGAGAAACCATGAAGTTGATCCAGAGGATGACCCCGATCTTCCCAAGAAACCAAGGCAGCCAGAATGAGAGGTATTTTCAATACGCTTTGGGTCATTTGATTGTAATGTTATTACAGGAGGAGATGCAGGAGGAGGAGTCCTTACTGCAAAAAGAAAAGTTTACCTCGGTGAGGCTCAAGCTTGCTCGTACATTCAGCGAATAAATCTAGCTGAGGAAGATCGCCCGAGAAAGGTGAATAAGGAGAAATTGGTCATCGGTTTTTCAAAAAATGACCTTGCAGGTGTTTTATATCCTCATGATGACCCGCTGGTGATCAAAATGGGAATGAAGGAGGTCATGATTTCAAGAGTACTGGTCGACAATGGTAGCTCGACCAACATCATGTTCTACTCGTGCTTCGATAGTTTAAATCTAAAGATATCTCAACTGGAGCCTTACCACAAACCCCTCATTGGTTTTGCTGGAGAGAAAGTATTTCCACTTGGGACGATCAAGTTGGATATATTCATTCGTACGTGGCCTGCTTGTCGGAAAGAAAGAATACGTTTCTTCGTGATGGATAAGAATGTCCAATCATCGTACAATATCATCATGGGAAGAGTAGGATTGAAGAAGTTCGAGGCTGTACCATCTACGGTGCATCAGTGCCTAAAATTTCCAACAAACTTTGGAGTAGAAGTTGTGAAAGGTGATCAGAAAGTAGCTCGGGAATGCTATTTTTCATCCGCCGAGCAAGAAGAATTGGAAGAATCAAAGAAAAAGACTACTACCAATCAAGTGTATGAAGGTGCATAGATTGAAACATTGGATCCTCGAGATGAGTCGCAACTCGTGAAGGGTCAAGTGGTGGAAGCTACTGAAAATATCATTCTGAACGACGAGCAACCTGAGCGAACTACTCAAATAGGTTCGTCGTTGGAAGCCTCATTAAAACAAGAATTAATAACTTTCCTTAAAAGCATAAAACAAACTTTTGCATGGAGTAATGAAGATATGCCAGGGATAGACCCAAACTTCTTATGTCATGAACTCAATGTGAATAAGGAGATAATGCCTGTGAAGCAGAGAAGAAGAGTATTTAGTCCCGAGAAGAATCAAGCTATACAAGAGGAAGTCGAGAAGCTCCAGAAGGCTTGTTTCATTGAAGATGTTAAATATCCAGACTGGTTAGCCAATGTAGTGATGGTAAAGAAGAAAAACAACAAGTGGAGGATGTGTGTAGACTTCACCGACCTCAACAAAGCATGCCCAAAGGATCACTTTCCACTGCCCCGAATTGATCAACTGGTGGATGCTACCTCGGGACACGAGTTGTTGAGCTTCATGGATGCTTATTCTGGCTATAATCAGATCAAAATGAAACCTGAAGACAGGGATAGTACTTCTTTCATTACCCCTCGGGGAAATTATTGTTATAATGTTATGCCTTTAGGTTTGAAAAATGCAGGTGCGACATATCAGCGGCTGATGAACAAAGTCTTTGCTGAACATCAGTTACAATATGGAAGTCTATGTTGACGATATTCTGACGAAAAGTAAGAAAGCTGCCGATCATCTAGTTGACTTAAGTCAGACTTTTGATCAACTGGATAAATATCAAATGAAGCTGAACCCGACAATGTGCATATTTGGAGTACGAGAAGGCATGTTTCTCGGATACATTGTCAATCAACGAGGCATTGAGGCAAATCCTGAAAAGATCAAAGGTCTATTAGGGCTGCGATCTCCAACGACGAAGAAGGAAGTACAGAGTCTCACAGGACGAGTATCAGCACTCAACAGATTTGTGTCACGAGTAACTGATAAATGTCTCCCATTCTTCAAGACACTCAGAAAGACTTTTGAGTGGAATGATGAATGCGAGAAGGCTTTTCAAGACTTGAAGAGATACTTGGGAGCACCTCCACTTTTGTCCAGGCCAGTGATGGGAGAAAAATTATACTTGTATCTTGCACTGTCCGAGAATGCAGTTAGCTCGGCGTTGATCAGAGTGGATAATGGAGTGCAAAAACCAATTTACTACACAAGTAAGGCCTTTCGAGGAGAAGAGATCAGATATCCAAGGCTGGAAAAGTTAGCACTGGCGCTTATTGAGGCAAGTAAGAGAATGAGTCCGTACTTCCAGGCTCATACCATAGTAGTATATACTGCTATGCCTTTGAGGAAAGCCCTGCATAAGCCAGAAAAATCAGGAAGATTGATGTACTGGGCAATCGAGCTCGGTGAATATGATATAGTCTATGAACCCAGATCATCGCTTAAAGGGCAGGCTGTAGCAGATTTTATAGCGGAGTTCACCTATCCTGATAGCTCCGAGGAACAAAAGTTGCTCGTTGATCAACCTGTGGATCTTACAGGATCAACAAACACAGGCTCAGACCAATTTCGATTGGTAAAAGGGCGGGTGGATGTTACAGGATGTGACGCATAGATAGTTGTGAGGACTCCGGACGAGAAACAAGAGTTGCTCGCTGATCAAACTGTGGATGTTACAGGATCAACAAACACTAGCTCAGACCAACTCCGGTTGGTAAAAGGGCAAGTGGATGTTACAGAATCATTAAATTCAAGCTCAGACCAACTCCGGTTGGTAAAAGGGTAAGAAAAAATGATCGACGAAGAGCGAGAAATATTCGGGGAGGATGAAATGAAGAAACAAATATTTCACCGAGAAACTCTAACTGATCAAAAATTTGAAGACGAGTTACCTATATGGAGGCTATATGTAGATGGCTCATCTTTCACTACAGGATGTGGCGCGGGGATAGTTTTGAGCACTCCGGATGAGGTCGATATGGAATACGCCTTGCGTTTCCAATTCAAAGCTTCCAATAATGAGGCTGAGTATGAGGCCATGATTGCAGGACTTGGTTTAGCAAAAATTATGGAGGCGCAGCAGATTATTGTCTTCAGTGATTCTCAATTGATCGTAAATCAAATGTTGGGAGTATATGCAGTTAGAGGAGAATTAATGATCAGATATCATGCCAAGGCAAAGGAACTGGTGTCAGAATTTGCCGCTATTCAGCTGTTCAGAATACCAAGAATGGAGAATGCGAGAGCAGACGCCCTAGCTCGACTAGCATCAGCTACTCGCACCGGGCTACGACGAACAATCCCAATTGAAGTGCTAGCTGGTCGGAGTATAGATGAAGATCTGACGATGAACTTTATCACCCTTGATTTAGGACCATCTTGGATGGATCCCATCAGGGCATATATTGAAGAAGGATAATTACCAATTGACAAGCTCGTAGCCAAGAAATTGAAGTTTAAAGCTGCTCGGTATGTATTAACTAATGGTGTTTTATATATACGAGGAATTATGTCAGGCTTGCAGAGATGTGTACATCCCTCCGAGGTGAATGAATTGATTGAAGAGATCCATGAAGGGTCCTGTGGAGCACATGTAGCAGGTCGGACGCTTTTACAAAGGGTGATGACACAGGGATACTACTGGCCGACAATGAGGGCTGATTGTATAGCCTATGCCAAGAAATGTGACAAGTGCCAGCGTTTTTCCTCCATCCGAAGAACTCCACAAGCATTGTTGGAACCCATAACTTCCCCTTGGCCATTTGCATTATGGGGAATTGATTTGATTAGGCCACTGCCAACGACCTGAGGAAGATTCAAACACCTCGTCGTCGCAGTAGATTATTTTACTAAGTGGGTAGAAGCTGATCCACTCATTGATATGACGTACGAGAAGGTGTACCAATTTGTTTGGAAGAACATCATTTGTCGATATGGTCTTCCTCATGCTTTCATCACAGACCATGGAACACAATTTGATAACGAGGAGTGCGCTGCCTATTGCCATCAGTCAAACATTTTGAAGGTCCACTCAGCACAAGGCCATCCTCAAAGCAATGGACAAACTGAAGTAACAAACAGAACGCTGCTGAATGGTTTGAAGAAAATACTAGATGATGCGAAAGCAAATTGGATCAACGAGCTACAATCAGTACTTTGGGCTTACTGAACTACTCCCCGAGTAGCAACAGGAGAATCACCATATATGCTGGCGTTTGGAAGTGAAGCTGTTATACCTGCCGAGTTGGGCCTCCCAACACACAGGGTACTGTATTTCAATTCCCCTGTCAGCGACTTAATAAGAAGACTGGATTTAGACATGCTCGAGGAAGTTAGAGAAAAAGCAGCCACCAGAAATGTTGCGTACCAGCAGCGAACAACTTTGTTTTACAACAAGAGGGTGAAGAAATGCGACCTGAAAGAAGGAGACTATGTGCTGAAGAAAGTAATTCAAAAGCACAATAAACTGGAGGCAAATTGGCATGGACCATACCGAGTTACAGAAGTTGTTCGACCAGGAACTTATCGAATAGCAACTCTAGAGGGAGAGGAGTTTAAGAATGCATGGAACGCAGAGCACCTACGCAAGTATTATCAGTGATGTATATTCCCATGTAATGCAGTTCCATCATTATGAATAAAATGAAGATATTCTACCAAAGTTCTTCCTTTTATTGAGAATTTTTTGGGGAATACTAGTGTTACACACTACTCGGCAAAGCTCCAGACTGCTCAGCAAAATATTCCTAAAAATGCCAACCTGTTTGGCTAGGAAACAAAATATTCCTAAAAATGTCAACTTCGGTTGGTTAGGAAACCAAATATTCCTAAAAATGCCAACTTCAGTTGGTTAGGAAATAAAATATTCCTAAAAATGCCAACTTCGGTTGGCTAGGAAACCAAATATTCTCAAAAATGCCAACTTCGGTTGGTTAGGAAACCAAATATTCCTAAAAATGCCAACCTGTTTGGCTAGGAAACAAAATATTCCTAAAAATGCCAACCTGTTTGGCTAGAAAACAAAATATTCCTAAAAATGCCAACCTGTTTGGCTAGGAAACAAAATATGCTCGCAAATGCCAACTTATGTTGGTCGGGAGGTAAGATTACATCCAGAAAGAGATAAAAGTCTACTAACTATGGCTGGTCGGAGATAAAAACCCACCAACTATAGTTAGTCGACAAGCAAAATTTACCGATTTTGGTTGGTCGGAAACATTTTATGGGTAAAATTATTTCAAAAAGACTAACTATAGCTGGTCGGGGATAAAAACCCACTAACTGTAGTTGGTCGACATGGAGAATCTAACAAACCTAGGTTGGTTGGAAACATTTTAAACAACATTTTTATACTCATTACTTTATTATTAAGTGATCGAGCAACAGTATTGATACTTGTAACTTTTTAATTGTTACTGAGTTGGTTGACAAACAACACAATATTGTTATCTTTTTAACAAATATGCACAAATATAAAGTGTTTGATAATTACAAGATAAAAGCAATCAAGATTTGCAAACAGAAATGAAAGTCTTTCATTGAATTCAAAATAAATTACATTGATAATAAAATGAAAAGTACATTGATATTGAAATGCCAACTAACTATTACATCAAAAATTCCTATTCTACTGGTCTCTTCCCCTCTGCTTTTGACACAGGTTCCTCGCCAGCAGATGGATCATTTAAAGACAGAGGAGAATTGATGAAGTTGAGATCCTTCAACATCCTGACATTCATCACAGATGGTCGATCTAAGAGATGCTCGGGACGAGATACCTCGATTTGAGAATGTAAATTGTAGTCACCGAGATAGTTTTAAATTAATCTTCGAGGAATGGCCCGAGCAGGGATCCAACTCATGTCCAGTTTGTATGGTGGCACAGTCATGTCAAGCAGCCCGGGATCATGGTCGTCCCACAGATAATGACCTTGTTCGAGCTTCAACACACCTAAGGCATTCAGCCAACCTTGTTTATAGCCCTCATTGTTGGCATTCTGGATACTATCGTCCAAGTGGAATAGTGCTTCGTTATATGCAGCCATCCAAAACTCCCTGGGCTGTTTGTGGAACTGATATGTTAGCCTCTCCATCTGCTCGTGGAGATTCTTGATGAAAAGCTCCTTATTCTCCAAGACTGACTTCTGCGCAGAGAGCTATTTTTCCAGGTCCCTAATCTTCTTTGACATATCAGACAACGCCTGGTTCTTCGCCATTAATTGGAAAGCCTGGTTCTCTAAGGCAGACTGAGTCCTCTGTTCCTCGACAAGAACCCGAGCTGCTCTTGCTCATCCCCGATGAGATCTTACTCGACCACGAGAAGATGAAGAGGTGCGAGAGCTCTTCAAAGTCTCCAACTCGTCCCTCAACTTGGCGTTCTCAACCTCTAAGAACGAAAATCCCTCGTCGGTCACTGGGATCAAGGCACTAGAAGTGGAAGCTGCAGACTTCAATTGTGATAGCTCCTTTTACACGTTGTTGTTTTCCTTTTCCAGCAACTCAGAAATCTGTCTACATTCTTCGACATCACCTCTCAAGGTTCTCTCCCTTACATCGTTTCCAGCAAAAAGCTTCTTGTAGCCCTTGTCGGCAATGATCTGCTGGTACTTCTTCTCGTACCCCTCATGCAACAAGGCAGTGGATTCTTTGTATTGAAGCTGAAGGTCTTCGACGGTGCTTTGAAGATCATCGATCATTTCATAATAGGCAACGTTATTAGCCACTGCTTGATCGAATAGACACTTCAGATATTGATATGCTTCAACTTCCTGTTCTGAAGCATCTTGGCCGAGGATGCCTACAACTTGTGCTGCATTCAAGTCTGTATGACCAACCTTAAAGTATTCATTACATTATCTCAGCAACTTAGTATCATGGGTAGATATTAATTCCATCCTGGGCAGAAACTAGCAGATAAAGAAAGAGCAATCATCAATAAGAAATATAAGCATAGTATGAATAGAAAATAGACAACAAGATGCAAAAAGTTCAAGTTTTATTAGATCATAGTTCAGAGTTACATATTTTGGGTTACATTTGATAAAGAGAAAGAAAATAAAGATAAACATGAACAATTCTACACCTTATCCTTATCTCCCAAAACCTTCTCGGGAGGCTGGGATAAAGATGTAGGTTGCTCGGAGGGAATGGATAGTTGCTCGGGCAGCACTGATAATTGCTCGGAGGAACTGACGATCTGCTGAAGTTCCTCGGCAGCGGGCTGAATGGCTGGGGGATGCTCTCCCATCACCATAGAAGATTCTTCTGAGGCAACTTCGTCCTCTTCAAGGTCTCCTGGGGTTGGAGGGGAACCAGGAATGTGTTGTTGGAAAAGCTCAGAAGATTCATCAACTTTCATTTCCTGGAGAGCTACAACCCATCCATCTCTGAAGTACTTCAGGCTTCCATAGTCCACTTGTGATACCATGGCAGCCAACCCTTTGTTACACCCCTTGTCCTAGCCAGCACTGAAGGACTTCTTCACATCCATCTTCCTCTTCAATTTCTCCGAGGAGAGCTTCTCGGACAGCAGGTTCTCAGCAGCCTTCAATTTATTTTCTGCCTCCTCTTTCTGCCGACCTACTTCCCGAAGCCGAGCCAACTCCTCCTCGGCAGCCATGAGTTTATCTTCAAACTATCCAGCAGTGTTGAGCTTCTCTTAAAGCTCCTTATTAACCTTCTCCAGGGCATTTATTCTCTTCTCCAACTCCTTGGAGGCATCAACAGCTCGAGCTTTTTCTTGCTCTATGGAGGCAAACTTCTTCTCCCAGACAGCCTTATCAGTAGCATACTTCTGGCGAGAGTCTTACAAAGACTTGATAGCCTCTTCCAGAGCTCCCTCCACACTGGACAAGGAGCATGAAGCTTTAATTGCTTCATCCTTCTTCAGGATTATGTTAAAGCAGCTCGTCAACTGTGAATCGAAAAAGAAAGCAAGTTAGAAACAGAAATGACAAAGGAAATATGAAAAGTTGAAAGTAAGAAGACTTACAGAAGCAAGGTGACGAGCAGCTAGTGAGGTGACCATGTCCCGAGTAAGGTTTTCTTTAGTACCTTGGACCTCGAGAATGATCCAGGCCTTTATAGAGCTCATGGCAGAGCTCGGGGGAACAAAAGTTGGAACCCCAGTTCCAGTAACTGGGGGCTGAGTGATGGTATCAGCCAAATTGATCGAGGATCTTTTCTTCAGCCTCCTCGGGGGAACAGGAACGGATTCAACTAAGGAATAACCCTTGGTCGGTGATATCACAATCACCTCTCCAGTAGCAGCAGACCTGCTCAGAGCCACTGCGGGCTTCTCAGTAACCTTCACAACTGCAGCAGCTGAGGAAGGTGCATCATTTTTCTTCGTCCCCTCACTTGGGACATCAATCCTACTCCTTTTTGCCTCCCCAGAACCGGAGGCAGTTTTCTCAAATAGGGTAGGAGGTCTTCTCTTCTTCGTCCTTTCACTTAAAGGAATATGGGATTCAGGCGATGAGCTTGTGGAAGATGGTACTGGCTCTGATTCACTTATCACTGGATAAGCAGTGAAAGAAGTGGTGTAGCTCTTGTACTGGAGAAGATACGAAGCCGACCTAATGTGCTCGTCGATAACACTCTGATGCAGACTCCAAATAAGTTTCTGATGTCTTACATTAACATCTGCTTCCTTTGGGCACTTTCTTTTGTTATCAACTGCAAATAAACAAACATTGAGATATCAGTGGCACATTTTATCAAACATAAAAGAAACATGATTTCAAAATAAATAAAATGAAATAAAAATAACCTATCCCATTGCCATAAGGAGGGCATATGGGACCCTGGTAAACCTCATCTCCAATTAATGGAGGGTGTTGCCAATTTTTTATGACAACCCCGTGTTCAAAATAATCCCTATTGGCATCAGGGAGATTGACTACTAAGGCTCTATTTAAAAATCTAGTTTTTAAATAAAAAATATTATCATTAACTGCCCATCTATAGCAGTACATGATTTCTGGAATTCCTATGCGAGTTCCATGGACTTGATTTAATTTATGCACCCCATTAACTATTATCCATGTGTTGGGAGCTTTTCTTGCAGGAACGACGTCAAAATAATGACATAATTCCAGACACAAGGAATTTAGTGGAAAAGAAAATCCACACTCAGCAATAAAAAGGCTGGGGAACCAATGTCCCTCAGCCAAATTGAAATAATCAGAAGGATCAGAAAGCTCTTCCAAGACAACCCAAGAGGGAATGGAAAAATCAGAGCGAAACTTTTCAAGAGACTCAACAGGGTAAACCATGATGATGAATAAAAGAAATGAAGAAGAAAGAAGAAGATCTTACAGAAAATGAGGAGAGCTGTTGACAACGAACGATGGAAGAGATGAACACACAAGAGAGTAGAAGACAATGAAAAACTCGAAAACACAAATTTGAAAAGTAGAAGACGATGGGAGTATCTGTGAAGTTTAAATACCTTGCCTTGGGAAATGGTGAAATAATGATTTCAAAAAGGATGATTACATTATTGGCGGCTAAAAAGATGAAAAGTGGCGCGAGAATCAGAGCGGGCAACAGCGGCTAAAAAGATGAAAAGTGACGCGGGAATCGAAGCACGCAGAAAAGTCCAAAAAAGCATGATTCTACGAATTGGGAAGGAGAAATAAATACAAGGGAAACGCTCCTAACAATCAGGAAGACTATTTAAAGCTACCATATTTCGAGAAACAATGTTCCATACTCCTCAAATTTCGAACTATGAAACATTAGGGGCTTCTGTTGATACCAAATTTAATCTGCTGTCGTGAACCAATCATATGAAGACACGTGGCTATCTACATGACAACAACAAGCACTTCCAAGATGATCACACGCTCTGAGGAACCATGTTACTCCGAGGAACTCATACGCTCCGAGGAACAGACCTCTCCGAGTAACTCTTTTGCACCGAGAAGCTCAAGCGGTCCGAGCAACTCAAGCGGTCCGAGATGCACCTCGAAGCAGGATACCAACAATTTAACTGCTCATTAAATGCTTATCATTCAGACGCACACGCAAAAAGGTCATTAAATGTATTACCCTTTCATATGTATATCATTTAATGTATTACCCTTTCACATTACAACCTCAGGGCTATAAATACATTGTACAATCCTCATTGTAAGGGGACCCCGAATCCATACCGGAATTTCTTGATAGAACTTATAATCGAGAATTCCCAAACACTCAGCAATAAAGCAGCAGTGGACGTAGGCCATTCTCATAAGGCTGAACCACTTTAAAATTATTTGTCTCATTTATTTATCTGTGATTGAATAATTAGAGTAATCTAATTTTTTACATCAACAGTCAGCTTTCTTAAAATACCTCAACAACTCGATCAACTATGTCATACTAAATCCATTATTAGACAGTACATGGATCTTACCCATTAACTCTCTATTCTTAAAAAAAGTAAGAGACTATAGAGGAGTATTTAGGACTTCACTTAGGACCATAGAAAATTCGAGCAACCTATAGGACATCATCACTGGAATACGTTGAATACAATGAAAACCAAAGGTAGAAGGATGAAGGTCAAGCAAGCGCTCTAGAATTTCATGATGAAGAATAGAGAAAATGTTGGGAAAATCCCTAAGATCCCGCCTAACAAGATTCATCGGAGGTTCCTTAGGGGGTGAATGTTATAGGCATTATTACTGGCTGAGGGAAACATTGTGTTTTGAGCCCTATCTCCTTTTTTTGGGAGAGAATTGGTTGTGTGGGATTGGACTTTAATATTTTTTCAAGTAGGAATGACAGATTAATCCAAGGGAACATCAATAACAACAATTCTAACACCTGCCTGCCCACGAACATCCTTAAGGGTACTTGACTTGCAGATAATAGAAGATGAGCAATAATCCCAATAGACTCCCCAAGAAGCACTAAAGCAACAAGTTTAAATATAACCTGAAAGACAAATAAATAAAAGTGAGGAGTAGGTTGTTTAGGCCTAACTTGTCCAAATGGTTTCCAAAGTCCCATTATACTTGGATAAGCATAAATGGTTGCTCATACTAGTACTTTCGATAAGTTTTTGACCAAATGGTCGCAAAAGTCCCATTGTACATGGATAAGCACCAAAGGTTACTCGGACCAGTACTTTTGGTAAGTTTTTGACCAAATGGTTGCAAAAGTCCTATTGTACGTGGATAAGCACCAATGGTTGCTCGGACCAGTACTTTCGGTATGTTTTTGACTAAATGGTGACAAAAGTCCCATTGTACTTGGATAAGTACCAATGGTTTCTCGTACCAATACGTTAGATTAAGTTTTTGACCAAATGGTCATAAAAGTTCCATTGTACTTGGATAAGCACCAATAGTTGGTCGGATCAGTGCTTTCGACAAGTTTTTAACCAAATGGTATCAACAGTCTCAGTGTGCTTGGATAAGTACCATTGGTTGCTCAAACCAATACTCTCAGTAATTTTTTAATTAAATGTTCATAAAAGTCCCAGAGTACTTAGATTATCATCAATGGTTTCTCAAACAAGTAGACTCGATAAATTTATTCATCACATATCCCAAAAGTTTCAAAGGCAACAACAACAAACACTAGGTCATAATTTTTTAAACTCTCTTTCATCCTTATAAAGAAAATCAAGTTGGGGCAAGCAAAAGAGACATACCTCTGTCTGGTGAGGTGCTGCGGGGGTTGATCATTCAACAACAGGCTCAACGATAGCACCTCCATCAACCTTAGCACCCTCAACCGCAATAGCAGTCCCACATCCAAAATAGAAGGCTGAAAGAGATTTACAAGCACCGATTATTTCATTGTGGGCATAATTATCAAAGCCCTACAAGTATTTATTGGAGCACTTCCAAGAGGAACAATATCCCCAGGGGCAATAAGGGGAATAACCTATAATGAAGCAAAGGACGGGCCAAGTAAAAATTAAACAACAAAGGTATAGTTATGAAGCTTTGCAAGATAAACTAAATATACCATAAACATAGACACATGCTTAACAGTATCTGACTCAGCTGCTAAGGGTTGCCTCACTTCATCCTCACCCCTCTCCAGCTCAGCCTAAGCAATAGCATCCTGGTTGTGTAAGAAAGAAGAGTCAGGAGCATAATCAGTACTAATGGACCCACTTAGATAAAAACCACTCCCATCGTAATGGGGAATCAACCATTACCTATGGGTCTTTCGTGGAAGCTACTGGTTCTTTGGGGAATGGACGTTGTTATGATTGAGTTTGTTGTAAGGTGGGGATAATTTTTCTAATGATTGATGTGATGAGAGAGAGGTTTGTTGGGTTTGATGATGAGTGAATGTGTGTTATTGTGATTCCTCTACTTCTTGATCTTCTTCTTGCTCTCGTTCCACCATACGAGTATCGACCTATGCATCAGTCTAAGTACTATAAACAAGGTGTAAGAGAACGAAAATGAATAGGGACTAAAGAAATATGAACAATCATAAAAAAAAGAATCGACACAAGTTAGTGCGAATAATACCTCTTCATCAACAAAATCATGTAGAATTATGTAATCTTTAGGGGAGAAGAAGTCTTTCAATGTTGAACATTCTTCGCAACCCGCGCAATTGGTGTATAAAAGGAACCTCCTTAACTTCCTTTTCCTCAACATCACCTACTGTTACATGAGAGGACTCTGCCTTCGATCTAAATCTCTTTCAACCACTTGTACCAACCGAAGGACTGAAAAAAGGCCTTAAGAGGCCATCTTCTCCTCAATAAATTCTCTGGTCATTTTGCCTTTAATTTAAAGATCCACTTCCTTCGTAGGAGATACAACCGCTGGATGGTCAATGATAGAGCTTTGATTTTTTTCAATCTTCTTCTTTTTTTCCTTCAAAGTTGACCGAGTTGAGGGACCTAAAGGTGTCTCATCACCAAGGCTAAGATGGGAAGCCATAAGGGCATCCTCAGCCTCATCAAAAAGTAAGGAGGTAAATGCTTATTTCTTCTTCTTCTTCTTCTTCTTCTTCTTCTTCTTCTTCTTCTTCTTCTTCTTCTTCTTCTTCTTCTTCTTCTTCTTCTTCTTCTTCTTCTTCTTCTTCTTCTTCTTCTTCCTCTTCTTCTTCCTCTTCTTCTTCTTCCTCTTCTTCTTCCTCTTCTTCCTCTTCCTCTTCTTCTTCTTCTTCTTCTTCTTCTTCTTCTTCTTCTTCTTCTTCTTCTTCTTCTTCTTCTTCTTCAAAATAGATTGATCAACTTGCGCCAAAGGAGGTAGCTTGCTAGGCATGCTATCATTTAAATTACTCACAACGAACGAAATGGTCAATCGAATAACCCTTTAGCCCAAGATCCATTAGGGAGACTCTCTCCACTACTGGGTAAGATGGTTGGTGCAAAATGGCTTTTTGAAACCTAGCAAGTTGGTTGGGCCAAAATAAAATAAGGTATGTGGTGAACATATGCCCTATTTCTTTTTTTTGTAAGGGGTCACTAACTTGTCCCTATACCGGCATGAAAGGGATGTTATCACACTTGTCAAAAAATTTCCACAAGCAAGGGAAAAATTGGTTGCTTATTATAATTGGTTATGGTGTAATACGGGAACCCTTTGGTCATAGCCAAATTGAGTGGCTACATGGTGAGGAGAGTAAATGGAATAAAAATATTCCCACTCAATATAAGAGGGAAGATACTAGTTAAAAGAACACCTCTTGATGGGTTGTTGCACGCAGTAGCCTCATCGACCTGATCAACAGGTCTAGAGGACTCAGTGAAGATTTTGTGGGAGTAAAATTTATTAACGGTAGTATAAGACTGGGTACAGAATGCTTTGATATTATCGATAAGGGTGTTGAATGGAATCTTTCTCTACTTGTGGCTCCAAGCACATATGTAGGGTATTTTCACAGGATAGGAAATGGGTAGCAAGGCACTAGGTACAAAGGAGGGAAACCTAGCATAAAGGAAGGCTGTGAGAAGCTTGTGGTTGGAATAGTGAGAAAGATAAATCTGTCCAAAAGACCTGACAAAATCTGAGCACGTTTAATCAAACTCGGTGTAAAGGGAACGTAAAGTTATAGCAAGCAAGGGAATCTTGATGCCCATAGACATCTGAATGACCATATTGATGAGATCGCTCCTAGGGCAATCCTGAGGCTTCCCAGGAAGAAATATTCTAGACAGAACCACCAAAATGTAAGAATCCAATTCTAGGTCACTCTCAAAATCCTCCCTAGTAAGAGGTAAGTCGACAACTTGCTTTCCTTTGGGGTTATTCTTGGCCCTCTCTCTCTCTTTAGCAGTGGCCTTATCCTCAATGAAGTAGAAATAGCAAATGAACTCAGAAAAAGGTATTTTTTAGAATGACTGATACACTTCCTACAAATATTTAAACCGAAAAGCTCACAAACATCTTACAAATTTATAGTCAACTTAAGGCGAGTATGGGATTTATAGTTCTAGTAAAAGATAAGTAACCTTAAGGCACCGTTATTCTTGCTTAAGGTCAGTTTGCCAAACCAGATAGTACTGGACAATCCTAACTAAGATAAACTATTGGCATATTTTCCATAAATGTAATTAGTCTAAAGGCACAAGCCATCGCAAGCTCCATCAGCAGATTTAAATTCCACATTCTAATAAAGAAAGTTTCCATGCTCAACCCTAAAATGAACAATGCTGGCACCTGGGATGTATCCACAAGAAGGTAGGGAGCTATTTTGGTCATCAAACGATTTGGAAAGAACACAACTATGTACCATAATTTTTCAGACTCACCAAAAAAGGGGCATGACGATATTTGCCCCATTGGTATTGGCGTGCAAGAGTAATTTGGGAAGCACTCCCGAAGAAGGTGCCTTCTTAACGATGGGAGCCATAGAAGATGTTGGAAGTGAGGATATTATAAGATAAAGAAGAAGAGTGAGTTCAAAAGACTAGAACAATGGGAGGCAAGGGGAAAAAATCTCTCTCTCTCTCTCTAAAAAGCTGGTACTTGCAAAAAAGTGTTGAAGGTGAAAACGATGTCGAGGGATAGGAAGCCCTTTTATAAGGGGCAAAGCGTTGGATTTTAAAATGGTGGGGGTGTCCCCCACATGCTCGTGATTGCATCTTTATAAATAATTTCCTCATACAAATACTTTCCCTTATCATCTTTATAAAGGAACTTGGACATCTATTTTCTCTAGACATGAGAGCTTCTTGTGAGTTTATAATTATTAGTGACTATCTGATTCTCCCCAGAGCTTAACTAGCACTTATTCTCAATCATTGGAATTTATTTCATATAGAGGTTTACTGCCTTGCCTTTATTTTGACAAGGTCCTTGTTCTTTCTCCCTCCAATCAAGTCAATTATCGAGATCCATTTAATTTATAACGGTAAAAAGGGATCTATGTTGTAAAGATTTATTTAATATACTTGATTTTATCCACAAGCGATACGCGGTTTATGTAGTTCCTAATGTAATTTATATGTGTTAAGACAAATTAAAATGTGAAAATGTGAAAATAAAATGGTATTAAAGTCCGTAGCCCATTATATGCATAACAACATCGTCGAAAACAAAAATGTCACATAGTTTTTATAATTTATTGATGCTGATGACTTCAGAAACAAATAAGCACACTAAATCATCTTTAACTATAGGAAGAGTTTAAAGAATGTTCTGAATATGAAATAAAAGAAGTCTTAGAGACACTGACAGTACATAATTGAATAAAATATCAATTATTTAGAAATCAAAACCCACTATTTCAGGGAATTGAATTATTATTATAAAATAATAAACTTTTTTTAAGTAAATAAATTACCATAACAAATATGATAATGATGTTTAACATAAGCCTCATAGTGATAAGCTCACGGGAAACCAAAATGACATGTCAATTGAACTAAAAACTGCATAGAATTCAAACTGACATTTAGATGTTAAAATGCAATATAGGTTCTTCTTAGACATTATTGGACGTTTCATTGTAAGGTGATGGACTTGTAAGCATAACCTGAATCAATAATCAACCTGCAAATTTTTAAAATGAGATAATTACTTTATTTTTAATTACTTATGCAAAGCTTATTATAAATCCAAACCATACCAAAAAAACATTAGTTTGCCTTGTTTTGTGTTTAACCGGTGTACTTAGGTTTAAAGCGTATTCCAAAGAGCACCATATAATGAGACTCCTGTTATGAAATATAATTTAAATTTACTTTGTCAACAACCAAGGTTAAAGCCTATTTTCAACATGTAAATGATTTTTAGGTCGCGATTTAGTCTATTTATGAATTTATCTGATAAATCTATAAATAAATTAAAGGGGTAAATTTATACAAAAGGGCAACGAAAGTACACATATTAGTCAGGTAGAGTAAAACACAATAAGATATATAAACATGAAACTTTTAATCCATCTTACAAATTAACATAAATGTTGTGTTATCTGCTGTTATTTTTTGTATTATCCAATGTGAATTTCAATTAACCATTCAATAAAGAAGAAATAAAATTAATATATACAAAATATGAGTATCTCTAACCACGAGTTTTAGATTTTTGGTATCTGATTAAAATATTAAAGAAATTATAATTAGTTAATTTAAATTTCTTTAATTTGTAGCAAATTTAGCTGCATGGTTGTTCACATGAAAATTGATTTACACCTTCATCTTGTACCGCCTATACATATGGCTATAAGCTTAAAATTCAAATAACACCACTTAATATAATCGGTAATAAAGGTTAAAAACAATGAAGTAAACGGGAACATAATCTTCTTCGTTTACATTTTTCAACTTTCATATATGGTTGCTAACCTACCCACAATTATTTTCTACTTGAACCTCCTTCTAGTAACGAAAAATTATAAAACTTGTCATTTTTCACTATTGTGTAACTTAAGTAATTAGAATGAATAAGATTATTATTAAGTGGAAAAAAAATCAAGAGAGGATATTTGGTTTAGCAGTTTCACCTAACAACTAGTGTGCGTGTGTAGTATCACAGTGTCTGCTTCTCTTTTATTCACATTCTCCATTCGAATTTGACAGTTTTTGGTATAATTTAAAAAATTGAATGAATAACAAAAACGATTGAGAGATTAGATGATGAATAATATAATATAGACAGAGGGAGGGGGAGAGAGATATTACAGTTATAGTAAATGGACTTACACATGAATGCAATTATTAAGAGAAATGAACACTTTCGGACTATTTTTCAGAAGGATGTGGATCTATGAAAGTGGATTAATTCATATATAGAGAGAATATAAATGGATGGGGGATATCGAGAGGTTTGCATTAATTACAATGCGAAGGTTTGGGTCGTTTACAATGGGGGAGATTGAGAAATTTATTTTGATCTAAATTTCATTTTAATATCTAGAACACAAACTTTCAAAACACCATTAGATTCCCCCAAACAAAACAACCCTTCACACACCTACACTTTCAATAACCGTTCGAAAAAAAGAAAGGGATGAAAGGAAGGGGATTAAGAAAATTTGGGCAGGGACTGTTGGCTTGCAACGGAAGAATTAGATAAAAAGAAAGTTGGGTATTATAATTGGGTGCTTTACGTGGGTTGTTTTATTTCCTTGGGAAGCCTAAAGGATTTTATAGGTCTTTGGAGGAAAAGAGACTTAAATGGGCATTAGAGAGAGGGCCAAAATTATAAATATTGCTTATCTCAGAATTATACATGTGGCATACTCAGTAATCTTGAGAAGTCCATTAAAAGGGAGGGTTCTAAGTAGATGTATGTATGAGTCTGAAAATTAATTATTGTTGTGTGTTTTATAATATAGAATAGATATTATGTGTCTTTAAAAACTACTTATTCCAAGGGCTATAATTCTCATTTATTATATCATTCTTCATGCATTAATCATCATTATAAAAGGGGTTACACCTCGTTAAATACAATTTGTATGTAAGGAACCCACATCTTATAATGATCTGAAATGTATTTCAACAATTAAGACAGACAAAAACAAGATTTAATTCATCAAGTTCATACTCGTATCCTAGTTCATTATTAACATAAAAATGCCTCATTACTCTATAATTTGAGATTTAGTATAATGAGTTCTATTATTGATTTACACATCTTCAACCTTAAATTTAATATTATCTCCATAAAAGTACAAGTCATCAATGCATATGCAATTAATAAAACACCTAGTTAACCCATATACACAAATATGATTAAGACCAAATAAATCAGGACGTAAGCATGCGTTCTAATCTCAGATTAACATAGAAAAACATGTATTCTAAATAAGTTGCACTTTTAAAAGTGTATCACAAGAAATTTCTTACCTGAAATGACGAACATTGAACCCTCCATACTTTGGTTCCTTATTCTTCCTCTTCTTATCTCAGATTAAAATAGAAAAACATGTAATCCAAATAAGTTGCACTTTTAAAAGTTTATTGCAAGAAATATCTTGCCTGATATAACGAACGTTGAATCCTCCGTGCTTTGATTCCTTATTCTTCCTCCTCAAAGTTCCTCCCAATTTTCTAGGGCTACTAGGGTTTTCTCTTATGGCAATAAATGGGTAATTAATTAGGATTAACTCAATTAAATATATCTAATTTCTGCACCTCTACATTAGGCCAATTTTTGGTTCCCCTAAATGGACCCAAAATACTACCTACAATAGCCCAAAATTTAGCCTAAGGTTATACCTTCCCCCCGAACCCAACTTAAGATGACAAAAACACGTAATCGGATCTCCGTATCACTCTAAAGTATTTTCCAACAGGTTACACCTCATAGCATAATAAAAATACACACTTAATTATTATATGTGTAACACATAGTCTAATATTGTGTAATTAATACCAACAATTTGTTATGTACAAAACATGGTACAAAATCACATCATATGAAAATTTTATTACCATCTAAATTATGCATTTTTGTCATTACCAAATCATATAAGTATTATTTAATTCCATTTATTAATTTATTTTTCATTTAATAAATAATAAATATAATTCATGAAAGTACGAGGTATTACAAGAGGGAGAGAGAGTATTATGACTTATGGCTAATTGGAGACATTGAGTATCTATATATTCCATTGTTCATACTTGGTTCTTCACTTGTGAACCTTAATTGAATTGAAGTTGACCTTCTATTAAATGAACTTAATGGTCCAACAAATCCATTTTTTACCCGCACTCAAAATAAATGGACCAATACAGCTTTTTTTTGGGCGGATAATAATGTGAAAAGTATTAAGTTTAAAAACATCTTAAGAAAAATGCATGGACTCTAATGGAGTGGATTCTTGTGGAGTAAGTTGTTTATTTGAAGATGACGAATTTAGTGTATGATTTGGTCTTGTGACACAATGAATAAAATTATAAAACACACAGAAACTCATGAAGCATGTATTACCTTTTGGACATTCTTGAGTATAAGCATTTTGTATGTGCTCATTTTAGGGATGTTGTGTACCATAGGTACGACACAATGCGTGATGCATGCATGCGGTATGACATTGATGTAATTCACAAATATACGGAGAGCTTTAATCATATCTATTTTGGTTGTGTCATAAGCACAAATTGTTCCGTTAGAAAATATATACATACCATATAGTTATATATAAATATATGTCCTTGCACAATTACCATAACACATATTACCTCAAAGCCTTACAATTTATACGTTATACACAACTTCAATTTGAGTTATACATAACATCCATTTTTATCTAATTATTTATAGATGTTTTAGTACCAATACTAAACCTACCATTTGAATAGAGTATTCACAATTAGGAAATATGTGTAATTGTAATTTTTGTGATATATACTTACTCATGGGGTATATAAAAATGACTTTTTTAGAGAAGACGGACGGTACCCCATAAGTTTTATTGATGAATAAAGAAGTAGCCTCTCCATGGTGGTATAGATAGTAGAACATGCCTCTACTAAATGGCTTATAGGAACTACCTTTCTAAAAAGCTAAACTAACTTAAGCATAAATAAGGCTCTTTATAATGTAGAGCCCTTACAAGAATAAAATAACAAATTGAACAAATTAAAGCTAACTTAAATCCTAAAGTGGAAAAATTAAACCCCATATACACTTAAACATGCTTGAAATTAGGAAGGCCCCATGAATCCACTTTTATCAATCCCTTTAATTGTTTTAGAAAGTCCCCTATGTTATGGGTTAGAGTGTATATGAGCTCCTTTTAAGATATTATTGATGAGATTAATTGTCCAAGATATTTTCTAAGGGATTTGAGACTTTCCTTGAAGAATATCTATAAGAACTTTTAAGTCAGTCTCTATTATAATTTCATACTGCTTCAAATCCTTAAAAAACTCCACTCCACTCTTCAATGCTAATGCACCTGCTTCCATGTTAGAAACTTCCCTAATAGGAGCACTAAAATCCCACACCATATCACCATTTTGGTTGCTAAGAACGCCTCATACTCCCCCATGGATTTCCAAGCGCACTACCATATGTATTGAGCTTTAATACATCTGTAGGGGGTTAGCCATTTGATCTGCAACCTTATTTTAGAATACTGAGGAGCTTTCTTTAGGCTATAAAGATTCCTTATATGAATAACCTGATACAAAGAAGATTTAGAATTTAGAGAACCACAGTCATACATGAATTTATTCCTATGGAACCATAAGCATCAATAAGTCAGAGCTATAATTAGATTATTAATCACTGGATCAGACTTAATGCCATAAGTTCACGGTTGAAAAAGTAAGCTTCTAACTCCTCCTGCAGAATAATTTACTTCGTATTCTTGAGATAATTGACCCCATACTCTTGTAGTTACCTCTCCAGGTACAACAATAGATCTGATATTGTCATTTGTAAAGAGTAGGTTATTCAATAGTTTCCAAAAAAATACTGAGACATTTAGAGGGATTATTGTATGCAAAATAAACTTGGAACTGAGTTAGGAAGTGAATTTAGGCCTCCATATCTCCCAAGCTGATTGAATTTGAAAAACACCTATTGAGTTTGGTTTCCAGACCAGTTTATTAGGTTGATCATGCCATATCTCCTTGAACCTATTGATATTAGCAGCTACATCAGTTGGAAATTTAATATCAATCAAGGACATATCCTAAGTTTAATTTGGACCCGAGAAAATGTTAATAGGCAGATCTGCTACTGATTCAATACTTCTAACTCTCCAGTTATCCTTATATGTGCATATGTCTCTTTTACCTAGAAGCCATAACATGTTTTCTTTTGCAACCTCTCTCACTAAACACAGCCTATTCCATATATGAGCTCCACTTCTTCTTGGAGATATTAATGGAAAAAGAGTCCTAAAGTAGGTTGCATGCATATACTTTACCCAAATTGATTATTTGGATATAAATATCCACCAAAATTTAATACTCAATGAGGTAATAATTTCCTGAAGGTCTCTAATCCCTAAACCTCCTTTTTTGACTAGTCTAGTAATCATTTCCCACTTGCACCAGTGATGCAGGTCCTCTCAAAATCTAGATCCCCAGAAGAAATTTTCTAGAGCCCTATTCAATGTGGTTATAATTGCCTTAGGAGGAGATAATGTAGATAGGAGGCATAGATTCATAGATACAAACACTGATTTTATAAGCACTATTTTCCCCCCTTTTGATAAACACTTGGCCTTCCAACCAACTAATTTATTTCTAATTTTATAAACCATATTTTCAAAATAGTAAATCTTCTTTATCCCACTATACAATAGGCAACCTAGGTAAGTTAATGGGCCGATTTTTATTTACATTTGAGTAAATAAGTTTAAATTTGAAATTGATTGAGGCTTAATCTTCTTTGGTATAACTATAGATCTTTTATCCTTATTGACCAATTGGCCCGAGACCTGCTCATAAGATGTCATGACATCCATAATCCTCTTAACTTCTCTCTTCATACCTGAACTGAAAATGATCAAGCCATCTGCAATTGCTAGACGATTAAACTCGGGACATGAAATTGGCATTTTAAAACCAATATACCCATTACCTTGAACAAGATTATGCAAGTTTCTGTAATACCCTATATTTTTTGTAATACCCCGTATTTTTATGCTATATTAATTTGGGGATTTATTAAATTTAATGCGAGTTAACTATTTAATAAAAATCCGGAAATTTATTATGTATAATTATTAACGTGACGAGAGTTAGTAATTATGGGAAATTGGTTGAATATTACTAATGAGAAAAGTAATATATTATATTGGCTATATTGAATGTCATGAGTGAATTAAATGACAATTTCGGAAATTTAAGTCGGGACGTGCCCGTGTCACGTCGGGACTAATTTTTGTTAAATAAAAAGTGAATATTTTATAAGTTGTTCGTATGATCGTTTTGAGTGCGCCAACGCATCCGGAAGGGTCGAGATAGTCAGAAAAGTGTACCCCGTGGATTTAGTTTGGGTCTCGGGGCGTTTTTAGGCCTAATTGGTACCCCGGGAGGGCAATTTAGTCATTTCACCTTTTTGGGTAATTAAACCCACGAAATTAAGCAACCTATATCAGCCATTTAGGTTAATCTTTTAGGGTTAGAATATTCAGAACACAAGTGACGGCCATTGGAGAAGAGAGGAGAGAGCTCCAAGGCAATTCAAGGCCAAAAAGTCACCGATTTGCACCGCCGCCACCACCAACGCGTAGATCGCGAGAACGGGAACGCAACCACACCGAATTCATCTGCAAACCAGACTTCTGAAAATCCCAGGCAAGTATTTATCTTGCATATTTTCGTTAGTGCAATCTTCATATTAGTTTAGGATTGATTAGAGATGAAAACTATGGAAGAAAACCCAATTTGTGTTAGGAAAATGCATGTAGTATTGATTATAGGAAAATTCTAGAATCCTTGCCATGTAGAGGAATATAACCCACGAAATTTTGACGATATATTAGAAGGAAATTCTGGTAAAAACAGATTAGAACCATGATTAAGAAAAACTCTAGGGTTCTTGATGATTAGATGGAATTTTGGGTTAATTATCCATGTTTAATGTTAGATATACACATGCTTTACGTTGAAAACATCTGGTATATTGTTATAATGATAGTAGTAGGATTTTTGGGACGTTTAGAATGGAAAAACATGGTTTTGGATGAAGAAAATTGGTAGAAGCCGTAACTGCATTTCTGCAGATTTTCGCAGACCTGCTTGATCGATCGATCGAGCCTAGAGCTTCGATCGATCGAAGGTTCGATCGATCGAGCCCCAGACCTCGATCGATCGACCCCTCCTGGCAGAATCCTATTTCCCTTGTTTAATTAGTTAAATTGAATTTATCGTGAAATAATTCTTGGGTATTCTTAATAACATGTTTTGGGAGATAGGAAAGACCAGTAGGACATATGAACAAGTGTTGGGAACTTTATTATAAGACGAGAATTTTACTTTTATGATTGTTATATAATGAACGATGAAACTACATATTTCAAGTGAGAGATTACGGAGAATAGCTACGATAGTGAATTGAGGTATACCTACTGAATTTTCTACTTGGAAGGATAGAGTCCACGAGTGTCACGTAATGAGTGAGAAAACCCTTCGAGTTAAGGTTAGAGATGAAACCTTATACGTAATACTAATAACGTGAAATTAAGGATAAATGTCGTAATAATGGGTGACGAGAGGAACCTACATTAATATGATAAAAGTGGTATATTCATATGATTGTGTGTACATATATTATATACATGTGAAAATCATGCCCACGCTACTTGCTATCCCTGAGGTTACCGCGCTGGGACAGTCTTATCTCGATGGGACCTTTATGGGGGATATTGACTTGTACCCTAGAAGATAGATGTCCTTGGTACAGGCTATCGACGTGATAGTTCAGACGGTCCTAAGAGACGCAGGCATGTGCCATCCTCTTAGAGACTTGCAATCTATTCTTCGCCTCAAATTTTGTTTGTGTAGGTGTTAATACAATTCGAGAGTGATTCCGATTGTACTCCCCTTAATATGAGTGATATGGGGTTTTGGATAGTAGAGTATGCACGCACCATAGTTTTATTCGGGGTGTTGTTATTATATATATATTATACGAGTAGTTAATATATATATATATGAGATTTGGAAACTTGAAACTGCCTACTGTGATTTGATAAGTAGGACATGGTTGATGACTCAAATAGTAAATACTTGTTGTGTGTGAAAGTATAATATGATACTGGGAAACTTTTTAAATTAATAAAGCTAAAACGAGAGTTGTGCTGCTAATTGGAAGTATCTTTTTAAACAATGATATTGTCCGGTTGTGAAATCCTATGAGTAAGTTAAGATAAGTTAAATTGTTGGGAAGGTTAGTATGATAAAATGATAAGATAAACCGTTGGGTAGGTTAGTAAGATAGGCGTGCACATTAGAAGAGAGGTGAGAATTTCTCAAAAGAGTGTCGCTCTAATATGTTATTGCATTGGCCTGTATCAATTTAAATACTTGCTAAACGTATTTTAAATCAAACACGCTTTCGGGCTCTGACCCGTTTCTCTCTCTCTCTCTCTCTTGTATATATATATGTATGTATTACAGGTGCCGAGCCACAGGGGCGTCTTGCTTAGGATCTCTTGGAAGGAATGCGCTGTAACTTAGGTGGGAGTTGCAGGTCTCTTGAATAGACGACTTCATTCATTCGGATCCACTCTTAGTACTTTCACTAGTTGAGCATGTGTAGCTCTTTCCATTATTCCATTGTCATTGAACATTTATATTTCAGTTATTTCCAGTATTGGTCTGTGGATTTATTCAGTTTGGATGTGTGACTTTAGTTTTCATATGTTGACATTCGATTGACGAATGTATTCTATTAATTGGTTTATGTTGCAGAATTTAATGTAATGTGATTCTTACTTATTGAATGTTGTTAATAAATAAATAAATCTTTTCCTTTAAATAAAAAAAAAAATTGGAAAGTATGTATGAAAATGGTTTTGACACTTAGCTTAATTATTTAGGGTGTTAAATTGGAAAATGTATTTTTATCGACAGTGATGCTGAGAATGAACCAACTGTTTACCTTGATTTAATTTAATAAAGGAGTGATTGCTCGGTATTTAATTAGGCGGGGTGTCACAGGTGGTATCAGAGCATCAGGTTCTAGTGTCCTTTAGGATCTGTGCGGCCTATTATGCTTTCAGCGTTGCTTTCTTTGATATAGAGCCCTAAATACTAGGAATGTTGTGTTCATCTCTATACATTGGGAATTCGTGCTTATGCGATTTGTTTATTTTAATGATGAACTCATCCAAATTTATTTAGATTTTCAGATGGACCGTCAAGAAGAACTAGCTAGAACGGTTAAGGGAGTCAACGAGCAAGATCGACTCGCACCTCAGGTATCCCCAGAGAGAATGTCAACCGCCGAGTTAGCAGGTATCGTAGCACAAGAAGTTACTACTGCGGTCTTGCAGTATCAAGAACGCAACACACAGCTCATGGGGGGCAAAAGAACTTGAGAGTACAATCAGTTTGTCATGACTAGAAATAACAAGTGTGTGAAGACACAAAAAGCGCAACAACAAGCTCTTTAGGCCCATAAAAGCCACGAGGGTAACAAATTGTGCGGGGAAACCCAAAAGCGTCAGGATCAACAAAGCCAAGGTCCGAGTGAAGTCACAAAGAGGTGTTTCAGTTGTGGAATGGACGATCACAAACGTAAATCTTGTACGAATCAGACTAGGGATAAACTACAATCCGACCAGTGGAGAATTTCAAAACTTTGCTATAAATGTGTACAGCCGGGTCACAAGTGGATGGATTGCCCTCACCCTGACATAGTTTTTCCGAAAATTTCTCCTCAAGGCCAGCAAGACCAAGGAAAAAGTGAGTCTAGTCAACAATGTGGCGAAGTGAAGCAGTTTCGAAGGTGGAATAAAGTTCCAAGTCAGCAAGGCCGACACCGACAGCAGCAGGGTCGGAGGGGGAATAACTTCGGAGGCCGATGTTTTGGGTGTGGTAAGCACGGCCATAGGCGCCAGGATTGTCCGGAGGGAGATAGGGCCCCACAACAGCAGGGTGCCCGTAATGATCCACAGGGGCCACTCTTTCCAGTCGCTCTCCCAGCACCAGCTCAGGTACCAGCCCTACCAGCCTTTCCAGCAGCTCCGGTGCAGCAGGGACAGTTACAGTATGGACATATCTATAATGTCCACCAGGCAGCCGCCCCACAGGCACCACTCGCGATTTGGGGTATGTCTTCTATCCATGAAACTTTGGGTCCAATTTTGTTTGTTACTGGGACAACGCATTATTTTATAGCTACATATTATGCGAAGATCTTAGGGTTAGTAACCACCGTAGAGAGCACTGTAACGTAGGTAGACTCACCACTGGGGAGTGGGTCACTTATCTTCTTTATATGCCGAGGAGTGGGGGTAGAGATTGGTAGCTTGGTATTACCTGCAGACATGTTAGTCTTAGACATGCACGAGCATGATGTGATTATTGGTATGGATTGGCTCGCAGCTTATAGAGCCATGATTGATTGCTTCGGTGGGAGCATTGTTTTTGCCATTCCGGGGTAAGATACGTTTGTAGTGGCTATGCCTCGCCCAGAGGGAGGCTCGACCGCTCATTTGTATTACATAGAGGAGGATACCTCTAAGGAGGTTGTGATTCCCTTAGATTCGATCCCAGTTGTCAGGGAGTATTCTGATGTGTTTTAGGAAATACCAGGCCTACCCCCAGTCGGGAGATAGACTTTGTTATAGATTTATTGCCAGATACGAGACCTATAGCACGCGCACCGTACCGTATGGCTTCGGCAGAGATGCGAGAGCTACGAGATCAGATAGAGCAGCTATTAGGTCAGGGCTTCATTCGCAGGAGTACCTCACCTTGGGGCGCTCCAGTTTTTTTTGTGAAGAAGAGAGATGGTTCACTGAGATTGTGTGTGGACTACCGAGAGCTGAACAAGGTCACGATACGGAATAAGTATCCGTTGCCTCGAATCGATGACCTGTTCGACCAGTTGAGGGGAGCAACTTTCTTTTAGAAGATAGATCTGAGGTCGGGGTACCATCAGCTATGTATTAGGGAGCATGATGTTTCAAAGACTGCTTTCTTGACGAGATATGGGTCTTATGAGTTCCGGGTGATGCCGTTCGGACTCACAAATGCTCCAGCCGTTTTCTTGGACTTGATGAACCGAGTATTCAGAGAATTCTTGGATCAGTTTTTCATCATCTTCATAGATGACATCTTGATATATTCACACTCCGAGGAGGAGCATGCCGAACACTTGAGGCAGGTTCTTCAGACTCTACGAGAGCATCAGCTATATGCTAAGTACGAGAAGTGTGGATTCTGGTTGCGAGAGCTACAGTTCTTGGACCATGTTGTTTCTGAGCAGGGGATAACAGTTGACCCGAGTAATGTATCAACGGTGAGGGAGTGGGGATAGCCCACGACACCGACGAAAGTGCGTAGTTTCTTGGGGTTAGCCGGTTACTACAGGAGATTCATTCGGAGATTCTCCAAAATAGCGGGTCCATTGACCAATCTGACTCGCAAGGGGGTACCATATGTTTGGGATGACGCTTGTCAGTTGGCTTTCGACGAGCTGAAAGACAAGATTGTCAGTTGGCTTTTGCTTCCCGCAAGCTTAAGCCGCATGAGAAGAATTACCCCACCCACGACCTGGAGTTAGCAGCGGTTGTCTTTGCATTGAGGATATGGAGGCATTGGGGGAGAAATTCCGTTTGTTCACAGACCACAAGTCACTGCAGTACCTGTTCACTCAGCGAGAGCTGAATATGCGTCAACGCAGGTGGTTAGAGTTCGTGAAAGACTATAAGTTCGAAATACAGTATCATCCGGGGAAGGCCAACGTAGTTGCTGATGCGTTGAGCCGTAGACCAGTAGACGATGTAGTGGACGTCTGGAAAGCAAAGTGGAAGGAGTTGGGTCACCAGGACGTAGTGGCACGTTCTTTCATATCCGTGATGTCACTCACACCCGAGATTGTTACGAGGGTGATACAGGCACAGACCACAGACCCGTTTTGCCAGGAGCAGATTCTGCAACTTCTAGCCGAGGGTGCTGAGTCCTATTCTGTTAGTTCTGATGGGGGTTTGCGGTTTAATGGGAGATTGGTGGTTCCAGAAGGAGCCGAACTACGTCATGCAGTGATGACTCATTCTCATGGGTCCCGATTTGCAGTACATCCGGGAGGCGATAAGATGTACCAGGATATGAGGCGACAATACTGGTGGAGTGGGATGAAGAAGGACATCGCCGAGTTCGTGTCCAAGTGTTCTACCTGCCAACTAGTAAAGGTGGACCACCAGAAACCGTCAGGATTGCTTCAGCCATTGGAAGTAACCGCGTGGAAGTGGGAGAGTATTTCCATGGATTTTATTACAGGGTTGCCTACATCACAGCGGGGCCACGATTCTATCTGGGTGATTGTAGACCGTTTGACCAAGGTGGCTCATTTTTTGCCGGTGCGGACAGATTATACCACGGGTCAGTATGCTCAGTTGTTCATCGCGGAGATTGTCTGATTACACGGGGTGCCCCTGAATATTGTGTCAGATAGAGACAAGATTTTCGTGTCACGTTTTTGGGAAAGCTTTCAGGAGGCTATGGGTACTGAGTTGAGGTTGAGTTCAGCTTACCACCCACAGACAGATGAACAGACAGAGCATACTAATCAGATATTAGAGGATATGCTACGCATGTGTGTTCTCGATTTTTGGAGGAGGTTGGGAGCCACATCTTCCACTGGTAGAGTTTTCCTATACTAACTCTTATCAGTTTACGATTGGCATGGCTCCATTTGAGGATTTGTACGGCAGGCCTTGTCGTTCCCCAACTTGTTGGCTCGAGGTGGGGGATAACAAGTTGCTAAGACCATAGGTGATTCAGGAGACCTCCGCGAGGATTGAGATGATCAGGAGTCTTATTCGGGTAGCCCAGGATAGGCAGAAGAGCTACGCCGATGCAAAACGGTTATTTCGGGAGTTTAGTGTGGGGGACCAAGTATTATTGTGTGTATCCCCTATGAAGGGAGTGATGAGGTTCGGGAAGAAGGGGAAGTTAGCTCCGAGGTACGTGGGACCATTTCCCATCATCGAGAGGATTGGTCCGGTTGTATATAGGTTGGGACTGGCAGAACATTTACATCGCATCCACGATGTATTCCACATCTCGTCGTTGAGACGATATCTTCGGGATGATATGGCCCATACTCACATTGTGATAGATGAGATCGACTTACAGCCTGATAGCTCTTACGAGGAGAGACCAGTGGCTATCCTAGACTATAGTGAGAGGAGATAGAGGTCGAAGATAGTTCCACTTGTGCGGGTCCAGTGGGAGCATCATAATGTGGAGGAATCCACTTGGGAGCGCGAGGCAGATATGCGCGAGAGATATCCGGATTTGTTTTTACCAGGTATGCCTTATTTTCCAAATTTCGGGACGAAATTCCATTATTAGGGGGGAAGTATGTAATACCCCGTATTTTTATGCTATATTAATTTGGGGATTTATTAAATTTAATGCGAGTTAACTATTTAATAAAAATCCGGAAATTAATTATGTATAATCATTAACGTGACGATAGTTAGTAATTATGGGAAATTGGTTGAATATTACTAATGAGCAAAGTAATATATTATATTGTCTATATTGAATGTCATGAGTGAATTAAATGACAATTTCGGAAATTTAAGTCGGGACGTGCCCGTGTCACGTCGGGACTAATTTTGTTAAATAAAAAGTGAATATTTTATAAGTTGTTTGTATGGTCATTTTGAGTGCACCAATGCATCCGAAAGGGTCGAGATAGTCAGAAAAGTGTACCCGGGGGTTTAGTTTGGGTCTCGGGGTGTTTTTAGGCCTAATTGGTACCTCGGGAGGGTAATTTAGTCATTTCACCTTTTTGGGTAATTAAACCCACGAAATTCAGCAACCTATATCAGCCATTTAGGTTAGTCTTTTAGGGTTAGAATATTCAGAACACAAGTGACGGCCATTGGAGAAGAGAGGAGAGAGCTCCAAGGCAATTCAAGGCCAAAAAGTCACCGGTTTGCACCGCCGCCACCACCAACGCGTAGATCGCGAGAAGGGGAACGTAACCACACCGAATTCATCTGCAAACCAGACTTCTGAAAATCCCAGGCAAGTATTTATCTTGCGTATTTTCGTTAGTGCAATCTTCATATTAGTTTAGGATTGATTAGAGATGAAAACTATGGAAGAAAACCCAATTTGTGTTAGGAAAATGCATGTAGTATTGATTGTAGGAAAATTCTGGAATCCTTGCCATGTAGAGGAATATAACCCACGAAATTTTGATGATATATTAGAAGGAAATTCTGGTAAAATTAGAACCATGATTAAGAAAAACTCTATGGTTCTTGATGATTAGATGGAATTTTGGGTTAATTATCCATGTTTAATGTTAGATATACACATGCTTTACGTTGAAAACATCTGGTATATTGTTATAATGATAGTAGTAGGATTTTTGGGACGTTTAGAATGGAAAAACATGGTTTTGGATGAAGAAAATTGGTAGAACCCGTAACTGCATTTCTGCAGATTTTTGCAGACCTGCTTGATCGATCGATCGAGCCTAGATCTTCGATCGATCGAAGGTTCGATCGATCGAGCCCCAGACCTCGATCGATCGACCCCTCCTGGAAGACTCCTATTTCCCTTGTTTAATTAGTTAAATTGAATTTATCGTGAAATAATTCTTGGGTATTCTTAATAACATGTTTTGGGAGATAGGAAAGACCAGTAGGACATATGAACAAGTGTTGGAAACTTTATTATAAGACGAGAATTTTACTTTTGGGATTATTATATAATGAACGATGAAACTACGTATTTCAAGTGAGAGATTACGGCGAATAGCTACGATAGTGAATTGAGGTATACCTACTGAATTTTCTACTTGGAAGGATAGAGTCCACGAGTGTCACATAATGAGTGAGAAAACCCTTCGAGTTAAGGTTAGAGATGAAACCTTATACGTAATACTAATAACGTGAAATTAAGGATAAATGTCGTAATAATGGGTGACGAGAGGAACCTACATTAATATGATAAAAGTGGTATATTTATATGATTGTGTGTACATATATTATATACATATGAAAATCATGCCCACGCTACTTGCTATCCGTGAGGTTACCGCGCTGGGACAGTCTTATCTCGATGGGATCTTTATGGGGGATATTGACTTGTACCCTAGAAGATAGATGTCCTTGGTATAGGCTATCGACGTGATAGTTCAGACGGTCCTAAGAGACGCAGGCATGTGCCATCCTCTTAGAGACTTGGAATATATTCTTCGCCTCAAATTTTGTTTGTGTAGGTGTTAATACAATTCGAGAGTGATTCCGATTGTATTCCCCTTAATATGAGTGATATGGGGTTTTGGATAGTAGAGTATGCACGCACCATAGTTTCATTCGGGGTGCTGTTATTATATATATATTATACGAGTAGTTAATATATATATATATATGAGATTTGGAAACTTGAAACTGCCTATTGTGATTTGATAAGTAGGACATGGTTGATGACTCAAATAGTAAATATTTGTTGTGTGTGAAAGTATAATATGATACTAGGAAACTTTTTAAATTAATAAAGCTAAAACGAGAGTTGTGCTGCTAATTGGAAGTATCTTTTTAAACGATGATATTGTCTGGTTGTGAAATCTTATGAGTAAGTTAAGATAAGGTAAATTGTTGGTTAGGTTAGTATGATAAAATGATAAGATAACCCGTTGGGTAGGTTAGTACGATAGGCGTGCACATTAGAAGAGAGGTGAGAATTTCTCAAGAGAGTGTCGCTCTAATATGTTATTGCATTGGCCTGTATCAATTTAAATACTTGCTAAACGTATTTTAAATCAAACACACTTTCGGGCTCTGACCTGTTTCTCTCTCACTCTCTCTCTTGTATATATATATGTATGTATTACAGGTGTTGAGCCACAGGGGCGTCTTGCTTAGGATCTCTTGGAAGGAACGCGCTGCAGCTTAGGTGGGAGTTGCAGGTCTCTTGATTAGACGACTTCGTTCATTCGGATCCACTCTTAGTACTTTCACTAGTTGAGCATGTGTAGCTCTTTCCATTATTCCATTGTTATTGGACATTTATATTTCAGTTATTTCCAGTATTGTTCTATGGATTTATTCAGTTTGGATTTGTGACTTTAGTTTTCATATGTTGACATTCGATTGACGAATGTATTCTATTAATTGGTTTATGTTGCAGAATTTAATGTAATGTGATTCTTACTTATTGAATGTTGTTAATAAATAAATAAATCTTTTCCTTTAAATAAAAAAAAAATTTGAAAAGTATGTATGAAAATGGTTTTGACACTTAGCTTAATTATTTAGGGTGTTAAATTAGAAAATGTATTTTTATCGACAGTGATGCTGAGAATGAACCAACTGTTTACCTTGATTTAATTTAATAAAGGAGTGATCGCCCGGTATTTAATTAGGCGGGGTGTCACATTTTTGTGATATATTAATTTGGGGATTTATTAAATTTAATGTGAATTAATTATTTAATAAAAATTCGGAAATTAATTATGTTATAATTATTAACGTGATGAGAGTTAGTAATTATGGAAATTTTTTTTGAATATTACTAATGAGCAAAGTAATATATAATAGTGGCCATATTAAATGTCACGAGTGAATAAAATGACAATTTTAAAAATTTGAGTCGGGATGCGTCCGTGTCGCGTCGGGACTAAATATTGATAAATAAAAGTAAATATTTTATAAGTTGTTCATGTGGTCTTTTTGAGTGCGCCAACGCGTCCGGAAGGGTCGAGATAGTCAGAAAAGTATACCCGGGAGTTTGATTTGGGTCTCGGGGCGTTTTTAGGCCTAATTAGTACCCCGGGAGGGCATTTTAGTCATTTTGTATTTTTGGGTAATTAAACCCACGAAATTTAAAGGGGTTATATCAGATGTTTAGGTTATCTCCTAGGATTAGATAACTCAAAACACTAGAACGGCCATTGGAGAGGAGAGGAGAGAGCTCTCAAGGCATTCCAAGGCTCAAAACTCACCCGTTTGCACCGCCGCCGCCGCCAACGCGTAGATCGCGAGACGGGGAACGCAACCACAACAAATTCAACACCAAACCAGATTTCTAAAAATCCCAGGCAAGTGTTTATCTTGCTTATTTCGTTGATGCATCATCCATATTAGTTTAGGAGTTATTAGGATGAGATTTATGGAAGAAAAACCCAATTTGAGATAGGAAATTTTCATGTAGTGATGATTTATATGATATTCTGGGAAACCCTTTGTCATGTAAAGGATTAAGAGTTTGATTAAGAAAAGAGTTCTAATTAGATACAAACACTAAAAAAAAATTATTCCAGACGATCGGACCGTTGGAATTGGATGAAATTTTACCGAGAATTAGCTGAAGACGAGAGGAAGCTACAGAAAAAAATTCAGCTCGATCGGACCGTTCAATATTTTTTAATATTTTTTTTTCTAGACAATTTTATGTTTTGAGGACTCTTAGAGATAATAAAAAAAAATCAATTAAAACTCCATTTTAATTCTGATTTCGAAACCGTTTGAAATTCTCATCTTTGAAAATAAAATTCAAAATCCTTTAATGTAAGGCGAAATCTATATTTTTGGGATATTTTGCATAAGGGATAATGTAAGTATATATTAAAGGGGAGAGATACGTAAGAGAGAGTTACGTTGGAACGTAAATGGGTATCTACTGAATTGTACATTTGGAAGAATAGAGTCCATGAGGGTTACGTAGTAAGTTGGAAAAACCCTTCGAATTAAAGTTATAAACGAACCATTATACTTGATAAATAATAATGGGAAAATAAGGATAAATGTTGTGAATGTGGGTTATTGGATAAACCTAAATTGATATAATAAAAGTGGTATATTTATATGATTGTATATGCATATATTATATACTTGTGAAAATCATGCCCGCGCTACTTGCTATCCCTGAGGTTTCCGCGCTGGGACGATCTTATCTTGTGTGCCTTATGGGGTATATTGACTCGTACCCTAGAAGATATAAATCCTAGGTACAGGCTATCGAAGCGGTAGTCACGGTCCTAAGAGACGTGAGGGTATGTACTGACCTCTTGGGCTTGGAAACTATGCTTCGCCTCAATATTGTTTGTGTATGTATTTATACAGTTCGAGAGTGATTCCGAACTTGTATTCCCTTTAGTACGATTGATACGGGGATTGGATAGCAGAGTATGCCCGCACCATAAAATTTTATGTGGGGTGCTAGTAGAATATATATATTATACGAGTATTTAATATATATATATGAACTTTTGAAATATGGGAAACTGCCTACTGTGTTATGGTAAGTAAGACATGTATAATGACTCAAATTGGAAATACTTGTTTTGAAAAGTATAATATGATATTGAAAAAACTTTATGAATCAATAAAGTTAAAATGAGCGTTTTGTACTAAATGAAATTATCCTTTTTAAACCATGATGTTGTTAAATCTTAAATTTTGAGAGTCACCTAAGATAGGTTAAATCCTTGGGGAAGGATAGTGTGATATATGATGAGATAAACCATTGGGAAGGTTAGTGCGATAGGAGTGCACATTAGAAGAGAGGCGAGAATTTCTCAAGAGAGTGTCGCACTAATATGTTGTTGCATTGGCCTATATCAATTTAAATACTTGCTAAACTAATTTTTAAATCATATACACTATCGGGCTCTGACCCGTTTCTATTCCTCTTTCTCTCTTGTATATATATGTATATATTACATGTTTCCAGCCACAGGGGCTTCTTGTTTAGGATCCCTTGGAAGGAACGTGCTGCAGCTTAGGTGGGAGTTGCAGGCCACTTGCTTAGACGATTTCATTTACTTGATTCCACTTCTATCATTCTCCTTATTGGGCATGTGTCGCCCTTTCCACTATTTATCTGTTTTATTGGGACATTTGTATTTCAGTTATTTCTAGTACTGTTACTTTGGGATTTATTCAGCATGTATGTTTTACTTTAAGTTTTAAATGCTGGGATTGGGTTGTTAAATGTTAAATTATTGGATTGATTGTTTAATAAAATAAATAAATAAAATTGGAAAGTAATGTTTAAAAAATGGTTTTGACACTTAGCTAAATTAAATAGGGTGTTAAATTGGGAAAAGTTATTTTTACGACAGTGATGCTAAGAATGAACTAACTGTTCACCTTGATTTTAATTTAATAAAGGAGTGATCACCCGGTATTTAATTAGGCGGGGTGTTACAGTTTCTTGATAGCACATTAGCCATAATAACAAATAGATGGGGATAAGGGGTCCTCTCATCTAATACCCCTTGTGTCATGAAAAAGTCCCACATTTTCCCATTGACCATAATGGTTATCCAATTTTTTGATATTAACCTACAAACTAAATGTAACCATTGTTTACAAAAGCCCAAGTTCCTCATTACTTTGATCAGGAACACTTAATGAACTCTGTCATAAGCCTCTGACATGTCCAGTTTCAGAATGATGTTTTCCCCCACATTCATTGCATTAATTCTTGACATACATTCTTGGGATGATAAAACATTTTTAGTTATGGATCTCCCTCTTATAAATCCTGATTGCAATGGAGAAATTAGTGAAGGAAGAAACTCGGAGACTCTATCATTTAGAATCCTTGAGAATATCTTATTAAGGAAGTTATGCATACTTATAGGCCTAAAATCATTAATTGATTTGGGGTTATTTTTTTTGGAACCAATACAATTCTAGTTGTTGTAGCTATCTTTGGGAGACAATTACCTTCAAAGAAAGAATGAACTTCCTTCAATAAGTCTTCTTTTACTTCTCCCCAATTGAATGTGAAGAATTTTCCATCAAAACCATTAGCTCCTAGACAACTATTAGCATTTAGCCCCTTAACTGCAATTTCCAACTCTTTTATTAAAGGCCACTGAACTGGAAAAGATTTCATTTCCTCTGTGATATGATGTCGAATTGGTTACAATAACTGCTCATATTCATCTTCATTCAAGTCTCCATCTTGGGAATACTGTTTTGAAAAAAAATAATTGCTTATTCTTTAATTTTAGCTGTAGAATCAACTCAATTCCCATCATTATTTCTAAATCTCTGAATATTTAACCTTTTTTTCTTTCCACTCACAATACTGTGGAAGTGTGATGAATTTTTGTCACCCTCTTCTACCCATTTTTCATTTTCTTTTTTACTCTAGAAATCTATCTCAACTTTAAGCCTTTGATTATACCTAGCTATTGCTATATGTAAATCCTCACTATTATCCTATGTTGGATTCTGTTCATATGATACCTCAAAATTGAGTAAGTCATCTTTAGTAGTTATAGCTTGTTGAAAGATATCTCCAAAAGTTGATTTACTCCACACACTAAGTTTCTTTTTAATGGCATTAAGCTTAAGAAAAATAACTGTAATAGGGTTTGAATATGTCTCATGGTTCCATGTATACTTAACTATTTCACCACATTCTTCTTTGCTAGTCCAAAAGTGGAGGAATCTAAAACTTCTACTAATAACATTAGAGTGAGATTCTCCTCTAAGAAGTAAAGGAGAATGATCAGACATACTTTTATTTAAATGAGAAACCATCCACCTGTAATTCAGATCCATGCAGGCTTGATTCATCATTACTCTGTCCAGTCTGCACCAGCTACTATGTTCCACATCCCCTTTATTGTGCCAAGTATACTTTGCCCCCGGACAACCCACATCAATAAGTCCATTCAACTCGATGCATTCAATAAACTCATACATGGCTCCTATATTAACTTCATTTCCTATGTATTATATACAGACAACCAAACTCTTATAAGATTTTTGTGATGTTGATTTACACAAGATGTGTAGTCTTGTAAATTTATGTTGTATTAGGAGATAAATTATTGGTTTGCGTATTTTTAGTTTATTATAATTCTTGTATAAAAATTATGAGATTATGATGCATTCATAATCAGTACCATCTTCACTGACATAATTACCTCAATCATTTTCTAATTTTTGCGAGTGTTTTTCTCGTTGTCTACTTTTAGCAGTTGTTTCCTTTCTAAAATCATTAGTTATTTTTTCAATTTTAATTGGGTCATTCGCACATTTTTTTTATTAACATATTTTCTACATGAATATCTGATTTTTGCATTTTTTATATCAAGATCTTATGAAGAATTGAGGGAGAATAGGTCTTTGTCTAACCTTATAAAGCTATTAAACCACCCTAGTATACCCCAACGGTAAGGGAGGACTTGGGACTGTGTGGTTAGGCATAAGGTGCTGGGTTTAGTTCCCTGCTGGTAAGACAGTATTTAAGAGGGGTGCGTGTGGGAGGAGGGTCATGTGCAGTACCCACCTTTTAGCTTGCAGAGGGGAGTTCAAAGGGCTCGTTCGTGTGGAATTTTAGAATTATAAATAATAATAATAATTAAAAAAAAGCTATTAGATAACTGTTGGATTTTTAAGAACAAGTTTACATTCTGGGAGGTATGAAATTATGTTTTAAAGTTTTTTCATTGCATATTACACTATTTTCTTACTTATACTAGCTTCTTACAATCCAAGGTTGTTTAAGATTGGACGTAACAAATATCTATTTTTTTGTTTGATTCTTAAAAATTATGTTCTACTCAGTTTCTTATAGATTCTAATAATTATGCATGATAAAAATAAAAAATAAATTGCAGTGATTTTATGGTGCTCATAATTCCTATTCAAATTTCGCAACTAAACATTGATTTGGCCTATTACAAGTCTCAATTATCCAAAATATGATTGTGTAACCTAATTTCTTTCTGGACTCATTACTTTAGTTAGATGGTGTTGATGTCAAAAAATCGATTTGATCCAATTTTATAATCACAGATAAGATATAGAGTTATAATGAAATAATAAAAGAGATACATAGGATTTTGAAGTGGTTTGGCTATGTAAGAAAGCATACATCCACTCTTATGATATTGATTTCATAGATTACATAAAGCTAGGTACTATTGTAAAAAGAATAACCTAGAATCCGTTCTATCTTGCCTTCGATGGAAGGGATACAATGTAATTATAGTGACTCGAAGATCAAGGGTTAGAATGCCAAGGGATGGAATGCCTTTATACATTTAAGCATTTACACCCGTACATAATGAATATGATTTTTGGTTGTGTGAACCACTTGTGGTATGGCCTTTGGTATTGTGGTGCTTCATTGGCATTGATGGTTTGGTCGGCATGTCTGTCGAGCTACTATAAGATGATTGGGATTTATGCCACGTAAGACGACATTTGTCCACTTCTGATTGGTCGACGTAGGTGGATAATTTTTGGTATCAACAGAAGTCCCCAATACTTCATTGTTGATGATTTTGCTGAAAGGATGGAGTATATTTTCTTCAAAGTTGGTCGGCGTTTGCCAATATGTGGGACATGTAAAAAAATTTCATGTTTCGATTTTGTAATGGGATTTTCATAAATAATTTGAAAATTAACGAACCACCAAAGGGTAAATGGGAATTTTACACCTTTCGTATTGTGAAGCCGTCGGACTGTCAATCATCAATACAGAGTAATCATTTCTTACACGATTTCCCAAGTAAGCTATAAAAGGTGAGATTTTATCAGATTTTCTTTACCAAACCCTTTCAATCTTTCAAAGTCTACTTCTTCGCCAAGTTCTCTATTTTTAAACTTTTCTTTGCATCCTTCCTTCGCTCTAGTATTCATTTTTCCGTAAGATTATTCTCTTTTTTCACTTCATTTTCTTTCTTTCTTCACTATAGCCATGGTTTACACCGTACATGGGGATTCCTCAGAGGAATTTAGACAGAACAAAATATCCCTGACTGGGTTGATTTAAAAATTCCCCAACCACCTGTACATGTTTTTTCACTGCCTAAGGGTTACTAGATTCCTTCTCTCTTCATAGTTGATTGTGGCTTCACATTTCCCCCTAATAGGTTTTGTTTAGAGTTTTGCCAGTATTTTGACGTTGTCCCAACTAGGATAGCCCCCAATACTTGGAGGATCATAAATGGGTTTCATAGGTTGAATCAAACTCATGGGATTCATATTGTTATCCCTTAACTGATGTTCTATTATAAATGCGTTACGAGTGACAGTACATATTATTTGAAGACTAGGTTTATGAATAGGGCCATAGCTGACAATTTGTTAGACTCTAATAAGGATTACCTTGATTATGGAGTTATTGCTAAAAATTGGTAACATGTTCCTTTACAAATCGGGGAAGTGTATGATGGGCCCAAGTGCCCTCTAATGGGTCATGGAATAGGTTGTCAATCTGTATAACTTTATTCTTCTATTCATTGTTTACCAACTATTTGATGATATGTTAATTAATCACTTCTTATTTTATTTCTATTTTTTGCTCAGTTGAGAGCAAGAAAACGTGTCCAAAAGAAGAGGATGTGAACAAACGAGAACTAAAATTCCTTTAAAAAAACCACTAGACGATTGACGAGGAACACCCCAGAGTTGCCTCTTATCTATTGTAGTATAGGAGCTCTATAACTTCGTTTTTTGCTTGACACGCCACTTCTACAGCTGCTGATCCCATTAATCTTGGGGAAGACCCAATCCCTACTTCCTCTACTAAAGAGTCTATAGGTGACAAAAAGGATTTGGGAGCCTTTTCATATTTTGAGTTTTTGGGAATTTCAGCCATTCCCTCCTCTCCACGTGCTCCCATAGGAAAGATAAAAACTCACTGGAGCCTTGTCGCCTCCTGCCAAGAAAGATACCGTGATAATTAAGAAGCCAGAGAAAGTGTCCAAGGCTTTAGAGAAAGAGAAAGTTCCTCAGGTCATCATTTCTGAGGAAATAACTACTGATGTTTCTCAATTTAAGATGTTAAAGAGAGGATTGCCCGAGAAACAAGATGAAAAAAGTTTTGCTGCTGACTAGGAGTTGGTCGAGAAGATCTAAGAATACTTGACTGCTGTTGAGTCATCTGCTATTTCTATCCATCCCTATGTTGCTAGGAAATTAATTAAGACTGGAACCCGTGCTACTGACATAGATACTCTTGCCCTCTCCTAAGATTGAAGTTGGTAGAGAATGCTTGACAAAATTTGGCAAAAGTAATCACTTATTCTTTATTAGTTACCTCTTGATACCTCTTTCTTCTTGACATTCCTTATAATTATTATTTTTATGCAGTTTTTAGGAAATTTTAAATAGACTCTTGAGAAGGACGAGCAAGTCCATTCTTCTGGTGGAGAAATTGAAAAGGCCCTTGAGGGTTTGAGGAAGTATATTGAGGCTTCAAAGAAATTGTTGGAGTCCAAGAAAAAGGCTTGGGATGAGGAGATACAAAAGGCCATAAATAGAGCCACTCTTGTTGAGGGAATGTTGGTTACTGCATAGACCAGTTTGATAGCTACTCAAGATAAATTGGCTATAGTTGAGGCCAATTTACTGTCTGCTAAAAAAAATGTCACGTCAACCGTGAGAAATTAGTTGCAAGTGAGGGTCTCTAGAAAGCTGCCAAGGAGAGAGATACTGGTTTTTCCTCTAAGTTGGCCGCTAAGATGGCAAAAAATAAGAATCTCAAAGAAGACTCGTTCAACAAGGGCTGGGATAAGGCATTTATGGCAGCCTCCAGTCAGATAGAGTTTGCGAGAAAGAATTCCTTTAAGTATGGTTGGTTGGAGGCACTTAAGGAGGTGGGCATCCCAATAAAGTCCTAGCTATTTTTCGAGGCATGATCTAGGTTCTCCTCCCAACTTAGGGGAATAATTTGATGATGAGTAAATATATGGGGAATCTTCCTTTCATCCTAATGGGTCTACTTTGAAGACCATTGATGAAGTTGCCCCTCCTGTCGACCAGCCTTCTGGAAGCAGTTCCCAGGATAAGGAGAAGGTTTAACTCCTTATTCTTTTTCTTTTCATGTTTCTTTACTATGTAATAGGTCCATGATAAGTTGTAACACCTTTTTAATTATCAGTGAAATCATTTGAAGTGTCGTGCAATATGCTTTGTAATTATACTTCTTTCTTCTCTTCTTGTTTGGTTGAATGAATTCTCATATTTATCTTATAGTTGCTCAGTAATTATACATGCATACTTACATTTACAAATTTCAGTTTGATGCTAAGAAACAGGCTATAGTTCCGTTGAATCCGACCTACTCAGGCGGAGTAAAGACCTCTTAGAAGTAGGCCATGTTAATTCATCCGAAGAAGACTTGATCAGAATACTTGGTCTAAATGTGTATGAGCAAGATAAATAAGCCTATATGCATGTCTATACTTTGCTGAGTAGGGTTATGGAAAATAATACTACTTATTACGAGATGATTGTAGTTTTGCATGAAGATCATAATGAAAGCAAATCTTTATTGCATGCCGACTATGAGTCCAAGTACAAGGCAGTGAGTGAAGTCTGGGGTTTTGAGAAGAAGCTGAAAAAATATGCTTCTGTGTATAGGGGAAAAGAATTCTTATTGAGGTGTGAAATTGATGAAGCCAGGGATATTGCCAAGCTCTTAGAGGAAGAGAATAATAAAATTCGTAAGGAATTAGATACCTTAAAATAATCTTTTGTCAATGGTACCGATGAAGGTGCCTCTTTTTTGTAGAATCAAAATGCCAGGCTGATGGAGAAACTTGAAACTTTGAAGAAATCCAAACCTGGGAAAACTTCAAGACGGTAAAGGATGAACCGACAACTAGTGATGAGGAAAGGACTCAGAAAACATTGATCGACCAAGTTACCTAGTTGAAAGCTAAAAGTCAAGCTATTGCTGAATTGTCTCTAAAATTGAAAGCTAAGCCATTGCTGACCAATCTGTACAGTTAAAGGTGAAGGATGATTTTTTAAAGAAACTTCAACATCAAGTTGAAAGGTTAACCTTTCAATTTCATAAATAACCCAGAGAGATGTGGATGGAAGGTTACAACGAAGCTCTAGGCCATGTAGATGATCACCTTGCTCAGACCCATCGTGAAGGCTATAAATGGGGATGGACAAACAACCCGACCTTGCTAAAATATGATCGTAATAGCCAATTGTGGTATTGGAACGAGCCCAGTCTATTATATTGTGATAATCTTCCCTTCAAGTTGGATACCTTATGGATTCCCGTTAATGCTATTCCCCAGTGCATGATCATTACATACTTGGGAGACTATGGTTTACATGATGTTCATGAGATATTTCATCCTCCTCATCTGATCAATGTGCCGAGCAAAAGAAATAGAAGAATGTTAAGAGATTTTAACTTTATTATTTCTCCCTATACTTTGGATGACCCTCCTACTGGAATAAAGAGAGTGCAACCATCTCAACCGACTTCCAAGGCTCAAGGAAAACGTCATATTGAATAGCTCATCTATTTTTGTGTTATTCATTTGAATGTAATACAATTTATATAAATGACAATCCATAATTATATGTTGTTAACTCCTGATTATTTACTCAAGTAGTCAACCTATGATTGTAATACCACTAATTCTACTGATACACTTAGATATATTGATCTAAGTTTAGCATTAATTATGAGTAGTTGTGATTATAATTCCATAGATTCTACTAATGCAACTAGATATATTGATCCATGTTTAGCATTAGTTATTAGTGGTAACCAAGTGTATGAGGAAAATATGTTTGTATTCAATGACAAGTAACATTTGCATGTCTTCCTGCATTTAACTTAGTTGGGTAAAACTTATTTATAACTATTTTAATTGTATACGAAGTTTTACATACTTCTTGTTCTTAACTTGTCAAAGACAAAGTTATACATGAAGTAAATTAATAGTGTCAACTATGTGTGGGGAATGTATCCCTATTTAAATTGGTTGGAAAGTACTTCTTGTTCATGACTTGTTAATATAAGATCATATGTGAATTAATGATTACTTCTTATTCTTGACTTGTACATACGAAGTCATACATGAAGTAAATGTGTAGTGAAAACTGATTCTGCTTTAAGCTATTGGCGCATCTGGAATTTGATAAATTTAACCTGATTAAGTATCTTCTGCTGATCGACAAATAAATTCAACCTGATTAAGTATGTATGTACTATTGATTGACAAGAGCTGAAGACCAAGAGATATTTTTACTTATAACAAAAGCTAAAGACCAAGAGAGAGTTGTTCTTGGTGGTTTCGGGGGATGTATATCGCTATACTCTGGAAAAAATCAAAAAATATGAAGGTACAGTAATCAAAATTTATTGAAAATTGACAAATAGTTATTTTCAACATAAAGAAATACAACTATTGGAATCCCTTGAATCATTGATAATACTTGTGGAGGTGCTCGACGTTTCAGGGGTTTTTGAACTCTTCCCCTTTCTAAAGTCTCCATCTGATAAGTTCCTAGTCGGATGACTGCTGAAATGCGATATGGGCCATGCCAATTAGCCTCAAGATTGTTATTCTTTTGGATAACTTTCTTAAGGACATAATCGCCGTCTTTGAGGTTAGGGGTCCCTTTTATTATAGAAGCGAGTAGTTCTGTGTTGGTATGCAACATTTCTCAGGGCAACATCTTCTCGGACTTCCTTCAATATATCTAGATTCAGTCGCCGTATTAAGTCACTAGTTGGAGAATCAAAATTCAGCACCCTGTGGGTTGGTAAGCCTATCTCGATGGGAACCATGGCTTTAATCCTAAATATAAGCATGTAAGTTGTCTTCCCAGTTGCTATTCTCAGCGTTATTTTATAAGCCCAAAAAATAGAATGTAATTCATTAATCCAGTTTCCCTTAGCATCATCAAGCCTCTTCTTCAGTCCGTTGAGAAAAGTTCTATTTTTTACTTTTGTTTGACCATTAATTTCAGGGTGACCTAGTGCATAATGGAATTTCTGGATATTAGATTGAACACAATATGTTTTAAACCCATCGTTGTCAAATTGAGTTCCATGATCCATAATTAAGGCATATGGTGGCCTATATATACATATGATGTTCTTCCAAATGAACTGATACACGTTCTCATAAGGCATGCCTACCAATGGCACTTGTCACAGTTTTTCACAAAGGCTTTACAATCTACCCAGGGCCAATAATATCCTTAACTAATAATTCTTTGAAGCAATGACCGGTTAGAGGAATGAGCTCCACAGGAGCCTTCGTGCACTTCTTTGATCAAATCTTCCACCTACATTGGATGAACACATTTTAGCAAGGAGATCGTTAATCCCCTCCTATATAAAACTCCTTCATCCAACACATATGTTGCTACTTTATATTGAAGTTTCTTAGCCTCTTTGGGATCAGGTGGTAGGATTCCATCTTCAATATAGGCTTTGATTGGGTCCATCGAGGAAGGTTCTAAATCTATAGCAATGAAATTGACCATCAAGTTCTTATCAATGCTCTGATTGGCTAGAATCTCTATTGGGATTGTGTGTCTCAGTTCATTCTGGTTGTTGAAGATTACCGTGTAAGTACATCTGCTCGAGCGTTGGCTATTCTGGGGATCCTATTTATTTGTATGGCTGAAAACTTAAAATTAACCTTCATGGTTTCGGCATAGTATCTGGTCATCGATTATACCTTGCCTCCATATAAATGAGGCACTTGATTGACCACTACCTGTGAATCACTATGAGCCATTACTTGCTCGGCGCCTAATGAATGGGCTAAATCCAGTCCAATTATCAAGGATTTATACTCTACCTCATTGTTAGATTCTTTGAACTGAAACATAAGTGCATATTCAACATCAACATTATCAGGAGTATTGAGTATTATACCTTCTCCACTTCTAGTCGCATATGAAGAACCATCAACGTATAAATTCCATAACGGGATATCATTATTGAAGCTTTTTTCAGACATAATTCCATGATGGAATATTTTCTTACTCTCCTCAGCGTATTTCTGAGCCGTTTCTTGAGTTTTGGATGATTCAAGTTGATCAGCGGTAGTTTCAACTTGCATTTGAGCTGAGCTCTCTTCTTTAGAAGTCTGCTCGGTTGATAAGTTTTGTTAGTTGGTGATCTTTGTATAGGTTAACTCGGTAATAAAATTTTCCAAAGATTAGCCTTTCAATGAAGACCTTGGTTCGTAGATACTGTCATATTTTCCTAGCTCTACTACCCAATACATCAATCGACCTGATTTTTCAGGCTTATGGAGTGTTTGCTGAAGAGGTAGATTAGTATACACTACCATAATGTGTGCTTGGAAATAGGGCTTCATACGTCTGGAGGATTCAATGAGTGCTAAGGATAATTTTTTCAAGCGTGGATACCTAATCTCCGCTCCCTTGAATGCTTTGCTGGTGTAGAAAATTGGCTTTTGGATCCCATTATTCAATCTAACCAAGGCTTAGCTAACTGCAGATTCAGAGACCGCCAGGTATAAGTACAATTTATCTCCCTATACTGGTCGGGATAATAAATGTGGACACCCTAGGTACTTCTTCAATTCTTGGAACGCTTCTTCACATTCTGAATTCCACTTAAAAGTCTTTCTCAATACCTTGAATAATGGTAAGCATCTATCTGTTTCCTGAGAAATGAATATGTTTAAAACTTCCACTCGTCCAATGAGCCCTTGAACATCTTTCTTACACATTGGCAACATCATTTCTATAAAAGCTTTAATCTTTGCCGGATTAGCTTCAATTCCCCTTTGATTGACTATGAAGCCGAGGAACATTCCCTCTTGGACTTCGAACGCACATTTGGTCGGATTCACCTTTATCTGATGCTTTTCTAGATGATTAAAAGTCTGATCGAGGTCCCTAATATGGTCCAAAGATTTCTTGCTTTTTATCAATATATAATCCATATAAACCTCCATATTTTTGCTTATTTTCTATTCAAATACCTTGCTCATTAACCTCTGATAGGTCACTCCAGCATTTTTCAGCCCAAAGGGCATTACGTTGTAGTATTAAGTTCCTCGGTTAGTGATAAAAATTTTACTTTCCCTATCGTCTGGGTTCATCTTAATCTGGTTGCACCCAGAGTAAGCATCCATGAAGCTTAAGAGCTCATTTCCAGACATAACATCCACAAATTGATCGATTCTAGGCAAAGGAAAATGGTTTTTTGGGCAGGATTTATTTAAATTAGTGAAATCCACGCACATCCTCCACCTATCATTCTTCTTCTTAACCATTAAAAAGTTGGCCAACTAGGATGGATACTTAACATCTTTAATAAATTAAGCTTTTTGAATCTTTTCCACCTCTTCCTAAATAGCTTGATTTTTCTCCGGACGAAAAACCCTGCACCTCTGTTTGATCGGCTTGGCGTCCTTATTGATGTTGAGCTCATAGAAGAGGAAATTGGGATCAATCCCAAGCATATCCTCATGGCTCCATGCAAATACATTTCTCTATTTCCTCAGAAACATAATCAGTTCCTATTTAAGGAGTGGATCCAGTGTTGAGCCGATCTGCATAGTCCTCTCTGGCTTGTCATCGTCCAAGACAATGCTTTCAGTAGATTCTACAATCCATACCTTGACTAATTATGTCTCATCTCGGGGATCTAATGTTTCAACTTCAGAGTCATTGGCTTAGTAGTATCTTCCTGATAAGTGGTGGTTTTTTTCTTCAATTCAATCAAGTCTTTTTATTTGGCTGAGGAATAACAACACTCTCTGACTACCTTTTGGTCTTCTTTCACCACTCCTACCCCAAAGTGAGTTGTTAACTTCAAACATTGATGGAATGTTTGTGACACCCCGCCTAATTAAATATCGGGTGATCAGTCCTTTATTAAATTAACTCAAAGTGTCCGGTTGGTTCATTCTTAGCATCACTGTCGAAAAACAATTTTCTTTATTAATCACCTAATAAATAATTAAGCTAAGTGTGGTGACAATTATTGTGCAACACAAATAAATAAGAAAAAAGCATTCACCAAGTAAGAACAAGGAATATAAAATGACAATCACACAACAAAGGATGTACGTGGTTCAGCAAAGATGTGCCTACGTCCACGGTGGTGCAGTCGATATTATTTCTATATACTCCGGAGAGTAATTACAGACACTACACCAAAACTGGCGATTGGCCACGGCCAAAATCCCTGACCAAAGTTGTGGGTCGCGGACTTGGTTCGTGACCATTTCGAGCGTGACCATTTTCGTGGGTCGCGGCCCAAGTCCGTGACCAAAAAATGGTCACGGTCGAGAGGGGTCACGGCAGATGGTCGCGGACTTAGGCCGTGACCCATGTCGTGATGGGTCGCGGCCCTCATCCGTGACCCACAACCGTGACAAATTGGTCATGGCCAAAGTCCGCGACCCACAACCGTGACAAAATTTTTAAAAAAAAATGGTCGCGGCCCTTATCGTCGACCCACAACCGTGACAAATTGGTCGCGGCCAAAGTCCGCGACTCATTACCGTGACAAAAAAATATAAAAAAAATTGGTCGCGGTCCTAATCCGTGACCCACAACCGTAACAAATTGGTCGTGGCCAAAGTTCACGACCCACAACCGTGACAAAAAAAATAAAAACAAATGTTCGCGGCCCAAGTCCGTGAACCACAACCGTGACGAAAAAAATGGTTGCGGACTTTGGCCGCGACCATTTTTATGCGTGACGAAAAAATAAAAATGATCATGGATAAAGTCCATGACCATATTTAATTATAATTTTAAAAAAATGTATTTTTTTGGTCCAATCCTAAAACAGGGGGTCCTGTGAGTGCACCATCAGTTGCTACGTGTAACGTTTGACGCGTACGAGGTTTTACAAATATTTATTACTGGCAAAACAATAAAAAAAATCATAAATTGCGAATCGAAAACGTTGTTAATAAACAAATATATATACAAACTTATAAATATTACACGTCTTAATAATTCACAAACCCCAAAAAAAATTGGACAGAGTTTTCTCTATTTTCTTGACATTCCAAAACCTGTAAATGTAAAACCTTCTTATTATAAAGCCTGCACGGCCATAAAATTCAACAATCAAATTATAAAAGCTTGCACGGCTATAAAACTAAACAATAAAAGCCCGCATGACTGACAAAATCCTGATTGTCCACAACATATAAACAATCTTCATGCTGTAGAACATTGCCTCCTTCGTCTGATCTGCATGCAAAAATCCTACAAATGATAGGATACAAAAAAAAATATCAGTAACCAAGTAGTTTTACAAAAAATTTAATCAAGCTGAAAAATTGCATATATGATTTAAAATTATCAGTAACAAAGTAGAAATATACAAATTATCGTCGTATTCTCAAACCGGGAGTCCCGCGGCGGTGGGGTCAGTTCCTATGAGTTACATTGGTCCCGCGGGAGGGGTCGGCACCACCCACGGCGCCGTTTGGGGACTGTTTTGGATTTTCACCCTCTAACACCATGTTTTTAAGCCTAAGCCTAGAAATATGCAAATTACCGTCGTATTCTCAATTCGGAAGTCCCGTGACTGCGTGGTCAGTTCCTACGAGTTACATTGGTCTCGTGGAAGGTGATGGTGCCACCCACGGGGCCGTTCGGGGGTTGTTTTGAGTTTTCACCCTCTAACGCCATATTTTTAAGTGTAAGTCTAGAAATATGCAAATTATCATCGTATTCTCAAACTGGGAGACCCGCGGCTGCAGGGATCAGTTCCTACGAGTTACGGTGGTCCCGTGGGAGGTGTTGGTGCCACCCACGTGGCCGTTTGGGGGCTATTTCGAGTTTTCACCTTTTAACGCCATGTTTTGCTTAAGTCTAGAAATACGCAAATTACCGTCGTATTCTCAAACCGGGAGACCCTCGGCTGCGGGGTCAGTTCCTACGAGTTACATTGGTCCCGTGGGTGGTGGGGGTGCCACCCACAGGGCCGTTCGGGGCTGTTTCGAGTTTTCACCCTCTAACGCCATGTTTTTAAGCCTAAATCTAGAAATACAAAAATTATCGTCGTATTCTCAAACCGGGAGTCTCGCAGTTGTGCGGTAAGTTCCTACGAGTTACAATGGTCCCGTGGGAGGTGTTGGTTCCACCCACGAGGCAGTTCGTGGGTTGTTTCGAGTTTTCACCCTCTAACGCCATGTTTTTAAGCCTAAGTCTCGAAATATGCAAATTATCATCGTATTCTCAAACCGGGAGACCCGCGGCTGCGGGGTCAGTTCCTACGAGTTATATTGGTCCCGTGGGAGGCGTTGGTGCCACCCATGGGGCCGTTCTGGGGCTGTTTCGAGTTTTCACCCTCTAACGCCATGTTTTACTTGAGTCTAGAAATATGCAAATTATCATCGTATTCTCAAACGGGGAGTCTCGCGGTTGCGCAGTAAGTTCCTACGAGTTACATTGGTCCCGTGGGAGGTGTTGGTTCCACCCACGGGGCAGTTCGGGAGTTGTTTCAAGTTTGCACCCTCTAACCCCATGTTTTTAAGCCTAAGTCTAGAAATATGCGAATTATCATCGTATTCTCAAATCGGGAGAACCACAATTGCGGGGTCAGTTCCTACGAGTTACATTGGTCCCGTGGGAGGTGTTGGTGCCACCCACGGGGCCGTTCGGGGGTTATTTCGAGCTTTCACCCTCTAACGCCATGTTTTTAAGCCTAAGTCTAGAAATATATAAATTACTGGCGCATTCTAAACCGCGAAACCCTCGGCTGCGGGGTCAGTTCTTGCGAGTTACATTGGTACCACCCATGGGGTTCGTTCGGGGGCACTTTCGAGTTTTCACCTTCTACAGACATCTTTTAAGCCTAAGTCTAAAATACGCAAATTACCGTCGTATTCTCAAACCGGGAGACCCGCAGCTGCGGGGTCAGTTCCTACGAGTTACGTTGGTCCCGTGGGAGGTGTTGGTCCCACCCATAGGGCCGTTCGGGGGCTGTTTCGAGTTTTCACCTTTTAACGCCATGTTTTTAAGCCTAAGTCTTGAAATATGCAAATTACCGTTGTATTTGCAGACTGTGATACCCGCGGCTGCGGGATCAGTTCCTACGAGTTACCTTGGTCCCGTGGGAGGTATTGGTCCCACCCACGGGACCGTTCGGGGGTTGTTTCTAGTTTTCACCTTTTAATGCCATGTTTTGCTTAAGTCTAAAAATACGCAAATTAACGTCATATTCTCAAACGGGGTCAGTTCCTACGAGTTACATTGGTCCCGTGGTGGTGTTGGTGTCACCCATGGGGCCGTTCGGGGGTGTTTCGACTTTTCACCCTCTAACGCAATGTTTTGCTTAAGTATAGAAATACGTAAATTACCGTCGTATTCTCAAACCGGTAGACCCGCGACTGCGGGGTCAGTTACTACGAGTTACGTTGGTCCCGTGGGTGGTGTTGGTGCTACCCACGGGGCCGTTCGGGGGCTGTTTCGAGTTTTCATATTCTAACGCCATGTTTTTAAGCCTAAGTCTAGAAATACGCAAATTACCGTCGTATTCTCAAACCGGGAGACCCGCGGCCGTGGGGTCAGTTCCTACAAGTTACATTGGTCTCGTGGGAGGTAATGGTGCCACCCACGGGGACGTTCGACAGTTGTTTCGAGTTTTCACCCTCTAACGCCAGTTTTTTAAGCCTAAGTCTAAAAATACGCAAATTATCGTCGTATTCTCAAACCGGGAGACCCGCGAATGCGGGGTCAGTTCCTACGAGCTACATTGATCCCGTGGGAGGTGTTGGTGCCACCCACGGGGCCGTTCGGGGGCTGTTTCGAGCTTTCACCCTCTAACGCCATGTTTTTAAGCCTAAGTATAGAAATAAGCAAATTACCATCCTATTCTCAAACCGGGAGACCCGCGACTGCAGGGTCAGTTCCTACGAGTTACGTTGGTCCCGTGGGAGGTGTTGGTGCCACCCACGGAGCCGTTCGGGGGCTGTTTTGAGTTTTCATCCTCTAACGCAATGTTTTGCTTAAGTATAGAAATTCGTAAATTACCATCTTATTCTCAAATCGGGAGGCCCGCGACTGCGGGGTTAGTTACTACGAGTTACGTTGGTCCCGTGGGTGGTGTTGGTGCCACCCACGGGGCCGTTCGGGGGCTGTTTCGAGTTTTCACCTTCTAATGCTATGTTTTTTAGCCTAAGTCTAGAAATACACAAATTACCGTCATATTCTCAAACCGAGAGACTCGCGGCTGCGGGGTCAGTTTCTACGAGTTACGTTGGTCTCGTGGGAGGTGTTGGTGCCACCCATGGGGTCGTTCGGGGGCAGTTTCGAGTTTTCACCTTCTAACGCAATGTTTTAAGCCTAAGTCTAGAAATATGCAAATTACCGTCGTATTCTCAAACCTGGAGACCCGCGGCTGCGGGGTCAGTTCCTACGAGTTACATTGGTCCCTTGGGTGGTGTTGGTGCCACCCACGGGACCGTTCGGGGGTTGTTTCGAGTTTTCACCCTCTAACGCCATGTTTTAAGCCTAAGTTTAGAAATACGCTAATTACCATCGTATTCTCAAACCAGGGGATCCATGACTGCAGGGTCTGTTCCTACGAGTTAAGTTGGTCCTGTGGGAGGTGTTGGTGACACCCACGGGGCCGTTCGGGGGTTATTTCGAGTTTTCACCTTCTAACGCCATGTTTTTAAGCCTAAGTCTAGATATACGCAAATTACCGTCGTATTCTCAAACCGGGAGACCCGCGGCTGCGGGGTCTGTTCCTACGAGTTACGTTGGTCTCGTGGGAGGTGTTGGTGCCACCCACGGGGTTGTTCGGGGACAGTTTCGAGTTTTCACCTTCTAACGCAATGTTTTAAGCCTAACTCTAGAAATATACGAATTACCATCGTATTCTCAAACCGGGAGACCTGCAGTTGCGGGGTCAGTTTTTACAAGTTATGTTGGTCCCGTAAGAGGTGTTGGTGCCACCCATGGGGCCGTTCGGGGGATGTTTCGAGTTTTCACCTTCTAACATCATGTTTTAAGCCTAAGTCTAGAAATACGCAAATTACCGTCGTATTCTCAAACCGGGAGACCCGTGGCTGCGGGGTCAGTTCCTACGACTTACGTTGGTCCCGTGGAAGGTGTTGGTGACACCCACGGGGCCGTTCGGGGGTTGTTTCGAGTTTTCACCTTCTAACGCCATGTTTTAAGCCTAAGTCTAGAAATACACAAATTATCGTCGTATTCTCAAACCGGGGGACCCATGACTGCAGGGTCAGTTCCTACGAGTTACGTTGGTCCTGTGGGAGGTGTTGGTCCCACCCACGGGGCCGTTCGGGGGCTGTTTGGAGTTTTCACCTTCTAACTCCATGTTTTTAAGCCTAAGTCTAGAAATACGCAAATTACCGTCATATTCTTAAACCGAGAGACCCGAGGGTGCGGGGTCAGTTCCTACGAGTTACGTTGGTCCTGTGGGAGGTGTTGGTCCCACCCACGGGGCCTTTCGGGGGCTGTTTTGAGTTTTCACCCTCTAACGCCATGTTTTTAAGCCTAACTCTAGAAATATGCGAATTACCATCGTATTCTCAAACCGGGAGACCTGCAGCTGCGGGGTCAGTTCCTACGAGTTACGTTGGTCCCGTGAGAGGTGTTGGTCCCACCCACGGGGCCGTTCGGGGGCTGTTTCGAGTTTTCACCTTCTAACGCCATGTTTTAAGCCTAAGTCTAGAAATACGCAAATTACCGTCGTATTCTCAAACTGGGAGACCCGTGGCTGCGGGGTCAGTTCCTACGAGTTACGTTGCTCCCGTGGGAGGTGTTGGTGACACCCACGGGGCCGTTTGGGGGTCGTTTCGAGTTTTCACCTTCTAACGCCATGTTTTAAGCCTAAGTCTAGAAATACGCAAATTACCGTCGTATTCTCACACCAGGGGTCCCGTGACTGCAGGGTCAGTTCGTACGAGTTACGTTGGTCCTGTGGGCAGGTGTTGGTCCCACCCACGGGGCCGTTCGGGGGCTGTTTCGAGTTTTCACCTTCTAACGCCATGTTTTTAGGCCTAAGTCTAGAAATACGCAAATTACCGTCATATTCTCAAACCGAGAGACCCGAGGGTGCGGGGTCAGTTCCTACGAGTTACGTTGATCCCATGGGAGGTGTTGATCCCACCCACGAGGCCTTTCGGGGGCTGTTTCGAGTTTTCACCTTCTAACGCCATGTTTTTAAGCTTAAGTTTAGAAATACACAAATTACCGTCGTATTCTCAAACCGGGAGACCCGCGACTGCGGGGTCATTTCCTACGAGTTACGTTGGTCCCGTGGGAGGTGTTGGTGCCACCCACGGGGCCGTTCGGGGGCTGTTTCGAGTTTTGACCCTCTAACGTCATGTTTGTAAGCCTAAGTTTAGAAATACGCAAATTATCATCGTATTATCAAACCGGGAGTCTCACGGTTGCGCGGTAAGTTCCTACCAGTTACATTGCTCCCTGGGAGGTGTTGGTTCCACCCACGGGGCAGTTCGGGGGTTGTTTCTAGTTTTCAGAGTCTAACGCCATATTTTTAAGCCTATGTCTAGAAATATGCAAATTATCATCGTATTCTCAAACCGGGAGACCCACGGCTGCGGGGTCAGTTCCAACGAGTTACATTGGTCCCGTGGGAGGCGTTGGTGCCACCCACGGGGCCATTCTGGGGCTGTTTCAAGTTTTCACCCTCTAACGCCATGTTTTGCTTGAGTCTAGAAATATGCAAATTATCATCGTATTCTCAAACCGGGAGTCTCGTGGTTGCGCGGTAAGTTACTACGAGTTACATTGATCCCGTGGGAGGTGTTGATTCCACCGACGGGGCAGTTCGGGGTTTGTTTCGAGTTTTCACCCTCTAACGCAATGTTTTGCTTAAGTATAGAAATACGTAAATTACCGTCGTATTCTCAAACCGGTAGACCCGCGACAGCGGGGTCAGTTCCTACGAGTTACGTTGGTCTCGTGGGAGGTGTTGGTGCCACCCACGGGGTCGTTCGGGGGCTGTTTCGAGTTTTCACCTTCTAACGCCATGTTTTTAAGCTTAAGTCTAGAAATACGCAAATTACCGTCGTATTCTAAAACCGGGAGACCCGCGGCTGCGGGGTCAGTTCCTACGAGTTGCGTTGGTCCCGTGGGAGGTGTTGGTCCCGCCCACGGGGCCTTTCGGGGGCTGTTTTGAGTTTTCACCTTCTAACGCCATGTTTTTAAGCTTAAGTATAGAAATACCCAAACTACCGTCGTATTCTCAAACCGGGAGACCCGCGACTGCGGAGATAGTTCCTACGAGTTACATTGGTCCCGTGGGAGGCGTTGGTGCCACCCATGGGGCCGTTCTGCGGCTGTTTCGAGTTTTCACCCTCTAACGCCATGTTTTGCTTGAGTCTAGAAATATGCAAATTATCATCGTATTCTCAAACCGGGAGTCTCGCGATTTCGTAGTAAGTTCCTACGAGTTACATTGGTCCCGTGGGAGGTATTGGTTCCACCCACGGGGCAGTTCGGGGGTTGTTTCAAGTTTTCACCCTCTAACCCCATGTTTTTAAGCCTAAGTTTAGAAATATGCAAATAATCGTCGTATTCTCAAATCGGGAGAACCACGGCTGTGGGGTCACTTCCTACGAGTTACATTGGTCTCGTGGGAGGTGATGGTGCCACCCACGGGGCCGTTCGGCGGTTGTTTCGAGTTTTCACCCTCTAACGCCATGTTTTTAAGCCTAAGTCTAGAAATACGCAAATTACCATCGTATTCTCAAACCGGGAGATCCGCGACTGCGGGGTCAGTTCCTACGAGTTACATTGGTCCCGTGGGAGGTGTTGGTGCCACCCACGGGGCCGTTCGGGGGTTATTTCGAGCTTTCACACTCTAACGCCATGTTTTTAAGCCTAAGTCTAGAAATATATAAATTACTGGCGCATTCTAAACCGCGAGACCCTCGGCTGCGGGGTCAGTTCTTGCGAGTTACATTGGCACCACCCATGGGGTAATTCGGGGGTTGTTTCAAGTTTTCGCAGACTGTGATACCCGCGGCTGCGGGGTCAGTTCCTACGAGTTACCTTGGTCCCGTGGTGGTGTTGGTGCCACCCACGGGGCCGTTCGGGGGCTGTTTCGACTTTTCACCCTCTAACGCCATGTTTTTAAGCCTACGTCTAGAAATACACTAATTATCATCGTATTTTCAAATCGGGAGTCTCGCAGTTGTGCGGTAAGTTCCTACGAGTTACATTGGTCCCGTGGGACGTGTTGGTTCCACCCACGAGGCAGTTCGGGGGTTGTTTCGATTTTTCTCCCTCTAACGCCATGTTTTCAAGCCTAAGTCTAGAAATATGCAAATATCGTAGTATTCTCAAACCGGGAGACCCACGGCTGTGGGGTCAGTTCCTACGAGTTACATTGATCCCGTGGGAGGTGTTGGTGCCACCCACGGGGCCGTTCGGGGGCTGTTTCGAGCTTTCACCCTCTAACGCCATGTTTTTAAGCCTAAGTATAGAAATAAGCAAATTACTATCATATTCTCAAACCGGGAGACCCGCGGCTACGAGGTCAGTTCCTACGAGATATGTTGGTCCCGTGGGAGGTGTTGGTGCCACCCACGGGGTCGTTCGGGGGCTGTTTCGAGTTTTCACCCTCTAACACCATGTTTTTAAGCCTAACTCTAGAAATATGCGAATTACCATCGTAATCTCAAACCGGGAGACCTGCAGCTGCGGGGTCAGTTCCTACGAGTTACGTTGGTCCCGTGGGAGGTGTTGGTGACACCCACGGGGACGTTCGGGGGTTGTTTTGAGTTTTCACCTTCTAACGCCATGTTTTAAGCCTAAGTCGAGAAATACGCATATTACCGTCGTATTCTCAAACCGGGGGACCCGTGACTGCAGGGTCAGTTCCTACGAGTTACGTTGGTCCTGTGGGCAGGTGTTGGTCCCACCCACGGGGCCGTTCGGGGGCTGTTTCGAGTTTTCACCTTCTAACGCCATGTTTTTAATCCTAAGTCTAGAAATACGCAAATTACCGTCATATTCTCAAACCGAGAGACCTGAGGGTGCAGGGTCAGTTCCTACGAGTTACGTTGGTCCCGTGGGAGGTGTTGGTCCCACCCACGAGGCCTTTCGGGGCTATTTCGAGTTTTCACCTTCTAACGCCATGTTTTTAAACTTAAGTTTAGAAATACACAAATTACCGTCGTATTCTCAAACCGGGAGACCCGCGACTGCGGGGTCATTTCCTACGAGTTACGTTGGTCCCGTGGGAGGTGTTGGTGCCACCCACGGGGCCGTTCGGGGGCTGTTTCGAGTTTTGACCCTCTAACGTCATGTTTGTAAGCCTAAGTTTAGAAATACGCAAATTATCATCGTATTCTCAAACCGGGAGTCTCACGGTTGCGCGGTAAGTTCCTACCAGTTACATTGCTCCCGTGGGAGGTGTTGGTTCCACCCACGGGGCAGTTCGGGGGTTGTTTCTAGTTTTCAGCCTCTAACGCCATATTTTTAAGCCTATGTCTAAAAATATGCAAATTATCATCGTATTCTCAAATCGGGAGACCCACGGCTGCGGGGTCAGTTCCAACGAGTTACATTGGTCCCGTGGGAGGCGTTGGTGCCACCCTCGTGGCCATTCTGGGGCTGTTTCAAGTTTTCACCCTCTAACGCCATGTTTTGCTTGAGTCTAGAAATATGCAAATTATCATCGTATTCTCAAACCGGGAGTCTCGTGGTTGCGCGGTAAGTTTCTACGAGTTACATTGATCCCGTGGGAGGTGTTGGTTCCACCGACGGGGCAGTTCGGGGTTTGTTTCGAGTTTTCACCCTCTAACGCCATGTTTTTAAGCCTAAGTATAGAAATATACAAATTATCATCGTATTCTCAAACCGGGAGACCCACAACTGTGGGGTCAGTTCCTACGAGTTAGATTGGTCTCGTGGGAGGTGATGGTGCCACCCATGGGGCCGTTCGGTGGTTGTTTTGAATTTTCACCCTCTAACGCCATATTTTTAAGCCTAAGTCTAGAAATACGCAAATTACCATCATATTCTCAAACTGGGAGACTCGCGATAGCGGGGTCAGTAACTACGAGTTACATTGGTCCCATGGGAGGTGTAAGTGCCACCCACGGTGCCGTTCGCGGGCTGTTTCGAGTTTTCACCCTCTAACGCCATGTTTTTAAGCCTAAGTCTATAAATAAGCAAATTACTGTTGTATTCTCAAACCGGGAGACCCGCGACTGCGGGGTCAGTTCCTATGAGTTATGTTGGTCCCGTGGGAGGTGTTGGTGCCACCCACGGGGCCGTTCGGAGGCTGTTTCGAGTTTTTACCCTCTAACGCCATGTTTTTAAGCCTAAATCTAGAAATATGCAAATGATCATCGTATTCTCAAACCGGGAGACCCGCGGCTACGGGGTCAGTTCCTACGAGTTACATTGGTCCCGTGGGAGGCGTTGGTGCCACCCATGGGGCCGTTCTGCGGCTGTTTCGAGTTTTCACCCTCTAACGCCATGTTTTGCTTGAGTCTAGAAATATGCAAATTATCATCGTATTCTCAAACCGGGAGTCTCGCGATTTCGTAGTAAGTTCCTACGAGTTACATTGGTCCCGTGGGAGGTGTTGGTTCCACCCACGGGGCAGTTCGGGGGTTGTTTCAAGTTTTCACCCTCTAACCCCATGTTTTTAAGCCTAAGTTTAGAAATATGCAAATTATCATCGTATTCTCAAATCGGGAGAACCACGGCTGTGGGGTCACTTCCTACGAGTTACATTGGTCTCGTGGGAGGTGATGGTGCCACCCACGGGGCCGTTTGGCGGTTGTTTCGAGTTTTCACCCTCTAACGCCATGTTTTTAAGCCTAAGTCTAGAAATACGCAAATTACCATCGTATTCTCAAACCGGGAGATCCGCGACTGCGGGGTCAGTTCCTACGAGTTACATTGGTCCCGTGGGAGGTGTTGGTGCCACCCACGGGGCCGTTCGGGGGTTATTTCGAGCTTTCACACTCTAACGCCATGTTTTTAAGCCTAAGTCTAGAAATATATAAATTACTGGCGCATTCTAAACCGCGAGACCCTCGGCTGCGGGGTCAGTTCTTGCGAGTTACATTGGCACCACCCATGGGGTAATTCGGGGGTTGTTTCAAGTTTTCGCAGACTGTGATACCCGCGGCTGCGGGGTCAGTTCCTACGAGTTACCTTGGTCCCGTGGTGGTGTTGGTGCCACCCACGGGGCCGTTCGGGGGCTGTTTCGACTTTTCACCCTCTAACGCCATGTTTTTAAGCCTACGTCTAGAAATACACTAATTATCATCGTATTTTCAAATCGGGAGTCTCGCAGTTGTGCGGTAAGTTCCTACGAGTTACATTGGTCCCGTGGGACGTGTTGGTTCCACCCACGAGGCAGTTCGGGGGTTGTTTCGATTTTTCTCCCTCTAACGCCATGTTTTCAAGCCTAAGTCTAGAAATATGCAAATATCGTCGTATTCTCAAACCGGGAGACCCACGGCTGTGGGGTCAGTTCCTACGAGTTACATTGATCCCGTGGGAGGTGTTGGTGCCACCCACGGGGCCGTTCGGGGGCTGTTTCAAGCTTTCACCCTCTAACGCCATGTTTTTAAGCCTAAGTATAGAAATAAGCAAATTACTATCATATTCTCAAACCGGGAGACCCGCGGCTACGAGGTCAGTTCCTATGAGATATGTTGGTCCCGTGGGAGGTGTTGGTGCCACCCACGGGGTCGTTCGGGGGCTGTTTCGAGTTTTCACCCTCTAACGCCATGTTTTTAAGCCTAACTCTAGAAATATGCGAATTACCGTCGTAATCTCAAACCGGGAGACCTGCAGCTGCGGGGTCAGTTCCTACGAGTTACGTTGGTCCCGTGGGAGGTGTTGGTGACACCCACGGGGACGTTCGGGGGTTGTTTTGAGTTTTCACCTTCTAACGCCATGTTTTAAGCCTTAGTCGAGAAATACGCATATTACCGTCGTATTCTCAAACCGGGGGACCCGTGACTGCAGGGTCAGTTCCTACGAGTTACGTTGGTCCTGTGGGCAGGTGTTGGTCCCACCCACGGGGCCGTTCGGGGGCTGTTTCGAGTTTTCACCTTCTAACGCCATGTTTTTAATCCTAAGTCTAGAAATACGCAAATTACCGTCATATTCTCAAACCGAGAGACCTGAGGGTGCAGGGTCAGTTCCTACGAGTTACGTTGGTCCCGTGGGAGGTGTTGGTCCCACCCACGAGGCCTTTCGGGGCTATTTCGAGTTTTCACCTTCTAACGCCATGTTTTTAAGCTTAAGTTTAGAAATACACAAATTACCGTCGTATTCTCAAACTGGGAGACCCGCGACTGCGGGGTCAGTTCCTACGAGTTACGTTGGTCCCGTGGGAGGTGTTGGTGCCACCCACGGGGCCGTTCGGAGGCTGTTTCGAGTTTTCACCCTCTAACGTCATGTTTTTAAGCCTAAGTTTAGAAATACACAACTTATCATCGTATTCTCAAACCGGGAGTCTAATGGTTGCACGGTAAGTTCCTACCAGTTACATTGGTCCCGTGGGAGGTGTTGGTTCCACCCACGGGGCAGTTCGGAGGTTGTTTCGAGTTTTCACCCTCTAACGCCATGTTTTTAAGCCTATGTCTAGAAATATACAAATTATCATCGTATTCTCAAACCGGGAGACCCACGACTGCGGGGTCAGTTCCTACGAGTTACATTGGTTCCGGGGGATGCATTGGTGCCACCCACGGGGCCGTTCTGGGGCTGTTTCGAGTTTTCACCCTCTAACGCCATGTTTTGCTTGAGTCAAGAAATATGCAAATTATCATCATATTCTAAAACCGGGAGTCTCGTGGTTGCGCGGTAAGTTACTACGAGTTACATTGATCCCGTGGGAGGTGTTGGTTCCACCCACGGGGCCGTTCGGGGGCTGTTTTGAGTTTTCACCCTCTAACGCAATGTTTTGCTTAAGTATAGAAATACGTAAATTACCGTCGTATTCTCAAACCGGTAGACCCGCGACTGCGGGGTCAGTTACTACGAGTTACGTTGGTCCCGTGGGTGGTGTTGGTGCTACCCACGGGGCCGTTCGGGGGCTGTTTCGAGTTTTCATATTCTAACGCCATGTTTTTAAGCCTAAGTCTAGAAATACGCAAATTACCGTCGTATTCTCAAATCGGGAGACCCGCGGCTGCGGGGTCAATTCCTACGAGTTACGTTGGTCTCGTGGGAGGTGTTGGTGCCACCCACGGGGTCGTTCGGGGGCTGTTTCGAGTTTTCACCTTCTAACGCCATGTTTTTAAGCTTAAGTCTAGAAATACGCAAATTACCGTCGTATTCTAAAACCGGGAGACCCGCGGCTGCGGGGTCAGTTCCTACGAGTTGCGTTGGTCCCGTGGGAGGTGTTGGTCCCGCCAACGGGGCCTTTCGGGGGCTGTTTTGAGTTTTCACCTTCTAACGCCATGTTTTTAAGCTTAAGTATAGAAATACCCAAACTACCGTCGTATTCTCAAACCGGGAGACCCGCGACTGCGGAGACAGTTCCTACGAGTTACGTTGGTCCCGTGGGAGGTGTTGGTGCCACCCACGGGGCCGTTCGGAGGCTGTTTTGAGTTTTCACCCTCTAACGCAATGTTTTTCTTAAGTATAGATATACTTAAATTACCGTCGTATTCTCAAACTGGGAGACCCGCGGCTGCGGGGTCAGTTCCTACGAGTTACGTTGATCCCGTGGGTGGTGTTAGTGCCACCCAGGGGGCCGTTCGGGGGTTGTTTCGAGTTTTCACCTTCTAACGCCATGTTCTTAAGCCTCAGTCTAGAAATACGCAAATTACCGTCGTATTCTCAAACCGGGAGACCCGCGGCTGCGGGGTCAGTTCCTACGAGTTACGTTGGTCTCGTGGGAGGTGTTGGTGCCACCCACGGAGTCGTTCGGGGGCAGTTTCGAGGTTTCACCTTCTAACGCAATGTTTTAAGCCTAACTCTAGAAATATGCGAATTACCGTCGTATTCTCAAATCGGGAGACCTGCAGCTGCGGGGTCAGTTCCTACGAGTTACGTTGGTCCCGTGAGAGGTGTTGGTGCCACCCACGGGGCCGTTCGGGGGCTATTTCGAGTTTTCACCTTCTAACGCCATGTTTTAAGCCTAAGTCTAGAAATACGCAAATTACCGTCGTATTCTCAAACCGGGAGACCCGTGGCTGCGGGGTCAGTTCCTACGAGTTACGTTGGTCCCGTGGGAGTCGTTGGTGACACCCACGGGGCCGTTCGGGGGCTGTTTTGAGTTTTCACCTTCTAACGCCATGTTTTAAGCCTAAGTCTAGTTTACACAAATTACCGTGGTATTCCCAAATCGGTGGACCCGTGACTGCAGGGTCAGTTCCTACGAGTTATGTTGGACGTGTGGGAGGTGTTGGTCCCACCCAGGGGGCCGTTCGGGGGTTGTTTCGATTTTTCTCCCTCTAACGCCATGTTTTCAAGCCTAAGTCTAGAAATATGCAAATACCGTCATATTCTCGCGATAGCGGGGTCAGTAACTACGAGTTACATTGGTCCCATGGGAGGTGTAAGTGCCACCCACGGTGCCATTCGCGGGCTGTTTCGAGTTTCCACCCTCTAACGCCATGTTTTTAAGCCTAAGTCTATAAATAAGCAAATTACTGTTGTATTCTCAAACCGGGAGACCCGCGACTGCGGGGTCAGTTCCTATGAGTTACGTTGGTCCCGTGGGAGGTGTTAGTGCCACCCACGGGGCCGTTCGGGGGCTGTTTCGAGTTTTTACCCTCTAACGCCATGTTTTTAAGCCTAAATCTAGAAATATGCAAATTATCATCGTATTCTCAAACCGGGAGACCCGCGGCTACGGGGTCAGTTCCTACGAGTTACATTGGTCCCGTGGGAGGCGTTGGTGCCACCCATGGGGCCGTTCTGCGGCTGTTTCGAGTTTTCACCCTCTAACGCCATGTTTTGCTTGAGTCTAGAAATATGCAAATTATCATCGTATTCTCAAACCGGGAGTCTCGCGATTTCGTAGTAAGTTCCTACGAGTTACATTGGTCCCGTGGGAGGTGTTGGTTCCACCCACGGGGCAGTTCGGGTGTTTTTTCAAGTTTTCACCCTCTAACCCCATGTTTTTAAGCCTAAGTTTAGAAATATGCAAATTATCATCGTATTCTCAAATCGGGAGAACCACGGCTGTGGGGTCACTTCCTACGAGTTACATTGGTCTCGTGGGAGGTGATGGTGCCACCCACGGGTCCGTTCGGCGGTTGTTTCGAGTTTTCACCCTCTAACGCCATGGTTTTAAGCCTAAGTCTAGAAATACGCAAATTACCATCGTATTCTCAAACCGGGAGATCCGCGACTGCGGGGTCAGTTCCTACGAGTTACATTGGTCCCGTGGGAGGTGTTGGTGCCACCCACGGGGCCGTTCGGGGGTTATTTCGAGCTTTCACACTCTAATGCCATGTTTTTAAGCCTAAGTCTAGAAATATATAAATTACTGGCGCATTCTAAACCGCGAGACCCTCGGCTGCGGGGTCAGTTCTTGCGAGTTACATTGGCACCACCCATGGGGTCGTTCGGGTATTGTTTCAAGTTTTCACCCTCTACCACCATGTTTTTAAGCCTAAGTCTAGAAATATGCAAATTACTGTCGTATTCTCAAATCGGGGGACCCGCGGTTGCTGGGTCAGTTCGTACGAGTTACGTTGGTCCCGTGGGAGGTGTTGGTGCCACCCACAGTGCCGTTCGGGGGCTGTTTCGAGTTTTCACCTTCAAACGCCATGTTTTAAGCCTAAGTCTAGAAATACGCAAATTACCGTCGTATTATCAAACTGGGAGACCCGCGGCTGCGGGGTCAGTTCCTACGAGTTACGTTGGTCCCGTGGGAGGTGTTAGTGCCACCCACGGGGCCGTTCGGGGGCTGTTTCGAGTTTTCACCTTCTAAAGCCATGTTTTAAGCCTAAGTCTAGAAATATATAAATTACTGGCGCATTCTAAACCGCGAGACCCTCGGCTGCGGGGTCAGTTCTTGCGAGTTACATTGGCACCACCCATGGGGTCGTTCGGGGATTGTTTCAAGTTTTCACCCTCTACCACCATGTTTTTAAGCCTAAGTCTAGAAATATGCAAATTACTGTCGTATTCTCAAATCGGGGGACCGCGGTTGCTGGGTCAGTTCGTACGAGTTACGTTGGTCCCGTGGGAGGTGTTGGTGCCACCCACAGTGCCGTTCGGGGGCTGTTTCGAGTTTTCACCTTCAAACGCCTGGTTTTAAGCCTAAGTCTAGAAATACGCAAATTACCATCGTATTCTCAAACCGGGAGATCCGCGACTGCGGGGTCTGTTCCTACGAGTTACATTGGTCCCGTGGGAGGTGTTGGTGCCACCCACGGGGCCGTTCGGGGGTTATTTCGAGCTTTCACACTCTAACGCCATGTTTTTAAGCCTAAGTCTAGAAATATATAAATTACTGGCGCATTCTAAACCGCGAGACCCTCGGCTGCGGGGTCAGTTCTTGCGAGTTACATTGGCACCACCCATGGGGTCGTTCGGGGATTGTTTCAAGTTTTCACCCTCTACCACCATGTTTTTAAGCCTAAGTCTAGAAATATGCAAATTACTGTCGTATTCTAAAATCGGGGGACCCGCGGTTGCTGGGTCAGTTCGTACGAGTTACGTTGGTCCCGTGGGAGGTGTTGTTGCCACCCACAGTGCCGTTCGGGGGCTGTTTCGAGTTTTCACCTTCAAACGCCATGTTTTAAGCCTAAGTCTAGAAATACGCAAATTACCGTCGTATTATCAAACTGGGAGACCCGCGGCTGCGGGGTCAGTTCCTACGAGTTACGTTGGTCCCGTGGGAGGTGTTAGTGCCACCCACGGGGCCGTTCGGGGGCTGCTTCGAGTTTTCACCTTCTAAAGCCATGTTTTAAGCCTAAGTCTAAAATACGCAAATTACCGTCGTATTCTCAAACCGGGAGACCCGCGGCTGCGGGGTCAGTTCCTACGAGTTACGTTGGTCCCGTGGGAGGTGTTGGTCCCACCCATGGGGTTGTTCCGGGGTTGTTTCGAGTTTTCACCTTTTAACGCCATGTATTTAAGCCTAAGTCTTGAAATACGCAAATTACCATCGTATTCGCAGACTGTGAAACCCGCGGCTGCGGGGTCAGTTCCTACGAGTTACCTTGGTCCCGTGGTGGTGTTGGTGCCACCCACGGGGCTGATTCGACTTTTCACCCTCTAACGCCATGTTTTTAAGCCTACGTCTAGAAATACACTAATTATCATCGTATTTTCAAATCGGGAGTCTCGCAGTTGTGCGGTAAGTTCCTACGAGTTACATTGGTCCCGTGGGACGTGTTGGTTCCACCCACGAGGCAGTTCGGGGGTTGTTTCGACTTTTCTCCCTCTAACGCCATGTTTTCAAGCCTAAGTCTAGAAATATGCAAATATCGTCGTATTCTCAAACCGGGAGACCCACGGCTGTGGGGTCAGTTCCTACGAGTTACATTGATCCCGTGGGAGGTGTTGGTGCCACCCACGGGGCCGTTCGGGGGCTGTTTCGAGCTTTCACCCTCTAACGCCATGTTTTTAAGCCTAAGTATAGAAATAAGCAAATTACTATCATATTCTCAAACCGGGAGACCCGCGGCTACGAGGTCAGTTCCTACGAGATATGTTGGTCCCGTGGGAGGTGTTGGTGCCACCCACGGGGTCGTTCGGGGGCTGTTTCGAGTTTTCACCCTCTAACGCCATGTTTTTAAGCCTAACTCTAGAAATATGCGAATTACCGTCGTAATCTCAAACCGGGAGACCTGCAGCTACGGGGTCAGTTCCTACGAGTTACGTTGGTCCCGTGGGAGGTGTTGGTGACACCCACGGGGACGTTCGGGGGTTGTTTTGAGTTTTCACCTTCTAACGCCATGTTTTAAGCCTAAGTCTAGAAATACGCATATTACCGTCGTATTCTCAAACCGGGGGACCCGTGACTGCAGGGTCAGTTCCTACGAGTTACGTTGGTCCTGTGGGCAGGTGTTGGTCCCACCCACGGGGCCGTTCGGGGGCTGTTTCGAGTTTTCACCTTCTAACGCCATGTTTTTAAGCCTAAGTCTAGAAATACGCAAATTACCGTCATATTCTCAAACCGAGAGACCTGAGGGTGCAGGGTCAGTTCCTACGAGTTACGTTGGTCCCGTGGGAGGTGTTGGTCCCACCCACGAGGCCTTTCGGGGCTATTTTGAGTTTTCACCTTCTAACGCCATGTTTTTAAGCTTAAGTTTAGAAATACACAAATTACCGTCGTATTCTCAAACCGGGAGACCCGCGACTGCGGGGTCAGTTCCTACGAGTTACGTTGGTCCCGTGGGAGGTGTTGGTGCCACCCACGGGGCCGTTCGGAGGCTGTTTCGAGTTTTCACCCTCTAACGTCATGTTTTTAAGCCTAAGTTTAGAAATACGCAACTTATCATCGTATTCTCAAACCGGGAGTCTAATGGTTGCACGGTAAGTTCCTACCAGTTACATTGGTCCCGTGGGAGGTGTTGGTTCCACCCACGGGGCAGTTCGGAGGTTGTTTCGAGTTTTCACCCTCTAACGCCATGTTTTTAAACCTATGTCTAGAAATATACAAATTATCATCGTATTCTCAAACCGGGAGACCCACGACTGCGGGGTCAGTTCCTACGAGTTACATTGGTTCCGGGGGAGGCATTGGTGCCACCCACGGGGCCGTTCTGGGGCTGTTTCGAGTTTTCACCCTCTAACGCCATGTTTTGCTTGAGTCAAGAAATATGCAAATTATCATCATATTCTAAAACCGGGAGTCTCGTGGTTGCGCGGTAAGTTACTACGAGTTACATTGATCCCGTGGGAGGTGTTGGTTCCACCCACGGGGCCGTTCGGGGGCTGTTTTGAGTTTTCACCCTCTAACGCAATGTTTTGCTTAAGTATAGAAATACGTAAATTACCGTCGTATTCTCAAACCGGTAGACCCGCGACTGCGGGGTCAGTTACTACGAGTTACGTTGGTCCCGTGGGTGGTGTTGGTGCTACCCACGGGGCCGTTCGGGGGCTGTTTCGAGTTTTCATATTCTAACGCCATGTTTTTAAGCCTAAGTCTAGAAATACGCAAATTACCGTCGTATTCTCAAATCGGGAGACCCGCGGCTGCGGGGTCAGTTCCTACGAGTTACGTTGGTCTCGTGGGAGGTGTTGGTGCCACCCACGGGGTCGTTCGGGGGCTGTTTCGAGTTTTCACCTTCTAACGCCATGTTTTTAAGCTTAAGTCTAGAAATACGCAAATTACCGTCGTATTCTAAAACCGGGAGACCCGCGGCTGCGGGGTCAGTTCCTACGAGTTGCGTTGGTCCCGTGGGAGGTGTTGGTCCCGCCCACGGGGCCTTTCGGGGGCTGTTTTGAGTTTTAACCTTCTAACGCCATGTTTTTAAGCTTAAGTATAGAAATACCCAAACTACCGTCGTATTCTCAAACCGGGAGACCCGCGACTGCGGAGACAGTTCCTACGAGTTACGTTGGTCCCGTGGGAGGTGTTGGTGCCACCCACGGGGCCGTTCGGGGGCTGTTTTGAGTTTTCACCCTCTAACGCAATGTTTTGCTTAAGTATAGATATACGTAAATTACCGTCGTATTCTCAAACTGGGAGACCCGCGGCTGCGGGGTCAGTTCCTACGAGTTACGTTGATCCCGTGGGTGGTGTTAGTTCCACCCAGGGGGCCGTTCGGGGGTTGTTTCGAGTTTTCACCTTCTAACGCCATGTTCTTAAGCCTCAGTCTAGAAATACGCAAATTACCGTCGTATTCTCAAACCGGGAGACCCGCGGCTGCGGGGTCAGTTCCTACGAGTTACGTTGGTCTCGTGGGAGGTGTTGGTGCCACCCACGGAGTCGTTCGGGGGCAGTTTCGAGGTTTCACCTTCTAACGCAATGTTTTAAGCCTAACTCTAGAAATATGCGAATTACCGTCATATTCTCAAACCGGGAGACCTGCAGCTGCGGGGTCAGTTCCTACGAGTTACGTTGGTCCCGTGAGAGGTGTTGGTGCCACCCACGGGGACGTTCGGGGGCTATTTCGAGTTTTCACCTTCTAACGCCATGTTTTAAGCCTAAGTCTAGAAATACGCAAATTACCATCGTATTCTCAAACCGGGAGACCCGTGGCTGCGGGGTCAGTTCCTACGAGTTACGTTGGTCCCGTGGGAGTCGTTGGTGACACCCACGGGGCCGTTCGGGGGCTGTTTTGAGTTTTCACCTTCTAACGCCATGTTTTAAGCCTAAGTCTAGTTTACACAAATTACCGTGGTATTCCCAAATCGGTGGACCCGTGACTGCAGGGTCAGTTCCTACGAGTTACGTTGGACGTGTGGGAGGTGTTGGTCCCACCCAGGGGGCCGTTCGGGGGCTGTTTCGAGTTTTCACCTTCTAACGCCATGTTTTTAAGCCTAAGTCTAGAAATACGCAAATTACCGTCATATTCTCAAACCGAGAGACCCGAGGGTGCGGGGTCAGTTCCTACGAGTTACGTTAGTCCCGTGGGAGGTGTTGGTCCCACCCACGAGGCCTTTCGGGGGCTGTTTCGAGTTTTTACCCTCTAACGCCATGTTTTTAAGCCTAACCCTAGAAATATGCGAATTACCGTCGTATTCTCAAACCGGGAGACCTGCAGCTGCGGGGTCAGTTCCTACGAGTTACGTTGGTCCCATGAGAGGTGTTGGTGCCACCCACGGGGCCGTTCGGGGGCTGTTTCGAGTTTTCACCTTCTAACGCCATGTTTTAAGCCTAAGTCTAGAAATACGCAAATTACCGTCGTATTCTCAAACCGGGAGACCCGTGGCTGCAGGGTCAATTCCTACGAGTTACGTTGCTCCCGTGGGAGTTGTTGGTGACACCCACGGGGCCGTTCGGGGGTTGTTTCGAGTTTTCACCTTCTAACGCCATGTTTTAAGCCTAAATCTAGAAATACGCAAATTACCGTCGTATTCTCAAACCGGGGGACCCGTGAGTGCAGGGTCAGTTCCTACGAGTTACGTTGGTCCTGTGGGCCGGTGTTGGTCCCACCCACGGGGCCGTTCGGGGGTTGTTTCGATTTTTCACCTTCTAACGCCATGTTTTTAAGCCTAAGTCTAGAAATACGCAATTTACCATCATATTCTCAAACCGGGAGTCTAATGGTTGCACGGTAAGTTCCTACCAGTTACATTGGTCCCGTGGGAGGTGTTGGTTCCACCCACGGGGCAGTTCGGAGGTTGTTTCGAGTTTTCACCCTCTAACGCCATGTTTTTAAACCTATGTCTAGAAATATACAAATTATCATCGTATTCTCAAACCGGGAGACCCACGACTGCGGGGTCAGTTCCTACGAGTTACATTGGTTCCGGGGGAGGCATTGGTCCCACCCACGGGGCCGTTCGGAGGCTGTTTCGAGTTTTCACCCTCTAACGTCATGTTTTTAAGCCTAAGTTTAGAAATACGCAACTTATCATCGTATTCTCAAACCGGGAGTCTAATGGTTGCACGGTAAGTTCCTACCAGTTACATTGGTCCCGTGGGAGGTGTTGGTTCCACCCACGGGGCAGTTCGGAGGTTGTTTCGAGTTTTCACCCTCTAACGCCATGTTTTTAAACCTATGTCTAGAAATATACAAATTATCATCGTATTCTCAAACCGGGAGACCCACGACTGCGGGGTCAGTTCCTACGAGTTACATTGGTTCCGGGGGAGGCATTGGTGCCGCCCACGGGGCCGTTCTGGGGCTGTTTCGAGTTTTCACCCTCTAACGCCATGTTTTGCTTGAGTCAAGAAATATGCAAATTATCATCATATTCTAAAACCGGGAGTCTCGTGGTTGCGCGGTAAGTTACTACGAGTTACATTGATCCCGTGGGAGGTGTTGGTTCCACCCACGGGGCCGTTCGGGGGCTGTTTTGAGTTTTCACCCTCTAACGCAATGTTTTGCTTAAGTATAGAAATACGTAAATTACCGTCGTATTCTCAAACCGGTAGACCCGCGACTGCGGGGTCAGTTACTACGAGTTACGTTGGTCCCGTGGGTGGTGTTGGTGCTACCCACGGGGCCGTTCGGGGGCTGTTTCGAGTTTTCATATTCTAACGCCATGTTTTTAAGCCTAAGTCTAGAAATACGCAAATTACCGTCGTATTCTCAAATCGGGAGACCCGCGGCTGCGGGGTCAGTTCCTACGAGTTACGTTGGTCTCGTGGGAGGTGTTGGTGCCACCCACGGGGTCGTTCGGGGGCTGTTTCGAGTTTTCACCTTCTAACGCCATGTTTTTAAGCTTAAGTCTAGAAATACGCAAATTACCGTCGTATTCTAAAGCCGGGAGACCCGCGGCTGCGGGGTCAGTTCCTACGAGTTGCGTTGGTCCCGTGGGAGGTGTTGGTCCCGCCCACGGGGCCTTTCGGGGGCTGTTTTGAGTTTTAACCTTCTAACGCCATGTTTTTAAGCTTAAGTATAGAAATACCCAAACTACCGTCGTATTCTCAAACCGGGAGACCCGCGACTGCGGAGACAGTTCCTACGAGTTACGTTGGTCCCGTGGGAGGTGTTGGTGCCACCCACGGGGCCGTTCGGGGGCTGTTTTGAGTTTTCACCCTCTAACGCAATGTTTTGCTTAAGTATAGATATACGTAAATTACCGTCGTATTCTCAAACTGGGAGACCCGCGGCTGCGGGGTCAGTTCCTACGAGTTACGTTGATCCCGTGGGTGGTGTTAGTTCCACCCAGGGGGCCGTTCGGGGGTTGTTTCGAGTTTTCACCTTCTAACGCCATGTTCTTAAGCCTCAGTCTAGAAATATGCAAATTACCGTCGTATTCTCAAACCGGGAGACCCGCGGCTGCGGGGTCAGTTCCTACGAGTTACGTTGGTCTCGTGGGAGGTGTTGGTGCCACCCACGGAGTCGTTCGGGGGCAGTTTCGAGGTTTCACCTTCTAACGCAATGTTTTAAGCCTAACTCTAGAAATATGCGAATTACCGTCATATTCTCAAACCGGGAGACCTGCAGCTGCGGGGTCAGTTCCTACGAGTTACGTTGGTCCCGTGAGAGGTGTTGGTGCCACCCACGGGGACGTTCGGGGGCTATTTCGAGTTTTCACCTTCTAACGCCATGTTTTAAGCCTAAGTCTAGAAATACGCAAATTACCATCGTATTCTCAAACCGGGAGACCCGTGGCTGCGGGGTCAGTTCCTACGAGTTACGTTGGTCCCGTGGGAGTCGTTGGTGACACCCACGGGGCCGTTCGGGGGCTGTTTTGAGTTTTCACCTTCTAACGCCATGTTTTAAGCCTAAGTCTAGTTTACACAAATTACCGTGGTATTCCCAAATCGGTGGACCCGTGACTGCAGGGTCAGTTCCTACGAGTTACGTTGGACGTGTGGGAGGTGTTGGTCCCACCCAGGGGGCCGTTCGGGGGCTGTTTCGAGTTTTCACCTTCTAACGCCATGTTTTTAAGCCTAAGTCTAGAAATACGCAAATTACCGTCATATTCTCAAACCGAGAGACCCGAGGGTGCGGGGTCAGTTCCTACGAGTTACGTTAGTCCCGTGGGAGGTGTTGGTCCCACCCACGGGGCCTTTCGGGGGCTGTTTCGAGTTTTTACCCTCTAACGCCATGTTTTTAAGCCTAACCCTAGAAATATGCGAATTACCGTCGTATTCTCAAACCGGGAGACCTGCAGCTGCGGGGTCAGTTCCTACGAGTTACGTTGGTCCCATGAGAGGTGTTGGTGCCACCCACGGGGCCGTTCGGGGGCTGTTTCGAGTTTTCACCTTCTAACGCCATGTTTTAAGCCTAAGTCTAGAAATACGCAAATTACCGTCGTATTCTCAAACCGGGAGACCCGTGGCTGCAGGGTCAATTCCTACGAGTTACGTTGCTCCCGTGGGAGTTGTTGGTGACACCCACGGGGCCGTTCGGGGGTTGTTTCGAGTTTTCACCTTCTAACGCCATGTTTTAAGCCTAAATCTAGAAATACGCAAATTACCGTCGTATTCTCAAACCGGGGGACCCGTGAGTGCAGGGTCAGTTCCTACGAGTTACGTTGGTCCTGTGGGCAGGTGTTGGTCCCACCCACGGGGCCGTTCGGGGGTTGTTTCGATTTTTCACCTTCTAACGCCATGTTTTTAAGCCTAAGTCTAGAAATACGCAATTTACCGTCATATTCTCAAACTGAGAGACCCGAGGGTGCGGGGTCAGTTCCTACGAGTTACGTTAGTCCCGTGGGAGGTGTTGGTCCCACCCACGGGGCCTTTCGGGGGCTGTTTCGAGTTTTCACCCGCTAACGCCATGTTTTTAAGCCTAACTCTAGAAATATGCAAATTACCGTCGTATTCTCAAACCGGGAGACCCGCGACTGCGGGGTCAGTTCCTACAAGTTACGTTGGTCCCGTGGGAGGTGTTGGTGCCACCCACGGGGCCGTTCGGGGGCTTTTTTAAGTTTTCACCCTCTAACGTCATGTTTTTAAGCCTAAGTTTAGAAATACGCAAATTATCATCGTATTCTCAAACCGGGAGTCTCACGGTTGCGCGGTAAGTTCCTACCAGTTACATTGGTCCCGTGGGAGGTGTTGGTTCCACCCACGGGGCAGTTCGGGGGTTGTTTCTAGTTTTCACCCTCTAATGCCATGTTTTTAAGCCTATGTCTAGAAATATACAAATTATCATCGTATTCTCAAACCGGGAGACCCACGGCTGCGGGGTCAGTTCCAACGAGTTACATTGGTCCCGTGGGAGGCGTTGGTGCCACCCACGGGGCCGTTCTGGGGTTGTTTCGAGTTTTCACCCTCTAACTCCATGTTTTGCTTGAGTCTATAAATATGCAAATTATCATCGTATTCTCAAACCGGGAGTCTCACGGTTGCGCGGTAAGTTCCTACCAGTTACATTGGTCCCGTGGGAGGTGTTGGTTCCACCCACGGGGCAGTTCGGGCTTTGTTTCGAGTTTTCACCCTCTAACGCCATGTTTTTTAGCCTAAGTATAGAAATATATAAATTATCATCGTATTCTCAAATCGGGAGACCCACGGCTGTGGGGTCAGTTCCTACGAGTTACATTGGTCTCGTGGGAGGTGATGGTGCCACCCATGGGGCCGTTCGGCGGTTGTTTTGAATTTTCAGCCTCTAACGCCATGTTTTTAAGCCTAAGTCTAGAAATACGCAAATTACCATCCTATTCTCAAACCGGGAGACTCACGACAGCGGGGTCAGTAACTACGAGTTACATTGGTCCCATGGGAGGTGTTGGTGCCACCCACGGGGTCGTTCGGGGGCTGTTTCGAGTTTTCTCCCTCTAACGCCATGTTTTTAAGCCTAAGTCTATAAATAAGCAAATTACTGTTGTATTCTCAAACCGGGAGACCCGCGACTGCGGGGTCACTTCCTACGAGTTACGTTGGTCCCGTGGGAGGTGTTGGTGCCACCCACGGGGCCGTTCGGGGGTTGTTTCGAGTTTTCACCTTCTAACGCCATGTTTTAAGCCTAAGTCTAGAAATATGAAAATTACCGTCGTATTCTCAAATCGGGAGACCCGCGGCTGCGGGGTCAGTTCCTACGAGTTACATTGGTCCCTTGGGTGGTGTTGGTGCCACCCACGGGGCCGTTCGGGGGCTGTTTCGAATTTTCACCCTCTAACGCCATGTTTTAAGCCTAAGTCTAGAAATACGCAAATTACCATCGTATTCTCAAACCGGGGGACCCGTGACTGCAAGGTCAGTTCCTACGAGTTACGTTGGTCCTGTGGGAGGTGTTGGTGACACCCACGGGGCTGTTCGAGGGATGTTTCGAGTTTTCACCTTCTAACGCCATGTTTTAAGCCTAAGTCTAGAAATATGAAAACTACCGTCGTATTCTCAAATCGGGAGACCCGCGGCTGCGGGGTCAGTTCCTACGAGTTACATTGGTCCCTTGGGTGGTGTTGGTGCCACCCACGGGGCCGTTCGGGGGCTGTTTCGAATTTTCACCCTCTAACGCCATGTTTTAAGCCTAAGTCTAGAAATACGCAAATTACCATCGTATTCTCAAACCGGGGGACCCGTGACTGCAAGGTCAGTTCCTACGAGTTACGTTGGTCCTGTGGGAGGTGTTGGTGACACCCACGGGGCTGTTCGGGGGTTATTTTGAGTTTTGACCTTCTAACGCCATGTTTTAAGCCTAAGTCTAAAAATACGCAAATTACCGTCGTATTCTCAAACTGGGAGACCCGCGGTTGCGGGGTCAGTTCCTACGAGTTACGTTGGTCCCGTGGGAGGTGTTGGTTCCACCCAAGGGGCAGTTCAGGGGTTGTTTCGAGTTTTCACCCTCTAACGCCATGTTTTTAAGCCTATGTCTAGAAATAGGCATATTATCATCGTATTCTCAAACCGGGAGACCCACGGCTGCGGGGTCAGTTCCTACGAGTTACATTAGTCCCGTGGGAGGCATTGGTGCCACCTACAGAGCCGTTCTGGGGCTGTTTCGAGTTTTCACCCTCTAACGCCATGTTTTGCTTGAGTCTAGAAATATGCAAATTATCATCGTATTCTCAAACCGGGAGTCTCGTGGTTGCGCGGTAAGTTACTACGAGTTACATTGATCCCGTGGGAGGTGTTGGTTCCACCGACGTGGCAGTTCGGGGTTTGTTTCGAGTTTTCACCCTCTAACGCCATATTTTTAAGCCTAAGTATAGAAATATGGAAATTATCATCGTATTCTCAAACCGGGAGACCCACGGCTGTGGGGTCAGTTCCTACGAGTTACATTGGTCTCGTGGGAGGTGATGGTGCCACCCATGGGGCCGTTTAGCGGTTGTTTCGAGTTTTCACCCTCTAACGCCATATTTTTAAGCCTAAGTCTAGAAATATTCAAATTACCGTCGTATTCTCAAACCGGGAGACCCGCGACTGCGGGGTCAGTTCCTACGAGTTACATTGGTCCCGTGGGAGGTTTGGTACCACCCACGGGGCCGTTCCGGGGTTCTTTCGAGATTTCACACTCTAACGCCATGTTTTTAAGCCTAAGTCTAGAAATATATAAATTACTGGCGTATTCTAAATCGGGAGACCCTCAGTTGCGGGGTCAGTTCTTACGAGTTACATTGGTCCCGTGGGAGGTGTTGGTACCACCCATGGGGTCGTTCGGGGGTTGTTTCAAGTTTAACACTCTACCTCCATCTTTTTAAGCCTAAGTCTATAAATACGCAAATTACCGTCGTATTCTCAAACCGAGAGACCCGCAGTTGCGGGGTCAATTCCTACGAGTTACGTTGGTCCCGAGGGAGGTGTTGGTGCCACCCACGGGGTCGTTCGAGGGCTGTTTCGAGTTTTCACCTTCCAACGCCATGTTTTAAGCCTAAGTCTAGAAATACGCAAATTACCATCGTATTCTCAAACCGGGAGACCCGCGGCTGCGGGGTCAGTTCCTACGAGTTACGTTGGTCCCGTGGGAGGTGTTGGTCCTCCCACGGGGCCGTTCGGGGGCTGTTTTGAGTTTTCACCTTCTAACGCCATGTTTTTAAGCCTAAGTCTAGAAATACGCAAATTACCATCATATTCTCAAACCGAGAGACCCACGACTGCGGGGTCAGTTCCTACGAGTTACGTTGGTCCCGAGGGAGGTGTTGGTGCCACCCAAAGGGCCGTTCGAGGGCTGTTTCGAGTTTTCACCTTCTAACGCCATGTTTTAAGCCTAAGTCTATAAATACGTAAATTACCGTCGTATTCTCAAACTCGGAGACCCGCTGCTGCGGGGTGAGTTCTTACGAGTTACGTTGGTCCCATGGGAGGTGTTGGTCCCACCCACGGGGCCGTTCGGGGGCTATTTCGAGTCTTCACCTTCTAACACCATGTTTTTAAGCCTAAGTCTAGAAATATGCAAATTACCATCGTATTCTCAAACCGGGAGAACCGTGGCTGCGGGGTCAGTTCCTACAAGTTATGTTGGTCCCGTGGGAGGTGTTGGTGCCACCCATGAAGCCGTTCGGGGGCTATTTCGAGTTTTCACCCTCTAACGTCATTTTTTAAGCGTAAGTCCAGATATACGCAAATTACCGTAGTACTCTCAAACCGGGAGATCCGCGGCTGCGGGGTCAGTTCTTACGAGTTACGTTGGTCCCGTGGGAGGTGTTGGTGCCACCCACGGGTTCGTTCGGGGGTTGTTTCGAGTTTTTACCTTTTAACGCCATGTTTTTCTTAAGTCTAAAAATACTCAAATTAATGTCGTATTCTCAAACCGAGAGACCCTCGGCTTTGGGGTCAGTTCCTATCTGTTACATTGGTCCCTTGGGTGGTGTTGGTGCCACCCACGGGGCCGTTCGGGGGTTGTTTCGAGTTTCCACCATCTCACGCCATGTTTTTAAGCCTAAGTCTAGAAATACGCAAATTATCATCGTATTCTCAAACCGGGAGTCTCACGATTGCGCGATAAGTTCCTACGAGTTACATTGGTCCCGTGGGAGGTGTTGGTTCCCCCACGGGGCAGTTCGGGGGTTGTTTTGAGTTTTCACCCTCTAACGCCATATTTTTAAGCCTAAGTCTAGAAATATGCAAATTATCATCGTATTCTCAAACCGAGAGACCCACGGCTGTGGGGTCAGTTCCTTCGAGTTACATTGGTCTCGTCGGAGGTGATGGTGCCACCCACGGGGCCGTTCGGCGGTTGTTTCGAGTTTTCACCCTCTAACGCCATGTTTTTAAGCCTAAGTCTATAAATACGCAAATTACCATCGTATTCTCAAACCGAGATACCCGCGACTGCGGGGTTAGTTCCTACGAGTTACATTGGTCCCGTGGGAGGTGTTGGTGCCACCCATGGGGCCGTTCGAGGCCTGTTTCGAGCTTTCACCCTCTAACGCCATGTTTTTAAGCCTAAGTCTAGAAATGAGCAAATTACTATCATATTCTCAAACCGGGAGACCCGCGGCTGCGGGGTCAGTTCCTACGAGTTACGTTGGTCCGGTGGGAGGTGTTGGTGCCACCCACGGGGCTGTTCGGGGGCTGTTTTGAGTTTTCACCCTCTAACACCATGTTTTTAAGCCTAAGTCTAGAAATATGCAAATTACCATCGTAATCTCAAACCGGGAGACCCACAGCTGCGGGGTCAGTTCTTACGAGTTACGTTGGTCCCGTGGGAGGAGCTGGTGCCACCCACGGGGCCGTTCGGGGGATTTTTCGAGTTGTCACCTTTTAACGCCTTATTTTAAGCCTAAGTCTAGAAATTCGCAAATTACTGTCGTATTCTCAAACCGGGAGACCTGCGGCTGCGGGGTCAGTTCCTACGAGTTACGTTGGTCCCGTGGGAGGTGTTGGTCCCACCCACGGGGCCTTTTGGGGGCTGTTTCGAGTTTTCACCTTCTAACGCCATGTTTTTAAGCTTGAGTCTAGAAATACACAAATTACCGTCGTATTCTCAAACCAGGAGACCCGCGGCTGCAGGGTCAGTTCCTACGAGTTACGCTGGTCCCGTGGGAGGTGTTGGTCCCACCCACGGGGCTGTTCGGGGGCTGTTTCGAGTTTTCACCTTCTAACGCCATGTTTTTAAGCCTATGTCTAGAAATATGCAAATTACCGTCGTATTCTCAAATCAGGAGACCCGCGGCTGCGGGGTCAGTTCCTACGAGTTACGTTGGTCCCGTGGGAGGTGTTGGTGCCACCCACGGGGTCGTTCGGGGGCTTTTTTGAGTTGTCACCCTCTAACGTCATGTTTTAAGCCTATGTCTAGAAATATGCAAATTACCGTCGTATTCTCTAATCGGGAGACCCGCGGCTGCAGGGTCAGTTCCTACGAGTTACGCTGGTCCCGTGGGAGGTGTTGGTCCCACCCACGGGGCTGTTCGGGGGCTGTTTCGAGTTTTCACCTTCTAACGCCATGTTTTTAAGCCTATGTCTATAAATACATAAATTACCATAGTACTCTCAAACCGGGAGACTCGTGGCTGCGGGGTCAGTTCCTACGAGTTACGTTGGTCCCGTGGGAGGTGATGGTGCCACCCACAGGGCCGTTCAGGGGCTGTTTCGAGTTTTTACCTTTTAACGCCATATTTTACTTAAGTCTAGAAATACGCAAATTACCGTCGTATTCTCAAACTGGGAGACCCGCGGCTGCGGGGTCAATTCCTTCGAGTTACATTGGTCCCGTGGGTGGTGTTGGTGCCACCCACGGGGCCGTTCGGGGGCTGTTTCGCGTTTTCACCCTCTAACGCCATGTTTTTAAGCCTAAGTCTAGAAATACGCAAATTTTCATCGTATTCTCAAACTAGGAGTCTCGCGGTTGCGCGATAAGTTCCTACGAGTTACAATGGTCCCGTGGGAGGTGTTGGTTCCACCGACGGGGCAGTTCGGGGGTTGTTTCGAGTTTTCACCCTCTAATGCCATATTTTTAAGCCTAAGTCTAGAAATATTCAAATTATCATCGTATTCTCATACCAGGAGACCCACAGCTATGGGGTCAGTTCCTACGAGTTACATTGGTCTCGTGGGAGGTGATGGTGCCACACATGGGGCCGTTCGGTGGTTGTTTCGAGTTTTCAGCATCTAACGCTATGTTTGTAAGACTAAGTCTAGAAATACGCAAATTACCATCGTATTCTCAAACCGAGAGACTCGCGATAGCGGGGTCAGTAACTACGAGTTACATTGGTCCCGTGGGAGGTGTTGGTGCCACCCACGGGGCCGTTCGGGTTTTTTTTCGAGTTTTCACCCTCTAACGCCATGTTTTTAAGCCTAAGTCTAGAAATAAGCAAATTACTGTCATATTCTGAAACCGGTAGACCCGCGGCTGCGGGGTCAGTTCCTACGAGTTACATTTGTCCCGTGGGAGGTGTTGGTGCCACCCACGGGGCCGTTCGGGGGCTGTTTTGAGTTTTCACCCTCTAACGCAATATTTTCCTTAAGTCTAGAAATAAGAAAATTACGGTCGTATTCTCAAATCGGGAGACCCGCGGCTGCGGGGTCAGTTCCTACGAGTTATGTTGGTCCCGTGGGAGGTGTTGGTGCCACCCACGGGGCCGTTCGGGGGCTGTTTCGAGTTTTCACCTTCTAACATCATATTTTAAGCCTATGTCTAGAAATATGCAAATTACCGTCGTATTCTCAAATCGGGAGACCCGCGGATGCGGGGTCAGTTCCTACGAGTTACATTTGTCTCGTGGGAGGTGTTGGTGCCACCCACGGGGCCATTCGGGGGCAATTTCGAGTTTTCACCTTCTAACGAAATGTTTTAAGCCTATGTCTAGAAATAGGTAAATTATCGTTGTATTCTCAAATCGGGAGACTCGCAGCTACGGGGTCAGTTCCTACGAGTTACGTTGGTCTTGTGGGAGGTGTTGGTGACACCCACGGGGCCGTTCGGGGGCGATTTCGAGTTTTCACCTTCTAACGCAATGTTTTAAGCCTAAGTCTAGAAATACCCAAATTACCGTCGTATTCTCAAACCGGGAGACCCGCGGCTGCGGGGTCAGTTCCGACGAGTTACATTGGTCCCATGGATGGTGTTGGTGCCACCCACGGGGCCGTTCGGGGGTTGTTTCGAGCTTTCACACTCTAACGCCATGTTTTTAAGCCTAAGTCTAGAAATATATAAGTTATTGGGGTATTCTAAACCGGGAGACCCTCGGTTGCGGGGACAGTTCTTACGAGTTACATTGGTCCCGTGGGAAGTGTTGGTACCACCCATGGAGTCGTTCGGGGATTGTTTCAAGTTTTCACCCTCCACCACCATGTTTTTAAGCCTAAGTCTAGAAATACGCAAATTACCATCGTATTCTCAAACCAAGAGACCCGCGGCTGCGGGGTCAGTTCCTACGAGTTACGTTGGTTCCGTAGGAGGTGTTGGTGCCACCCACGAGGCCGTTCAAGGGCTGTTTCGAGTTTTCACCTTCTAACGCCATGTTTTAAGCCTAAGTCTAAAAATACGCAAATTACCGTCGTATTCTCAAACCGAGAGACCCGCGGCTGCGGGGTCAGTTGTTACGAGTTACGTTGGTCCCGTGGGAGGTGTTGGTCCCACCCACGGGGCTGTTCGGGGGCTATTTTGAGTTTGAACCTTCTAACGCCATGTTTTTAAGCCTAAGCCTAGAAATACACAAATTACCGTCGTATTCTCAAACCGAGACACCTACGGCTGCGGGGTCAGTTCTTACGAGTTACGTTGGTCCCGAGGGAGGTGTTGGTGCCACCCACGACGCCGTTCGAGGGCTGTTTCGAGTTTTCACCTTCTAACGCCATGTTTTAAGCCTAAGTCTAAAAATACGCAAATTACCATCGTATTCTCAAACCGGGAGACCCGCGGCAACGGTGTCAATTTCTACGAGTTACGTTGGTCCCATGGGAGGTGTTGGTCCCACCCACGGGGCCGTTCGGGGGCGGTTTCGAGTTTTCACTTTCTAACGCCATGTTTTTAAGCCTAAGTCTAGAAATACGCAAATTACCATCGTATTCTGAAATCGGCAGACCCGCGACTGCGGGGTCAGTTCCTACGAGTTACGTTGGTCCTGTGCGAGGTGTTGGTCCCAACCACGAGTCCGTTCGGTGGCTGTTTCGAGTTTTCACCCTCTAACGTCATGTTTTTAAGCGTAAGTCTAGAAATACGCAAATTATCGTAGTACTCTCAAACCGGGAGACCCGCGGCTACGAGGTCAGTCCCTACGAGTTACGTTGGTCCCGTGGGAGGTGTTGGTGCCACCCATGGGGCCGTTCGGGGCATGTTTCGAGCTTTCACTCTCTAACGCCATGTTTTTAAGCCTAAGTCTAGAAATAAGAAAATTACAATCGTATTCTCAAACCAGGAGACCCGCGGCTGCGAGGTCAGTTCCCACGAGTTACGTTGGTCCCGTGGGAGGTGTTGGTGCCACCCACGGGGCTGTTTCGAGTTTTCACCCTCTAACGCCATGTTTTTAAGCCTAAGTCTAGAAATATACAAATTATCGTAATATTCTCAAATCGGGAGACCCGCAGCTCCGGGGTCAGTTCCTACAAGTTACGTTGGTCCCGTGGGAGGTGTTGGTGCCACCTACGGGTCCATTCGGGGGCTATTTTGAGTTTTCACCTTCTAATGCCATGTTTTAAGCCTAAGTCTAGAAATACGTAAATTACCGTCGTATTCTCAAACCGGGAGACCCGCGGCTGCGGGGTCAGTTCCTACGAGTTACGTTGGTCCCGTGGGAGGTGTTGGTGCCACCCACGGGCCGTTCGAGGGCTGTTTTGAGTTTTCACCTTCTAATGCCATGTTTTAAGCCTAAGTCTAGAAATACACAAATTATCGTTGTATTCTCAAACCGGGAGTCTCGCAGTTGTGCGGTAAGTTCCTACGAGTTACATTGGTCCCGTGGGAGGTGTTGGTTCCACCCACGGGGCAATTCGGGGGTTGTTTCGAGTTTTCACCCTCTAACGCCAAGTTTTTAAGCCTAAGTCTAGAAATATGCAAATTATCATCGTATTCTCAAATCAGGAGACCCACGGCTGTCGGGTCAGTTCCTACGAGTTACATTGGTCTCGTGGGAGGTGATGGCGCCACCCACCGGACCGTTCAGCGGTTGTTTCGAGTTTTCACCCTCTAACGTCATGTTTTTAAGCCTAAGCCTGGAAATACGCAAATTACCGTCGTATTCTCAAACCGGGTGACCCACGACTGCGGGGTCAGTTCCTACGAGTTACATTGGTCCCGTGGGAGGTGTTGGTGCCACCCACGGGGCCGTTCGGGGGTTGTTTCGAGCTTTCACACTCTAACGCCATGTTTTTAAGCCTAAGTCTAGAAATATATAATTTATTGGCGTATTCTAAACCGGGAGACCCTCGGTTGCGGGGTCAGTTCTTACGAGTTACATTGGTCCCATGGGAGGTGTTGGTACCACCCATGGGGTCGTTCGGGGGTTGTTTCAAGTTTTCACCCTCTACCGCCATGTTTTTACGCCTAAGTTTAGAAATACGCAAATTACGGTCGTATTCTCAAACCGAGAGACCCGCGGCTGCGGGGTCAGTTCTTACGAGTTACGTTGGTCCCGAGGGAGGTGTTGGTGCCACCCACGATGCCGTTCGAGGGCTGTTTTGAGTTTTCACCTTCTAACGCCATGTTTTCAGTCTAAGTCTAGAAATACGCAAATTACCATCGTATTCTCAAACTGGGAGACCCGCGACTGCGGGGTCAGTTCCTACGAGTTACGTTGGTCCCATGGGAGGTGTTGGTCCCACCCACGGGGCCGTTCGGGGGCTGTTTCGAGTTTTCACCTTCTAACGCCATGTTTTTAAGCCTAAGTCTAGAAATACGCAAATTACCATCGTATTCTCAAATCAGGACACCCGCGGCTGTGGGGTCAGTTCCTACGAGTTATGTTGGTCCCGTGGGAGGTTTTGGTCCCACCCACGAGGCCGTTGGGTGGCTGTTTCCAGTTTTCACCCTCTAACGTCATGTTTTTAAGCGTAAGTCTAGAAATACGCAAATTATCGTAGTACTCTCAAACCGAGAGACCCGCGGCTGCGAGGTTAGTTCCTACGAGTTACGTTGGTCCCGTAGGAGGTGTTGGTGCCACCCATGGGGCCGTTCGGGGGCTATTTCGAGCTTTCACCCTCTAACGCCATGTTTTTAAGCCTAAGTCTAGAAATAAGAAAATTACTATCGTATTCTCAAACCAGGAGACCCGCGGCTGCGGGGTCAGTTCCCACGAGTTACGTTGGTCCCCTGGGAGGTGTTGGTGCCACCCACGAGGCCGTTTCGAGTTTTCACCCTCTAACGCCATGTTTTTAAGCCTAAGTCTAGAAATAGGCAAATTACCGTCGTATTCTCAAATCGGGAGACCCGCAGCTGCAGGGTCAGTTCCTACAAGTTACGTTGGTACCGTGGGAGGTGTTGATGCCACCTACAGGTTCGTTCGGGGGCTGTTTCGAGTTTTCACCTTCTAACGCCATGTTTTAAGCCTAAGTCTAGAAATACGCAAATTACCGTCGTATTCTCAAACCGGGATACCTGCGGCTGCGGGGTCAGTTCCTACGAGTTACGTTGGTCCCGTGGGAGGTGTTGGTGCCACCCACGGGGCCATTCGAGGGTTGTTTCAAGTGTTCACCTTCTAACGCCACGTTTTAAGCCTAAGTCTAGAAATATGCAAATTATTATCACATTCTCAAACCGGGAGACTCGCGGTTGCGGGGTCAGTTCTTACGATTTACGTTGGTCCCGTGGGAGGTTTTGGTGCCACCCACGGGGCCGTTCGGGGGATGTTTCGAGTTTTCACCTTCTAACGCAATGTTTTAAGCCTAAGTCTAGAAATATGCAAATAACCGTCGTATTCTCAAACCGGGAGACCCGCGGCTGCGGGGTCAGTTTCTACGAGTTATATTGGTCCCGTGGGTGGTGTTGGTGCCACCCACGGGGCCGTTCGGGGGCTGTTTCGTGTTTTCACCCTCTAACGCCATATTTTTAAGCCTAAGTCTAGAAATACGCAAATTACCATCGAATTCTCAAATCGCGAGTCTCGTGGTTGCGCGGTAAGTTCCTACGAGTTACATTGGTCCCGTGGGAGGTGTTGGTTCCACCCACGGGGCAGTTGGGGGTTGTTTCGAGTTTTCACCCTCTAACGCCATGTTTTTAAGCCTAAGTCTAGAAATAAATAAATTACTGGCGTATTCTAAATAGGGAGACCCTCGGTTGCGGGGTCAGTTCTTATGAGTTACATTGGTCCCGTGGGAGGTGTTGGTACCACCCATGGGGTCGTTCGGGGGTTGTTTCAAGTTTTCACCCTCTATCGCTATATTTTAAAGCCTAAGTCTAGAAATATGAAAATTACCGTCGTATTCTCAAATTGAGAGACCCGCGGCTGCGGGGTCAGTTCCTACGAGTTACGTTGGTCCCGAGGGTGGTGTTGGTGCCACCCACGGGGCCGTTCGAGGGATGTTTCGAGTTTTCACCTTCTAACGCCATGTTTTAAGCCTAAGTCTAGAAATACACAAATTACCGTCGTATTCTCAAACCGGGAGACCCATGGTTGCGGGGTCAGTTCTTACGATTTACGTTGGTCCCTTGGGCGGTGTTGGTGCCACACACGGGGCCATTCGGGGGCTGTTTCGAGTTTTCATCCTCTAACGCCATGTTTTTAAGCCTAAGTCTAGAAATACGCAAATTATCGTCGTATTCTCAAACCGGGAGTCTCGCGGTTGCGCGGTAAGTTCCTACGAGTTACATTGGTCCCGTGGGAGGTGTTGGTTCCACCAACGGGGCAGTTCGGGGGTTGTTTCGAGTTTTCACCCACTAACGCCATGTTTTTAAGCCTAAGTCTAGAAATATGCAAATTATAATCGTATTCTCAAATCGGGAGACCCACGGCTGTGGGGTCAGTTCCTATGAGTTACATTGGTCTCGTGGGAGGTGATGGCGTCACCCACGGGACCGTTCAGCGGTTGTTTCGAGTTTTCACCCTCTAACGCCATGTTTTTAAGCCTAAGCCTGGAAATACGAATATTACTGTCGTATTCTCAAACCGGGTGACCCGCGACTGCGGGGTCAGTTCCTACGAGTTACATTGGTCCCGTGGGAGGTGTTGGTGCCACCCACGGGGCCGTTCGGGGGTTGTTTCGAGCTTTCACACTCTAACGCCATGTTTTTAAGCCTAAGTCTAGATATATATAAATTATTGGCATATTCTAAACCGGGAGACCCTCGATTGCGGAGTCAGTTCTTACGAGTTACATTGGTCCCGTGGGAGGTGTTGGTACCACCCATGGGGTCGTTGGGGGATTGTTTCAAGTTTTCACCCTCTACCGCCATGTTTTTAAGCCTAAGTCTAAAAATACGCAAATTACCGTCGTATTCTCAAACCAAGAGACCCGCGGCTGCGGGGTCAGTTCCTACGAGTTACGTTGGTTCTGAAGGAGGTGTTGGTGCCACCCACGAGGCCGTTCGAGGGTTGTTTCGAGTTTTCACCTTATAACGCCATGTTTTAAGCCTAAGTCTAGAAATACGCAAATTACCGTCGTATTCTCAAATCGGGAGACCCGCGGCTGCGGGGTCAGTTGTTACGAGTTACGTTGGTCCCGTGGGAGGTGTTGGTCCCACCCACGGGGACGTTCGGGGGCTATTTTGAGTTTTAACCTTCTAACGCCATGTTTTTAAGCCTAAGTCTAGAAATACGCAAATTACCCTCGTATTCTCAAACCGAGAGACCCGCGGCTGTGGCGTCAGTTCTTACGAGTTACATTGGTCCCGAGGGAGGTGTTGGTGCCACCCACGATGCCGTTTGAGGGCTGTTTCGTGTTTTCTCCTTCTAACGCCATGTTTTAAGCCTAAGTCTAGAAATACGCAAATTACCATCGTATTCTCAAACCGGGAGACCCGCGGCTGCGGTGTTAGTTCCTACGAGTTACGTTGGTCCCACGGGAGGTGTTGGTCCCACCCATGGGGCCGTTCGGGGGCTGTTTCGAGTTTTCACTTTCTAACGCCATGTTTTTAAGCCTATTTCTAGAAATACGCAAATTACCATCGTATTCTGAAATCGGGAGACCCGCGGCTGCGGGGTCAGTTCCTACGAGTTACGTTGGTCCCGTGGGAGGTGTTGGTCCCACCCACGAGGCCGTTCGGTGGCTGTTTCGAGTTTTCACCCTCTAAAATCATGTTTTTAAGCGTAAGTCTAGTAATATGCAAATTATCGTAGTACTCTCAAACCGAGAGACCCGCGGCTGCGAGGTCCGTTCCTACGAGATACGTTGGTCCCGTGGGAGGTGTTGGTGCCACCCATGGGGTCGTTTGGGGGCTGTTTCGAGCTTTCACCCACTAACACCATGTTTTTAAGCCTAAGTCTAGAAATAAGAAAATTACTATCGTATTCTCAAACCAGGAGACCCGCGGCTGCGGGGTCAGTTCCCACGAGTTACGTTGGTCCCGTGGGAGGTGTTGGTGCCACCCACGGGGCTGTTTCGAGTTTTCACCCTCCAACGCCATGTTTTTAAGCCTAAGTCTAGTAATATGCAAATTACAGTCATATTCTCAAATCGGGAGACCCGCATCTGCGGGGTCAGTTCCTACAAGTTACGTTGGTCCTGTGGGAGGTGTTGGTGCCACCTACGGGTCCGTTCGAGGGCTGTTTTGAGTTTTCACCTTCTAACGCCATGTTTTAAGCCTAAGTCTAGAAATACGCAAATTACCATCGTATTCTCAAACCGGGAGACCCGCGGCTGCGGAGTCAGTTCCTACGAGTTACGTTGGTCCCGTGGGAGGTGTTGGTGCCACCCACGGGACCGTTCGAGGGCTGTTTCGAGTTTTCACCTTCTAACGCCATGTTTTAAGCCTAAGTATAGAAATACACAAATTATCGTTGTATTCTCAAATCAGGACACCCGCGGCTGTGGGGTCAGTTCCTACGAGTTATGTTGGTCCCGTGGGAGGTTTTGGTCCCACCCACGAGGCCGTTGGGTGGCTGTTTCCAGTTTTCACCCTCTAACGTCATGTTTTTAAGCGTAAGTCTAGAAATACGCAAATTATCGTAGTACTCTCAAACCGAGAGACCCGCGGCTGCGAGGTTAGTTCCTACGAGTTACGTTGGTCCCGTAGGAGGTGTTGGTGCCACCCATGGGGCCGTTCGGGGGCTATTTCGAGCTTTCACCCTCTAACGCCATGTTTTTAAGCCTAAGTCTAGAAATAAGAAAATTACTATCGTATTCTCAAACCAGGAGACCCGCGGCTGCGGGGTCAGTTCCCACGAGTTACGTTGGTCCCCTGGGAGGTGTTGGTGCCACCCACGAGGCCGTTTCGAGTTTTCACCCTCTAACGCCATGTTTTTAAGCCTAAGTCTAGAAATAGGCAAATTACCGTCGTATTCTCAAATCGGGAGACCCGCAGCTGCAGGGTCAGTTCCTACAAGTTACGTTGGTACCGTGGTAGGTGTTGATGCCACCTACAGGTTCGTTCGGGGGCTGTTTCGAGTTTTCACCTTCTAACGCCATGTTTTAAGCCTAAGTCTAGAAATACGCAAATTACCGTCGTATTCTCAAACCGGGATACCTGCGGCTGCGGGGTCAGTTCCTACGAGTTACGTTGGTCCCGTGGGAGGTGTTGGTGCCACCCACGGGGCCATTCGAGGGTTGTTTCAAGTGTTCACCTTCTAACGCCACGTTTTAAGCCTAAGTCTAGAAATATGCAAATTATTATCACATTCTCAAACCGGGAGACTCGCGGTTGCGGGGTCAGTTCTTACGATTTACGTTGGTCCCGTGGGAGGTTTTGGTGCCACCCACGGGGCCGTTCGGGGGATGTTTCGAGTTTTCACCTTCTAACGCAATGTTTTAAGCCTAAGTCTAGAAATATGCAAATAACCGTCGTATTCTCAAACCGGGAGACCCGCGGCTGCGGGGTCAGTTTCTACGAGTTATATTGGTCCCGTGGGTGGTGTTGGTGCCACCCACGGGGCCGTTCGGGGGGCTGTTTCGTGTTTTCACCCTCTAACGCCATATTTTTAAGCCTAAGTCTAGAAATACGCAAATTACCATCGAATTCTCAAATCGCGAGTCTCGTGGTTGCGCGGTAAGTTCCTACGAGTTACATTGGTCCCGTGGGAGGTGTTGGTTCCACCCACGGGGCAGTTGGGGGTTGTTTCGAGTTTTCACCCTCTAACGCCATGTTTTTAAGCCTAAGTCTAGAAATAAATAAATTACTGGCGTATTCTAAATAGGGAGACCCTCGGTTGCGGGGTCAGTTCTTATGAGTTACATTGGTCCCGTGGGAGGTGTTGGTACCACCCATGGGGTCGTTCGGGGGTTGTTTCAAGTTTTCACCCTCTATCGCTATATTTTAAAGCCTAAGTCTAGAAATATGAAAATTACCGTCGTATTCTCAAATTGAGAGACCCGCGGCTGCGGGGTCAGTTCCTACGAGTTACGTTGGTCCCGAGGGTGGTGTTGGTGCCACCCACGGGGCCGTTCGAGGGATGTTTCGAGTTTTCACCTTCTAACGCCATGTTTTAAGCCTAAGTCTAGAAATACACAAATTACCGTCGTATTCTCAAACCGGGAGACCCATGGTTGCGGGGTCAGTTCTTACGATTTACGTTGGTCCCTTGGGCGGTGTTGGTGCCACACACGGGGCCATTCGGGGGCTGTTTCGAGTTTTCATCCTCTAACGCCATGTTTTTAAGCCTAAGTCTAGAAATACGCAAATTATCGTCGTATTCTCAAACCGGGAGTCTCGCGGTTGCGCGGTAAGTTCCTACGAGTTACATTGGTCCCGTGGGAGGTGTTGGTTCCACCAACGGGGCAGTTCGGGGGTTGTTTCGAGTTTTCACCCACTAACGCCATGTTTTTAAGCCTAAGTCTAGAAATATGCAAATTATAATCGTATTCTCAAATCGGGAGACCCACGGCTGTGGGGTCAGTTCCTATGAGTTACATTGGTCTCGTGGGAGGTGATGGCGTCACCCACGGGACCGTTCAGCGGTTGTTTCGAGTTTTCACCCTCTAACGCCATGTTTTTAAGCCTAAGCCTGGAAATACGAATATTACTGTCGTATTCTCAAACCGGGTGACCCGCGACTGCGGGGTCAGTTCCTACGAGTTACATTGGTCCCGTGGGAGGTGTTGGTGCCACCCACGGGGCCGTTCGGGGGTTGTTTCGAGCTTTCACACTCTAACGCCATGTTTTTAAGCCTAAGTCTAGATATATATAAATTATTGGCATATTCTAAACCGGGAGACCCTCGATTGCGGAGTCAGTTCTTACGAGTTACATTGGTCCCGTGGGAGGTGTTGGTACCACCCATGGGGTCGTTGGGGGATTGTTTCAAGTTTTCACCCTCTACCGCCATGTTTTTAAGCCTAAGTCTAAAAATACGCAAATTACCGTCGTATTCTCAAACCAAGAGACCCGCGGCTGCGGGGTCAGTTCCTACGAGTTACGTTGGTTCTGAAGGAGGTGTTGGTGCCACCCACGAGGCCGTTCGAGGGTTGTTTCGAGTTTTCACCTTATAACGCCATGTTTTAAGCCTAAGTCTAGAAATACGCAAATTACCGTCGTATTCTCAAATCGGGAGACCCGCGGCTGCGGGGTCAGTTGTTACGAGTTACGTTGGTCCCGTGGGAGGTGTTGGTCCCACCCACGGGGACGTTCGGGGGCTATTTTGAGTTTTAACCTTCTAACGCCATGTTTTTAAGCCTAAGTCTAGAAATACGCAAATTACCCTCGTATTCTCAAACCGAGAGACCCGCGGCTGTGGCGTCAGTTCTTACGAGTTACATTGGTCCCGAGGGAGGTGTTGGTGCCACCCACGATGCCGTTTGAGGGCTGTTTCGTGTTTTCTCCTTCTAACGCCATGTTTTAAGCCTAAGTCTAGAAATACGCAAATTACCATCGTATTCTCAAACCGGGAGACCCGCGGCTGCGGTGTTAGTTCCTACGAGTTACGTTGGTCCCACGGGAGGTGTTGGTCCCACCCATGGGGCCGTTCGGGGGCTGTTTCGAGTTTTCACTTTCTAACGCCATGTTTTTAAGCCTATTTCTAGAAATACGCAAATTACCATCGTATTCTGAAATCGGGAGACCCGCGGCTGCGGGGTCAGTTCCTACGAGTTACGTTGGTCCCGTGGGAGGTGTTGGTCCCACCCACGAGGCCGTTCGGTGGCTGTTTCGAGTTTTCACCCTCTAAAATCATGTTTTTAAGCGTAAGTCTAGTAATATGCAAATTATCGTAGTACTCTCAAACCGAGAGACCCGCGGCTGCGAGGTCCGTTCCTACGAGATACGTTGGTCCCGTGGGAGGTGTTGGTGCCACCCATGGGGTCGTTTGGGGGCTGTTTCGAGCTTTCACCCACTAACACCATGTTTTTAAGCCTAAGTCTAGAAATAAGAAAATTACTATCGTATTCTCAAACCAGGAGACCCGCGGCTGCGGGGTCAGTTCCCACGAGTTACGTTGGTCCCGTGGGAGGTGTTGGTGCCACCCACGGGGCTGTTTCGAGTTTTCACCCTCCAACGCCATGTTTTTAAGCCTAAGTCTAGTAATATGCAAATTACAGTCATATTCTCAAATCGGGAGACCCGCATCTGCGGGGTCAGTTCCTACAAGTTACGTTGGTCCTGTGGGAGGTGTTGGTGCCACCTACGGGTCCGTTCGAGGGCTGTTTTGAGTTTTCACCTTCTAACGCCATGTTTTAAGCCTAAGTCTAGAAATACGCAAATTACCATCGTATTCTCAAACCGGGAGACCCGCGGCTGCGGAGTCAGTTCCTACGAGTTACGTTGGTCCCGTGGGAGGTGTTGGTGCCACCCACGGGACCGTTCGAGGGCTGTTTCGAGTTTTCACCTTCTAACGCCATGTTTTAAGCCTAAGTATAGAAATACACAAATTATCGTTGTATTCTCAAATCAGGACACCCGCGGCTGTGGGGTCAGTTCCTACGAGTTATGTTGGTCCCGTGGGAGGTTTTGGTCCCACCCACGAGGCCGTTGGGTGGCTGTTTCCAGTTTTCACCCTCTAACGTCATGTTTTTAAGCGTAAGTCTAGAAATACGCAAATTATCGTAGTACTCTCAAACCGAGAGACCCGCGGCTGCGAGGTTAGTTCCTACGAGTTACGTTGGTCCCGTAGGAGGTGTTGGTGCCACCCATGGGGCCGTTCGGGGGCTATTTCGAGCTTTCACCCTCTAACGCCATGTTTTTAAGCCTAAGTCTAGAAATAAGAAAATTACTATCGTATTCTCAAACCAGGAGACCCGCGGCTGCGGGGTCAGTTCCCACGAGTTACGTTGGTCCCCTGGGAGGTGTTGGTGCCACCCACGAGGCCGTTTCGAGTTTTCACCCTCTAACGCCATGTTTTTAAGCCTAAGTCTAGAAATAGGCAAATTACCGTCGTATTCTCAAATCGGGAGACCCGCAGCTGCAGGGTCAGTTCCTACAAGTTACGTTGGTACCGTGGGAGGTGTTGATGCCACCTACAGGTTCGTTCGGGGGCTGTTTCGAGTTTTCACCTTCTAACGCCATGTTTTAAGCCTAAGTCTAGAAATACGCAAATTACCGTCGTATTCTCAAACCGGGATACCTGCGGCTGCGGGGTCAGTTCCTACGAGTTACGTTGGTCCCGTGGGAGGTGTTGGTGCCACCCACGGGGCCATTCGAGGGTTGTTTCAAGTGTTCACCTTCTAACGCCACGTTTTAAGCCTAAGTCTAGAAATATGCAAATTATTATCACATTCTCAAACCGGGAGACTCGCGGTTGCGGGGTCAGTTCTTACGATTTACGTTGGTCCCGTGGGAGGTTTTGGTGCCACCCACGGGGCCGTTCGGGGGATGTTTCGAGTTTTCACCTTCTAACGCAATGTTTTAAGCCTAAGTCTAGAAATATGCAAATAACCGTCGTATTCTCAAACCGGGAGACCCGCGGCTGCGGGGTCAGTTTCTACGAGTTATATTGGTCCCGTGGGTGGTGTTGGTGCCACCCACGGGGCCGTTCGGGGGCTGTTTCGTGTTTTCACCCTCTAACGCCATATTTTTAAGCCTAAGTCTAGAAATACGCAAATTACCATCGAATTCTCAAATCGCGAGTCTCGTGGTTGCGCGGTAAGTTCCTACGAGTTACATTGGTCCCGTGGGAGGTGTTGGTTCCACCCACGGGGCAGTTGGGGGTTGTTTCGAGTTTTCACCCTCTAACGCCATGTTTTTAAGCCTAAGTCTAGAAATAAATAAATTACTGGCGTATTCTAAATGGGGAGACCCTCGGTTGCGGGGTCAGTTCTTATGAGTTACATTGGTCCCGTGGGAGGTGTTGGTACCACCCATGGGGTCGTTCGGGGGTTGTTTCAAGTTTTCACCCTCTATCGCTATATTTTAAAGCCTAAGTCTAGAAATATGAAAATTACCGTCGTATTCTCAAATTGAGAGACCCGCGGCTGCGGGGTCAGTTCCTACGAGTTACGTTGGTCCCGAGGGTGGTGTTGGTGCCACCCACGGGGCCGTTCGAGGGATGTTTCGAGTTTTCACCTTCTAACGCCATGTTTTAAGCCTAAGTCTAGAAATACACAAATTACCGTCGTATTCTCAAACCGGGAGACCCATGGTTGCGGGGTCAGTTCTTACGATTTACGTTGGTCCCTTGGGCGGTGTTGGTGCCACACACGGGGCCATTCGGGGGCTGTTTCGAGTTTTCATCCTCTAACGCCATGTTTTTAAGCCTAAGTCTAGAAATACGCAAATTATCGTCGTATTCTCAAACCGGGAGTCTCGCGGTTGCGCGGTAAGTTCCTACGAGTTACATTGGTCCCGTGGGAGGTGTTGGTTCCACCAACGGGGCAGTTCGGGGGTTGTTTCGAGTTTTCACCCACTAACGCCATGTTTTTAAGCCTAAGTCTAGAAATATGCAAATTATAATCGTATTCTCAAATCGGGAGACCCACGGCTGTGGGGTCAGTTCCTATGAGTTACATTGGTCTCGTGGGAGGTGATGGCGTCACCCACGGGACCGTTCAGCGGTTGTTTCGAGTTTTCACCCTCTAACGCCATGTTTTTAAGCCTAAGCCTGGAAATACGAATATTACTGTCGTATTCTCAAACCGGGTGACCCGCGACTGCGGGGTCAGTTCCTACGAGTTACATTGGTCCCGTGGGAGGTGTTGGTGCCACCCACGGGGCCGTTCGGGGGTTGTTTCGAGCTTTCACACTCTAACGCCATGTTTTTAAGCCTAAGTCTAGATATATATAAATTATTGGCATATTCTAAACCGGGAGACCCTCGATTGCGGAGTCAGTTCTTACGAGTTACATTGGTCCCGTGGGAGGTGTTGGTACCACCCATGGGGTCGTTGGGGGATTGTTTCAAGTTTTCACCCTCTACCGCCATGTTTTTAAGCCTAAGTCTAAAAATACGCAAATTACCGTCGTATTCTCAAACCAAGAGACCCGCGGCTGCGGGGTCAGTTCCTACGAGTTACGTTGGTTCTGAAGGAGGTGTTGGTGCCACCCACGAGGCCGTTCGAGGGTTGTTTCGAGTTTTCACCTTATAACGCCATGTTTTAAGCCTAAGTCTAGAAATACGCAAATTACCGTCGTATTCTCAAATCGGGAGACCCGCGGCTGCGGGGTCAGTTGTTACGAGTTACGTTGGTCCCGTGGGAGGTGTTGGTCCCACCCACGGGGACGTTCGGGGGCTATTTTGAGTTTTAACCTTCTAACGCCATGTTTTTAAGCCTAAGTCTAGAAATACGCAAATTACCCTCGTATTCTCAAACCGAGAGACCCGCGGCTGTGGCGTCAGTTCTTACGAGTTACATTGGTCCCGAGGGAGGTGTTGGTGCCACCCACGATGCCGTTTGAGGGCTGTTTCGTGTTTTCTCCTTCTAACGCCATGTTTTAAGCCTAAGTCTAGAAATACGCAAATTACCATCGTATTCTCAAACCGGGAGACCCGCGGCTGCGGTGTTAGTTCCTACGAGTTACGTTGGTCCCACGGGAGGTGTTGGTCCCACCCATGGGGCCGTTCGGGGGCTGTTTCGAGTTTTCACTTTCTAACGCCATGTTTTTAAGCCTATTTCTAGAAATACGCAAATTACCATCGTATTCTGAAATCGGGAGACCCGCGGCTGCGGGGTCAGTTCCTACGAGTTACGTTGGTCCCGTGGGAGGTGTTGGTCCCACCCACGAGGCCGTTCGGTGGCTGTTTCGAGTTTTCACCCTCTAAAATCATGTTTTTAAGCGTAAGTCTAGTAATATGCAAATTATCGTAGTACTCTCAAACCGAGAGACCCGCGGCTGCGAGGTCCGTTCCTACGAGATACGTTGGTCCCGTGGGAGGTGTTGGTGCCACCCATGGGGTCGTTTGGGGGCTGTTTCGAGCTTTCACCCACTAACACCATGTTTTTAAGCCTAAGTCTAGAAATAAGAAAATTACTATCGTATTCTCAAACCAGGAGACCCGCGGCTGCGGGGTCAGTTCCCACGAGTTACGTTGGTCCCGTGGGAGGTGTTGGTGCCACCCACGGGGCTGTTTCGAGTTTTCACCCTCCAACGCCATGTTTTTAAGCCTAAGTCTAGTAATATGCAAATTACAGTCATATTCTCAAATCGGGAGACCCGCATCTGCGGGGTCAGTTCCTACAAGTTACGTTGGTCCTGTGGGAGGTGTTGGTGCCACCTACGGGTCCGTTCGGGGGTTGTTTTGAGTTTTCACCTTCTAACGCCATGTTTTAAGCCTAAGTCTATAAATACGCAAATTACCATCGTATTCTCAAACCGGGAGACCCGCGGCTGCGGAGTCAGTTCCTACGAGTTACGTTGGTCCCGTGGGAGGTGTTGGTGCCACCCACGGGACCGTTCGAGGGCTGTTTCGAGTTTTCACCTTCTAACGCCATGTTTTAAGCCTAAGTATAGAAATACACAAATTATCGTTGTATTCTCAAACCGGGAGTCTAGCGGTTGTGCGGTAAGTTACTACGAGTTACATTGGTCCCGTGGGAGGTGTTGGTTCCACCCACAGGGCAGTTCGGGGGTTGTTTCGAGTTTTCACCCTCTAACGCCATGTTTTTAAGCCTAAGTCTAGAAATATGCAAATTATCATCGTATTCTCAAATCGGGAGACCCACGGCTGTCGGGTCAGTTCCTATGAGTTACATTGGTCTCGTGGGAGGTGATGGCGCCACCCACGGGACCGTTCAGCGGTTGTTTTGAGTTTTCACCCTCTAACGCCATGTTTTTAAGCCTAAGCCTGGAAATACGCAAATTACCGTCGTATTCTCAAACCGGGTGACCCGCGACTGCGGGGTCAGTTCCTACGAGTTACATTGGTCCCGTGGGAGGTGTTGGTGCCACCCACGGGGCCGTTCGGGGGTTGTTTCGAGCTTTCACACTCTAATGCCATGTTTTTAAGCCTAAGTCTAGAAATATATAAATTATTGCCGTATTCTAAATCGGGAGACCCTCGGTTGCGGAGTCAGTTCTTACGTGTTACATTGGTCCCATGGGAGGTGTTGGTACCACCCATGGGGTTGTTCAGGGGTTCTTTCAAGTTTTCACCCTCTACCGCCATGTTTTTAAGGCTAAGTCTAGAAATACTCAAATTACCGTCATATTCTCAAACCAAGAGACCCGCGGCTGCGGGGTCAGTTCCTACGAGTTACTTTGGTTTCGAGGGAGGTGTTGGTGCCACCCACGAGGCCGTTCAAGAGCTGTTTCGAGCTTTAACCTTCTAACGCCATGTTTTTAAGCCTAAGTCTAGAAATACGTAAATTACCGTTGTATTCTCAAATCGGGAGACCCGCGGCTGTGGGGTCAGTTCCTATAAGTTACGTTGGTCCCGTGGGAGGTTTTGGTCCCACCCACGAGGCCATTCGGTGGTTGTTTCGAGTTTTCACCCTCTAACGTCATGTTTTTAAGCCTAAGTCTAGAAATACGCAAATTACCGTCGTATTCTCAAACCGGGAGACCCGCGGCTGCGGGGTCAGTTCCTACGAGTTACGTTGGTCCCGAGGGAGGTGTTGGTGCCACCCACGGGGCCGTTTCGAGTTTTCAGCCTCTAACGCCATATTTTTAAGCCTAAGTCTAGAAATATGCAAATTACTCTCGTATTCTCAAATCGGGAGACCCGCAGCTGCGGGGTCAGTTCCTACAAGTTACGTTGGTCCCGTGGGAGGTGTTGGTGCCACCTACAGGTCCGTTCGGGGGCTGTTTCGAGTTTTCACCTTCTAATGCCATGTTTTAAGCATAAGTCTAGAAATACGCAAATTACCGTCGTATTCTCAAATCGGGAGACTCACGGCTGCGGGGTCAATTCCTACCAGTTACGTTGGTCCCGTGGGAGGTGTTGGTGCCACCCACGGGGACGTTCGAGGGCTGTTTCAAGTTTTCACCTTCTAACGCCATGTTTTAAGCCAAAGTCTAGAAATACGAAAATTATCGTCATATTCTCAAACCAGGAGACTCGCGGCTGCGGGGTCAGTTCTTACGATTTAGGTTGGTCCCGTGGGAGGTTTTGGTGCCACCCACGGGGCCGTTCGTGGGATGTTTCGAGTTTTCACCTTCTAACGCAATGTTTTAAGCCTAAGTCTAGAAATATGCAAATTACCTTCGTATTCTCAAACCGGGAGACCCGCTGCTGCGGGGTCAGTTTCTACGAGTTACATTGGTCCCGTGGGTGGTGTTGGTGCCACCCACGGGGCCGTTCGGGGGCTGTTTCGTGTTTTTACCCTCTAACGCCATGTTTTTAAGCCTAAGTCTAGAAATACGCAAATTACCGTCGAATTCTCAAACCGCGAGTCTCGCAATTGCGCGGTAATTTCCTACGAGTTACATTGGTCCCGTGGGAGGTGTTGGTTCCACCCACGGGGCAGTTGGGGGTTGTTTCGAGTTTTCACCCTCTAACGCCATGTTTTTAAGCCTAAGTCTAGAAATAAATAAATTACTGGTGTATTCTAAATCGGGAGACCCTCGGTTGCGGGGTCAGTTCTTACGAGTTACATTGGTCCCGTGTGAGGTGTTAGTACCACCCATGGGGTCGTTCGGGGGTTGTTTCAAGTATTCACCCTCTACCGCTATATTTTTAAGCCTAAGTCTAGAAATACGCAAATTATCGTCGTATTCTCAAATTGAGAGACCCGCGGCTGCGGGGTCAGTTCCTATGAGTTACGTTGGTCCCGAGGGAGGTGTTGGTGCCCCCCACGGGGCCGTTCGAGGGATGTTTCGAGTTTTCACCTTCTAACGCCATGTTTTAAGCCTAAGTCTAGAAATACGCAAATTACCGTCGTATTCTCAAACCGGGAGACCCGTGGTTGCGGGGTCAGTTCTTACGATTTACGTTGGTCCCGTGGGAGGTGTTGGTGCCACCCACGGGGCCGTTTGGGGGCTGTTTCGAGTTTTCACCTTCTAACGCAATGTTTTAAGGCTAAGTCTAGAAATATGCAAATTACCATCGTATTCTCAAACCGAGAGACCCGCGGCTGCGGGGTCAGTTCCTACGAGTTACATTGGTCCCGTGGGCGGTGTTGGTGCCACCCACGGGGCCGTTCGGGGGCTGTTTTGAGTTTTCACCCTCTAACGCCATATTTTTAAGCCTAAGTCTAGAAATACACAAATTATCGTCGTATTCTCAAACCGGGAGTCTCGCGATTGCGCGGTAAGTTCCTACGAGTTACATTGGTCCCGTGGGAGGTGTTGGTTCCACCAACGGGGCTGTTCGGGTGTTGCTTCGAGTTTTCACCCTCTAACGCCATGTTTTTAAGCCTAAGTCTAAAAATATGCAAATTATCATTGTATTCTCAAACCAGGAGACCCACGGCTGTTGGGTCAGTTCCTAAGAGTTACATTGGTCCCGTGGGAGGTGATGGTGCCACCCACGGGGTCGTTCGGCGGTTGTTTCGAGTTTTCACCCTCTAACGCCATGTTTTTAGGCCTAAGTCTAGAAATACGCAAATTACTGTCGTACTCTCAAACCGGGAGACCCGCGACTGCAGGGTCAGTTCCTACGAGTTACATTGGTCCTGTGGGAGGTGTTGGTGCCACCCACGGGGCCGTTTGGGGACTGTTTCGAGTTTTCACCCTCTAACGCCATGTTTTTAAGCCTAAGTCTAGAAATAAGCAAATTACTATCGTATTCTCAAACCGGGAGACCCGCGGCTATGGGGTCAGTTCCAACGAGTTACGTTGGTCCCTTGGTAGGTGTTGGTGCCACCCACGGGGCCGTTCGGGGGCTGTTTCGAGTTTTCACCCTCTAACGCCATGTTTTTAATCCTAAGTTTAGAAATACGCAAATAACCGTCGTATTCTCAAACCGGGAGACCCGCGGCTGCGGGGTCATTTCATACGAGTTACGTTGGTCCCATGGGAGGTGTTGGTGCCACCCAGGGGGCCGTTCGGGGGCTGTTTTGAGTTTTCACCCTCTAACGTCATGTTTTTAAGCCTAAGTCTAGAAATATGCAAATTACCGTAGTACTCTCAAATCGAGAGACCCGCGACTGCGTTCGGGGGCTGTTTCGAGTTTTCGAGTTTTCACCCGCGGTTATGGATGGTTATGTACCCACGGAGGCTAATGTTGAGGATAAAGCCCCCGGTCAATGTGGATTTCTTTGTCACAACAAGGGTGCAATTTCGGACAGTTTGAATAGAGGTAGGCACATTATAAATATTTATTAGACCTATACAACAAGGATGGTCTACTGATAACGTGGATTGTATACACAACCTATCTGTTAACATTGACCAAGAGCAAGAGGTGGACGTGAATGATGACGTGGCACGCGAACTTGCGTTCTATATGCAGGCAAACCTTCATCAAAAGTATATTGTAAGCGGCATCTTCATATATATGCACATGTTGCATATATATGCAGCAGTTGCATATATATGCAATACTGCCCCGCCCCGCCCCCTGCCCCGTTCCCTCCCCCTTTCCCACTCACACACGCGCACACAAACACTCACACAAACATGTATACACTGGCATATCTGTTAAGTTTTTGGATTGGGGGTTTCACGTTGCTGCCAAAAATGAGGTATACCTCACGAATTTGTTTTAATATATTTTTGTTGAATCTTTTGTTTCAGCAAGTATGATTTATCACTTTGAAGCTTCTCATCACTGTTGTAATGGATGTCCTGATAAGTAGGATGCACTGAGCATATGGTATGTTTTATTTCTAAATCTCTCATTTAGTTTCATATTAATAATTATATAATTCTGATATGTTATTTCTCTTTCAGGTGACAATTATTTAAAGTCCTACGTAATACCGGAACCGGAGGCAACCGTAACGGATCAGATGACTGAATATGACTGTCAGGAGGTTTGTTTTGTAGATCCCACTCTTGGATTCACCCTAGATCAGGTATACTCTCTATTTTATTTTGGATTTTATCACCAATATGCACACACTCACTCGCGCACACAAACACACGCACGAACACACTCTCACTACATATAAGCATATACATATACGCAGATTGCATATATGCATACATGCCCCATCCCCTCCCCCCTTCCCCACTCACACACACACACACACACACACACACACACACAAACACACACACACACACACACACAAACACGCACACACGCGCCCCCTGCCCGTCCCCTCCCCTTTCCCCACTCGCACACACACAAACATGCACACACGCACACACGCGCCCCCTGCCCATCCCCTCCCCCCTTTCCCACTCACACGCACATGCGCACACACACAAACATGCACACACGCACACACACAAGCCGGGAGCGCCGTGACTACACGGTCGGTTCCTACGACTTACATTGGTCCCGTGCGAGATGTTCGTGACTCTTACGGGACCGTTTTGTGGGTGTTTTACGTTTTCACCCTTCGATGGCATCTTTTTTATTCTCAAATCTAACTTTTTATAAATTTACGCCTTATAATCAAATCGGAATCCCTGTGACTACCCGTTTGGTTCCTACTATTAACATTGGTTTCGTGTGAGGTGTTCGTGACTCTTACGGTACCGTTTTGTGGCATTTTTACGTTTTCACCCTTCTAAGGCATGCTTTTATGCTTTACTCTAATTTTTTGCAAATTTATGTCGTACACTCCAACTGGGAGCGCCGTGACTACACGGTCGGTTCCTACGAGTTACATTGGTCCCGTGCGAGGTGTTTGTGATTCTTACGGGATCATTTTAAGGTTGTTTTACGTTTTCACCCTTCGATGGCAAGCAAGTCTAACTTTTTGCTAATTTACGTCGTACACTCAACCCGGAAGCCCCGTTACTACGCGATCGGTTCCTACAAGTCACATTGGTCCCGTGCGAGGTGTTCGTGACTCTTACGGGACCGTTTTGTGCTTGTTGTACGTTTTCACCCTTCGATGGCATTTTTTTATGCTCAAGTCTATTTTTTTTATAAATTTACGTCGTACACTCTAATCGGGAGCCCCGTGACTACGTGGTCGGTTTCTATGAGTTACATTAATCCCGTGCGAGGGGTTCATGACTCTTACGGGACCGTTTTAAGGCTATTTTACATTTTCACCCTTCGATGGCATATTTTTATGCTCAAGTTTATTTTTTTGCAAATTTACGTCATACCGGGAGCGCCGTGACTACACGGTCATTTCCTGTGATTTACATTGGTCCCGTGCGAGGTTTTCGTGACTCTTACGGGACTGTTTTATGGCTATTTTATGTTTTCACCATTCGATGGCATGTTTTTATGCTTAAGTCTAATTTTTTGCAAATTTACCTCGTACAATCAAACCGGGAGTGCCTTAAACCTAGAAAGTGGCAATCCGTTGGATAATGACTTCTTTTTCTAGTGTTCACCCTAACTATTCTTTGTTCAAAAGTTATGTTCTCTCCCCTCCCCCACTGGAAGTGACAAGAAACAAATGCGCCAACAATACCAAAGCTATAGGGGGCACAAAAAAATTAAAATTACGGGGTTTAGACATAAATAGGATCCAAACCCAAAATAATTAAAAAAATTGAATCAATGCATATTTAACCTTAAAATAAAGTTCATCATAGGTCTATCAATTACCTGGATATTTTGTTACACCCAACGCCAATCAGAACCTTCTCTATTCCAGCAGCGATGCAATTTCAGATTATGTTTGATAATAGTATGACATTGAAAAAATATTGAATTTTTTGCAAACAATTATGTTCAATTAAAAAAATGTTAGAACCAAAAAATCAAATTCAAAACCAAAGGAAGAAAAACAGGGCTAGTTCTTTCATCACTCACTGTCCCTACGAGTTACATTGGTCCCGTGGGAGGTGTTGGTACCACCCACGGGGCCGTTCGGGGGCTGTTTCGGGTTTTCGCCCTCTAAAGCCAAACGATAGAGATAAATAAATGAAAACATATCTATTCTAAACAAAAGAACCGATAAATCACCTACCATTTGCACAAATAGCGGGACATTACACTTAAAAGTAGATGAAATTCATAAATTAATGTAAAGTGCTAAAACAATGTCAATATCATAATAGGATACAAATAAGATTGATGAGGATAAAATAATATTTTGATACTCAATCTTCCTCTAAATCAACTAAAAGATCCTTCAAATTAGGGTTGTCATCAAGGGCTGACTGGAACTCTTTTGGAGCCTTTAATGCATCTACTTCAGTAGTCATACCCTTTGGTGCATGCACAACAATAGACCAATTGCCATCGTTTATGCACTTCGAGTAGAATACCTTCTTTACATTCTGAAAGGCACAAATAAAAGGCTCGTCGACTATGCGGTCTTTAGTCTCCAGCTTTGATAAATCTACCATAATAAGTTTGGAGTCGGGATCAACTTTGCAAGCATTCGTTGTATCCTCCACCTTTACCCAATCAAAATAGAATACAATTTCTGTGAAATCCAAGTAATCAAGTTCTAGGATTTGTTGAATTATTCAATAATAGGTTAGCACCGTATTCTTTGGATTTTTATCACTTTTGCTAGCGATACAGGTGGTCAAGGCAGAAATTGATATTCCACTGTTTTGCGTCAAAAGCTTTTCCTCATATGGATATAAAATGAAATCAAAATCGTTGGTGCGGAATTTCTTAAACTCTTTTGCACGAAAACTAGGACCTTTTTCTAGGCGTGCAAGTCTGGAAGAGACATCACCTCTTTTTAAAAGCTTCATTTATTAATGAATTTGTATTAGGACATATTTTTTCCACACATGAATAAATAACCGCACACATAAGATGTGAAAAGTACCTCTTTTGACACCCATGCCCTAAAGTCAGTTGTCGTCCAGTTTCTCCTTTGATTGTGGATAATTTCGTTCTCGTACTTCCTACCAAAAAATTATAGAGTTTAGATCATAAAATAAAAAATACATATAATCAAAGAAGAAGAATTCAGTAGATACTCACTCTCTCTAGTCTTGGACTTCATCTTGCGATTCGAAGACATGACGAGTTGCTTGCTCGTATTGTAGGTTTGTGAGTTTCACCTCTTTAGGGTTCTCAAACGACAATTAGTTCTCAAACTTGTCAGGTTCCTCCATCACTCGTTCTCCACGAGGATTAAACCTCCTCACCTCTTGTTCTAGCATATGTTCCCTAGCGTATAGCGATGATTCCACTGTTACGTATTCTTCAGCAATTGACCCTCCAATATACCGTGTATTCTTTACATAATCTTTGAAGGTTTTCATCAAGCGCTCAAAAGGATACATCCAACTATACCTCAAGAAACCACATAATAAAGCTTCATCGCATAAATGCACAAGCAGGTGGATACTGATATTGAAGAATAACGGAGGAAAATATTTCTCTAATACACAAATTGCCCCGGCTAAAGTTGATTTATCAGCTTTAATGTGCCTTCTGTTTACCACTTTTGCACAAAGTAGGGTAAAACATAAACTGATTTGCATAATTGCTCGACGGAGATCTTTGTGTTCAGAGAAGCAATGTCGAAATAACAACGGGATTAATTGGATGATTACATGCCAGTCGTGAGACTTGCACTGTTTCAAGTCATTTGCTTGGTATCTTACTACCCTACTTAAATTACCAGAATAACCGGTTGGAGTCTTCAAGTTGAACAACGTGTCTAAGAGGATCTTCTTCTCACTAGTAGTCAAAGTGAAAGCAGTCGGGGGATAGAAATTCTTCCTGTCGTTGGATCATTTTTTAACCACAGTCTCTTCTTTATTTTCATATCCTATAGATCTCGGCGGGCACGCTCTCCATCTTTGGAATGAGATCCACCCAGACATGTTCCTATCAAATGTTCTGCAACATTCTTCTCTTTGTGCATCACATCAATTATATGCCTTACACGATGATCTTTCCAATACGGCAAATCAAAAAATATTGATCGCCTGGAGCATGGCTTCGCTTTACTAGGGTCGTTCGGATCCTCCCTAGCTTTACGCTTCAGGTTTACAAACTGGGGGTGTTTTCCTACGTACCTATTCCCCGCAGTCGCAGCCACCGCCTTCTCCTCAATTTGCTGACCAGAAAGTCGAATAGGTGCCGTTCTTCGCTCGTGACCGACAAGCAAAAAGTTAGACTTGTCGTTCCTAAAAGGGTGACTGGTCGACAGAAATCTGTGATGACCCGTGTAACTCAACTTACCACTATGTTTTAACCAACATGCTTCAGTTTCCTCCCCACATATGGGACATCCATAATAACCATGAACATTACAACCGGACAAGGTCCCGTGAGCAGGAAGATCGTGGATCGCCCACATCACCATTGCTTTAAGTGTGAACTCTTCACCCTTACGAGAATCGAACGCCGCCATGCCTTTATCTCACAACTCTTTAAGTTCTTCGATTAATGGTGCTAAGAATATATCAATATCATCACTGGGAGCCTTCGGCCCGGGTTTCAACAGAGATAACAATGTGAACTCCTTTCTCGTGCATAATGTCAGAGGAAGACTTAAAGGCGCCATAAGAACTGGCCAATAACTCTGACTAATACTTAAATTACTGAAAGGGTTAAACCCATCGGTTGAGATTGCAAGATGAATGTTGCATGGTTCCTTTGAAAATTCATGGTGTTGTGCATTTGAAATTTGCCAGATGAGTGAATCAACCGGATGACGCATCAAATTCCCACCCACCTCGCATCGAGCATGCCATGTCATGGCCTCCGCTATCCACGGTACAGTAAAAAAACGTTTTAATCGTGGCCCAAGTGGAAAATACTTCAAAACCTTTTAAGGGACTTGCGAGCACTTATGATTTTTTGCATGATTATCATTTCCATTCTCACAAACCATATATCTAGGCTCACTGCATACAGGACATTCATCCTTCTCTTCGTGCTCATTCCGGTACAATATGCAATCATACTTGCAAGCATGAATAGATTTGTATTTCAAACCTAAACCCTTCAAACTCTTCTTCATGGTAGGATAATTGTCTGGTAACATGTTCTCTTTTGGGAGAATTTGTATAACCCACTTAAGAATTCCGGTTACGCTGTTTCCAGACAAACCAAATTGACTCTTCAAATTATGCAAACCAATCATTTCATATAATAGCGAATGATCTTCATCGCAATCTTTATACAACGGTCTAGCCGCATCGGCTTTCAACCGTATGTATTCCCGATATCCTAGTAGTTCAGCATCAATTTGTTCATTTACTTGGTCATAATGCGCATTATTTGTATCCATAGGTGGGTGGTTTTGTTGGTTGTGGAGTCCGTAAGCATCATCAATTAAGTCGGTCAATGGACGATGTGTTGGTGAATCATGTACCACTTCTACTCCTTGAGGTTCCATTACACGGTCGCCTCCCGGTAATTCTTCTGAAACATAAGGTACAACTTTTTCACCATGGTATGTCCATATTATATAGTCTTGACAGATTCCCCACTTTACTAAATGAAACTCAACAACTTCCAATGACTTATATTTTCCGTTAATACAATGAGTGCACGAACACGGAATCTTCTCACTTTTAAGATTTTTGGAAGCGTATTTAACAAATTCATAAACGCCCTTTACATGATTAATTGATATCCGATTATTCTCTCCCATCCACTCTTTGTATTGTGGGAAATCCATGTAATAATATTCAAATTTCAGTCCTAGGGTAATAGGTTAAAAAGTATTATTACAACTGAAACAAAAAGAATATTCTTACGACTGAAACAAAAAAAATATCATGTCCGGCATCATCTTCCAGCACGTTGTCAGGTCTCGCCTCTCTGTTGGCAGCCACTCTTTCTGCCCTCTTTTCCACAAACTCGTTCAAATGCCCAGACTAGGCCAACTCCTCGAGGTGAGACTTTAAAGCTTTGCAGTGCTCGGTCTTATGTCCTCCATCTTTGTGGAAAGCGCATCTTAACGCATTGTTCCTCTTCGAGGGATCTCCTCCCATTTTCCTGGGCCACTTGATGAATGGCTCATCTTTGATCTTCGCGAGAATTTTGTAAATTGGTTCTTTGAAGACGGTGTTGACCTCCTAGAATGCTTTCGACGCATCATGGTTCCCTCCGTTCTTGGAGCCATTTTTTCCCCCGTTCTTTCCTCCTTTTTCTGATTCTCAATTTTGTCACTTCCCTTAGTAGTGAGTTTAGCTCGACCGTTTCCCCTGTACTGGGGCGGGTGATGTCTTCCACCTTGGCATACTTCTCGATGCGAGCCATTAGGTCGTCGATGGTTATGGCTTCCTTCTTCGTCAGAGACTGGTAGAGAAGGGAAGAACTGGGTAGCCCAATTTTAAAGGAGGTCACCGCCACTTGCTCCGAGAAGTCCTCGACCTTATTGAACAACTCCCAGTACCTTTTTGCGTAGTCTCGAAGGGTCTCCTGAGGTGTCTTCTTCATTATCAATAAGGCGTCCATCCTTTTCGCATGGGAGCTACTAGTAATGAAGCGGGCCGTAAAGAGTTTGGCCAGGGATTTGAAACTTCGGATGGATCGGTGGGGGAGTCTTTCGAACCATTTATGCGCCACATTATGCAAGCTTGAGGGGAAAATACGGCACATCAGTGTACCCCGGTGATTCCAGAGGGCCATGGCCTGTCGGTATTGCCTGACGTGATCGATGGGATCAGTCTTACCGTCATATATCTTGAACCTTGGAATAGCAAATTTCTTGGGGGCTTCTTCCTCTTCGATTTCCCTCGTGAAGGGTGACTTCATCTGGTTTTGAGAGCTCTCCTTACGAGTTCTCTGGTTGATTTGGCACCGTGGTGGGCAGGATGTTGGTCCATTTCCCTGCGGACCAGATCTCGTATGATCTTGTTGCTGCGAGCAGGGCTCTGGTAACGTCGAGCTGTTCGCAACTGTTCGCGGAGGTCGTCATCTGATTTGTCTCCCTCGACCTTTCTAAATCCTCACCTTGGGCTCCTTCCTCTGCTACGAGATTTTCTCGCCTGAGGGCTAGGAGTGCGGTATGGATGTCTCCTGTTATCAGGATGAAGCTCCCTCTCCATTCTTTCTAGTTTCCTTTTCAAGCGAGCATTCTCAGCTTCGTATCTGCGAGAAGACCCCCTCTGCTCGTGGAGCCTTGCCTCGTACACATCAATCAATCTGGATATCTATGTGGACCTTACTGGTCCCTGGCTTTCTTCTGAGGCTGGCCTTTCCAAGCGAGCCCTCTGATCTGAACGTCGAACTTCAGACCTAATCCTGCGAGGAGCAGGTGGTTCTTGAATATCCACTACCTGAGGGGCATTGCTGTTGTGACCAGACATCTTAATCTCCTTTCTTGGTGTGGGCTCTTCTCAGGTAAAGATGAACGCTTCCCACAGACGGCGCCAATTGTGGTGACAATTATTGTGCAACACAAATAAATAAGAAAAAAGCATTCACCAAGTAAGAACAAGGAATATAAAATGAAAATCACACAACAAGGGATGTACGTGGTTCAGCAAAGATGTGCCTACGTCCACGGTGGTGCAGTCGATATTATTTCTATATACTCCGGAGAGTAATTACAGAGAATACAGCCTATCCCTTTGCTCCGAACCTAGGGTTTAATATATACATGTACATTTAGGTGAGTGTGGGTGATGGTTTCCCCACGTCTTCCATCCTTCCCATAACTTCCCTTCAAGGGAACGTGGGAAGAGACTGCATCAAAATAAGAAGTGGGGGGCCTAGACTTTGGGCCGCTAGAATTGGGCTACTCGTCTAGGCCCATGGTATTAATTCTGGGTACCCACACTAAGTGTCAAAATATTTAATCTTATAAATTAAGTTCGATTATTATCATAAGCTATGGAACCATTTTTTACGAATACAAATGAGTGTATTAAAACCAAACCATTAAATGAAAGAACATGCTAGATAAATCAATTCAAATAAAATGTCCCAAATCCCTGACAATGTAATAATCACAAGAAAACCTAACTACAATAGAATACTGAAATAAATCCAAAGTACAAATCTCTCTTAACTAGAATAAATTGGAAATGGGCGACACATGCCCTATCTAGGGAGAACTAAATGAAAGATTGAGAAGACAAAGATGAAGTCATCTACTGTAAAGACCTGCAACTCCCACACTAGCTACAACACGTCAAAAGTCCAAAGATCCAAGCTTGACGCCCCTGTGGATGGGCACCTGCAATACACACACACACACACACACACACACACACACACACATATATATATATATATATATATCCTAGTGCCTGAAGGCACATTTATAATCGTAAAATGGTAAAAAATTCCAAAATATGTAATCGCAAAACAACAAAAAATTCCAAAGTACGTAATTGCAAAATGAATAAAAATTCGTTCCCCAAAAAAAACAAAGTATAATTTTAAAAAAATGGTTATAATTTCCGAAATCGTGCGTGTGCCTGAAGACACGAAGACAATTCTCCCGAATATGAATCGTGTGGTTAAGTTATAATAATTTTGTACTATAGTATAATTTTTTAAAATATCAATCGTGGCCAATTTTTTTAAGGACGGATATTTTTTTCAAAATTATTTAATTGACGCTATTTGTAAAGATCTTGAGTCTACTTTTGAGAAAATTTTGCTTGCATGCATAAAAAAATTTGTCCTTGTCAACTTTTACATTGAGCATTGGGCCATAACAATTTTTCTCCATTCGTAACTATTACAACTGCTATGCTAGTTCACCCGCTCCTACTTGCCTCGAGCCATGTGCCGAAAGAGAGATGATGTGAAACATGTTCACTGTGAGTTTTGCGACCTAAATTCACGACCCAAGACATGTGTCCGCATGTCATTGGTGCATTTTGAGTGGGAACACCTTGAGTTGGTGTGTTCCACTCAAAATACACAAATGACACACGGACATGTGTTCATGTCAACAAATTAAGTCCCAAACCCATGTCTCTCAAATATTTTCCTTATGTACACTATCAACACAGTTACACATAAATGGTAACAATTTATATGATCACAAAACAAAATTAAAAAATAAAAAAAGTAAAATAAATATATAGAGTACAAACTACAAATTTCTTTGAATGAAATACTCCACTTCATAAATACATAAGTACACGCAATAGAAGTGTTAGCAAACACATAAAAAACTAAAAAATTTAACTTATAGAGTTGTTGTATTCATATTTTTTTTATACCATTAAATTTTCTTAACATGTCATCAAAACATATTAAATGTGTAGATAAATTTCTAAAAAATCTTATATAATATTAAACATCATTAGAATTTAGTGGAATAAATAAAAGAAAAAACAGTGTACTTCCTTTAACTGGTTTACAAAAAAACATGAAGAAAAAAAAAAGTGTCCTTTAACTAGTTTACAAAAAAACATGAAGAAAAAAAAACAGTGTACTTTCTTTAACTAGTATACAAAAAAAAACTATTCTAAGAGGGACTTCAAGAACAATAGCGAAATGGAAATCGAGTGTCATCTTCTGTCGATATTGTGTCAATCTCGCATCAACGCTACACTCCTCCCTATCTCTCTTACACCCAAACAGTACCCCAACTTTGAAATTTCAAAAACACATTGCATAGAGACACCAAACCTGCATAGTAAAATGAACACGGATATCAAAACATGAGTCTTGGACATTTCATCAAACACATGCCATGTAATGAAAAACATGCATCCGGCCTTGTAAAACAACCTAAAAATAAAAAATAAACGCACCGCACAAAACACACTGCATCTACAATCATTTTTCTTACAAAAAAAAAAAACAAAAAGTAAATAAAGTAAAAATAAACAATAAATCTGAAAGTTAAAATAGTTGTGAATAAGGGAGCTCAAAACAAACAAAAAGTAAAAAAATTACCTCAATTAGTGTTAGAAAAATAGAGACCCATTTAGTGTGTTTATAGTCAAAAAAAAAACTGTAGCGGCACCGTCAGACATCACCTATAGCGGCACCGTCAAACATGAAAGCTGCTGAAAAATAAGAACGATGCAAAATAAGGAAAAAAATGCAATAGGTGAGTTCGTTTAAATTATACACTATAAACATCAAAATCAAATCTCATTTGTTGTCTATAATCCAAACCAGAAAAGAAAAAAATGCAAAATAATAATACCATAAAACGGAAAGGATGAGGATAAAATACCTGATGTGGAGAAAATCTCTATAGCGTAATTGAGGAAATCTATTTCCCGATAAAATCTCCATTACCCTAAATAAAATTTCACTGTGATTTCAACAAAAGCAAGAAGGACTTCATGAACAATAGCTAAATGGAGATCAAGGGGAAAAATATTTTACCTGTGTGCGTAAACCATTTTAAATCTGAATTTTACCTGTGTAAACCATCATAGTAGAAATCACAATTAGTTGGGTCACAATCTCCATATCTACAATAACCAACATAAAAATTCAACCCCTAAAAAAACCCAAATAAAAAAATACTTAAAAATGAGCTATCTTTATAGAATGTACCTATTGACAGTGGTTGAAACATAAACCACATGGCAGGGCGAAGTGGGAGGCAGCTGGCGAGGTGGGTGGCAGATGGCGAGGTGGGTGACAGCAGGAGAGGAACAGGTTGGGGTTGGAGAAGTAGAGCGAGGTGGTAGGTAGCTGGTGAGGTGGGTGGTAGCGGGAGAGGAACGGGTTGGGGTTGGAGCAGGGGGGGAGGGGGAGGCAGCGGGAGAGGGGGGTAACAGCGGGAGAGGAATGGGTTGGGGTTAGAGTAGCAGGGCGAGGTGGGAGGTAGCTGGTGAGGTGGGTGGCAGCGGGAGAGGAACGAGTTGGGGTTGAAGCAGGGCGTGAGGGGGGAGGCAGCTGGGCAGGAAACAGCTAGGGTTCTTTTGTGTGGAAATGTTCGAACGGATTTGTGAGAGATAAGAATCAATGAGAAGGGATAGGTTTTGTGAAAGGAGTGCAAGGGACATCGTGGGGTTTGGATGAGTGAATGGGAGAGTATGAATTTTGGGGTACGTTTACCAAAATAGCCTTCCATTTGAATTAAAGTGAAAGAGGGGGAATTAATTGGTGAGAAAGAAAAGAGGGGGAAACCAAAAACTTGAGGGATAAAATAGGAAGTGCTAAAAAAATTAATATTGATGACATCATGGTCCTATCTTATGACATACATAAGTTTCTTACTTTATTATATATATATATATATATATATAATAAAGTAGGATGGTGTTTTTACTATTCATAAGTTGGGGACATACTTTGTGGTTGAGATTAAAGCCACCTAGGCTAGAAATGAAGGATTGAGATTAAAAGACCCTATTTTCCTTTTTTATCCCTTTGTTATTTCCTTTCCCCCTCCTTTTTAACACTATATATACTTTCAACCTCTTATCCAAAAATCAAAAACAAGGGTTAGAATAGGAAATTACATAGTTGGACCCTTTTTTTTCTACTAGAGTACAGTTTTGTGCCTCTTTCTCGATCAATTGGGTGAGACACCCAACCCGTCGAACTCTCTCTCTCTTGAAAACCACCTACACCATCTTCATCTACCATTGAACCCGCCACCATGCACGACGTATGGATTTTAAGGTAAAAACCCATTTGACTCTCATAGTTTTTCAATCTCCACATTTTTAACATTTTTCTTCATTCCTCCACAGTCCGTCTCTTTCAAATTCATCCACGGACCTTCACAAAGCATCAGCTACAACCCCAACAGTGTTATATCATCTACAACCTCAACGGGGTTATATCAGATACAATCTCAACAGGTAAATTCTTGGTTTCATCAACAGGTAGTGATTTTCCATTTTATCTCTTACGGGATTTCTGCGATTTATCTCTTATGGGATTTTTGCGAGATTTGCTTCGTATACCAGATATGAGAGGTTTGAGTCACCACAATAACTGAACCATCATCGGAAAAAGCAAACAAAACCTAGATGAGCAACCCGTTCCCAACCAAACCCTTATTTTCAAACCAAACCCTTATTTCACTTCCCACATGCAATCAATAAAAACAAGCTACCACACGATGCTCCAAACTTGCTCAATGGCTGCCAAACCCCACTCCCATCACCCCTCCCACAACATTCTCCGATGCCATATGACGCCCTCACGATTTTATAGATCTACGATTTTTTTATAGATCTATGATTTTTTTATACATCTACGATGCTCCAAATTTCATTTTATACAGCTACGATTTTTTTTCCAGATCTATTAATAGAGATGTGTATTTATATTGTTGAGATCTAGATCTATTACTCCTTGATTTTATTTTTGCTTTCCAGGTTCCTCGAGGGCATGCGGTTCGCTGGGCTATCTCATCTCACTCTCTAAAGCATAATTTTTGTTTAGTGGGGTTTTTCAATAGGGTTTTTTGGGTCAGAATTATATATTTTTAGTTTGGATTTTGCACAAGTTTTTGTTTGTTGGTAAATAGTTATTTTATGGGTTCTGGGTTCTGTCATGGATTTTATTTATGTTTTTGGGCATTTTCTAGGGACATTTGCCATAATTTTTCCATTTATTGTTATTTGAGGCATTTACTAATATTAAGTTTTGGTGGTACAGGTACTCACTTATACTATTTAACACACTTTCAGGTACAACTCGGAAATTTTATGAGTTATATGGCATGTCTGTTGGGTAATATTACTTACATTTATGTGTATTGCTAAAATATATTGAATTTTAAGTTTCAAATTGCTCTGATTGTGTTTGATCATAAAGTATTTTGGTTTTGGCTGTATAAATTGTGCATGTATCATTTTTCGGCAAGTGTATCATTTTTCATAATATGTGGTCTAAATTCATTATTTTTTTTATTGCAGGTATTTTTTCTCCTATTTCCCACATTGTTAGGTATACCTAAATTCTATTTTTTTCATGTCTGACATTTGAGGTTTTTAATAATAATTTTGTGGGTTTTATAATATGCCACTCCTTTTTGTTATTGATTTTTGTGTTTATGTTTATTGAATAGGAGAATTAACAGGGGTTTGGATAGTTTTTGACATGCGTTTTGTGATAAAATGTTGTCTGAGATTGATTTTGTATGATTTAATAAAATTATTGACATGCGTTTTGTGTTTTATGAACTTGCTGTAGATATTTGTTATGTAAGTTTAAGATTTTTTTGCCAATTTTGTATCTATGGCCAATTTGACACCCAAATAAGTATATTCTTGAAATTTAGGATTCCAGATTTTGTTAACGTGATTTTTAAATTAACTTTCATTTTTCGTAGGATGATTTGATGAAGGAAGTCTTCATATATATTTTTGGTAAGGTGCTTTGGTTTGTACATTTGACAACCAATAGGTTTGAACTTTTTCTTGCTCCATTATATTAACCCGGTTTGCTTGCATATGTACCAGGCCTTTGGTTTTGCTAACTGTGATTATGTCCATATGTTTACGGAGTATTTTTCTTAGTTCCTTTTTGTGGAGTTTTTTTTTGCATCAAACCCAATAGGTTTGATCTTCACATGTTTATGTATTTTTCTTAGAGTTTGGGGGGGGGGGGGGGATGATTTTTAGATTTGGTTGGCTTTTATTTTGGATTTTATGGTATTTTCGGATCAATATATACTTTATTGGTGGAGTATATACATAAAAGTAGCAAGCATCATAGACATTAACAAATAATGTGAGTCTCTACTGGAGTAAATACATAAACGAAACACTATTTGCGTGAAATGTCTATGATGATTTGTGTTTCAGTTAATGTCTATGATGATTTGTGTTACTCGAGGTTTTTTTAGATTTCGTTTATAATTTGTTGGATGTTGGATATTTTTATTCTTTAAGCATTGTCAAATTGACCGTTTTGTAGTCATTTTCAAATCTTTTATTTTCTGTGGGAACATATTTTGATGTCATTTTTCATTACTCTTTTTAATTCTTATGACTTAAGTGGTATGCATTTGGTGGCTCTGTAATGACTTTTTTTCTACAGTGTCTATGGGGTGTTTGTAAACTATTTGTTTTCCTATTAAATTATGGATTTGATGGGCGGTGTTTGATTTATTTCAATATCCTAATCTGAATACCGCATGTTTCGTAATAGACCCTAATCACACACCATACTCTAATGAACTGCAGGAAATTTTGAATCCTGAAAATCAAGCTGGAAGTTGAACCCATTATGCAGTGCGAAGATACTTTCGTGAACATTTTGTTAACCAGTCTTTCATTACTTAGGCTAGACAAAATGTGATTGATTCTACTTGCAATATAAACCAACCCCCACTTGGAGGAGTACCTACTGAGACTATTGAGTTGGTACATATTATGAGGCAGATTAAGCATACTCATTATAGATTAACTGTTTTGATTTTCTACTCGAGTTGTGAATGTTTTATTTTCGAACTTACATATGCTTTTAAATTAGTTTGTATTTAGTGAATGCCAAGTGACATGTTTTATTTCCATGCTTTTAAATTTTTAGGATCTCAAGTGTGATTCCTTAATTTTGGAATAACAATTTTGTATTTTTAGGATCTCAAGTGTGATTCCATTTTTCTAACAAAAACACCCTTACATTTTTTTTCCACATTCTAATGAGCTGAAAATTTGACGTTAAATTTCTTTTCTTTCAACTTCTAATGAGCAGAAAAATTGTAGTGTAAATTTGTATTGAAATTCCAAAATTAGTAAAAATCTGATATCATTTATTAGATCCTCCTTGATCCCCATAAAGATTTTGTCAAAAAAATCTTCAATGTATGGAAAAGACAACAAGACAAGAATGGATGGCCATAAAATCTTCAACGTACATGGGGTCATATCTCATCTACTTGAAAGAAACGAAATGTAAGGGTAGAGTAAATAATTCGGGCCACATCTCATGAGCTTTGAAAGCAAGTGGTGACCAATAACAGTTGTCAGATAATGGGGGACATGAAAAAACATTTTGGTAAACAAAAGAGTAAGGAAAAAAATATTGTAAAGCTTACAAAGACTATTTCTATTATCAAATTAAAATTAATAATTTAATATAATTATATAATTGAATTTTTTATGACTGGAAAAAATTTAACCACACTTTATTATTTTATTGACTATTTATTATTTCTTAAACAGGGTGAATAGTTCTATAAATAAAGGATATTATAATAATACTTTTAAAATTACATTTTTTTTGTCAGGGAGTGAAATTTTTGTTGTTTTGCAGGTACATATTTTGAAATTTTTTATCATTTTGCGATTACGTATTTTGAAAATTTTGCGATTTACAATTTAATATTCAATCTACAAGTATTATCAACATACATGGATTTCATTGTGCATGTGGATTTGAGCTTGGAGATTATTAGAAAGGTGTTGAATCGTATGAGCAAATCTCAAAACTTTGTCAAAAGAATGTTGACGCACTTAAAACGGCCACACGAGTTTGTATCTATTCTTTATGTGTTTATTGGAATGTTGCGTTGTTGTGTTTTAGTATTTGATACTTAAAAATTATGTGTTTATTGCATCATCGGGAAAGTACTTATTTGGCATATAAAGGGCAGTAACTAGAGCTGATAGAATTATTTATTATTTTTGGTAAATTATGTTCTCATTTAAAAAATACTAATTGTTTACTACACTTTATGGTGAAAAATAACACGTAGAGAAACAGGGATTTTTTAAAAACAAATTTATTTGATTTGGGGGGGGGGGGGGGGGGTGTTAATTATTATTACTAATTAAGATTTATTTCATATGAGCTTGGAGATTATTAGAAATTTGTTGATTTGAGGTAATTTGAGTTGTCGTTTTGTATACACTCTTGGGTTACCAACTTTATACAACATTTAATACAAATTTATACACTTTCAGTTTTGTATACATTCTCGGATTTGCCAGTTATTGAACGACTTGAACTCTAGCTTTCCACCCCCGGATCCTTACAGTCGGCTGGACTCATTTGCAATTTAGGTGATTTCAGATTCGGCTCTGCTTTGTCAATTTCTGGTATGATGAAACAGGAGATCTATGTATCTATTTTTCAAGTGAAAATGAATTGTGGAGATGGGAACATTCTGGACGTTGTTCATCAGCATACCCATGTATACCATGGTGCCTCTATAACTGCTCCGATGGTCGATAACATCTCTTATATTTTCACTACATGCTAAGTTGCGAATTGAACACCACTGATGATATAGACATGTATATCACAAAGGCCCGAATCTCATTTCAACTCTCATCCTGTGACGCAAATTTTTTGCCTGGAATTTTATTGTCTTATATATATACACATGTATATTTGGAACACCACATTTATTCTGTAACTTGGATTGGGTATCATTATTTGTCTACAACATTTTTTATCATCTATATGTTTTGTGTGAGTTCTGAGTATGTGTTTCCACTCTCCTGATTGTATATGATTTTTATTTGAAATGGAGATCCTTATACTTTGGAAATTCTGATCATTTTTTTTTAAAATTAAACTTAGTTTTGTTGAGGAACAAATTTTTTTTCCATTTTGCAATTACGCACTTTAGAAATTTGCGTCGTGCCTTCAGGCACGGGCATACCCTAGTGTATATATATATATATATATATATATATATATATATATATATATATATATATATATATATACAAGAGAGAAAAAAGATGATAGGAAACGGGTCAGAGACTGAGTGTAAAATAATTTTAAAATAGTTTTGCAAGTATTTAAAATGCTTACCAGTTGATATTACATACACGTTAGTACTCGACACTCGCTTAAGGATTCTCACCTATCATCTAGTGTGCACACCTATCGCACTACTATAATGACTCATAAGTCTAACCCAGTTCTCCTCCCATAAATTCTGATTCACGAGACCGTATGTCTATTCTTCATTTAAAAAATGTCATTTCATTAAGGATTATTTAAGTCAATTATGTATATCTCAATACTGGTATGAAATCTCAAACATTTACTATGTTTAGGAGCGTTTATTCAATATGTATCTACCTACACATACAGTAGAAGAATTCCCAGTATATGCATATATATATATATATATATATATATATATATATATATATATATATATATATATATATATATATATATGTATATATTAATCACTCATATAATATAAATATTAATCGACACACCACATAAAATCTATGGTTCTGGCATACTCTGCTATCAAGTCCCTATACCTCTCGTACAAATGAGGAAAATACTAGTTCGGATTCACTCTCGAATGGTATTAACACAAAATACACATACTGGAGGCGAAGCATAGTTCCAAGTCACTAAGAGGTCAGCACATACCTTCACGTCTCTTAAGACCGTCTGACTATCATTCTCAGATAGCCTGTACCAAGGATCCTATGTTCTAGGGTACGAGTCAATATCCCCCATAGAGGTCACATCAGAATAAGACTGTCCCGGCACAGAAACCTCTGTGATATCAAGTAGCGCGGCTATGATTAAACACAAATATTCAAATAATATATATACATGCACTCTTATATATATAGACATTAATCAGCTAGGTACGCTCACGACCTATAAAATTCCTAGCCATGTGTAACATATAACGCTCGCGCTCTACGTATAAGTAAATCACTCTTTTTATTCTCTCAATTATTCCAACTCCTTAAGTACTTTTCGACTCTCGAAGTGTATCCTCTCGATAAACATAAAATCAGTAGGTGCACCCTCACTACTCTACTGGTCTAAGTCTTCTTTAATTCTCACACGACCTAATTTATCATACACACAATCTTATCCCATTTTATACCCTCGTGACCCCCACGATTACATCTCGTATATAACAATATCACGTCACCCGGACCTTTCCCACAATCCTAATGGTTCTTCATAAGTCCTATTATGGTATTTAAGTTATGCCCAAAGGTTCTCATAGATTAGGGTTGGATTAATCGATAGAAGGAACCAAAGTCAAAAATCCTTCGACAAAAAGGATCGATCGAGTAGTTATTGGCCCAAAAAATCTGCATCTCAAACCTACGTTCTTCCATTTTAATTATCAAAACCTCCATTAAAGTGTCCCAAACTCCCAACCAAACATCATCAACATTATAACAACAGGTATCAACAATTTTTAATGTAGAATCTAGGGAAATTCATTAAGGAATCATCATTAAATGGGTGGCTACATGAATTTGTCTCAAACCCTATTTATGCATATTCTTACAAGAACTATATAATATTTCCAGATTTCTTCCTCTAATCGTCATTCAAATTCGTGATAAATGTTCTACATGTTAAGAGGGCATCAGTACAACATGATTATATTCCATTGTTTGAGTTCTAGTCGTCTAATTCACAATTTATCTCCAAAAAACTTATAGTTTAATTTCCTATTCTAACATGGATGGAATTTCAACTTCAAGAACAACAAGATAAATCCTTGCCTGGGAATTTGAGTCTGAATTTATGAGATTTGATGATGTGGTTATGTTCTCCTTCCTCCGATCTACACTCCGACGATATTTGTGGTGAAAATGGTGCAACTATGGTGGCTCTAGCCTTGGGAAGTTCCTCACCTTCCTCCTCTAATGAACTCTGTGAAATAATCAGGTTCTATCCCTAGAAGACAACCTCTGACACCTGATATACTTCTCTAATTTTCGTAGGTAACTAAATCTCCAAAACAAAAATTACCAAAATGCCCTTCCGGGTTACCGGTTAGGCCTAAAAACGTTCTGAGACCCAAACTAAACTCCCGGGTACACTTTTCTGACTATCTCGACCCTTCTGGACACATTGGCACACTCAAAATGACCATACGAGATACTTATAATTTATTCATTTTTTATAATAATAATTTAGTCCCGACGCGACACAGGCGCGTCTTGACTTAATTTCAATAATTTTCATATTATTCACTTTTGAAAATTTCTCATATATTATGTGACAACCCGCTCTAAATAATAACGGGTGGCCAACCCTATACTACATTAAATTAGGTATCTCAGATGGCACAGTCTCAACATCAACTGACAATTCTAATAATATAAGGCTAACTACTCGAAATCATTAAAAGCGAATTGTCAAAAATTTAAAACTTTTTATTTAACATCAACAACAAAACCAATAATACACATCTAACTATGATGAGTGATAAGTGCAAGCTCCAATAATATGATGAGTACAATACAATGTACAACAAAATTTCAACAATGAAATACCCGAATATGCTGTCGGGTAACAGACAAATCAATGATCAGAAATATAAAAATATGAAAGTGTTAATCTACAACACTTGAATACTAACTCAATATACAAACTGAATCCTAATCTAGATGTAGAAAGATAGTAATCGACTAAAGCAAAGTGCCGCAACAGTCCTCTACTGCCACAGCTCCACGAATCCTGAATGGATGAACATCTAAGGCGTCCTTGCGGAGGAACACCAGAAGTAGTACAAAATATACATGGAGGAGGAAATATAAACGGGTCAGAGCCCGAGTTGAAAAATATTTTATAGCAAGTGTATTAAAATGCATAATAATTATAAATGCATTATTACATGATTAAGGTGGAATCGAACTCTCCATAATAATTCAACTCACCTCTCATCTAAAGTGTGCACTAAACGTATGCACGTGATCTCCAAATGGATGCCCAATTCTATTTAGGTGAGAGGATTCTAACATAAACTCAATTGAAGTATTTAAGTGAAATCGTCTAACCTATCTCCCAATCTACCTTTTATTCCTCTAATCTATAAATTATGTACATTATCTTTAATGTAATAGTTATAGTTATCTTTATAATGTTCATTTGTTGAAAATATAAAGTTACATGATCCATCTCATAACCACATCATCACAATACATCAACATTCTCATTTACTAGAATTTTATATTCTAGTGATGCCCTTAAAAGGCATGAAACCATATATATAATTATTATAGTATTTATATATGAGTTATTAGCATCATGAATTAAAGATTAATCTCCTCTCGAATCTCAACACGGCACTGCGTTTAATGCGTGGGACGTCTCGCCGAGGAGAAATCCAAACAAGGAACCCCCCGTTACACTACTCCTGACCGTGTTAATCCTCGAGGCTCATTATGCCCTCAATGCATGATGCATGTAACCCAAATTATTATCCAAATATTAGTTAATTAATATTCCCAATTCTCAACAGTACACGACGTTTCATGCATGGGACGTCTCACCGAAGCGAAATCCAAACAAGGAACCCCCTGTTACACTACTCCTGGCACTGTCGATCGTTGGGATAGGTGATATATATATAGATAATTATGAGCATTAAGGACTAAACTTATCCCCAAGTTCCAACATTACACTGCGGTTCGTGCGTGGGACGTCTCACCGAAGCGAAATCCAAACAAGGAACCCCCCGATACACTAATCCTGGCAATGTAGGTCGTTGAAGTCCATTATGCCCTTGATACCCAAATACAAACTCAAGCAATAATAACCATCCAACTGAGCTATAACTCAAAGGACGCAGGCTCACATGCTATCATCTTCCAGCAGCCCATATACGTAGCAAACTGGGGTCACCTGGTGGGGTTCCACGACACCCACCTCGTGATCCACTCACGCACACGACGTCCCGGAAAGCGGTCATAGCTCCTAACCGGCAAGTGAGAGAGACACATACCCACGACCTCTCACCCCCAAAATAAATAAATGTATATAAATATGTCATTTCCTGACCACCATGGACGACAATGACCTGGGGAATATCTACACCCTGCTCTTTGAGCCAGGATGCTCACCCTCTATGCACGAAACTTCCCAATGATAGCAAGGAGGGGGTATGCTTAACATGTATATAAACCATCATATAAGGTATACATATATCCCACATAATAAAGATATACAATTATATAAGGTATACCTGCAACATCATTTTCATATTTATTATACGCTCTTAGGCACAATAGAATTTGTGTCATTGTTTAGTTTTAGTATATCTCTCTCTTGATACACTAATCGCCAAATCTTACACATCTTCCCCACTTAGTATACACTATACTATTTCTCACTTGATGCTCACATGTCGCTTCAAATTGTGAGTTGTCTCTCAATTCTATTTAAGTTAAGGATATTCTTTTATCCTAATGCACCTCAATTAGCATTTCTCATTGTGTGAGATATCTCCCAAATCAATCATCAATAAGGATATTCCTATATCCGTTTTCACAACAATAAGCATTTGTAATTCTCCATTTATATTAGGGTTAAATTCATTTTATGAACCTTTAAAGTTATCCCATTTGGGATTGGATCCTAAGATCGATTATCTCTAAATTATTCCAATTAATATATTAATTATCTCCAAATAGAATTTTCAAAACAAGGTGGGCTTCCCCACTTAGAGCATACCAAAATATCTAATCGGTATTCCTCAAATTTAGTCAATATGACTCAATTTATTTCTTTTAAGGGAAACTCTCTAAAAGTCTCCAAAACATACTCCAAATATCTCCTATAGAGATCCCAATCGATAACCTCGAACAAAACGGGATGAAATTCTTTTTAGAAAAACAATCCCTCAAAAGCCCTGTTTTTGAATCGATTCGGGCCAATTCCGAATCGATTCGGCCCAGCGAATCAATTCGGCCAGGAAGGCGAATCGATTCGGGTCATCAGACCTGGGATTCTGTCTCAGGCCGAATCAATTCGGCTGGAGTCCGAATCCATTCGGTCACTCAGACCTGGGCACCTGCATAATTTTGAATCGATTCGGTAGGAGGCCGAATCGATTCGGACCTTCAGAAACCTCGAAAATGGCTAAGTTTTAGTAAGCCATAAATCTCAAAATCCATTTTAATCATATTCTCTCCATTTCTCTTCAACCCAATCACATATATATCATCAATAATCATCCTAGAATACATATAAACTAATTTATATTCTCAAATCAAAGATCTACATATCAAATCTAAGATTATACCCAAAAGTTAGGTTTTTGTTAAACTAAACCTAAAACCCATAATATCAATCCACAAATCATGCAATAATTGGTACACAACAATTATTTAGCAAGTTCAATCACTTACCTCGGGTTCATAGGGTCTGAATCCGCCTTGAGATCGCGTATTGCCCGAAAATCTCCACTTTCTCTCTCTTTTCTCCTTCCTTTTCTTCTTCTTTCTTCTTCTCTTTTCTTTCTTTCTATTTCTCTTTCTCTCTTTGGAGAAATATTTCCCGTAGGCTTAATAAGCCTAATCTCCCAAGATACACATCTTTAAATGATAATACACACTTTAAATGACCCGGTGACTTTAATTCGAGTCAAACGGTCCTAATTTATTTCGGAACCTAAATAGACCCCAAGTACAGTCATTTCGACTTTCTCAACCCTTACGAACACTATGGTACCCTCATAATCGACATTCGACACTCTTTCTAACAACTTCAAATTTTGACCTCAATTGCCAATATAATTATTTCTCTAATAAAATATTATTTATTTCTCCCAAAATAAATAAATCGTTGTCTCCAAGACCTCGAGTTGTTACAAACTTCCCCACTTACAAAAATTTCGTCCTCAAAATTTTAGCTAAGCCTAATTCTCCAAATCTCAACTAAGTTTAATATACCCATACTCACTAATCCTATCTCCAAACTTCTAACTTCCCACGACGAATTTATTTAATTTATTTTATTTTAAGTTGATTATGAATTAAATAAAACCAATTTCCACAACAAGGGCGCCCATACACCCTTTATATTTGAGCTTTATGCTCACAGTAATCATAATGAGGCTTTATTTGCCTCCAAAGTTCCACATTTCCATAAATATAATACTAACATTTTAATAGAGTAAAAATTTTAAATGGTCCAAAGAAATAACTCCTCTCAATTCCTGACATTCGCCACTTTCGTGCGGAGGACGTCTCGCAAAAGCGAAATCGAAACAAGGAACCCTCCCAATACACTACTATGTGACGACGTCGGGGATTGAGAGTTTGTTAAATTCGGACTAGAGTTTGAAAATTTTAATTTTATGAAAATCATTTTGAAAGGGCCCGAAAGCCGGTAAAAGTTTTATTTTGAAAATAGTTTATTTTGAAAATGGTTTATATATTATAATATAGTATAAAATGCCTTATGTCCAACACAAGGTCTTTTGAATCATCATATATATAACAATATGTAGCTCACAAATATTATCATACTCATGAGCTAAAATTTTACCTGCGTCCCAATAATCCACAATCTCAATTTCCAAACATAAACAACATCTTACATCATTTCAATATATTGCCATTTATAAGGCACATCCATATCTGGAATACAACAATTATAATAGTCTATCATGACTATATAAAAAGAAGCTTTTATCATTACTACTTATCACCATTACCATTCTTACATTTACCACAAGGTTTAAAGCTCTTTTTTAGCACCTTGCAAAATCATCTATCCTTTTACAAAATAATATAATAAGAGCCTATCTTGCTCAAACTTCCCCTTAGGGTCATTACATTCCATCTATTAATATAATAGGTCTATAGCACTAACCATTCACCATATCTCCCATACGATATCCCCAAAACCCATTTTAGTAATTATCCTATTTATAAAGGAAAATTAACTTACATTACCCATCTCTAGTCCGATTGCCCATCCTCATTAATGGGCTCCCAAACAAAGTCCCCCGGTCTAAAACGACCTCGAATCTGCTGTAGGGGCTTCACTTCCAAAATTTCATCAAATTGGGGTCCTTTACCTCTTTGAGGACAATCTCTCTTTTTATGACCTATTTCTTTACAAAAGACATATTTCCCACAAATCCTTTTTGCCTACTCGCATTACTGGCACTCTCTTCGCCAAACTTACGTGATGAACTTGAATCTCCAAAGCTCTTACCCTCTTGCGAACGAAGACGATATTCATGACACTTTAGTAGTGCCGCATTCACTACCTCAACGAAAGTCACTAACCTAGGACTCTCTAACAAATGTAGTCGGATTCTCCAATCTAAACCTCGAACAAACTTCGATATACGTTTCTCTTCCGTATTTATCTCATCAGGTACTAGCTTTTCCCATCTAGAAAAATCTTCCTCATATTCTTCCACTGTTCTATTACCCTGAAAAATCTTCATATTCCTAGTAGAGGAAGGGAAAAACCTTCGATCAAAAAGTTTCCAAAATTCTTTTATAGGTAAAGTATCTCTCTGCTCAGATGTGGTGACAGACTCCCACAAATGGAGAGCTGCACCCGATAACCTATAGGTGGCTAAAAATTGTTTCTACACCTCACTACACTCAACCATACGAAGGTGCCTCTGTATACTATTCTTCCATCAACTTGCAGCCATTGCATCAGCTCCCCCTGCAAACTCGGGAGGATTCCCCTTACTAAAATATTTCTTCACTCTCTCCCATAAAGACAATCCTAAATGGGGTGGGGCTGCTCGAGTGGTAGATTGCCGAGCCATCGTAGAAACGACAGCAGTTACTGCTTGTGCCACAATATTGGCAACATCATCCGTAGTCGTGTTCCTTTAAGATGGTTGGGGTTGCACATTCCCTTTGTTCGCCTTAACTGAACGACCTCCCTTCGGTGGCATCTGAAACAAGAACAATTGTATCAGAACGCCTTTCAAATATTTTTGATTCACAGAAAGATATGGACGTATGAATGTAACCGTCCTAGCAATAAGGCTCTATATCAAGAACGCTTATGGAAGATCGTAGTAACGCACACAGATCCTAAAGACACTAGAACCTGATGCTCTGATACCATCTGTGACAACCCGCTCTAAATAATAACGGGTGGCCAACCCTATACTACATTAAATCAGGTATCTTAGATGGCACAGTCTCAACATCAACTGACAAATATAATAATATAAGGCTAACTACCCAAAATCATTAAAAGCGAATTATCAAAATTTTAAAACTTTTTATTTAACAACAACAACAAAACCAATAATGCAACTTAACCAACAATACACATCTAACTATGATGAGTATTAAGTGCAAACTCCAATAATATGATGAGTACAATACAATGTACAATAAAATTTCAACAATGAAATACCCGAATATGCTGTCGGGTAACAGACAATACAATGATCACAAATATAAAAATATGAAAGTGTTAATCTACAACACTTGAATACTAACTCAATATACAAACTGAATCCTAATCTAGATGTACAAATATAGGAATCGACTAAAGCAAAGTGCTGCAACAGTCCGCTACTGCCACAGCTCCACGAATCCTGAATGGATGAACATCTAACGCGTCCTTGCGGAGGAACACCTAAAGTAGTACAAAATATACATGGAGGAGGAAATATAAACGGGTTAGAGCCCGAGTTGAAAAATATTTTATAGCAAGTGTATTAAAATGCATAATAATTATAAATGCATTATTACATGATTAAGGTGGAATCGAACTCTCCATAATAATTCAACTCACCTCTCATCTAAAGTGTGCACTAAACGTATGCACGTGATCTCCAAATGGATGCCCAATTCTATTTAGGTGAGAGGATTCTAACTTAAACTCAATTGAAGTATTTAAGTGAAATCGTCTAACCTATCTCCCAATCTACCTTTTATTCCTCTAATCTATAAATTATGTACATTATCTTTAATGTAATAGTTATAGTTATCTTTATAATGTTCATTTGTTGAAAATATAAAGTTACATGATCCATCTCATAACCACATCATCACAATACATCAACACTCTCATTTGCTAGAATTTTATATTCTAGTGATGCCCTTAAAAGGCATGAAACCATATATATAATTATTATAGTATTTATATATGAGTTATTAGCATCATTAATTAAAGACTAAACTCCTCTCGATTCTAAACACGGCACTGCGTTTCGTGCGTGGGACGTCTCGCCGAGGCAAAATCCAAACAAGGAATCCTCCTGTTACTCTACTCCTGACCGTGTTAATCCTCGAGGCTCATTATGCCCTCAATGCATGATGCATGTAACCCAAATTATTATCCAAATATTAGTTAATTAATATTCCCAATTCTCAACAGTACACGACGTTTCATGCATGGGACGTCTCGCCGAAGCGAAATCCAAACAAGGAACCCCCTGTTACACTACTCCTGGCACTGTCGATCGTCGGGATAGGTGATATATATATAGATAATTATGAGCATTAAGGACTAAACTTATCCCCAAGTTCCAACATTACACTGCGGTTCGTGCGTGGGACGTCTCACCGAAGCGAAATCCAAACAAGGAACCCCCCGATACACTAATCCTGGCAATGTAGGTCGTTGAAGTCCATTATGCCCTTGATACCCAAATACAAACTCAAGCAATAATAACCATCCAACTGAGCTATAACTCGAAGGATGCAGGCTCACATGCTATCATCTTCCAGCAGCCCATATACGTAGCAAACTGGGGTCACCTGGTGGGGTTCCACGACATCCACCTCGTGATCCACTCACGCACACGACGTCCCGGAAAGCGGTCATAGCTCCTAATCGACAAGTGAGAGCGACACATACCCACGACCTATCACCCCCAAAATAAATAAATGTATATAAATATGTCATTTGCTGACCACCATAGACGACTATGACCTGGGGAATATCTACACCCTGTTCTTTAAGCCAGGACGCTCACCTTGTATGCACGAAACTTCCCAATGATAGCAAGGAGGGGGTATGCTTAACATGTATATACACCATCATATAAGGTATACATACATCCCACATAATAAAGATATACCATTATATAAGGTATACCTGCAACATCATATTTATATTCATTATACGCTCTTAGGCGCAATAAAATCTGTGTTATTGTTTAGTTTTAGTATATCTCTCTCTTGATACACTAATCGCCAAATCTCACACATCTTCCCAACTTAGTATACACTATATTATTTCTCACTTGAAGCTCACATGTCGCTTCTAATTGTGAATTGTCTCTCAATTCTATTTAAGTTAAGGATATTCTTTTATCCTAATGCACCTCGATTAGCATTTCTCATTGTGTGAGATATCTCCCAAATCAATCATCAATAAGGATATTCCTATATCCGTTTGCACATCAATTAGCATTTGTAATTCTCCATTTATATTAGGGTTAAATTCATTTTATGAACCTTTAAAGTTATCCCATTTTGGATTGGATCCTAAGATCCATTATCTCTAAATTATTCCCATTAATATCATAATTATCTCCAAATAGAATTCTCACAACAAGGTGGGGTTCCCCACTTAGAGCATACCAAAATATCTAATCGGTATTCCTCAAATTTAGTCAATATGATTCCATTTATTTCTTATAAGGGAAACTCTTTGAAGGTATCCAAAACATACTCCAAATATCTCCTATAGATATCCGTAATCGATAACCTCGAACAAAACGAGATGAAATTCTTTTTAGAAAAATAATCCCTCAAAAGCCCTATTTTCGAATCGATTCGGGGCAATTCTGAATCGATTCGGCCCAGCGAATCGATTCGGCCAGGAAGGCGAATCGATTCGGGTCATCAGACCTGGGATTCTTTCTCAGGCCGAATCGATTCATCTGGAGTCTGAATCGATTCGGTCACTCAGACCTGGGCACCTGCATAATTCCGAATCGATTCGGTAGGAGGCCGAATCGATTCGGCCCTTCAGAAACCTCAAAAATGGCTACTTTTTAGTAAGCAATAAATCTCAAAATCCATTTTAATCATATTCTCTCCATTTCTCTTCAACCCAATCACATATATATCATCAATAATCATGCCGGAATACATATAAACTAATTTTTATACTCAAATCTAAGATTATACCCAAAAGTTAGGTTTTTGTTAAACTAAACCTAAAACCCAAAATATCAATCCACAAATCATTCAATAATTGGTACACAACAATTATTTAGCAAGTTTAATCACTTGCCTCGGGTTCGTAGGGTCTGAATCCGCCTTGAGATCGCGTATTACCCGGAAATCTCCACTTTCTCTCTCTTTTCTCCTTCCTTTTCTTCTTCTTTCTTCTTCTCTCTTTCTTTCTTTCTATTTCTCTTTCTCTCTTTGGAGAAATATCTCCCGTAGGCTTAATAAGCCTAATCTCCCAAGATACACATCTTTAAATGATAATACAAACTTTAAATGACCCGGTGACTTTAATTCGAGTCAAACGGTCCTAATTTATTTCGGAACCTAAATAGACCCCAAGTACAGTCATTTCGACTTTCTTGACCCTTCCGGACACTATGGTACCCTCAGAATCGACATTCGACACTCTATCTAACAACTTCAAATTTTGACCTCAATTGCCAATATAATTATTTGTCCAATAAAATATTATTTATTTCTCCCAAAATAAATAAATCCTTATCTCCAAGACCTCGGGTTGTTACATATTGCTATACCCATCTAGTAATATTCTACATTATTCTTACCAATAATTACTAATTCTCATCACGCTAGTAAATATTTATTTTCAAATTTGGATTAATATTAAATTAATTTATCCCAATTTAATTGAATTAATCCCATAATTAAATGTCATAAAAATATTGGGTATTACACTTTTGACGGTACAACTTTAAAAATTTTCAATCCTTTCTTGTCGAGGATAAAATTATAGGCAGATTGAACATTTTTATCCATCACAAAGAAGCATATTTTCTCAGTACGGCTCGTCAGCCAGGTGTCAAACAACACTTCTAGCTTGCTGTCCCAAGAGAATAAACCTTTTGCCCTGAAAAACCTATTAATGGCCTGTGTTAAGGTTCCAGTTGGCCGAGCTTTAAATCCAAACTCTGAAAGCAAGGATAAAACATAATATAAGCCGAACTCCCATTGTCAATCAGAACCATGGCAATGATGGCATCATGGATCCTAAATTTGATAACCGATGGATCATAATGAGGATAAAGCACCCCAGAGAGGTCGTTCATGGAAAAGTCGATTACCAGTTTGTCTTTGTTGACTTTCTTGGGTCGATCATCTTCGTACAGATTCATTCTCTGGATATAAGAATAGGCCTCGGCCTCATTAAAATAAGCTTTTCTCTCGACAATGTGGTCACCTCCTCTTGCATCGCTACCCATAATTACATGATAATTAAAGGAAACAAAACTTATCATAGCCACCTCATGTTCGGGATGCTTGGGCTTCTTTGACAGGACGGGGTCATCTTTATATCCATCTTCCTGATTTCTCTTCCTGTCATATCTGGGTTTGAATGGAGAATTTGACCTTTATCTTGCCTCTCTGCCTTCTCGCCAATCAATTTTTTTTTAGTTTTCCTCAGGGGATAAGAGATTATACTTCATTATTCAAAGGGATATAATTATTTGTTGTATGGACCTGATCCTTATAGAATTCATAATATTTAGATTTATCCCTCTTGTTAGGGAGTGCTTTCAACGTTTCAGGCCATCATAAATCCTTTTTGTGTTAGATTTCCCCTAGGATATGGTGAATACTGACACTCAATGGAGTATAGTTTTCATATTTTTTGAGCTTGTCCTCCTTTTTCAACTTCTATTCCTTCTCCTCCTTATCCGGCTTGGTGGTTGGATAATCGGCGTTCGTTATTTTTTCCTATTTTCGGTATGAGTTCATCCATAGTTTTAGGAGTATCTTTGTCCGGAGTATAATATAATTTCTCAGGAAGCAATCCAATCATCAGAGTGGTTATGTCTATTTTTCCCTCGTAATCAACCACTTCCAATTTCTCATTATTAAAACGAGTTATGTAGTCCCTAGTGGTTTCACCTACTTACTGCCTTACGTTTAAGATATGGGATACTCTTTTTATCGGTTTGGCTCTAAAAAAAGATTACTAATAGACAGCTCAGCAAGCTAGGTTGAAGTTGGTAATTTGTCCTCGGTGAAAGTTATTATACCATATCTGGGTAAAACCCATAATGGTACTTGATAATGCTCTTCACCTCATCTAGTCGGGGACTGAATAAATGTCATCGATAACTTAATATTGCTCAATATATAGAACTAGATAAGTTTTTCCATATTTGGGGGTGACCACTGGAGCTTTAAATTTAGATATAGTAAGAAAATCCACACTCGCCTGAATAAAAGGGGATTCTTTAACAAAACTCTGTTGTAAGGGATTCTTTGCTTTTTCCATATCTCCTAGATAATCTTCCTGTCGTTGTATTTATCCTTTCCATGAAGGATTGCTTGCATCAGCTTTGTGCGAAGTAGCTCGGCTATCCCTTCTATGTGTCTTTGTTGAGCTCCTTCCTGAGAAGTCTGCTCGGGGTCCTAACTGAGAATTCACAATGGTTGGCTGGACGTTGAGTGCTTTTAGATAATTCTTTTAGGAGGGTTTTTATTTGCTCAGGATCCCAAACGGTCAAAAGGTGAAGCCCAGCTTAATCTTTCTAGGACACTTGGTCTTTCACGAGAGAAAGAATGGCCATCATAGAATTCTGAGGATCTAATTGATGAACTGACTCCTAGATGATCAAGTCTATCACGTGATGAGCTGGAATAGCTATGTCAGCTATGCCGAGGAGGTGGATGCGGTATATCTCTCCTTGGCGATGGATATGCTTGCTTCCCAGATAGGGTTGTAGATCTGGCTTGTAACAACTGAGCCAATTGTCTCATGGATTCTTGCATAGCATCTTGTCCCCTGACAATACTAGCCAAAATCCCATTTGGTCGGCTTTCCTTGGCATAGCAGATGGAACAGTCGGGTTACCTTCACTTCTGGCACTGGGATCTAGATCATTTATTTTTCCTTGAATAAGGATGAACGACAATTTAGACACACTTTCTCATAGACGGCGCCAATTTATTGATGTTAAAAAATGGATTTGATCCAAATTTATAATCATAGATAAAATATAGAGTTATAACGAAATAATAAAAGTGAGAGACGAGATTTTAAAGTGGTTCGACTATGTAAGAAAGCCTACATCCACTGTTATGATATTGATTTAAGAGATTACAGAAAGCTAGGTACTCTTGTAAAGAGAATAACCTAGAATTCGTTCTATATTGCCTTTGATGATAGGGACACAATGTATTTATAGTGACTCAAAGATCAAGAGTTAGAATGCTAAGGGATGGAATGCCATATACATTTAAGCATTTACACCTGTACATAATGAATATGACGGCTGGTTGTTTAAACCACGAGTGGTAAGACCCTTGGTATGGTGGCGCTTCATTAGCAATGATGGTCTATATTATTCATGTTGGTCGGAATGTCTGTTGAGCTACCCTAAGCTGATTGGGATTTCTTCCACGTATTGTCCACTTCTGATTGGTCTACGTAGGTGAATAAATTTTGGTACAAACGGATGATATATGTATAAATAGTTCTCATTCTTAGATTTTTAACGGGCCCACACGCGGACCCTGTATTTATGGCTTAGTAACATTCAGAATTCTGACATCTTTCTCTTTTGATATTATTTTTTTGGAAAACGGTGGTGGGGGGGGGGGATTGGTCATTTTATTTAAAATACGCAGAAGCGTCATATAAAAATGGTTTAAGTTAATCCATAATAATCAATATTCTTGCGTTGAAAGTTACTTGTATATTTATACATAAGGTAAATAATTGTTGACAATTCTCATGGTCCTTTTTTAGCTTAAAACCAAAGCTTAAATGGTGAGATGTTATATGTTGCAAATTCGTGTGTTTTTATTCTACTGGTTGTAGGTTTGTATGTGGAGACTGTTCTTGAGAACATAAAAAGACAGACGAACCTTTAGTATATAAACTACATTAGACACAGGCATTTTTTAATTCTGAATTTAATTATTATATTTGGTTGATGATGTTGAAACTTTGTGTAAATTTTAAAAATATATCCAAAGTCATCTTTGACCAATAAGTGGAGAGAGAGTGGAGAAAGTGGAGAGAGTTATTAACTTTTCTCATTTAGGACAATTTCTGATAATTGGATCCGGAAGTGGCTGTTACCACTACCCTTGGTTCTTCTTAGATTCCTATACCACTACGTGTTGCTTTCCTCTCCCACTAACAACAAATTTTCTTATAAGCCATTATTTTAAGATAGAGGAGATTGACTGCAAAAATTTGTAGAACAAAAAACTTAAAGAGAAAAATCGGATGTTTGGGGTTCAAAACAAATCACATAAAAATCTTTCTTTCTCTCCCTCTAACATTGAAAATATTTTCTTGTCAGATTTTTTTTTGGCATTATAAAACCAGTGTTGTTCCCCAAAATATTTTCAGATATTGAGCAATTTATTTGGAATGGGTGTTAGTATGCCATATGACTACCGTGCATGGTTATATGAGACCGAGTTGATCATGTGATAGTTTTATCCTGGGGACGACGTGACTGAATACTACCTACACAAAGAGGGTAGAGCCAAGGAACGTCTTAAAGAAAGCGACCTAGTCCGCGACTCAACCTAAGAATCGTCTACGACAAATTTTATAAACAATTGAGGTAATATTGTTTAATTTTGTTGTAATCTTACTTTTCTTGGATTCAACGTATGCGATTCATATTTGGGATATTCTTATGAGGTACTAATTTAATTTTGTGTAGTAGACTTAAATTAAATTATGATTCTATTTTTGATTTCTCCATAAAACTCTTTAATGTGATTTTTAATCACAATATCTAAATTATACCAACAATTTTAAGACGTGTTATATCTTCCATGGAGTCTGAAAAATAAATCTTATGGGCATATATGATTATTTTTATGATGCCTAAAATGGAAAAAAGGCCATCAATATTTATGTGTGTAGAAATTATAATTTTGACCTTTTACCTCTAGAAATTACCGTTTAGCCCCCGAACTTCCTAAATATCATATTTTGTGAAGTAGAAAAATAAATTTCAGTATTTTTGGTCAGTTTGGAATCGATCAATAATTTCATGAGAAATTAGAATTTGAACAATAATGAACCCCTTCATGGAAAACTTTTAAGTATGTCAATCCTATTTTTTAGTTATGAATGTGAAATATTATTTCACATAAGATGTTATTGTTGGAAATGGAATTGTTTACATTTTTAGACAATTCATTTAGAGCCACTTATACTTAAGAAAACAAATGAAAATTTAATATTTGGAATCAAATGAAAATTTGATATAAGGATTCGAAGGGTAAGTAATAAACATTTGTGCCTTGATAATCATTGGATGATTTTATCATAATTGAGTTTTGTGCAAATGCAATCTTTATTTTGGTAAAGTTATTCTGATTCAATGATTTGGAATAGAGGTTTAAACTCTAATATGAAGTATTATTATATACATTTTGAAGAATAATATATGAAAAATTGTATATTATAAATTTTTATGAAATAGATTTTATAGTCTACATGTGACTTTCAAACACTTGAAAGTTTGAATTTATGACTAAAATGAATGAATAAGTATTTTTTGATTCGGCTATACATGATAACATTAAGCATGTATTTATTTAAGAAATAAGATTGATTCTTATTTAATGTTGAAACTCACAAGTTTAGATTTTATTTTTTGAATTCAAGATATAATAGGGGCACATTATATGTTGCTTCTCAATGTTATACCTAGAGAATAGCGGGGGCACTCAATCGAGTACTTCTCGGCTATAATTGAAGAACATTTAATAGAATCTAAAACTTTGGTGTTCAAAAGAACTCCTACTTTTTTGAGTTGTGAATTAAAAATAAAAGCTTGCTTCTGTTATTGAATAGGATTCCAAAAATCCCTAGAGAAGTCATGTCATAAATGATTGTTTGAATTCCTTAGAATGAGCTAGAAATTAGTTTATAATTGACTTATCTTATAACTTTAATATAATGAGGTGTTTACGAATTTTTTAAAGGAATATTGAGATAGTAATTATTTACGAATATAGGTTTTATTTAATAGACAAGATTCACCGATATAACTTAGTTATACATGTTGCAAGTTAAATTATTCTCATGAAAATTAATAATATTCATTTTATTTTACTACCATTGATATAATAAATGAAGTTGAGTTAAAAATTAAATGTATATAATATCTCTTTTCGAGTGGTGACGTAGGTAAGGAAACTTACTTGAAGCAACTTAAAGTTGGAGAATTTATAAATATGGAAGGCACCAATAAATGGCATGATATTTTGATAAATCATCAAATGAGAATGAATTGAGAATACTATGAATAGTGTTTATCAGTAAGCATGTTGAAATATGAATGCACTATTAGTTATTTAGCTAGAATGATTAGATAAGATTTGGTTATAATATTTTGTTGTCTAAAAAACCAAATTCATGCTAAGTCAAATTGTTGGCATAAAGAGTTTCAATGAAACAATAATATTATTTGTTAATATTACAAGGCCAACTATGGATCATAAATTGCCCGAGTACCTTGAAATACAAGAATATCTATTTAATAGATATATGATAATGTGAACCATCTTGTACTCCACATGATCCAAGTATAAGATCACTATATAAAGTGTTAAGAAAGATGAATATACTAACATCTTAATTAGTCTCAATTGAGACACTAAATACAGTTGACTTGGAATAATTTTTTGTGGAAGTAGTATGAAGGTTTATAATTAAAAAGTGCATTTTTATGCTGTTGAGAAAGGTTATGTGTTTTGATAAAAAACAGGAACCTAGAATTGATTCTGAATCAATAATGGATATGTGTTTAACACATATTATGATGCTATATGGCGAGTATATGGTGATACCATTAACTATGTCTAATGAAGAAATGAAAGGTTGAAATACCTATTATAAGATACCATTAATGGTAAAGATTGATACCAGTCATTTTATCCATAACAATAGAACCATAGCTATTGTAAATTTTTAGAATCGTTATTTTAACGGCAAGAACAACAAATATGTCGTAAGCACAACATAGTTTGAGAATTTAAAATCAATGAGTTGTGAGTGTGGATTATATTTGGACTGATGAAAACGGAACTTGACTTCTCCTTTGACAAAAAGTCTAGTGCAGGAGAACACCTACAAAGGGATCGGACTAAAGCCCGTTGATATTGAATCATTTGTGGTGGTAACCCAACTCATAGACTGGAGATCCCAAGAAATAGGTTCAAAGGGTAATAACAAGTCACAGTGATATATGGGTTGAATCATGCTAATTATTATTTATGTGGTTTTACTCCGAGTCCATCCATATGGAGCATGATATCCTGAAGCGAGTTAAGATTGAGTAATTATAACTCTTAATGATGATCTATAACTCTATTTTGAGTGGGGTGCCTAGCTACAAGAGTATCCTTGATAGACTCACCTATGTAGATGTGGAAGTGTGCCCGCTTCCTATGATAATTTTGGGCAAATTCCCTAGGGCGTTCACATACTGGGATAGAAACACATTGTCGTAAGGTGTTGGCTTGAGAACTACACCCAAGTAGGATTGTGTGTGGGCTATTGTCAGAGATAGAGTTCAAAACTACGAGTTAATCTAGTATATTCTGAATCATCTTTACTACGTAAAGGTTCAAGTCGAAAGACACCTTTGCTTATGCACAATTCTATGAATTATTGCTCAATAAATTTCCAAATTTTCAAGTGGGGGATTGTTGAAACTTTGTGTAAATTTTAAAAATATATCGAAAGTCATCTTTGACCAGTAAGTGGAGAGAGAGAGTGGAGAAAGTGGAGAGAGTTATTAGCTTTTGACTTTTAGGCCAATTTCTGATAATTGAATCTGGAAGTGGCTATCACCACTACCCTTGGTTCTCCTTGAATTCATATACCACTACATGTTTCTTTCCTCTCCCACTAACAACAAATTTTCTTATATATAAATGGTCTTAAGCCATTGTTTTAAGATAGAGGAGATTGACTGCAAAAAATTGTAGAACAGAAAACTTAGAGAGAAAAATCAGATGTTTTGGGTTCAAAACAAATCATATAAAAATCTTTCTTTCTCTCCCTCTAAGATTGAAAATATTTTCTTGTCAGATTTTTTTTTGGCATTACAAAACCAGTGTTGTTCCCCAAAATATTTTCGGATATTGAGCAATTTATTTGGAATGGGTGTTAGTATACCATATGACTACCGTGCATGGTTATATGAGACAAAGTTGATTCTGGGTATGTTTTATCCTGTGGACAACGTGACTGAATACTACCTGCATAACCGCAAAACATCTTAAAGAAAGCGACTTAACCCGTGACTCAACCCAAGAATCGTCTACGACAAATTTTATAAACAATTGAGGTAATATTGTTTAATTTTCTTATAATCTTACTTTTCTTGTATTCAATGTATGCGATTCATATTTGGGATATTCATATATGGTAATAATTTAATTTTGAGTAGTAAACTTAAATTAATTTATAATTCTATTTTTTGACTTCTCCATAAAACTCTTTGGGTCAATTATTGAATAGTCCCTACTATAAATGTATATTTTTTAAAAAGGACACATATTTTTAATTTAACCCATTTAGTCCATCAAGCACTCAATATTCTCTTATTTTTAGAGGTCCGCGCCAGCGGCACTCCCTCTTCAAAATATGTGGCAAATGACTTTTTGAGGCAAAATAAAAAAGCTTGGACTAAATGAGTATTAAAAAATGTTCGAATGACTATTTGGTATATGTCCCAAACTCTTTTGGTGTATTTTTTAATCGGGATATCTAATTGTACCAAGAGATGATATGATCTAACTTATGGCAAAAGTTGGTAGTGGTGATACTTTATGACTTTTTGAATTTTAATTTGTGAAGATGGCTAAAATGAATAGTGAATGTCTATAGTTTTGTGTCGTATTTACATTTACTAGACGTTCTATATACCTTAATGAGATGTTGGGGCTATGGCGGTGATGCCTTTAAACACATGGAACCGGAGGTGCTTTGTAAGGAAGTAGTGAGACAGGTCGGCCTAATTGCTCAGATGAGGAGAGTAGAGTATGATAGGTCCGTTGTATCAGTATCTTCAATGGAACCTTAGCCTAAATCTAACATTAATATTCAGGCTAATCCATCTTCAAAAGTGGATCTCCATGTATATGATGACTCATTCATTACTAGAGTTGCGTTCTTCTAGCGGGCTGTGATGGGTAGGGTTGGCCGCTGGATATTTCACCTCCGCACATGGATCAGATGAAACAGTGGGTTAAGGAAAAATGAAAAGTAATAAGAGAGGTGCAAGTAAAGCTTCTACACTCCCCTCCCTTCTTAATTGTGTTTGCATTTGTCCAAGATGCGGATAAAATTCTTGAGGGTAGGCGGTCTTTCTACGGGGAGTAGACGAGTCTATAATGTTGGTACCCCTAGCAGGTTAAACGGAGAAGCCTCAGCATTTAGATCATAGTTGGATTCGGATAATTGGTCTCCCACGGCATTTATGGGGACTGGGAGAGGATACTTTTAAAGCCATTGGAAATATATGTGGGGGGTACTTGAAGATGGACATCGCTACTGAATTGGGAGAAGAGTTACAATGGGATAGAATTCTGGTTAAATGGACTAAACGACCACTAGAAAAATTAAAGATTACTGTTGGAGAATGGGTATTTCAGCCAGCGGTGTGGGTGGAACATCACAATTGTTATTTCAGTGGACAGGATAACATTCACCACGAGGAAGGGCGGCAACATCATGACCGGATGGAATATGGAAAACATTTCGTAAAGAGAGATAAGAACCACACGGTGCACAATAAAGATGAGTGGTGTAAAAACCCAGGTGCCCTCGTTAATAACCACGACATCAGTTCGGGAACTTAGGACGACATTAAGAGTAGAAAACACTGGTGAGGTTTTTATTGGAGGAGGTTCTATATCCATGGTAGGAGAAGACAAGTCCTCGGAGTGCAGGTACACAAGTCAACAAGAAAGTGAAAAGAATTGTTTTTATGATGGGAAGACAGCAGTTGATGTAGCAGTTATTGATGAGGTCTCGACCGTTGAGACGCTGCTATTTGTTACAAATTACTTAGAGGTGGAAGCAGATCGGGCCGCAATGGTTCATCTCTAACGTCCAGTGGATGCATGGAGGATATATCAAAGATCTACAATCAAATGGAAAAGAGAAAGAGAGCGCTAGGATTTCATCTTGACATAAACTAGAATACAATACAAATGAAAAGAAGAAGAGAGAATATATATCCTACTACAGCCACCTAATAATAAAATAAAAGGGAAAATACTAAACTACCCTTAATGCTAAATAAAACTCTAATATCCCTCCTCAAACTCACGATGCTGCAGCGAGAAGCATTGAGAGTTTGCCAACCAAAAAACGAAAACGCTGAACTGGATGAGACTTCGTAAACAAATCAGCTATCTGTGCGGAAGAAGAAACAAAAGGCAAAGTGATGGCGCCATGCGTAAGATGATGACGAGTGATATGACAATCAATCTCGATGTGTTTAGTCCTCTTATGAAAAATCGAATTGTGAGCAATCTGAATAGGACTCTTATTATCACAATACATAGGAGTGGACTGAGAAAGAAAGACACCCATATCTGCAAGTAACCGACGTAGCCAAAAAACCTCGCGAGTGGTAGAAGCCATAGCACGATACTCGGCTTCCGTGGAAGACACAGAAACAACAACTTGCTTTTTGCTCTTCCAAGAAACAAGAGAATCACCCAAAAACACACAAAATCCAGTAACTGATTTGCGATCTGTAGGATCACCAGCCCAATCAGCATCAGAGTATGCACGCAGCTCTAAAGAAGAAGATGAAGAAAGTAAAAGACTCTGAAATCGAGTCCCTCTCAAGTATCGCAATATACGATGAACAGCTGCCCAATGAACTGTAGTAGGAGTAGTAGCAAACTGACTAACAACATGGTATATCTGGAGGAGTAATAGTGAGATAAACCAAGCTGCCCACAATAGTGCGATATAAGGTGGGATCAGGCAAAATAACACCATCATACGGGGAAAGATGAACATTCAGCTCCAGAGGGGTATCAACAATCTTAGTATCAGTGAGGCGAGCACGCTCAAGAATGTCCCCAATGTACTTAGATTGTGAGAGAAGATAACCATTTGGAGAATGAGCTACCTCAATACCCAAAAAGTAATGTAGAGGCCCCAAATCCTTCATCTCAAAACAACGAGATAATTCAGACTTCAATGTTGTAATTCCACCAACATCATCCCCAGTAATAATCATATCATCAACATACAAAGAGACCAGAATACGACCACCCGAGGTGCACCTGATAAATAGAGCTGAATCATTCTCACTTGGAATGAACCCAAGAGAGGTAATCACTGCAGAAAACTTCTCAAACCAAACCTGTGGTGCCTATTTCAGACCATATAAGGCTTTCTTAAGCCTACAAACTTCACTAGGACCATGTGGAACACCCAGAGGAGGAGTCATATAAACCTCCTCATGAAGATCGCCGTTCCAGAACGCATTTTTAACATCCATTTGCGATATATGACACTGACGGACAGATGCAACAACAATAAGAGTACGAATAGTAGTCAATTTCGCAACAGGAGCATAGGTTTCGTCATAATCCATACCATATTGCTGAGAAAAACTCTGAGCAACCAATCTTGCTTTGTACCGCTCAATCGACCCATCTGACCTGGTTTTGATTTTATATACCCAACAAGATCCAATTTCCCGCTTATCAGCAGGTAAGGGGACCAAACTCCAAGTATCTGTCTGATGCAAAGCAGAGAGTTCCTCAGCCATAGCCTGTTGCCAAAGAGGATCAAGAACTGCCTCTTTATAAGACAAAGGCTCAGAGAGGCAGTGAATAGAGGATAAAAATGAAGCAAAAGAATCCGAATAACAAGAATAAACAAAATCTGGTGACTGAGTGGACTTACGTGGACGTTTTGGATAGCGAGAAGGAGGTTCCACCGTTTCAGCAGGTGTTTGGGTGGCCACACGATAAGGGGGAGCATCAGGAACATCGGATGGCAAAGCACCTGCATCAGTAGAAATAATAGGAACATGAGCAACATGGGGTGGCATACTATCGGTGGTGCAAGGTACTTCAGATGGAACACTCTCATCATTATCAGAGAACGGATCAATATTGAAGAGATCAGATTTAGTGAGTTCATGAGGGCTATCTGAAATAGAAAAGAAAGGAATATGCTCAAGAAACACAACATGGCGAGAGACATATAATTTTTTTGTAACTGGATCATAACAACGATATCCCTTTTGACCCACACCATAACCAAGAAAGACACAAATAGCTGATTTTGGAGATAATTTGGTACGTTCCACACGACGTCGAAGAACAAAACAAGTACAACCAAACACCTTTAAGGAAGAATAATCATGGGCACACCCATACAACTTTTCAAAAGGTGACAAACCTGAGCAATGAGAAGTCGGAATCTTATTAATCAGCTTAACAGCAGTAAGGACAACCTCTCCCCAAAACTCACTAGGGACATATGCGGATAATAAAAGAGAGCGAGCAGTTTCAACAATGTGCCGATGCTTCCTTTCAGCAACACCATTTTACTCAGGAGTGTAAGTACAAGATGGTTGGTGAATAGTTCCATCTAAATCAAGCAACTCACCAAAATTTTGAGAAGTATATTCCCCACCCAAATCGCATCTAAAACATTTTATAATAGTAGAATGTTGAGTTTTGACAAAGGCACGAAATTTATTATAAATATCAAAAAAATCCGAACGTCATTTCATGAGAAAAACCCAACAGTAACGCGTATAATCATCAATAAAGGAGACATAATATCTAGACCCTCCTCTTGTAATAATAGGAGACGGTCCCCACACATCAGAATGAATAAGATCAAAGGGTGCAAAAGTAGAGGAAATACTTCTATTGAACGGTAAAGCTGAAAATTTTGCAAGTTTACAACCGCTACAATCAGAGATATCATGACAATGAAAATTTTCTAATTATCCTGTAGAAGCCAAATATTTTAATCGTGAACCTGAGGCATGAACAAGACGAGAGTGCCATAAATAAAAGCTAGACGAATCTAAACTCAAACGAAAGGATGATAAGTCAACACTGGAAGCTGCAACCATTGGTACATTGAGTTTCTCCATGATGTACAATCCCCCTTGCCTACGGCCTGTCCCAATCACCTTCTGAGACTGTGGATCCTGCACATGACAAAAGGTAGAAGAAAAGGAAACTGAGTAACCAGCATCACATAGTTAACCAACAGAGACAAGATTCATTGTAAGCTTAGGAATGTGGTAAACATTAAAGAGAGATAAGTTGGGTGAGTTAATAGGCCCAACACCCGTTGAGGGCATGGGAGTACCATCAGCAGTCATAACGGGCAACGAAGAAGTGGGACAAAAAGAACCAAAAGAGGACAAATTTGGTGACATGTGATTAGAAGCGCTGGAGTCTAGAATCCAAATACCTGAGGACTTACCTTGTGAAGAGATGGACATGGCGTGAGGCTGTGTGGCAAGAAACTTTTGAAACTGCTCAGCAAGAGAAGACATGGATGGAGTTAATGATGAAGAACCTGATGCAAATGAGTCTGATGGCGGTACAACTGCTGCAGTATTAGGCTGTGAAGGCCTATATGAACGCTGCTGAGATTGGTTATTGGATTTCCAACCCGAAAATTGCTGCTGAGGTGGTTGACTATTTGATTGTTGTTGTTGTTGTGCTCGCAACTTAGGGCACTGAGACTTCCAATGACCCTTCTCCTTACAGTAATAGCATTCATCACTTGCAACTCTCGAATAAGGCTTGTTCTGATTACTAGAAATTAGCTGAGAGGAGGCTGCAAAAACATATGGATTAGGGTCCGAAGAAATTACCTTCCCTGATTGAATCTTGCGACGAATCTCCTCAGCTAACAACTCGTGAACAACGGAATCAACAGTTGGAAGTGGGCTACGATGAAGAATCGACCCACGAAGACCCTCAAAATCATCACGCAATGCCATCAGAAACTGAACCAGACGTTGTTCCTCCCTATTGGCAACATATGGTGCAAAGGACCGCAATTCAGCCGATTCTGTAAGAGCCAACTGATCCCATAGATCCGTCATAGCAGAATAGAACTCCTGAATACTCAAACTTTTTTGCTCAAGAGCCCGAATATCGCCCTCCAACTGGTACTTTTTTGCGAAATTAGATTGGGTATACAATCTGCCCAAATGATCCCAAACATCCTTTGCATAATCATACTTAGCCAACTGCATACCTATAGAAGGTGCAACGGAGTTGTTGATCCAAGTGATGATTTTCGAGTTGTTTGCCTCCCAAACATCAAACAACTCTGCATATTTTTCAACGTTCGTCTTATCATTAGGCTTACTCAAATCGCCATTAATGTAACCCCAAAGCTTCTTCCCTTTCAAAAAATTCTTCATAACAGAACTCCAATACGTATAATTTTTTCCATCTAATCTGACACTAATTGATTGCAGCGAATCATCTCTTTCACCAGCCATTGTGAAAATAAACAATCAAACAGCACCCAAACAGAACCAAATCGAACGAACTAAACAATTAATCGAACAAATAGGAGGGAAACGACCATATTTACCTTCAAAACAGTCGAGCGAACAGAAAAAGTACCTCCGAAAATAAAAATCGGGGCTCCGCCCCGAACCCCGACAGGGGCACGCTGCCCCCTGCAACCACCAGCCAACTCACCGCGGAGTTGGATCCGCGCACTGTGTTGATGAGATTAAGCTTTGATCCCGCTCTGATACCACGATAATATATCAAAGATCTACAATCAAATGGAAAATAGAAAGAGAGGGGCTAGGGTTTCATCTTGACATAAACTAGAATACAATACAAATGAAAAGAAGAAGAGAGAATATATATCCTACTACAACCACCTAATAATAAAATAAAAGGGAAAATACTAAACTACCCTTAATGCTAAATAAAACTCTAATAGTCTTCGCCTGGGTTTCCATTTGTGATACGGGTGGCACCGAAAAGGATTTATCTGAGTTAACTGGGCATGAAATGGTGGTTCCTGCTATTTCGACCTCGGTCAGAGAAAGCGAAGATACCGACTGAAGGAAGGTCGTTGCTCAGTCAAGATCGGATCTTGTGCAGAAGAAACAAGATGGTATGGGAGGGAAGAAACAAGATGCTTCTCACAGCTTGGGTGGTGAGGGCACAAAGCTTCTAAGATGTTGGTATAGGTAGTTTAGGCATGTTTTTTTTTTAAATGAAGTGAGTGGGCATCTTAAGACTAATGGGGAACAAGTGGAAAGGAGTGGGCGCATCCAGATGTGTTCCTCGGTGCATGAGGGATAGTCCAAGTCTGAACATTCTTATGGGTCAGACGGGGTTAGTCGCATTAACTCCAAAAAATCTGGTAATAAAGATATGAATAGAAATTTAATGTTTTGAGATGTCTTCGATTTTGATAGGTCAATGTCGCTGGCGCGAATTTATTTTCATAAATGATGTGAGTCCCTACCAATACTATTAACCAATCAAAATCCAAGACTATCTCAAAGACATCAAACTTTTTTCCTAAAGATATGTACTATGGGTACTCCTTGTTAGGATTAAAAAATCTTAGGACATTCCTTATTTCGGTAAAGTAGTTAAGAAAAAAGGCAAGGTGAAGGGTGTAAAAAAATAATAATTTAAAGGATATTTAGAAGGATGTGATCGTGGGCGTGTTGGAGAGATGGGAGCATGAGAACAACTGAACTATGGTGGTAGCTAGAGAAAATTCAAAAAAATAAATTATAATGGGTATTTTTTAGTGATGGCAACGGGGGGAAATGAGTGGAGAGGGGAGTTTGAAACATCCAGCTAGCACTACTAATTTTTTGGAATCGTAGAATTCGAAACTTTGGGTGAAGATTAAAGTCACTGGAGGGGACGAGGAGCTTGAAATGGACAGTGACAATAGTGGGTGTGATGAAAATACTTTGTACGAAATAGGAAATGGTCACGGGATGAATTGGAGGAGAGGGAGGAGGAGATGGAGGGGATGGTTGGGGAGGGTTGGGATAGTGATCTAGAGGGCTGGGTTGAGGACCTTATAGTGTGCTTTATTAAGGTTGAGGGGGTGAATTACAAAGGGAGTGAGAGCAATGCAGTCATGTTATTTGATAAGATAACAAGTCAAGGGAGGGAGGTCAATAAGAAGTCTAGGGGAATGTTCTTCATCAGGGGAAAGTAGAAAGGATAATGAACTGAAGAAGTTACAATGTGCGATTGATTATGGGGACTGGGAAGGGAAAGGGAGAGGGGGAAAGGGGAGTGGTGGGAAAAAATGATAATCAATGAAGCTTCATCTAATTTCATGGAATGTGACGGGATTGAACAATCTCGAGAAGCGTGGCATCGTTAGCGGTGCCATCACAAGATGGAGACGATATATTTTATGCCTCCATGAATCTAAGTTGAGTTAGGTGGATAGAGAGTTAGCTAGATCTATTTGGTGAGGGAAAAATTTGGATTGGTGTAGCTTGGATACAGAGGGTGCATCAAGTGGAGTGATAGTTAGGTGGGATTACCAAGTTATTGAAAAAAAAGAGATTTCGGTGGGTAATTGGTTTGTTTCATGTCTTTTTGGAACGTGGAGGATGAGTTGACTTGGGGATTTTCAGGAGCATATATGCCGGTGGAAGATTTTAGTAGGTGATAATTGTGGGAGGAGTTAGCAGGCATTAATGAGGTATAAGGAGTTCCTTGGTTCATTGTTGGGAGGGGGGGACTTTAATGTGGTGAGATTCGCTTCGAAGAAGAGTAGATGAGGGGGGACCAATCATTATACGAGGGAGTTTTCGAACTTTAGTGATGAGATGGAGTTAGTAGATGACGCGACTGAAAATGTATCTCAGGCATGCGTTCACTCTAGGCTCAAGTGTAAGCATGTCGCTCAAGTAATAATCCCAGTAAGTCGGGTATCGATCCTCAGGGAAAAAGGACAACAGAGTTGTCACGACGGGAAGAGACGGAGAGACCCTAACTTTGACTCTAAAAAGAAAAGGACAATTGATTGGGTTTTGAGATTGATTACACCTAAATGCGATAATGAAATTATGAAGAAATGCAACTATACTAATCTACCTAAATTCAGAATGAATGATGATTTGAAACTTTTTGTTTAAATGATGAGAAAAGTAGGACGGGAATACAATCCCCCAACCCTAGTGTATTGCGAATATAATATTAATCTTAAATTTATCTGATTGATTTGACCCAGAATTTAGTACTCCCAAGCATTATGTATACGAGGTTCAAGCCCGCGTCATACCTAATCTGAGGATGAGTAAATCAGTATCGCGATAGTATCACTCGAATTGCACTCTAAATCGTCACGGATACCCAGAGGCAAACGAGATATAAAGATCTAAAATTGTTGTGTAACTACTCAATACGGTGCTAATCAATCACTAAATTCAGAGGATTAATTTTATACACACGCACTAACACATCAGGCTGGGTTCATGCATCCCGACCTTGGAAAATCTAGCCTAATATGTTGAATTTAATGAAAACAATGATTAATGTGCAGGTGTTCATAATTACTCTAAGAAAAATAGTAATTAGATGCAGAAAAGAATTAGAATTAAGAATTACTCACTAAAATTATCCAAGCAATAAGTGAAACAATGAAAGAACTGATACTCACAAAAATCACTGAATAAAATCTTCAATCCTTGAATTAAATTTGAAATTATTAACTAAACTAGGATTTCTGGAAAAAGAGAGGAAAATCCTACTAATTCTCCATTTTTGAACAATAATAAATTGGGCCTTTTATACCCTACAACCATTTCGGAGGTTCAGCTGAAATAGGAGTCTTTTTAGGAGGAGATAGAAACCCTAAGATGGACTGGTCCGGGGCTTAGGCGGAGCGGTCTGCCCCCAAGGCGGATCGGTTCTTTTTATTTTGGAGCGGATCGGTCCGGGGTCGGGCCGGTTCTTTTTATTTTGGCCTTCTTCGGTTTGCATGCGATCCGGGGTCTTCTGGAGTTTGGAAAGGCGGACCGGTCCGGGGTAGGGGCGGACCAGTCCGACTATTTGACTTTTTGGTTCCTCTTTGACTGCTCATAACTTTTGTTCTGGGATTTCGATTTAGGTGTCGTTTCTTCCTATGTGCTCGTGAATTAGATGTCTTCAACTTCTCTTTAGGTGCCTCATCTGAATTTTGGGTGGAAATTACGCTTTTGCCCTTGAGACTTTTCCTTCTTTCTTTCTTGATTCTTCCGGTTTCTTTCTTTCATTTATTGACATCAAATACCTATAAAATCACTACAAAATACCAGAAACTCGGTGTACTCATGAGGATCAGTTAGTAGCAAGATTATGAGATAAAGTCAACTCAATTACGTTGTTCGAGGTGCTAAAAGTAACTAAATCAAGGGATAAATTAGGAAGAATTTATGCCTAATTAGTAGATCTTCCTTCAGTAGGAGGAGTGTTAACTTGGTCTAGTAATAAAGATAGTCCCTCTATATCTCATCCAGATCAACTTGTAGTTTCTCGAGGGTGGGAGGAACACTTCCCAGGGGTTATTGAGTCTTGTCGTCATAGGGTAACATTGGATCACATCCGAATTTTTTTAGAGTGTGGGGGTGGAGAGAAGGGAGGACCCCATTTAGATTTGGGAATATGTGGCTTTTAAATAGGATTGTGTTGACCTAGTGAAGGAATGGTGACAAGATTATGTGGTGGAGGGTTATGCTAGCTTCATTTTGGAGGGAAAACTTCGTCTTATTAAGGATGATATCAAACGGTGGAATAAAGACGTGTTTAGGAGCGTTAGTGAGACCACCGCGTGATACATGGAGGAAGTCAAAATTCTGGATGAGAATGAATGAAGGGGAGGGCTTTTAGGGGAGGAGAAGTTACAGAGGGAGGAGAGAAAATGGGAGATTGGGGGAAGACTGACCCAGGAAGAAAGTAATTAGTAAAAAAACTCCGAGCGCTATGGTTGAGGGAGGGCAATCAGAACACTAAATTATTGCAGAAGGTAGCCAATTAAAATAGTCTCTTTAATCATATTCGGAAGATCACTGTAGACGAGGTGGAGTTTGATGAAGTGAGTGAGGTTCGGGGGCTATTTCTCAATTTCACGAGGGGCTATATAAAAAGGAGGAGTCATGGTGACCTAATTTGTATGGGATCGAGATGGGAAGAATTTATGGGGATGGGGCATGAATATTATAGGGGTCCTATACGAAGGAGGATGTAGTGCATGTGCTGATATTGATGAGTGGTGATAAGGCTCTCGGTCTTGACAAAGTTGACTATGGTTTTCTTTCAGCATTGTTGAGAGGGGAGGTGATGGAATTTTTGCATGAGTTCCATGATAGAGGATCCTTCCTTAGGATTCTTAATGCGACGTTGTTTACCCCAGTTCCCAATGTTAGGGGTTCGACTGATATATCAACTTAATCTGGAGTGATTATAAGATTCTGGCTAGAATTTTGTTAGCCAGGCTTGTGTGGGTTATAGATCCTCTCATCACTAAATTTCAAAATGCCTTTATTGGGGAAGGAAAATTCTTAATGCAGTCTTAGTGGATAATGAGTGTGTGGACGCGAGGTCTAAAATTGGGGAGTCTGGGATTATTCTCAAGTTAGACATAAAGAAGGTGTATCATCACATTAACTGGGGTTTCTGTTAATCTTAACGAGGAGGATGGGTTTCAAAGAGAGATGGTGTCGGTGGATTATGAGTTGCATTTCTTATGTCAGGTTCTTGGCCCGTATTAATAGGGACCTTGAGGGGTTCTTTTCCAATTCTCGAAGCTTGAGTCATGGAGACCTCTCTCTCCTTTTCTTTTCATCTTGGTTATGGAGGCATTTAGTCGCGCGATGGGTTATGTGGTAGAGGTGGGATTGATTAGTGGATTCACGATTGGGCATCCAGACGAGAGACCGGTCAGGGTGTCGTACCTTTTATTTGTAGACGATATGATTGCCTTTTACAAAACGAAAGGGGAACATGTGAGATCCTTAAGCTTGTACTGATGTTCTTTGAGGAAGTTTCGAGACTACATGTTAACGTTGGGAATTGTGAGATAATTCTAATAGAGGAGGTGAGGATATGGACAGTCTTTCAGAGATGATTGGATGCAGGGTGGGATCTCTCCCTTACACATAGCTCGGTATTCATTTAAGAGCTAAGTACAAGACCAAATATATATGGGACCCGATTTTGGAGAGGGTGAAAAAGACATTGGCGGGGTGTAGCGACTTCTACCTTTCAAAAAGGGGGATATTAACTTTGATTAAAAGCACTTTGTCGAGTATGCCTACCTACTTCTTATCCATTTTACCACTCCCATGATCATTGCGTAAGCTTTTGGATAAGATGATGAAAGATTTTTTGTGTTAGGGAGTTGAAGATAGCTTTACATATTGTCTAGTAGGTTGGGAGGATGTGTGCAAGGCGATCTAGGAGGGTGGTGTAGGCATGAAGAATCTTGAGTTATTTAAAAAAGAATTATTAAGTAAATGGTTATGGAGGTTCTCTCACGAGGAGGATAGGTTTTGGAGGAGATTCGTGGTAGCTAATGGGATGCATGCAGATAGGGTAGGGGCAGGAGTGGGGAGTTTCACCCATGGGGTGGGGATGTAAACATATTTTTAAGGGGTTGGGGTATTTTATAAATACTTAAAGTTTCATTGTGGTAGTGGTAATAGGATCAGTGTTTTGAAGGATATGAGGGGAAGGGATAACCCCTATAGCATCAATTCTTAGGGATTATCAATATATCATGAGATAATGATGGTATAGTAGCTGAGCACATGTCGAAGGAGTGGGATAGAGTAGTGTGGAATTCGAAATTTTGAAGAAGGTTGTGGGATTAGGAATTACAGAAGGCTGAAGCTTTTTTCGAGTGGTTAGGATCGACGCCTAACCCTTTGGGAGGGGAATACGAGTTGAAATGGGGTCCAAGGTGAAGGGAAAGGTTCATAGTCAAAGATTATTATTCTCCGTTGAGAGGAGACGTGAATGGGGGTGATACTTTTCCTTGGAAGGAGATTTTCGAAAGTCATGTTCTTTGTATGGATTCTGGTTAGACCAAATTTTTTTATGATCGAGGGTTTACAAAAGAGGAATATTCTGATGGCTAGTCAGTGTTGGTTGTGTAAGGAGCAAAAGAGATGACCAACCACCTTCTCTTGGATTGTTGGGTGACGAGGGGTTTGTGGGATGTCTTCTTTTCCCTTAGTCAAATTGTGTGGGTGATGCCCCATTCTGTGAGGGAATTGTTAGAGTCTTGGAAACCCCCAAATGATTGACAGGTAATTATAAAATGGACGGGTCTCACATTTCATCTTCTTAATAATTTGACGGGAGACAAATGAGATATGTTTTAAAGTAAAGAACTTACTTCAGCTAGACTCCGACATCAATTTTGAGGTCCATTAATACAAGGTAAATTATAAGATGTCGATTCTTATCCTTTTGGATTTCCTAATAGATATTCATAGAGGTTTGTAGGTGGGGTTAGTGTCTTGTTTTTTTTATCCCCTCCCCCCTTTTTTTCAATTTTTTTTTCTGTTTGTATACTCCTTGTATACGGGTTACACCCCCTTGGCGATCTTTTCTATATCATCTTTTGAGTTGAAAACAAAGCCTTTGCTTTCGCCTCCGCTTGATTTATGTAGTAATTTTGTTCAAATAATTATTTTACTCTTTATTTTTGTTAATTTGTTTTTCAAGTAGTGTGGATTTTTTTGTATGGCAACGTTGTTCATTTAACCTCATTAGATACATCGCACGACGTACTTTAGTTGGTCATGTATTACTCGGAACATTTTTAATCGAACAAAAATAAAAATTAATAATTTGTTGCCTTCTCAGGATGTACATGGTTTTTTCAAGTAGAATTTCAAGTTCCTATTACTGACATGGTAAATGGACCCGATTCCTCATCAAAATGCATCCATGTGAGGTTATATTTTATTTAAAGAAGCAAGATGGTAGCATTGGAGATACTAATTGTGGTCAAGGGAGATGACTGGAAGCGAAGTCTACATTGTATGTAAATGCCCACAAGTTTGCAGAGGGCTAGTCGTATTTTCTTATTACTTTTGTATCTTCAACTCATCAAAAGAGGCATTGTTCAACTGCAAAATAATTTACTTGAAGCTCATTTTTTGTTGAAATCAAGTTAGTTTTGGAAAAAACATAATGATGTGTTTCATCACATCTAACATCTACAAACACCTCTCTTAAGACATCTTTTAACTTAAGTACATTAAATCTATGACATAATCATGCACCATTTAGGTGTAAAAACAACTAATCTCAATTAGTATAAGCTGAAAAAGCATAATTACAATACAATAACTTGAGACCTTTGTTAGAAATTAAGAAAATGAAATTTGACATTTCCCATTTTGGTTTAGGTAAAAAAATCATGAATTTAGTATCCATACAAAAATACAATATCACTTAAAATTGTTTTTAATTGAAATCTCTTCTAGTTTACATTACTTCCATGATATGGGTTTTGTACAACACTTTTATTTCAAGCACTAAATGGAACCAGCTATATGATTATAATTTATTGAAATATTCACAAGAGTAGGGGTTAAAATTTAATTTTTCAAAGTAGAATGTACTTTTATAAGTTTTTAGGTTATTTTGATAATTCTTAGTATTTTTGCTATTTTTAAAGTCTTGGGAGAATTTTAGTAATTTTGGCATTTGGTGAAAATTAATTAGCGCGTGCATCACATGTGACTTTGTCGACTTGTTTATTGCTAGTCTCAACTAGTTTTTGCCTCATTTTTCAATTTTACCCCTATTTTATTTATGAATCATGAAAAATATTTTTGTTTTCGCATATATTCTAAACCAAAATTTGTGCATTATAAACCTTAAAGAATAAAAAACATGCTTTTCATTATGTCCTTTTTATCTATCTTATAAAAATGAGAAGGGCTAAGAATGTGTTTATTGGATGTATGTTGAGATATGGATAATTTTGTGTTTGAAAATAATGCAACCACTTTAACTATATTAGAAAGTCTAGAAACTTACGGAGTCCACATTTCTCGATAATGGCGTGCGAACTCTTGTAACCATCATGAGAACGCCGTTATAGGCCCGAAGGGTTCTAATAAGGGAAAGGATGCAAAACAAACAACTCAATTATTTTTAAAATTTTCAAATTTTAAGTCCAATTAAAAAAGTTACCTATATCAAACTTATCTCCAGTTTTAAACAAGTTGTGATTAAATAGATTAACTGATTTTATCTTATCTATACATCCATCTAGGTGAGTGAAGGATAAAACAAAGTAAATAAAATCACAACGCCCTATGTACGAGGAGAATACAAATGGGGATAACCTCGAACGACACATCCACGCAAATTCATTATTATATGGAATTACACAAGACTCATAGAAGACTTACACAATGATCATCGCCCTCGCATGCCTTAACATGTCTTTAATCTTTAACTTCTCCTCCACAGGACAATGCAAGAGTCCACCAATGCAAATTCCATAATGTGTGAGTCCACACACATATCAATATCCATCGAAGAACTCAACAACCGTCACACAATACACAGTCCACCATATGTAAACAAATCAGGCATATAATCCACCACACAGAACAATTCTCCCAATGATGTGGAGAATAAACTTTAGTGCCCACAAATTATATCTCAAGTCATAATATAACGAATCTTGGATATAAAACTGTTTGGGAATAAACATAGGGTTTGGGTAAATTGAGAGATCTTTTTGGTAGAGTTTTGTAACTTAAAACATAAGAATTTCTCTTTATATAAAATTCATCTTTGCACTTCTATTTATATGAGGTTTGTTAAAAACGAGATATAGATGAAAAGTAGTTTGAAAAATGTTGGATTTGTGAAAAATTCACCGGATCGTTCGAATTACACCTCGTTCGAACAAAGCCATTAATCTCGTTCGAACACCATTCAAATGACGGATCTAGAGAGAAAAAAAAAACGAGCCAAAATTTGCCAAATTGATCTCACTCGAAGTGCATTCGAATTTGCTCTAACAAGGTACCTCATTTGAACGACATATCCAATATCGTTCTAATGACCTCTTAAAAAAATATTTTTCATCAAAATATATAGAGATATAAAATCTATTTAAAATAATTTTATAAAATTGTAACACCCCAATATAAAATATCCAATAATCAAAATATTTATGCATCCATACTGAGTGATCCTCGAAATGTGAAGATGAAAATGAGCACGATACACAACATGATGATGTAGGTGTTTTAAATTGTCCGTTACATCTTCAAGAAATCACGTGATAGGCTTGAGAGGTCAACCTACTCAAGTTTAAACCTATGACTTAAAAGGGTTTTGTCCAAACATGGAATAATGCCAAAATACAAACAAATTGACTTTATCGTAAATTTGTCCTTCTAAATTTCCCCCTTGGCTATTATGGGACAAAACAAAAAGTTAAAAACTCCGATGGGTCATCATGCTCAACTAAGACACAATCCCAAGCCCAAAAGGAAAAATTACAACTTGACGCAGTCTTAAACTTTGAGTAGCTTTAGATCCTTATAACTTTGTTTCATGTTGCAAATGTGTACACTTAAACACACCTTGAAATGGAAAGAGAATACGACCATATAAATTTGCATAAGAATAAAATTCCCCCTATGTTTGATGATCACCACTTAGGTAAGACGTCTCCACTTAGATAAAGACCTTTTCTTAACGCTAAAGAGAAAGCTACCATTTCTCCACCTTTTTGTTCAGGAAGACATAACGCATAATAAACCATTATCCTCCATAAAACATATCACCCTTAAAAGTGAGAACATGTGATAGTAATTGGAAATAGAGACGAAATAATAATATCATGCAATGATGCAACGTGTGATAAACACGACATGAAAATACAAGCACAAATAATCCAAAAAATGATCAATTAATATGAATATTAACGCAATAAATAATATCAACTTGAGTATACAATGAAGCATGAGATACCAATGTAAACAAACAGCAAGAGATAATAATAGGATCATATACCATGCAAAATTAATTTAAAGATAAAGCCTATGGAAAACATGGATTAAATGCAGATGTAACTCAAAACAATTTATACCATATATAGAAATATGCAGAATTATACTAATGACACTCAAGCACATATATAGGTATAAACAATCATAAAATGTCACAAAACACACAAGCATTACACACTAGCACAATATTGATGTGTCTAAACATATGGTATGCAATGAAGGGATGTGAACTATAATCAAAGGAATTATAACCCAATCGCTCAAAAATGTCTAAGGAGTTCTATACGATTGCATTAACGTCATCAAACAAAGATTTAGCCTCATAATGACAGATAAAGTGAACTCATAATGGACAAAAAAACACAATGCACACTAGTCTAGAAAATATTGGTGATTCTCAAATTAATAGTGTCAAACATGAAATAACAAGAACTCATTTTGAAAATACATTGATCTTCAACTTATAACACCCTCAAAATATACATATATATCATTTTTTCACTATCATTTTAATACCAATTTAATTGAACAATAAATGGAATAAAATTTCGGCCTTATAAATATATTTTTTCTTTTTCCTCTTATTTTTTAGGCTCTTTCCAATGGTGGCCTTCCATATAACGAAGATTTTTCCCTTCGTAGCCCTTTCTCATGCACACTCATATTCTTAATAAAAGTACAAAATCACAGGCAACGGTTCTTACATGAACAAATCTCCGAATAAAACATATATGTATCTGATAAGATTGTTCGAAAAACATCTCACTTAGCTCATGTAACATAAATCTAAAGTCCAAAATTCATATGTGTGAGGAGGCATATGCAAACTAAATAAATTAATGATTAAGAACAATCTAGGCATTGAAAATTACAATCAAATCTCCTATCCACATGGAAACATAGAATGAATTGGATTCAAATACATCAATATGCCACACAAAATGTGTAAAACTAAACTACAGATGAACCAAAAATCATTTTGAGTTTTTAAACATTTTTTAAAATGAGACTAATTCAACAAAAAACAATTCAAAAGACAAACATAATCTTTTTATAATTTTTTAATAAGACCTAATAAATGAAAAGTCAAAATACAAAAGACTCAATCCTGATACAACTAGAAAACCCATATATCATGAAGTACGTAGGCCAGTGTATGTAAAACATGCTAGCACAACAAACCATTAGATATAACATGAGAAGTATCATGTGTAAGCATTTGATATTAAATAAGTCTAACATGAAAAGCCTCAAAATATGATTTCCTAATGCATGGAGGTGTGACATGATGCTTTTGGGTTTAAGGGGTCTCGGTGACTCGAAACTTAGACATGCTATGACCATTTTTATGATCAAAGTAATAATTCCTAAGGCAACCTTTCCTACCCAATGTGTACATGTACAGACACGAGGAATGTTACCACTAGGTTTACCTTTTCTAGTGTTCCTATTAACGGTTTACTATTTCAAAATCATGGTTTTGGCTTTAGTAGTAGAAGCATTTGGAATATTGAAGCCAATGTCAGAATTATCATATTTGTTTCGGACGGAGCCTAACATCTTATCCAACCTTTTCGATCCAGAATACAAATCAAATTTAATATTACTGAAGTCTCTCAATCTCTCCTCTAACTCCATTATCATAGACTCAACTAAACAATGAAACTCATCAAAATTAAGGAAATCCTTCTTAAAAACTTCCATTAATCTTGAAGGTTACCTCGCTCCTCTTTAAAAATAGAAAGCTTTTCCTTAAAAGTCTTCTCACATGCTTTAAGATGCTCAATCAAAACATTGTCATCATTACCTAAGGCACATTTTACAACCTGGTTTTCAACTTTAGGTTTCCTTTTTCAATTTCATCATTTTCGTATATAACTTACGCAAGGCAACTTGGAGTTCACTATCCTCATCCTTATCTTCTTCTTCTTCTTCTTCTTCTTCTTCTTCTTCTTCTTCTTCTTCTTCTTCTTCTTCTTCTTCTTCTTCTTCTTCTTCGCTCTCTCAATCATCACTCACTTGGGAAACACAAATAATGGACTAAAAAATGTCATGCTCAGATTTATCTTCATTGGAAGATTTTTCATCAAGGCTCATATGATTTACCATGAATGCAGTGTAGTTGCGCTCAATGGGGGAATATAATTCCTCTTTCGGATCACTATCACTAAGGTTGGCATTGTACACCTTTGGTTTCTTTCCTCCCTTAGTTTAATGGGACACTCATCTACCCTATGGCCATAACCCTCACACTCAAAGCATCTTTCTGACTCCCCCCTTTTAAAATTATCATTACTATTCTTAAGAAAATTTATAGCCTTATTAAAGTTATTTTTTGTTCAACTTCCTTTCATTTTTTTGATTTTTTTCAACCTGAGAGATTTTCTAAACTTTTTTGCAAACATGTCCATATCATCAGAATTGATGTCAAACTCATCATTAGAAACACATGTTTCCTCCTTTCGGTATTTCAAAGAAATACCTTTATCTTTATTCGTCTTTTTAGAGGAAAACATATGGATCTCATAAGTTTACAGATCACCTGCAAGCTCTTTGAGTTTTGAAGAGTCCAAAGTACTCAAGGAAATAAAAAATATCACTTTTGAATTAATCTTTCAAGCAAGGACCAAAAGATTTTCTTGACTACACAATTTTTGAGTATTCTCTCTGTGAGGATAAATTTTCGAATCGATTCAATTTTTATGCATTGGATTTATTTTGTGTTTGGACAAAACTTCTTTGATTCATAGGTTAGGAATTTAGTCGTGTGCCCTTCAAGTCTACGATGTGTGATTAAAGACTATGCGGTAAAGCAAAAAGTTACATCAAGGCTACATTGGATTACGTACAAAGTTTTTATAATCAACATTCGAGGGATCTCAGTGAAGGTATGAATGCATATTTGTGCTAGATTCCTGGATTTAGTTTTGTTGTTATTTTGTAGATTTATTTGAGTTCTTTTTGTAAAATCGATTTTAAAAGAAAATGAAATATTCTCTGTTAATTTCATTCGAATATATTTCCTCCGTCGATCAAACGAGATTTGTGTTTCGTTTGAACAATGTTCTTACTTCGTTCAAACAAGTTTTGGCATCTAAATTAAAAGAGGTTTAAATGAACTTCAAATGAGATTTTGTCTGTTTACAAAAAAATATCGTTCAAACAAGAATATCATTTTGTTCGAACGAACTAATTTTTAGTTCAAACGAGAATGCTAGTTTCATTCGAACGAACCTTAATTCTTATTCGATTGAACTGTCTTGAAAAGTGTGCCACCTTAAAATTTGTGTTTTCTATAAATGCTTAGGTTTTCCATCAGTTATCGAGGAGGGTTTTTGCAAAAACATTTTCTAAGGTTTATCTTGACCTAGGGTTTGCGATAAACCTTGGAAAATATTTTCCAAACCATATTTTACATCCAAGTCCCATTCCACCAAAACTTCGATAAAACTAGGGTTTATCTTGAACTTCTTTTCTTATATCTCAAACTTGGATGTAAACTAGGGTTTGCTAAAACATATAGATCAGGAACTCGGTTGATCTTGGTGGACTCCTCCCATTGAAGGTGGTGCTGCTAAAGCGTATGCATTCTCGATAATGACTGAAGATAATGCCTCAACTTTTAAATCCAAATGTTATTTTTTGTACGGTGACCACATAAGAGTTTAGGCTCATTATGACTTGCGAGAGCGCCAAGTATGCTTGTGATATTTTTTTATCCACACACGAGGGAACAAACAATATTACAGTTTTCAAGTTATAATGTTTAGCGACTAAGTTTATTAAGATGTTAGAGAATGAGTCTTTTAATGAGTTTTATGCCAGGTTGTTAGATATTGTTAACTCTTCGTTTAACTTAGGTGAGCCAATCCTCGATTCTAGAGTTGTACGAAAAATCTTAAGGTCGTTGCCTAATAGTTTTAACTCTAAAGTCACAGTACTAGATACCTAGGTAGTGTTGGAGCCATTAGAGTCCAAAAACTTGTAGGTGATCTTTAAACATATGAGATGAACATGTTTCCTCCAAAGAAGAAAGAAAATGTTATTTCCATGAAATCCCGAAAAGAGGACATGTCGAATTCTGTTACTAACGATGAGCTTAATGCTGAAAAAAAATCTAGTTTTGCTAGGAAGATCAAGAATTTTCTTAAGCAAAGAGATTAGAAGAGTTTGGAAAAGAAAACTAAGAACTTTATCAACCGTTATAGGAGTAATAGGGATGGTCCTAAGAAGGTGGATGATCGAGACAAGTGTTTTGACTGCCAAGGTTTTAGGCATTATTCTCGTGAGTTTCCCACTAGATTAAGAAAGAAGGAATGAAACTGAAGGTATGCAATACCTCCCTTAGTGATAGTGAGTCTAATGAGGAAGTTAATTCCCACATTGATCACAATTACACCACATTCATTGCCAGTCATGTGGGCTTAAAAAAAGTGTCTTCCACCAATGAAGATCATGATGTGCGTGCTGATTTCAAGGTCCGGTGTTTAGGTACCCAAGATGGTGAGGAGAGGATTAATAAAGAAGAATATTAAGAGGAGGATAGTGATATTAAAGTATCCTTTTAAGAGTTGTACACCGAGTCGTTAAAGTTGAATAAGGCCAAATTTCATTTGAAAACAAAATTAAAGGAACGTTCCATAGGATATGATAATGCTAAATTGATTGAGGATCTTAGGGAACATGAGAGGACTCTTTAGGAGAAGCTTGAGTACGTTGAGGGAGAGAGAGATAGAATTCAATTTAAGATGGACGCTTTCAAGAAGGAGCTTCTTGTATTTGAAGAGTATATGATTTTTCCCGAGTCTAGGATTGTGAAGTTAGAGGAGAAGTTGAGGGGCTCAAGTAATGTCAAATTTAATTTGGAGTTTAAGGTCAGAGAGGTTAGATAAAATGTTAAGCACCATCTGATTCAAAGATGACAAGTGTGGGACTAACTTCGATGATATGGACACTTTCACTGCTAAAGCCAAGATCATGCTTTTGAGAGTGCCAAACAAAGCTAGGGGCATTAGAAAAAGTCAACCTATAGGTAATACTCATTGTGTCTGAACTTTCATACACCATTATAGGAAAGGTCACCTTAGGCATTTTTGTTATGACTTTATCAAAGGTCCTAGGAAGAAAAAGTTTAGTGTCACTAAGGTTAACCAAGACCGAGTTCGCCACGTTACACCCATGTGGGTTAGGAGATCCGATTTAAAGACACTTAATGTTAGGCTTATCGACTCTCATTTTCTTTCTCATAATTCATCTCATGTTATATCTTACAAGTGATTTTGTTTACATATATATCATACACTAGTGTTTTTCTTTATGTTATATATTATTGTTAGTATTATGATGTGTTTATCTCTTGTATTTTAATTTTCTATTTTTTAAGTTTTAACGAGAATAACAAAAAAATATTTTGTTTGTCTTTTGAGTTTTTTTTTTATTTGGTATCATTTTGAAAATATATTTAAAAACACAAAATTATTTTTTATTTTTCTGTAGTTTAATTTTTTACATATTGCGTGGAATATCGGTGTGTTTGACGCACTACAAAAAAAAGTATCTTTTGATACGGTGGCTTAACAGTCCCAAAAGATGGTTTATCCGTCTCAAATACTTTTTGGGACGGTATTTGGGATGGCTAGGGGGTCATTTTGATATGGGGTTATAAATACTTTTTGTGACGCCATAGCCATCTCAGAAGAGTTTTTTGAGACGGGAACAAATCCGTCTCAAAAGCTCATCATTTTATATGAAGCTTTTGAGACGGTAAGTAAACTGTCCCGAAAGAGTGCTTTTCAGATGGGAATTAATCAGTCTCAAAAGGTTACTATTTTACAAGATCCTTTTGAGACGGCAAGAAAGCTGTCTTTAATATATTTTTGAGACGATTTTAACCAACCCAATGTGACACCCCGACTAATTAAATATCGGGTAGCTACCCCTTTATTCGTATTAATTCAAAATGTCAAGTTGGTTCAGTTCATAGCATCACTGTCGAAAATGTTTTAACCATTACTAGCCACCTAATATTTAAAAAGTGAGTTGTCAATTTTAATTAAATCTGATTAACATGCAACAAGTATTAAATTATGGAATAATGATATCACAACACATTACAGTCACATCATAATGATAAAGGAATAATAAGTCTGGAGGAACACTCCTCGATAATAATACGAAGTACTGAATAAAACTAAATACAAAGTATAAATTACTAATTAGTTACAACCCGAAATCGGAAAATAAAACTGAGTAAGTAAGATTGCTCTAAAAGAAAAGGGGAGACATGCCCTACAGATGAGTAATTCTGAAATAGAGTCAAGATAGAAAGTGGAGGTGTCTACTATCAAGGTCTTGTAACTTCCACAACAGTTACATCACGTCATCGGAATGGAACTCCTACACTTGGTGTCCTTGTGGATGGGCACCTAAAATGTTTTTACAAGAAAATTGATTTGAAAGCAAACGGGTCATAGCCCGATTGTGAAAACAGTTTAAAATACAGCAAGTGTTTAATATCTTTAAACAATGAATATAAAGTACATGATAGTGCGTGCACTCACATAGGATCCTCACCTCTCAACTAATTGTGCACTCTTATCGTACCCGTACCCATTCTAGTTATTCTACTATCAAACTAGTCCAATACATAATCTAACCTTATTATACGATTCACGATTCAATTCACGACATCTTAATTTAAACAAAGAGATTTACTTTTCTTCTTGGTTCCCAAAATTTATAATACAAATCACTAGGGATTTTCCATTTTAACCCAATCATACTATTTTAAACATCATATACGCTTCATACGTATTCCAAACTCTTTATTGTTGCTAAATTTACAATGTGGCTATACCACTTGGGCGTTCTAAATCACCTCTGAATTTGAAATCCTAAATCCTTCTTAACCTCAATGCGTCCTTCAACCCGCCGTAACAAAACCAACATTATCAGTACTTCTTTACTAACAACTGGCTCTACTCGCCTTATATCGTAAATTTACTTTGTTACTTCCAGTTATAACTACTTACTTCCATAACGATCGAGGTATCCAATTTATGAATGAATGATCAAACATATCCCTAATACCAACCTTACGCTAAGTTTCATGCGTGGGATGTCTCGCAAAGCGAAATCCAAACAAGGAACCCCCCCGATACACTACTACCTAACATTGTCGGTCATCGGGATCTGTTAACCCTCAGTTCATAAAATGTACCCCTATATTTCCGTCTCTTAACAACAAAGTTATATTTCCTTCCGTAATTACACTTAAATAAGGAATTCTTCCCGAAAGACACTTTCTCTTGACATTGATGGTAATCACATTCCATATACAACATGCAAATATAATCAGGGTTCCCAAAATCCCGTTCCTAGACACACAACTATGAGAATAAACTCCCAACTCTCTAAAGGGTGATAAAAAGACGCACTCTTCTTATTACTGTAATAACCAGCTAAATCTTTTCGCTGACTAGTAAACCAATTTCATAAGAATCATATTAATTGAATCCCTACGCATACTAGGATTTAATATCTGAGACCATTATACCTTTTTGAAATCGTAACAATATATATATATATATATATATATATATATATATATATATATATATATATATATATATATATATATATATATATATACAAAAGTACAATTACGAGCCCGCCCCTCTCACAGATGGGACCTCACCAGAATCAAAACATTCGACCCCAAGGTAGTAACCCCGATAAGCTTACAATACCAGCACACTATCGGTACAATTACATATAAAACCACAATTAGGATACTATCATAGTCGTATAAGACAGCACTAAAACGAAAAATTTCAATAAAGTATATATCTCTATCAATATACCCATTCATCCTTCGCGGATGACAATAAAGGTATCCCCACATTATCAGGGAAAATATTCACATAAATAATAAAGATATCGATGTGCTCACTAAACTCGACTCTCTCAAGAAAAAATATAACACTAATAACAATTGTAGAAACTCGTTCATTCCACAAACAACATGCAACATCGTCTGAGGATATAACTCATACATCTATCCTGATAATCGTCTTGGATGCTCAATAGGTTCCTGGACTTAACACATCTCTCCGTACCAAACCGAATATTTCAATAACTGTTGCCCTTCCCAGGCACAATACCTTGATCCCTACACTTGCATCGGGAAAACATTGATAATGCACTGGTTTCACTCCCCACAAAATACCGCTACACATACTCCACTTATCTTCGGTCACACTGACCATCATAAGGTGGTCCTTCTCTCGGACGTTGGTAGTCTCGGCTCTGATGGCTACCTCCATTATTCCTTTAGCTTGGTGGACCTAAAGAACACGCTACTAGTTTCCACATCTCATACTGAAATAACCCTCGTTCGGTAATAATTCAGCTATCCGAATCATTTTAACGGGTTCTCCATTGGGTCTTCCCCCTTGTGGTGCTTCTCCAATACCATTTTCCCAGTCTTACTCTACAGAATTTTCTCAATTCTTGTATCTCCCCACCCAAGGAAACGTTTACGTCCTAATTAACACTACGCAACATTATTACCATCTGCATCGGTCGTCCAAGAAGAATTCCCCATAAGAGCTAACAATTCTTCTTGTAAGTAAACTCTCCCTTTAATATCCTCTTTTCCATTTCACCTACTTCACCCGGTGTAAGGTTCGCTACATAATTAAATTTCTCCTCACAAAGTGACATCTGTTCGTCCCTCTTGTGTGAGTTCAGAACAACATTTTCCTTTCACCCTGAACATCTGGTGAATGAACTTATGGTCAAACCATACATGTACGCCTTCTCTCGACATCACATTTCACTTTTAAGTGTGGTGATTGTTTCTCACCATTGAATCTCCTCTCTTACGAGTTAAGAAAAATTTTCCCCAAATTTTCACTCTTAATTGGTCATACCCCGTCATATGTCCAAGCCTTTGGATATATTACGTTCGTTTGGCTGGCACATGCCATCTCCGCCTTTCGAGTATTGCTACTGCTAGTTCTCTTCAATGTTTCACCTAACTCTTTCTCTCCCATTCCAACCTTGTTGGATGAGTCTGATTCGAACCCACTCCCACTATAGTTGTACCTGGAAGTCACAAGTCGTGCCTTAGCCATCTATATCGTCCAAGACTTCCGTGCCATAATATCGGTGACTTCAACTACGGTCATCCTTCTTTAAATAAATCAAATAACCTCAACTGATCTTTGTTTCCTGCTGTTCAACCAACTGTCTTCGCCTGACGTACTACATTGTTCGATGCGCGAACACACCCGATTGATATATGATTCACTATCATATACATTATAGCAGGATAACGAAATATTACCAAAGAAATCAACAATCCTAAACATAGGGCTCTATATCAAAGAAAGCTACCTTGGAAGCATAATAAGCTGCACAGATCCTAAAGGACACTAGAAACTGATGTTCTGATACCAACGGTGATACCTCGACAAATTAAATACCGAGTAGCTACTCCTTTATTCAAATTAATTCAAAATGTCAAGTTGGTTCAGTTCATAACATCACTGTCGAAAATGTTTTAACCATTACTAGCCACCTAATGTTTAAAAAGTGAGTTGTCAATTTTAATTAAATCTGATTAACATGCAACTAGTATTAAATTATGTAATAATGATATCACAACTCATTACAGTCACATCACAATGATAAAGGAATAATAAGTCTGGAGGAACACTCCTCGATAATAATCCGAAGTACTGAATAAAATTGAATACAAAGTCTGAATTACTAATTAGTTACAACCCGAAATCTGAAAATAAAACTGAGTAAGTAAGATGTTTCTAAAAGAAAGGGGAGACATGCCTTACAGATGAGTAATTCTGAAATAGATTCAAGATAGAAAGTGGAGGCGTGTACTATCAAGGTCTTGTAACTTCCACAGCAATTACAGCACGTCATCGGAATGGAACTCCTACGCTTGGTGTCCTTGTGGCTGGGCACCTAAAATGTTTTTACAAGAAAATTGATTTGAAAGCAAACGGGTCAGAGCCCGATTGTGAAAATAGTTTAAAATACAGCAAGTGTTTAATATCTTTAAACAATGAATATAAAGTACATGATAGTGCGTGCACTCACATGGGATCCTCACCTCTCAACTAATTGTGCACTCCTATCATACCCGTACCCATTCTAGTTAATCTACTATCAGACTAGTCCAATACATAATCTAACCTTATTATACGATTCACGATTCAATTCCCGACATCTTAATTTAAACAAAGAGATTTACTTTTCTTCTTGGTTCCCAAAATTTATAATACAAATCACTAGGGATTTTCCATTTTAAATTCTACTATAATGTTGCTATTATTCACACTTACATTTTTACTTGACAGTTCATTTAAATTAACAGTATATTATTCTCATCATAAATATACAATACTGGCACCCCGAGACTAAGCTGCGGTGCACATATACTCTGCTATCCAATCCCGGTACATCACGTACATAAGGACCACATATTCCGAATCTCTCAGGAATCGTTTTCAATAAACAACAATCACACATAATGGAGGCGAACATAGTTCACATCACATGGGTCACGCACATACCTACGCTCCCATGATCAGCAGACTTATTAACTTCTCAATAAGTCCTTCTCTGACCTATGTCCTCGAGGTACCAATCTAAATCCCCCCGTAGGCACACAAAGATTAGATGGCCATGATCGAACGCCGACCTCGCGTGATAGCAAGTATGGTAGGTATGTTATACACAGATAACCACATATACTAAGAATTCACACTTCTTAGATATCTCAATATTATTAGAGGTACATTTTACATTTCTATACCGTCATTAAATGGTGCACAATTACAAAACCCCGAGTAATATACATTAAAAGCTATCAACCCTTCTCACGTCGTAATTTTAGATACTTATATCCTAATCCATAAATATCATCCAGTTTACTACAAAATTCTAAGTTTTTATCCTCGACTTACTTCCAATCTCACAACTATATCCATTAATCAACAAGGGAAGGATTACACTCAATTATATAAGTCTACTGGAGGTTCGAAATAAAAATCAGGCCTAAAAGGCCATTCTGTCAACTCGTTAGAAGTCTCGTTTGAACGAGGTCGTTCGAACGAGTGTCGTTCGAATGAATGGCTTCGAATGAACTACCAACTCGTTAGAAGGGATACTGTCATCTCGTTAGAATCTCATTCGAACAATGTCGTTCGAACGACCTGGGCAGGTCTTCTAACGAGATGGCAGTAAACGCCTAGAAAATTCCCAACTCATTTTTCTTTCTTTTTCTCTTCTCTAAATTCATCTTAATATCATCCCAATAGAAATTTAATGTTCTTAAACTACTCTAAGTCCCCTTAGGTCGCTTCTTATCATATTTTTGGGGTCAAATCCTCCTAATCAACATGCAATTATCATTAATCCCCAAAATTTACCCCAAACCCTATGAGCATGAACCCATAATTTTATTATGCCTAATTACTCATCATAAATCCATTTTTAAATCATCATATTTAAGTTTCTGGATACTAAATTCGTCCATAGTCATTCTACATGCAATCCCTAACCCAACTTTAGAGTTTCTACAACAATTTCATTATGTTTTCCTCAAAACTTTCAAGACAAAACAGTTCCTACACTAAACATGGAAGAAATATTCAGTGCACTTAAAAATATCAAATCACTTGCCTTAGATTCGTTCTTCAGATTTTTGTCGATGATTCAAGGTTGATTCTCTCCTTTTTCCGGTCACAAATCCTTTCCAATTTTTGGTGATGGGGATATGGTTTGGTATAGACCCTCTAGCCTCTCTTCTAACTTCTCTCAAAACCTCCGTAGCCCACTCTCTCACTTTTGGATGATAATGGCCTTAGTGGCTCTTTAAAAAATATAAATATAAACTCTAAAATTCGTGGGTTTTAATTCCCTTATTTTTAAAATTACCAAACTACCCTTCTAGGTTTTCCGGTTTGGCCTAGAAATGCCCCAGGACCCAAACTAAACCACCGACTAGTATTTTCTGACTATTTCGACCCTTCCGGACACGTTGGCGCACTCAAAATGACCATTCGGTTTATAAAAATATAATTTACTTTTAATTTAAATAATTTCATTCCTGACGCAACTGACAGGCGCGTTCCAGCTAAATTTCCCAAATTGTCGTCTTTCTGCCTTGTGACAATTTAAATATATTCAATACTCATATATTACCATATATACTCAGAAATATTAAATTTTAACATCATAATCAAATACTAACTCACATCTCGCTAGTATTTATATCCGCATTAATTCCCAATTAATTCTCATTTAATTCAGTTAATCCCTTAAATAAAAAAAACAATAAAATTACAGGGTATTACATACTTCCCCCCTAATAACAGAATTTCGTCCCGAAATTCGGAAAAGTAAGGCACACCTGGAAAATTAGGTATCCTCCAGTATTCAGAACAAGAGATCAAGAAAGGCCCAATCACTAAAACCCCCGCTTCACAACAAGCTTGTTTAACAGACTTGGTACTTTATCAGAATATACTTCAATAAATGCACCTCACGTTGTGCTCTTATCAAACAACATTCGAATAAAAATAGCCTATACATCATTAGTCGCATTATTTTAATATTATTGTGAGTCCGCACCTCACTACGAATTAACTCCCGCGCTTATTAAAACACCAAACTCCCATCCTAACACATCTGACTACTCCTGCCCATTCTTTGAATCGCAGTTCCCGACGTTTTGACTTTTACACAAGGGAAAACTACTTTAGTCGGTTGGTGTTACTACAATATACCTCACTTACTAGTTATACCAGATTTGGAATTTAAAAGGTCATAATGATTCCAAAATTTCTTTCATACAATCCATCATTCGTTAATCACCTTGCGCCTACACCTCGGGCTATAGGTGATACAACCCTCCGAATGAATCATTATATCCCACTACTTCTTGCTACCCCACAATGAATGTGGATTTCGGGGAGCTCATCCCAGTTCTAACTAATACTGCGTGGTAACACGTACCGTCGTGATCACTATTTAATAGTGTAAATCCCCCAAGTATATAACAATTTCTCTCCTTCTGGATAACCTGTCCTATGTATTCAAAGGAACTCGTTGCTTATCTATAAGTTGGCGACCCCTAAAGGAAATTTACTAACTTGATTTTTTTTCATCCCTCGAATCGTCGGCTCGATACAAAATTATCTGGTTGGACATCTAACCCCAACCATTCTACTACTTTCTACACCCCTTTCAATGTCGACCTTCACGTATAATTCTTCCCGTTAAGTGATACTTAATGATCTTCCTCTTTTCTCGGTGTATACTAAAAGTTTCTATCCTTGCACTCTTCACCATGTTGTGCACATCTGGACTCTTTTTACCTTATTGATGTCCTCTTTCTATTTACTCTTGAGTCACCCTCAACACTCGATTGGTCTGAACTCTGCTCCAAATTGCCCATAATAATTAAATATTTGCCTTCTCAAGAGGTATCCCTTTATTAAATGGCTTTCCTCTGCCCTTTTCACCAAATTTGGACGTGCTACACTGATTAAACACGAGTATACTTATTAACAACTTCTCTTACTACGTTTAATTCCATAAGTAATATTTCACCCATATATATCCCTTCTTCTGACGATTACTACATTAGTAAATCAAGATGCCTACACCTTGTGATACCCCTTATAACCCAATCATACTGTTTTAAACATCATATACGCTTCATACGTATTCCAAACTCTTTATTGTTGCTAAATTTACAATGTGGCTATACCACTTGGGCGTTCTAAATCACCTCTGAATTTGAAATCCTAAATCCTTCTTAACCTCAATGCGTCCTTCAACCCGCCGTAACAAAACCAACATTATCAGTACTTCTTTACTAACAACTGGCTCTACTCGCCTTATATCGTAAATTTACTTTGTTACTTCCAGTTATAACTACTTACTTCCATAACGATCGAGGTATCCAATTTATGAATGAATGATCAAACATATCCCTAATACCAACCTTACGCTAAGTTTCATGCGTGGGATGTCTCGCAAAGCGAAATCCAAACAAGGAACCCCCCCCGATACACTACTACCTAACATTGTCGGTCATCGGGATCTGTTAACCCTCAGTTCATAACATGTACCCCTATATTTCCGTCTCTTAACAACAAAGTTATATTTCCTTCCGTAAATACACTTAAATAAGGAATTCTTCCCGAAAGACACTTCCTCTTGACATTGATGGTAATCACATTCCATATACAAGATGCAAATATAATCAGGGTTCCCAAAATCCTGTTCCCAGACACACAACTATGAGCGTAAACTCCCAACTCTCTAAAGGGTGATAAAACGACGCACTCTTCTTATTACTGTAATAACCAGCTAAATCTTTTCGCTGACTAGTAAACCAATTTCATAAGAATCATATTAATTAAATCCCTACGCATACTGGGATTTAATATCTGAGACCATTATACCTTTTTGAAATGGTAACAATATATATATATTCACAATAAAGGTATCCCCACGTTATCAAGGAAAATATTCACATAAATAATAAAGATATCGATGTGCTCACTAAACTCGACTCTCTCAAGCAAAAATATAACACTAATAACAATTGTAGAAACTCGTTCATGCCACAAACAACATGCAACATCATCTGAGGATATAACTCATACTTCTATCCTGATAATCGTCTTGGCTGCTCAAATGGTTCCTGGACTTAACACATCTCTCCGTACCAAATCGAATATTTCAATAATTGTTGCCCTTCCCAGGCACAATACCTTGATCCCTACACTTGCATCGGGAAAACATTGATAATGCACTGGTTTCACTCCCCACAAAATACGCCTACACATACTCCACTTATCTTCGGTCACATTGACCATCATAAGGTGGTCTTTATCTCGGACGTTGGTAGTCTCGGCTCTGATGGCTACCTCCATTATTCCTTTAGCTTGGTGGACCTAAAGAACACGCTACTAGTTTCCACATCTCATACTGAAATAACCCTCGGTCGGTAATAATTCAGCTATCCGAATCATTTTAACGGGTTCTCCATTGGGTCTTCCCCCTTGTGGTGCTTCTCCAATACCATTTTCCCAGTCTTACTCTACAGAATTTTCTCAATTCTTGTATCTCCCCACCCAAGGAAACGTTTACGTCCTAATTAACACTACGAAACATTATTACCATCTGCATCGGCCGTCCAAGCAGAATTCCCCATAAGAGCTAACAATTCTTCTTGTAAGTAAATTCTCCCTTTAATATCCTCTTTTCCATTTCACCTACTTCACCCGGTGTAAGGTTCGCTACATAATTAAATTTCTCCTCACAAAGTGACATCTGTTCGTCCCTCTTGTGTGAGTTCAGAACAACATTTTCCTTTCACCCTGAACATCTGGTGAATGAACTTATGGTCAAACCATACATGTACGCCTTCTCTCGACATCACATTTCACTTTTAAGTGTGGTGATTGTTTCTCACCATTGAATCTCCTCTCTTACGAGTTAAGAAAAATTTTCCCCAAATTTTCACTCTTAATTGGTCATACCCCGTCATATGTCCAAGCCTTTGGATATATTACGTTCGTTTGGCTGGCACATGCCATCTCCGCCTTTCGAGTATTGCTACTGCTAGTTCTCTTCAATGTTTCACCTAACTCTTTCTCTCCCATTCCAACCTTGTTGGATGAGTCTGATTCGAACCCACTCCCACTATAGTTGTACCTGGAAGTCACAAGTCGTGCCTTAGCCATCTATATCGTCCAAGACTTCCGTGCCATAATATCGGTGACTTCAACTACGGTCATCCTTCTTTAAATAAATCAAATAACCTCAACTGATCTTTGTTTCCTGCTGTTCAACCAACTGTCTTCGCCTGACGTACTACATTGTTCGATGCGCGAACACACCCGATTGATATATGATTCACTATCATATACATTATAGGAGGATAACGAAATATTACCAAAGAAATCAACAATCCTAAACATAGGGCTCTATATCAAAGAAAGCTACCCTGGAAGCATAATAAGCCGCACAGATCCTAAAGGACACTAGAACCTGATGCTCTGATACCACCTGTGATACCCCGACAAATTAAATACCGAGTAGCTACTCCTTTATTCTAATTAATTCAAAATGTCAAGTAGGTTCAGTTCATAGCATCACTGTCGAAAATGTTTTAACCATTACTAGCCACCGAATGTTTAAAAAGTGAGTTGTCAATTTTAATTAAATCTGATTAACATGCAACTAGTATTAAATTATGCAATAATGATATCACAACACATTGCAATCACATCACAATGATAAAGGAATAATAAGTCTGGAGGAACACTCCTCGATAATAATCCGAAGTACTGAATAAAACTGAATACAAAGTCTGAATTACTAATTAGTTACAACCCAAAATCTGAAAATAAAACTGAGTAAGTAAGATGTTTCTAAAAGAAAGGGGAGACATGCCCTACAGATGAGTAATTCTGAAATAGAGTCAAGATAGAAAGTGGAGGCGTCTACTATCAAGGTCTTGTAACTTCCACAGCAATTACAGCACGTCATCGGAATGGAACTCCTACGCTTGGTGTCCTTGTGGCTGGGCACCTAAAATGTTTTTACAAGAAAATTGATTTGAAAGCAAACGGGTCAGAGCCCGATTGTGAAAATAGTTTAAAATACATCAAGTGTTTAATATCTTTAAACAATGAATATAAAGTACATGATAGTGCGTGCACTCACATGGGATCCTCACCTCTCAACTAATTGTGCACTCCTATCGTACCCGTACCCATTCTAGTTATTCTACAATCAAACTAGTCCAATACATAATCTAACCTTATTATACGATTCACGATTCAATTCCCGACATCTTAATTTAAACAGAGAGTTTTACTTTCCTTCCTGGCTCCCAAAATTTATAATACAAATCACTAGGGATTTTCCATTTTAAATTCTACTACAATGTTGCTATTATTCACACTTACATTTATACATGAAAGTTAATTTAAATCAACAGTATATTACTCTCATGATAAATATACAATACTGGCACCCCGAGACTAAGTTGCGGTGCACATATACTCTGCTATCCAATCCCGGTACATCACGTACATAAGGACCACATATTCCGAATCTCTCAGGAATCGTTTTCAATAAACAACAATCGCACATAAAGGAGGCGAACATAGTTCACATCACATGGGTCATGCACATACCTACGCTCCCATTATCAGCAGACTTATTAACTTCTCAATAAGTCCTTCTCTGACCTATGTCCTCGAGGTACCAATCTAAATCCCCCCGTAGGCACACAAAGATTAGATGGCCCTGATCGAACGCCGACCTCCCGTGATAGCAAGTATGGTAGGTATGTTATACACAGATAACCACATATACTAAGCATTCACACTTCTTAGATATATCAATATTATTAGAGTTATATTTTACATTTCTATACCGTCATTAAATGGTGCACGATTACAAATCCCCGAGTAATATACATTAAAAGTTATCAACCCTTCTCACGTCATAATTTTAGATACTTATATCCTAACCCATAAATATCATCCAGTTTACTAAAAATTCTAAGTTTTGATCCTCTACGTACTTCCAATCTCACAACTATATCCATTAATCAACAAGGGAAGGATTACACTCAATTATATAAGTCTACTGGAGGTTCGAAATAAAAATCAGGCCTAAAAGGCAATTCTGTCAACTCGTTAGAAGTCTCGTTCGAACGAGGTCGTTCGAATGAGTGTCGTTAAAATGAATGGCTTCAAATGAACTACCAACTCGTTAGAAGGGATACTGTCATCTCGTTAGAATCTCGTTCGAACGATGTCGTTCGAACGACCTGGGCAGGTCTTCTAATGAGATGGCAGTAAACACTTAGAAAATTCCCAACTCGTTTTTCTTCCTTTTTCTCTTCTCTAAATTCATCTTAAGATCATCCCAATAGAAATTTAATGTTCTCAAACTACTCTAAGTCCCCTTAGGTCGCTTCTTAACATATTTTTGGGATCAAATCCTCCTAATCAACATGCAATTATCATCAATCCCCAAATTTTACCCTAAACCCTATGAACAGGAACCCATAATTTTACTTTGCCTAATTACTCATCATAAATCCATTTTTAAATCATCATATTTAAGTTTTTGGATACTAAATTCGTCCATAGTCATTCTACATGCAATCCCTAACCCAACTTTAGAGTTTCTACAATAATTTCATAATGTTTTCCTCAAAAATTTCAAGACAAAACAGTTCCTACACTAAACATGGAAGAAATATTCAATGCACTTAAAAATATCAAATCACTTGCCTTAGATTCGTTCTTTAGATTGTTGTCGATGATTCAAGGTTGATTCTCTCCTCTTTCCGGTCATAAATCCTTCCCAATTTCTGGTGATGGGGAGATGGTTTGGTATAGATCCTCTAGCCTCTCTTCTAACTTCTCTCAAAATCTCCGTAGCCCACTCTCTCACTTTTTCCTGATAATGGCCTTAGTGGCTCTTAAAAAAATATATATATAAACTCTAAAATTCGTGGGTTTTAATTCCCTTATTTTTCAAATTACCAAACTACCCTTCTAGGTTACCGGTTTGGCCTAGAAATGGCCCGGGACCCAAACTAAACCCCCAGCTAGTGTTTTCTGACTATTTCGACCCTTCCGGACATGTTGACGCACTCAAAATGACCATTCGGTTTATAAAAATATAATTTACTTTTTAATTTAAATAATTTCATTCCTGACACAACTGACATGCGCGTTCCAGCTAAATTTCCCAAATTGTCGTCTTTCTGCCTCGTGGCAATTTAAATATATTCAATACTCATATATTACCATATATACTCATAAATATTAAATTTTAACATCATAATCAAATACTAACTCACATCTCGCTAGTATTTATATCCGGATTAATTCCCAATTAATTCTCATTTAATTCAATTAATCCCTTAAATAAAAAAATCAATAAAATTACGGGGTATTACACCCAAAAGAGGTGAAGAGATCTTAATTTTTTTGTGCCAATATATTATGGAGAATAAAATCTATCGCCAAAGTTTATTATAGAATTGAATTACATTTAAGACAGTTTATTAAAGTGTCACCAAATGTTCAAAAAATATAATACATAAGAGTTTCAACCAACACAACGAATCATTTTAATTCAACAATAATTAGAGCTCTTACAAGCATCTCCAAATATTCATGAAAATAAAAATTATAACACTAAGTTCAAATATTTGACTTCACAACAAAAATACATTAAATTCTTATACTCCAAAACACGAAATTCTTTTATCCAAGTAATGCCGCAATCTTAAAGTGTACGACCTCCAAAATTAGTATGCCCTAGTTTTCAACTTCCTTGAATTGCTGAAAGCTTATTTGGAGTTTCATACAGGAGACTACTGTCCCTAGGAACCACAGAATTCCACTTGCGGTACAATGCAGCAACCAAGACCTGGAACATTCTTGTAATAGGGCTCCCCCTAGTTTTTGAAACCTATAGAGAGGTGTCCCTGAAAAGAATCTTGCAATAGCAATGCCCATAGACAATGCATGAATTTCAAAACCAAGATCCCACCCCGCATTGTCTTGAATCCACATGATTAAACTACTCGAAATTAAAGAGCCAATGTTGATAGAAAAACAAAACCAATTGAAGAAGGATTCCTTCTTGACCCTCTCTCTAGTATCTGTATCATCAAACCGATCTTCCCCAAAGGATGAGACACATGGTTTGATTCCTACGGCCCCTAGAGAAATCATATATAGCCCCAAGAAGAATACCGCATATTGAGCAGGAGTACCTGAAGGGCATAAACCATATATGTATTCAGGAGGATTAAAAATAGGAACTGATGCTGAGAGCGTCAGAGTGAACATTCCCTACATGATGTACAAAAATTATAAACTGTTTAATAAAATAGATAAGAGAGCCAGAAAGAAAAACAATAGGTTTGGCCTAAGAATTTCCAGAACTAGTTTCTCTTCCAGTTGAACGAAAATAGTAAATTTTTTAGGGGTCAAATTTCCAAGTTAAAGTATAAAAGGTCACAACTGGTGACTGAAAATTCCTATAAGGCCATGATAAGTGAGTTCATATTGATTGAACTGCCCTAACAGTTTATTAATCTGAGGTATTTTTCATGAAAAATGCAATATAACTCTGTTAACTTATCTATCAGACAACTAGTACGACACACAACTCAAACAGACCTTGGTTAAATTTTATTTCTTTAACAAGTGACCTAGGTAAAATTCAACCAAGTATAATAACCTCGTTTACCTAAAATTATATCTTATTTCACTATCACTTTGAAGTTAACGACCATCAAATGTAAAAAAATATCATGCAAAAAGGTGTAGAACCAGAAGTTAACCTGTAATAACCATCCAAACTCTTCATAAAGTAACTAAATAAGAAGTTAAACTTCATCTAATAATTACAATGAAAAACATACAGGTGAAGACATCAATTGTCCAATATCTACCCCATAATGCATCTGCCAAGACAACACCAATAAGAGGAGCCAGGTAGCAAGTGACTTACTATGTGGTAATATTTCTAGCAGCAGAAACATTACCTTCATATAATTTTTTGGTAGGGTAACTAACAAGATTAGTAGGAATGCCATAGTAGGCCAAACCTTCACAACATTCAATACCTGTTTATCGATTTAAACATGTTAGAAAAATAAATGAATAATTGATCATTTAACGACAAACGGTTAAAGAGCAGCAAGAATGATGATATTACCAAGAATAAAGGGGCATGCTCTCCAGCTCCCAGTGTTGCTCTTCAAAAAATGGTTTCCTTTAAAGTCAACTGAACTGTCTCCTATATAGAGTTCATTGCTTTCACTCTGAAGACATAAACTACACAATGTCAAGCAGGAAACGAATTGTTTTGAAAACTTAAGCTTTCAGAGAGAGAGATGCATTATGATTTTAATAGAAAAAACATACAAAATTGATTTATCTTTAAAGGAAATCCTATGTCATAGAAGTTATCATTTTGGTGCTAAAGAGATGTCATAATATTATTTACATTTGATTACATTATTAAGTTTAGCCTGTAGACATTGCGATCTGACATGACAAACTAATCTAATCCCATTATTTGAGTAATCTATTTCTTTTAATGACCTAAACCTAAAACTTCTAGACCACAAACTCCACATAGAATCAAATTTGGAGAGAGAGAGAGAGAGAGAGAGAGAGAGAGAGAGGGAGAGAGAGAGAGAGAGGAAGTGTGTGTGTGTGTGTAAATGTACTCTCTAGTGACACTGCCACCGCCCTTTTCTTAGAACATGGTTTGTAATTAGCAAATAGACCATATGCCCTGTGTGTCAGGCCAACTCAGTTTCAGGAAACAAAAGCTAGCTAAATAAACATGATTAAACAATTTTGAGTTCTCCTCAGACTTAATATGTCTATTAAATTAACAGAAATATAATTGTCGCTATATTGTTGTATGTTCAAACTATAAACCGAGACAGATAACACTAAAATATTTTAAGCTGGTGGCCTTCATCATATCCCAAAAAACAAATGGCGAGGCTAGAAAACAGAGGTATTCAGGAGTCAGTGAAGCTTACTGATGGGAAAAAAATAGTTAGCGCTTGCAAAACTAAAGGAGTCCCTACAAGCGCCCAAAATAAAAAAAACGATTAGCTCTTGGTCTTTAGAGTAAATTCACCTATATAGAGATTGTTAAAGATTAACATGTTTATCATGTAATTGCTTAATTGGTGGCAAGATAAAACTACATTTAGTTATAGCATCTCAAAAATATCCCCAAAGCAATTTATATTAACTTTCTTGATCTTAATTCCCATAAGACCTTAAATATACAACCACACGATAATTCCACTTAACACCATCAAGGTAAAAGGAAAATTATTGTTGTTTGGTGCTAATATAATTCTTATAAAACATGTGTTGCATTCATTTCCTTTATACTCATTGGTTGTGCTAGACCCTTTGAAAAACGTGGTCCAAAACTTTGAAAATATTTTAGGTAACTTCCTTTTCGGGGAGAAAAAGGAGGGTGGCTTTAAACACCATTGGATGAAGTGGCAATTAATGTGTTATCCCACAAATGAAGGAGGGGTTGGTTTTAGACATTCGAAGGAAGTTATTAAAGCCTAAGTATGTATATTATGGTGGAATCTCGGGCAAAAAAAGTCTTATATGTGTATGAAGTGTTTTAGGAACGATCGTGTGTCAGTAGTCAATGGTAAATCTAATTCTTCTTGTGTTTGGAAAAGAATTATGTCTGAACGATTTGGATTGAAAATGACTCTGATTCAGAACAGGGATGATATTTGTTCCAATGTTGGAGGGGAAAAAGTGACAGTGGCTGATTCTTGCGCTATAAACGATCGAGAATAGCAAAAATTGCAACAAATGATACATGCTTAGATATTATCTAATATTACAGGCATCATGTGCAAGCAAGAGAAAGGTGACAAACTTATATGAACAAATTCTGACAGTAACAATTTCTCTATAGCATCGATTTATGATTAAAATAGAGGGGAAAAAGAGGTAAATAAATTAAGTAGCTATGTATGGCATCATTGTATCCCTCTAAGGTTGTCTTTTTTTTTTAGGGTTATGGATGGTAAAATACCTCTTGATGAAAATATTCCTAAAATTGGCGTTAGAATTGTATCCGTGTGTAACTACTACAAGACAAATGTAAAAATCGCACAACTTCTATTATCAAATAGCCCGACCGCTCTTATTAGGGATTTTTGACAGAAAGTGCAGGGTGATTTAGTACGGGGATATTCTTCATCTTAGGATGAGAAATCATTACATATTTGGATCTCTAGAAATCATTACAAATTTGAAGGGTCAATATATGATTGCCCCTTCAGAATATGATAGCCCTGAAAACCTAAGTATCCTGAGATTATTTATAAAACGGGTAGAATGAAGTTGTTCAATAAACCAAGCTGGTAGATCCAATTCAGCGTGTGGTTCTATAAACACTAGCACTAAGCAAAGTAACGTGTTTACCCGAGTGAGTTCCATTCAAACATAACCTAATTTATATTACCTAGAAAGCATGTTAAAAACGTGATAAAGAAAGCAGAAAAGAAACGCGATAAATCTACACTAGAAAGCACGGGAAGAAAACACATAAACTTAATTAGAAAACATGTAAATTACACTACAAAGCAAGAAATAATGAAATACAACTATATTAAATGGAGAGGGTGAATGAATACTCAACTTACAAACCCAAAAGTGGGTCAATCCAAGAGAAAATGAAGAAGAACTAACCCAAAACCCTCAAACCCTAAGATAAACTAACCTAAAATCGTTTATTTTTGTTATTACAACAAAATTGCTTTATATAGTAAGTGGGAATTAAAAGAGATTAAAAACAAATAAAGGCCAAAATATCTGCTGAAAATAGGGGATCGATCGATCGACCCCTTTGGTCGATCGATCGATCATGAACAAATATTCCACTGTTGATGATGATCGATCGATTGACCCCTTTGGTTGATCGATCAATCAAGCTGGGCAGAATCAAGCAGCACACTTGATTGCCAATTCTTCCTCTTCTCCTCCTCTTTTGGTTTCAATGTTTTTCTCTCCGCTGAAATCGCCATAACTTCTTCATATGGACTCGAAATCGCGCACCGTTCACGGCCACACGAAGCTAGTGAGGAGGGATACAACTTTCATGAAGATATTGGGCTAGGTGCCCAAGCTATAAAAAGACTAAAATGCCCTTGAACGTGCGATCGCGTATGGAAATTGAGCGGAATGCATCCGAACTTCATACTTAGCATCCAAATACCTATAAAAACTCAATTAACCCCTGCAAAACATGTTAACGTAGAAATTTGAGGTTTTCTAGTTAACGATCATAAATATAGGGAATAAGATACTCGAGGGGGATAAAATGCGTAGGTTCAAGGGATGAAATACGCAATATTTACATCATATCACACCCCCTAACTTACACATTGCTAGTTCCTAGCAATGAAATAGGATGCAACAAGAACTACAAGAAAACCAAAAGCAGGAGATAGTACAAAAGTATGGTATAAAAGCAAAAGGCCACTTTTGCAGGCGATTCGATAGCATTTAGCATATGCAATAAGCCGTTAAACCCCTAGGTCACCCTAGTGGACGAGTGTCGTCTCATGAGGGTTTTTAGGGATGATACCCACAAACAACACATGGTTTCCTCAAAATATGCCCAAACCAACATACGACAAGCCCAACAATGGCGAAAAATATTTCATACGCATTATTAGCACATTGAAAGGATTCAAAAAAAGTCCAAATCATTAACATTATAGAATGCACCTTATAGAATTAAAACTTTAAAATGTGGGAGGGGAGCGAGCACATGCAAAGTATGATTTTGTGAAAACTTATATAAATCGGATAAACATTAAAGCAAGCATATATTCAATCCTCACGGGCATTACACTCATCAAGCGAATTTACTCGAAACAGGGAGGTAACACACGGAACATGCGGGATAAAGAGTAAATGTAAATGGAAACTAGGCCGCACACATGTCACAAATGAAGAACGCTATATATAAACTGAAAAACTGTAATCTCAATGAAAGATACCACACATTAAAAGAGGCGAAATGCATTTTCACAGATTATCACAACTATTATGACTTTTGAATTACATGTACCTAAGATCACATAGGACTTTAATAGGGTTGTAATGTAGGTTATGGCTAGGGTATGAAACGAAGGATATGTATGTACGGATTCAAAGCGGTCGGAATGAAAACTCGGGATAATGGGAAAATGCAGGCAAAATCAAAATTGGCAGAATAAGTTGTAAAACGGCATTAGATATATCATCGGGGAGAGTAATCAAAGCTTATTGAACACTATACAACATTTACAACTTTCTCTTTCACTTTGTTTTCTTCTTTTCCTCATTTTTTCTTTTCTTTTCTTTTGCTTTTTTGTTTCTCTTTTTCTTCTCTTTTTTCACATCTCTTTTCTTTACTTATCACTCTCTCATATGCCCAAATTGCAACCGATATAACAACAACAACATTCAATCCCAAGCAACATTCCAAACAAGGGTATGTAAGGTGTATGTATGGCTTATAACTCCAATGCGGAGTTAGTTATGGGAATTTGGGTTATGAAACGAAAGGCTATATTTAGGCTCAAAGGTGGTTAACGAGGGTAAACATATAAGGGTGAGGTCAAGGCTAATATGGGTGATATAACAAAGAATACCTATGATCATTTCCAAAAGTTTACGCAATTCTCGAGTCAAAACAATATATGAAAATCATGATCAAGTAGCATATTTCAAGTATGAACTCAATTAATGAACGGTCAATTGAAAGAATAGAGAGATTAACGACGAATTCAACGTTTTCAATGAGAAAAGAATAGTGTATACACTCACAAACGACGAAAGGTACAAAGCTTACTCGGTGTAAGTATATACAATGCAACAAAAGATTACCGAGTTATAAAAATCTTAAACCAAATCAGTAGAACAATAAAAGTGCATGTGCTCATGGGAATAAAGTTTAATTCAAGAAGTTATTCATAATATCAATAATTGAGACTAAAGTTTAGTAACTTCTAAAATCGTGAACATGCATCATTGGGCTGCCTTCGGATCGGGAAATTATTAAAATTTATCATCAAAAACAAAGGCAAAATGCCCAATAAAGGAGAAAAAAGAAAGAAAATGTTTTGAAATTTTTGAATTTTTCTAAGAAAAGCATACTAAGTAACTAACATGTGAGCAAAAACATGGACTAAACAAATAAATGGATAGAATATCCCACACCCCCTAACTTAAAACTTGACATTGTCCTTAATGTGAATTAAGAACCAAGTTAAAGAGAGGAAAAGAGCGATATTACCCAAAATTGGAGCGATCCCCATAATAATAAGTCCAAAGAATCTACAAAACAAGTTAGTACAGAGCATAGCAAAAACAAAAAATAAAAAGTTAACTAATTACATTAAACTAAATTAAAAAGGAAAAAAAAATAAAAAGAAAGAAAGCTAATTATATACAACTTACTATTTAGGCTTCACACTAACTGTACACTAGAAGTCTAAATAGCTGAGGGTCCACCATAAAAACGATTTGACTTTGGAGGATAACCGGTGTACCCTCGCATACAAGCATGCCTTTCGAAAAATATGGATTATGTTTGAACAATGGAAGGCATGTATAAGGTGGAAGAAATGAACCATCGCCAATTAAAAGTTTTGGAGGGACGATGGGGGGTTTGGATTGAAAGGGTGACAAAAAAATGTGGGGACCGAGAAAAGCCTAATATCCACCAAATGATTTTGAAATTATAATGGGAGGCGGCGCACACGAAGGCACGAATGCGATCGTGGACGGCGACTCGATAAAGTACTCCTCATCGGCGAAAAGGTTTAAAACATTAAAGTTTGAAATCGAATCATCGGGTACTTGTGACGATGTAATAATACATAATGAAAATGGGGATGAAAGAAATTCAAAGTCATGAGATGAATCATCATCGCATGAAGTTTGAGTTTTGAATGAAATAATATCATTTTTAATGAAATGTTCTTCTTTGGGGGCCAAAGAAGAAATCATTTCATTGCAATTAGGTATTACGTCATTTTCATCCTCACTTTAAATATCTATTATGCAGTGGGCAATGTCTAGAATGGTTTGTTCCAAAGTAGGTAAAAGTACCTCATTTGGTTCAAAACATTCATCGACTTCGAAAGTCTCGGAAACAAAATCATCGTCGGACTCAAATAATAAATCCAATTCATGATTCCAACAACGATTTTATTCCCGATAACGATTTTTAAGTTTCTCATTTTCATACGTACGCAAGCCCTCACCGAATGTCATAGGTCGAGGTGTGGATGCATGAAAATGAGAACTTTGAAAATTACCATCGGAGTTAAACGAAAACTCATTATTATAGGAATTTTGAAAACTATTCGAATTCGTTTCAAAATTCCTATTATAAGGAGGTAAAGGACCAAAATCATTATCATCATCATCAAAATTCCCATAACCTAAATTTTGACTTTCGTTATATTCGCCCAAAGTCATATTTGAATTTGTTATACTTTGGGATTTTAAGTATTCACAGAAAGTCATAGGTCGAGAATTTTGAGAATTAAAATAATGATTACTGAAAGAAATGGAATAAGACATGCTTACCCCAAAAATGGCTCAAGTGGCGGATTCCACAAAGTAGGTACGCGCGAGAAAAATATGAGCGTTTCTAAGTGCTCAAATATGGAAGTCCTACAAAAAATATTAGCAAATAATACAAATAGAAAGAAAATACTTTGAAATACTAAATCAAATAAAGTCTAAAATAAACTTGATTTACCCGTTTATATCCTCGGCTTGGCTGAAGATTACCTCCAAACAGACGACCCCTCAGAGGGGCCGACCCTTCACCAGGCTCCAGACGACCCCTCAGGGGGGATGAACCTTGACAGGCTCCGGACGACCCCTCAGGGGGCCGACCCTTCACCAGGCTCCAGACGACCCCTCAGGGGCCGACCCTTCACAGGCTCCAGACGACCCCTCAGGGGGTCGACCCTTCGTCAGGCTCCGGATGACCCCTCATGGGGCCGACCCTTCACCAGACTCCAGACGACCCCTCAGGGGGCCGACCCTTCATTAGGATCCGGACGACCCTCCGAGGGTACGACAGTACGAGGCCAGGATTGGGCCAGACTCACTACTGGAAGGAACTTTGCCCTCGTCCTCGGCTCATAGGCCGAGGGTGACATCATCACAGCGCGTGGTTTGGGAGACACGTGGAACAGTGCGCGTGAGGCTCACATGGCATATGGGAGACCGTTATAACAAAATCACACCCTCACGTGAGGGAATATTATGTCATCATTTGGCATCTACAGGTGTCAACAGGGGATTGGCTAGATCATCATTCACATGCACCATGCATACTTGGGGGGTACATTACACCCCCCAAGACCTATATATACTTGTCACCTACAACCCTATAGGGAGAGATCAATTTATTGTAACCCTAGCTAAAAATATGCTTGTATACACAGTAGAGAGAGAGAGGAGCTTATGTGCATTGTATCCAAGGCCATTAGTGCCCATACTTAGTGGATCACACACTCATAGTGGATGTAGGACAAATTGGCTGAACCACTATACATCATTGTCTTATTTCCTCTTACACTCATCCCCTTCTACATACTTATACACTCACACATCTCTAAGGCTGCCATGGTTACTACTGTTTGAGCTCATTACCACTTATCCGGTGGTGCTAAATCTTAGCATCATCAGTTTGGCACCGTCTGTGGGAACGAGAAGACATCTCTTCCTTTATACAACTTGACCTCACTGGGCACTCTGGTGGTGAACCAACACTCCCCCTGAGAGGAGGTGTTTCACCATTGAAAGAGACCCACTAAGGTTCCCAAGCTCACCAGTATTTTCTTCAGTTCAACTTTTCATAGCTCAAGCACATGGCACCTGAAATGCCACCACCACTTCCCCCGCCGGATGAGGGGGGAAGACCCAGTTCCAGTCAGCCGCCGCCTCAGTCTGAGATGGCTGATGTGGCGGCAACCCTAAAGTCTCTGGCAGCAAGCCAGCGGATGATACAGGAGCAGTTCACAGCTCTAAGCCAGAACATACTGAGACCACCAGGGGTCTCACCTGAGATGATTACTCCGGCAGCAGCTCCAGGCCAGCATGAGGCTAGGGGACCACCCCAGGCACCACGCAAAGACCTGCCACCCCCTCAACGGCGTAGGGATGTTGCTGACCCCGGCGTCTACGCCTGGGGAGGCAAGGAAACCCTTGCCCTGAGGACAGGTATGACGATCTGGAGGGAGAGGAGGCCCCAATAGAATGCTGGGAACCGTATGAGGTCTCCAACACTACTGTACGACCTCTCCAGGATAGTAGAGGAAAGTGCGGGAGACCAAACCCTGATGATCGCCTGAGAGGCTCTGCTTTTGATCGCTTGAGCAGGGGGTCAGCCTTTGAGAGGCTAGGCCCAGTAAATGACCTGCGGGATAAATTATCCAGGTCAATAAGTGCTGCGAGGTCCAGGAGGGAGGCAGCAGATGGACGACCCCAAGGACGGGATGACGGCCAAAGGGAAGTAAACAGCTGACACAGGCCTGCGGCAGCAGAACCCTCCATCCACCTCAAAGAGGCGGCAGGGGATAACATCGGCCAAGCCGACCCAGTGAAGCCCTGGAATGACTCAATCCAGCGACTAGAGGATAAGATCGGTGATATACAGAAGAGCCGGGACCCTCTTCAGAAGGGATACACCATAGGCTCACCCTTTGTGGCGAAGATAGTCAACTTCCCTACGCCATCAAGGTTCAAGCCACCTGAGGTCACCCCAAGATACGACGGGAGCACCAACCCTGTCCACCATGTCAAGATGTATCAATTAGCAGCAGACATATACTCTATCTCATATGAGATGAGGTGTCATGCCTTTTCTGGTACCCTGACAGGGGCTGCGCATGTATGGTACACGTCTCTTCCAAAATATTCCATTGAAAACTTTAAGCAGCTGGCAGACCTATTCATCCACAACTTTTACTTTGGGGTGAGGCCACAGAAGAAGACCACCCACCTGCTCTATGTTAAGCAGGGGAAGAGTGAGAGTCTGAGGGACTACATAGCCAAATTCAATAAGGAGAAGCTGGAGGTGGAAGACTATGAGGAGAGCATAGCTATGACAGCCCTGATTGGAGGACTCCAAAAGGGGAAGCTATTATGGAAGCTTACTGAAGACCCTCCGAGGACGATGGCTGAACTGCTGTCGACAGCAGGAAAGGTGATGAACGCCGAAGAGGCGATGGCCGCAAAATATGAAGAGGAAAAAGGAGGTGCTAGCGGGGGTAAATACCCTAAGAAGAACAAAGAGGGGAAGAAGAGGTCCACGGATGACAAGTTCGCTGGTTACACCCCTCTAACGGTCAGCTGTGAACAGATTCTCAATGAGATAAAGAGTGACCGGTCCCTGAAGTGGCCTGAGAAGCTGAGGCCAGCCCCCGACAAGAGGAATAAGAACCTGTGGTGTGAATTTCACCAAGACCACGACCACGTAATGGACAAATTCTTTGCTCTAAAAGATGATATTGAGAAGATGCTGAAGGAAGGGAAGCTCAGAAAGTACGTCGACAAAGGCACCTTCAAGAGGGGCCGAGGGGACGACCCCAGAAAGAAGCGAGGTGATGCATGTAGAGAAGGTCCTCAAAAAAGAGGGGACGACCCTTCCGATGACGAGGACGACCCTGACCTCCCGCCGAGAGATGACCACGGCCCTGTCAAGAGGTTTAATATGATCTCGCTCCGAGTGGGAATGATCTCCGGGAGTCTTGCAGGAGGAGGGTCTGAGGTCGCCGACAGGAAGGCCCATGTGGCTGAGGCCAAGGCAGTGACGAAGACGGTACACGCAACCTCCCTGGAGGTCAAGTCAAAAAAGAGGAAGAAGGTTGATATGGACACACTGATAGTGGGATTTTCAAGAATGGACTTCAAAGGCCTCTTATCCCCACATGATGACCCTCTCGTCATCACTACCAGGGTGCAGGGATGCAAGGTACCGAGGATCCTAATAGATGGGGGCTCATCTGCAGATGTGATGTTTTGGCTGTGCTTCAAAGCCTTAGGCCTCAGTCGTGCTAGACTCGTCCCCTACCATCATCCATTGATTGGGTTCAGTGGGGAAAAGGTTCATCCCCTTGGTGTATATGAGGCCGATGTGAGGATGGGGGACGAGTGGCCGAGATAGCTCACCAAGAAGGTCAGTTTATTTGTGATGGATGAGCATGTGTTCTCAGCCTACAACATCATACTGGGGCGTGTGGCCCTCAAGGGGTTTGAAGCCGTGCTGTCGACGGTCCATCAAATGATCAAATTTCCTACCCCTTACGGGGTAGGGGAAGTTTAGGGAGACCAGATGACAGCGCGAGAATGTTACTACAACTCCGCTGAAGAAAGGGAGGCACACAAGAGGGCTACGACCACTTACAATATTGATACCCTAGACCCCAGGTACGAGACGAATCTCAAGAAAGGAGAGGCCGCGGAAGAGGTGGAATCCATCATCCTCGATGAGGATGAACCAGAAAAAATCGTCCAAATCGGCAAGTCTCTGAAGCCCAATATCAAGAAAGACCTCATTAAACTGTTGAGGAGAAGACGAAGCGTCTTCTCATGGAGTCATGTAGATATGCCGGGGATTGACCCTGAAATCATGTGCCACAAGATCAATGTGGTAGAAGGAGTGAAGCCTGTAAAGTAGAAGAGGAGAATTTACTCTAGAGAGAAGTATGAGGTCATCAGGGACGAGGTCAAAAAATTAGAAGACGCTGAATTTATCAGAGAGGTCATCTACCCTGAAGGGCTGTCCAATGCAGTCATTGTCCCAAAGGCCAACGGGAAGTGGAGAATGTGTGTGGACTTCACAGACCTCAACAAGCACTATCCCAAAGACAGTTTCCCTCTCCCCCGCATTGACCAGATAGTAGACGCTACCGTAGGCCATGAGCTCATGAGCTTCATGGATGCCTATTCAGGGTATAACCAGATCTTCATGAACCCTGAAGACTCGGAGAAGACGACCTTCATCACTGACAAGGAGACATAGTGCTATAGGGTCATGCCCTTTGGCCTGAAAAATGCTGGGGCAACGTACCAGCGCCTCATAAATAAAATGTTTGAAGACCAAATTGGGAAGTCTATGGAGGTCTATGTAGACGCATGCTGACTAAGAGTCTGAAGGCAGAGGATAATGTGGCAGACCTGGAGAGGACCTTTAATACGATGGACAAATACCAGATGAAGCTCAACCCGGCCAAGTGTGTCTTCGGGGTCGGAGCAGGGAAGTTCCTGGGGTTATTGTCAACCAAAGAGGCATCGAGGCCAATCCTGAAAAGATAAAGGCCCTTGTTGAGATGAAGACCCCCAAGTCCATTAAAGACGTTCAGAGACTCACAGGGAGAGTTGCTGCCTTGAACAGGTTGGTGTCTAGGGCCACAGACAAGTGTTTGCCATTCTTTAAGACCCTTAAGAAGGCCTTAGAATGGAGTGAAGAGTGTGATGAGGCTTTCAGGGATCTAAAGTCATACTTAGGGTCTCCCTTGCTGCTGTCACGACCCGTGCAGGGTGAACGACTTTATGTATACCTCGCCGTCTCAGAGTCGGCCATCAGTTCAGCCATTGTGAGAGACGAAGATGGGATACAGAAGCCTGTGTATTTTAACAGCAAGGCACTCCAGGGGGCAGAGAAAAGATACCCGAGGATGGAGAAGTTAGCCTACGCCTTGATCCATGCCTCAAGGAAGATGAAGCCGTACTTCCAGTCCCATACAATGGTCATCCTCACCGACTCTCCTCTCAGGCTGGTCTTACACAAGCCAGAAAAATCAGGTAGGCTAATGGCCTGGGCTATAGAGCTGGGGGAGTTTGACATAGTGTATCATCCTAGGACGGACATTAAGGGGCAAGTGCTGGCAGACTTCGTGGCTGAGTTTACTTGGGAAGATGATGAAGACGAGGATAAGGGCCTCGGGAAGATAGATACCCGACAGGGTGAGCTCACCGACACGCCTACAGATAAGGCTGAGACGAGCACCGCTAGAAGGAAAGTGGTTGAAAACGAAGAGGGAAGATATCTCTTTAGACAGGGGTCACTCACCGACGTAAGTTTCTCAGAAGAACACACCGTGTGGGGTCTCTTCGTCGATGGGTCCTCTTGCGAAAGCGGGAGCGGAGCTGGACTGATACTATCAGCACCCGACGGCACAAACATTGAGTACGCCCTGAGGTTCAATTTTAAGGCCTCCAACAACAAGGCCGAGTATGAGGCCTTGATAGCAGGCCTCTCCTTGTCCAAGTCTCTTAGTGTCGGCCAGATTTTGGTCCACAGTGATTCGAGGCTAGTAGTGAATCAGATACTAGGGGCTTATGAGGCCAAGGATGGGAGGATGGCTAGGTACCTTGAGAAGGTGAGGTCGATACTGAAGGGCTTCAGAGAAGTGAAATTAAAGAGGATACCTAGGCTCGACAATGGCCATGCTGATGCCCTTGCTGGGTTGGCCTCGGTAACGAGGACAGACATCAGGAGGACGGTCCCAGTAGAAATTTTGCTTCGGCCAACTATTGAAGACGCTGAGGGAACACTTGGCAATTGCCTAAATGTTTCTCAGGAAGCTTCGTGGATGGACCCTCTGATCAGATACATTAAAGAGGGTGAGATGCCAGAAGCAAGGCAAGAAAAGAAGAAGTTGAGGTACAGGGCTGCAAAATTCACTGTCATCGGAGACACCTTGTACAAAAAGGGGTTTTTGCTCCCCTTACTTAGGTGTGTGCATCCCTCATAAGTCCCTTCCATTTTGCAAGATGTGCACGAAGGATCGTGCTCAAGCCACATCGGGGGCAGATCCTTAGCGAAGAGGGTGATCACCCAGGGGTACTGGTGGCCGACCTTGGTGAAAGACGCAGTGGCATATGTAAAAAAGTGTGACAAATGTCAACGATTTTCCACCATTCCTCACCAGCCCCATCAGCCTCTTACTTCCATTACATCCCCATGGCCATTTGCAGTGTGGGTAATTGACCTAGTAGGACCCTTGCCTAGGGCCATCAATAACTATTGATTCCTCATCGTAGCCATTGACTATTTTTCAAAATGGGTGGAAGCGGAGCTGATGGTGACGATCACAGAGCGAAAGACCTTCCAGTTCATATGGAAAATTATTATATGTAGATATGGACTCCCCAACACCCTCATCTCGGATAACGGAACTCAGTTCAAGAATACCTCTCTACAGAAGTACTGTGAAAGGGTGAGTATCAAACAATTTTTCTCCACCCCAGGCCGACCTCAGGCCAATGGGCAAACAGAAGTTACAAACAGGACAATCCTAGATGGAATCAAGAAGAGGCTTGAGGAGGAAAAAGGAAGACGGGTCGAGGAGTTATATGCCGTGTTATGGGCATACAGGACGACAGCGAGGACCTCTACAGGAGAGAGCCCATTCATGCTAGCTTATGGCTCAGAAGCCGTCATCCCCACCGAGATTGAGTTTCCTACGCATAGAGTCCAAGTGTATGACCCCCAGAAAAACGCTGAAGAGAGGAGACTCGACTTAGACCTGATTGAGGAAAGGAGGGAGGACGCTGAGATAAGGCAGGCCGCCTACCAGTAGAGGACCGCAAGGGTTTACAATCAGAGGGTGAAACAGAGGCCCATCGCAGTAGGGGACTTGGTACTCAAGAAGACTTGGCAAAAGCCCAACAAGATCCATCCTAATTGGCATGGTCCATATAGGGTCATCGATGAAGTCGTCCCTGGGACCTATAGACTAGAAAACCTGGAAGGGGAACCTTTTTCCAACCCCTGGAATGCAGATCATTTGAAGAAATACTATCAGTAGTGTTGTAAGGTCTTGATAGACCATAATTGTAATAAGAGTTTCTCCAACAGAACACTTTGAAAATTAATGAGAAATATCAGTGTTTCCCCTCATCCTGTGGTTATCAGTTCTAGTACGCATGGAAACATCTACAGAGAACCACCCTCGGCTATAATGAGGGCCGGTGGAGGGGACGACCCCACCACTGTCCTCAAGAAAGACGAGGGAGAACATTAAAACCATTAATTTGGTAAGTTGATCCCTCGGTTATAATAAGGGCCAGTGGAGGGGACGACCCCACCACTGTCCTCAAGAAAGACGAGGGAAAACTTCATTAAAAACCATTAGTTTGGTAATTTGATCCCTCGGCTATAATGAGGGCCAGTGGAGGGGACGACCCCACCACCGTCCTCAAGAAAGACGAGGGAAAACTTCATTAAAAACCATTAGTTTGGTAATTTGATCCCTCAGCTATAATGAGGGCCAGTTGAGGGGACGACCCCTCCACTGTCCTCAAGAAAGATGAGGGAGAACATTAAAACCATTAATTTGGTAAGTTGATCCCTCGGCTATAATGAGGGCCAGTGGAGGGGACGACCCCACCACTGTCCTCAAGAAAGACGAGGGAAAGCTTTATTAAAACCATTAGTTTGGTAATTTGATCCCTCGGCTATAATGAGGGCCAGTGGAGGGGACGACCCCACCACTGTCCTCAAGAAAGACGAGGGAGAACATTAAAACCATTAATTTGGTAAGATGATCCCTCGGCTATAATGAGGGCCAGTGGAGGGGACGACCCCACCACTGTCCTCAAGAAAGACGAGGGAAAGCTTTATTAAAACCATTAGTTTGGTAATTTGATCCCTCGGCTATAATGAGGGCCAGTGGAGGGGACGACCCCACCACTGTCCTCAAGAAAGACGAGGAAGAACATTAAAACCATTAATTTGGTAAGTTGATCCCTCGGCTATAACGAGGGCCAGTGGAGGGGACGACCCCACCACTGTCCTCAAGAAAGACGAGGGAAAGCTTTATTAAAACCATAAGTTTGGTAATTTGACTCCTCGGCTATAATGAGGGCCAACGCAGGGGATGACCCCTCGTTCACCCTCAAGAAAGACGAGGGAGAGGTTAGTGGCATTAATAAAGATAGCAAACCATACAAAAGGAAAATAAGGAAGACAGAAAAGAAGACGATAGTATTGATGAAATATCAAGTGTTTTACAAAAGAGAGCACAAAAAAGATAAATACACTAAGAGGGTATGGGCTACAGACAGCCACCCTATGGGACAATATCGGAGGGCAGAGCCTCAACATCCACCAGAGGGGTTTCCTTAATGACCATAACCGGTTGATCCTCAGATGTGCCGACCTCCTCAACCTGCACTTGTGATTTTACATAAGTCAGAGCCTCGACAATCATAGGGTCGTCCAATCTGACTGCTTCAATTGAAGGGTGGACCGAGGAGACGACATCATCAAACCTGAGGATGACCCACCGGCAGGCAGTCCTGATTCCTCTCTCCAAATATTCAAGGCCGAAGCCTTGAAACTTGTTAGAAATTTTATAAGCCTCAACAGCATGAGCCTCGACTTTCTTGATGGCTGCTTCAAGATCAGTCTTATACTTGGCCTCCATGTTGGTCAAGGCCTCGTCCTTTTCCTTGAGAAGCAAGTCCTTGGCCTTAATGTCCTCGTCGTGCTGCCTCGTCAGCTGGTCCAGGATCCTTGCATGCTCAGTCCTGGTACTTTCCAACTCGTCCTTTGAAGTATCTAAATCAACCTGCAGGTCGGCCTCATACTGGATGGCCCTCTCGGCGTCATGGAATTTCTCCTGATTTTCAGCCATCCATTTTGTTGCCGAGGTAAAAGCGCACACAGACTGCACAAGAAAAATAAACACATGTCAAGAGGCCGAGGAAACAGTTGTTGAAAAAATGAAATTTAAAGAGTGGGTCAAGACCAATACTTGTGCAAGGGCGTGCAGACCATAGTCGTACACTTTGGCAGGAGGCATCTTGGACAGGAACTCATAATCAGCGGACGAGGGTGCAGAAAACATTGAGGCCTTGGCTGCCCTCAAGTTTGCAATGAGTGATGAGGGCTCGACCCTCAAATGTACCAAGTTTTGAGACCAGAAGGCCCCCATGCTGGATGAAGAGGCAGTCCCCTCAGATCCCTCGACCCTGGCCCTCGTCCGAGAATCCGGCCGAGGGTCAATAGGGACCTCAGGCTCCTTTCTTTTGTGGCTATCGGCGGTCGGCTCCACAACCGTCAGCCCAGCGACCTTCGTCTTCCTCGGAGCCTGCTGAGGCTCCTTTCCTTTCTTCTTGGCCAAGCCTGATAATAAGCTGGGAGCAGTCATTTCCCAAAGATAGTCCGATATACCTGCAGGACGACCTGAAAAGAGGATGACACGTCAGAAATATGCAGAGATAAAGAGGAAACACTTTAAAAATAAGTAAAGAATGGAAAACGTTCAGTATAACTCACATAGTTCTGTCAGAGGGCCGACCGTCAGACCAGCTTCCTTGAGGAACCGAGGGGTCATCAGGTCTTTAAATTTTGGAAGTTCACCCTCTCTCCCTCGTCCTCTCAGATACTCAACGATGTCCTTCTCCTCAAGACTAAGTCCAGGGTCTGATCTGGCCTTCATGGAAGGGTTAGACCATCTTCTGGGGACCCTCGGACCATCGGCGGTGAACTCCCACTCCCTAGAGATAAAGAAGAATCTTTTTTTCCAACCGTGGTTGGAAGTTTGCGCCACATGTAGGAGTTTCTTCTCAGACCTCCTCGCCCCAGATGATAATATCCAGGCTGTTTGGATGAGGAGGTGATATTGTAGCAGTCCAAGAATAGGTCGGCCGAGGGCTCGTCAGTGAAAGCATTCTTCCACAAGGAGATGTAGCCCAGGATCGTCCTCCAAGAGTTGGGAGGAAGTTGAGAGGGGGCAACACCAAGGGCAGACATGATGTCTACGATGGCATGATGCAGAGGGAATCTGACACCAACCTTGAACATTTGTTCATAAACTACAACCTCTCCCTCTTCACAATCAAAAACCCTCTCAGACTCAGAGGGAACCCTCATAGTTATGCTGGGGGGCACTCCATAGGCATGCCTCCATATCAAGGGGTCGCGATCCCTAACAGAGGAGATATAGGACGAGGCATGGGAGGCATAAACCTGGTCATCTGTATCATCTCCCTCGTCCTCAGTCCCCTCTCCCTCGGCCTCATCATCTGCCAGAGGGCCCTGGGGAAAAGCCATATGAAAGGCATGTGGAGATAGGGTTGTCACAGGGACAGCCTCGGAGGGAACCATACCCTCGGCCTCTCGGCCTGGGTTTAGGTCAGATGTCTCTCTCCTACTGGAAGGTCCAGCGCCAGTTGGCGAGGATTCCCTCTCGTCCATCTCACTTGAATGACTCTCGGCTGGACAAGAGGACGACCCACAAGACTCAGAGGGATAAAATGGCTTTACTGTGGCTAGAGGAATGGGAAAGATGGGTCGTACCCAATTAGGGTCGGCCCCTCATCTCCTCTCTTCCTCTTCCTCTATTCGTCTGATCTCTGCAAAGAGCTTCTCTCTCAAGGATGGGAATTCAGATGCTAAACTATAAAGCCTCCTAAGCATTAAAAGGGAAGACCCTACACTTAGAGGAATTTGGGGAACTTAACTACAAATAAGTTTGCAGTTGACCAAATTAGACTTTTGGATTAAAAAGGGAATTGATGGTTTTCACTCAAGAACACTCAAGAACACTCAAAAACCAGTCGCCGGAAAAGTTAAGAAACCACCCAAATCCGGCCCTATAGGCCTAAAACCAAAAAGCAAAAAAAATAATGAAAGTAAAGAGGACGCTGGGGCAGAAGGATTACCTGAGAAAGAAATAGCAAAGCTGCCAAACTCGAAACGTAGAGATTGCAGAAATGAAGAAAGGGCTGGAAGCTAGAGAGAGAAAGCTTGGGCGCGAAGAAAAAGACGAAGAGAGTGAGAGTTCAAAAAATTCTTAAATACCTTAGTAATGAGTGGGCTCACTGACCAAGGCAGGACACAGCCCACGAGGAAGGCATCATTAGGGCATAAAGCCCCAAGCAAAGTACGCAACCGCCATGCCTTGGAAATTGGAACAATAATGAGTATCTGCCCAGGTGTCACTCACCTAACTGATCATACACGCATCCCAATTACAACACTATCCCTCAGCCATATCAACAACATCAATGGCTAAGAGCTGGGGGTGATTGATATACCCGTTTATATCCCCGGCTTGGCTGAAGATTACCTCCAAACAGACGACCCCTCAGAGGGGCCGACCCTTCACCAGGCTCCAGACGACCCCTCAGGGGGGCCGACCCTTCACAGGCTCCAGACGACCCCTCAGGGGCAGTCCCTTCATAGGCTCCAGACGACCCCTCAGGGGGCCGACCCTTCACTAGGCTCCAGAAGACCCCTCAGGGGGCCGACCCTTCACAGGCTCCGGACGACCCCTCAGGGGGCCGACCCTTCATCAGGCTCCGGACGACCCTCTGAGGGTACGACAGTACGAGGCCAGGATTGGGCCAGACTCACTACTGGAAGGAACTTTGCCCTCAGCCTCGGCTCATAGGCCGAGGGTGACATCATCATAGCGCGTGGTTTGGGAGACGCGTGGAACAGTGCGCCTGAGGCTCACATGGCACATGGGAGACCGTTATAACAAAATCACACCCTCACGTGAGGGAATATTATGTCATCATTTGGCATCTACAGGTTTCAACAGGGGATTGGCTAGATCATCATTCACATGCACCATGCATACTTGGGGGGTACACTACACCCCCCAAGACCTATATATACTTGTCACCTACAACCCTATAGGGAGAGATCAATTTATTGTAAACCTAGCTAAAACTCTGCTTGTATACACAGTAGAGATAGAGAGGAGCTTATGTGCATTGTATCCAAGGCCATTAGTGCCCATACTTAGTGGATCACACACTCATAGTGGATGTAGGACAAATTGGCTGAACCACTATACATCATTGTCTTATTTCCTCTTACCCTCATCCCCTTCTACATACTTATACACTCACACATCTCTAAGGCTGCCATGGTTACTACTGTTTGAGATCCTTACCACTTATCTGGTGGTGCTAAATCTTAGCATCATCAAAACTCATCCCCTGCAACGGCGCCATTTTGATCGAGCGCAGAAAGTAGCGCGTGTAAATATGCTAATCGTTGTTTTCATTTCGCCAACTCAATACAAATAAATCTAAATTACGACTACACTTGCGAGGCAAGTAGAGCGGTAAGTCGGGTATCAAAAATCCACATGGACGAGATGCTAGAATTCAATTGATTTACTACTCCAAAATAAAAGTGGAAAAGATAAATTACAAACTAAAAAGTAAAAGATTCATAATAGGGAAATGTTTATCTAGGCGAGGGTATTGAAACTAGACTAACAAAGCGAGTAAAACTAGAGGTTGCGTCGAATATCCCTCACCCGGGTTAATTTATATAAAATGGTTACATGGGTCGAAGAGTTATTTAGAATGTGTCTCGTTTCGACAGTTAATTAAATCAAGGGTTGTCATGCCCCTAAATCCTCATAAGAGCCTAATAAGATTTTGGCGTCAACAAATATCCCAGAAATTATGCGCGAAAGGTCGTAAGCACGGGACATACATGATATGCCCCATTAAATCTCATAGGCGTAATAACTAGGACAACGCACCTGAAATAGACCCATAAACACTATCACCAGGCAAAGCAACGCGTTAACCCGTGTGAGTTCCATTCAAACACAACCTAATTTAAATTACCTAGAAAGCATGTTAAAAACGTGATAAAGAAAGCGGTAAACAAATGCGATAAATATACACCAGAAAGTACGGGAAGAAAGCACATAAACCTAATTAGAAAGCATGTAAATTACACTACAAAGCAAGAAATAATGAAATATAACTATATTAAATGGAGAGGGTGAATGAATAGTCAACTTACAAACCCAAAAGTGGGTCAATCCAAGAGGAAATGAAGAAGAACTAACCAAAAACCCTCAAACCCTAAGATAAACTAACCTAAAATCGTTTATTTTTTGTTATTAAAAAAACATTTCTTTATATAGTAACTGGGAATTAAAATAGAAAAGAAAAGATAAAAGAAAATAAAGGCCAAAATATATGCTGAAAACAGGGGATCGATCGATCGACCCCTTTGGTCGATCGATCGATCATGAACAAATATCCCACTGTCGATGAGGATCGATCGATCGACCCCTTTGGTTGATCGATCGATCAAGAAGGGCAGAATCAAGCGGCACACTGCATTGCCATTTCTTCCTCTTCTCCCCCTATTTTAGTTTCAATGTTTTTCCCACTGCTAAAATCGTCGTAACTTCTTCATACGAACTCAGAATCGTGCACCATTCGCGGCCACGCGAAGCTAGCGAGGCGGGCTACAACTTTCATGAAGATGTTGGGTCAGGTGCCCAAGTTGGGAAAATACTAAACTACCCTTAAATGTGCAATTGCGTACGAAAATCGAGTGAAATGCGTTCGAACTTCATACTTAACATCCAAATACCTATAAAAGCTCAATTAACCCCTGAAAAACATGTTAACGTAGAAATCTGAGGTTATTAGGTTAACGAGCATAAATATAGGGAATAAGATACCCGAGGGGGCTAAAATGCGTAGGTTCGAGCGATGAAATACGCAATATTTGCGTCGTATCAATTATATACGAACATACATTCCATTAAAACCATAATACTTTTTAGATATCTGAATTGCTTAGCATTTTTTTAAATATATTACATGTGAGACGCATGAATATTATAATTAGTTATTTATACAGGAATTAGATAAAGAATACATATAAAAATCACATAAGGATTTTCTTTGCTTGAATCAAAGCAAAGGAATACGTATTTAATTCGATTAAAATGCTCATTGTAGAACTTAAAGAAATTTGGAAGAGCATAGGTAAAACCTTCTTAGAAAATACTTGTCTATGGAAATGTATAAAAACAATCATATATGTCAATGTACCATTACCAAAAAAAATCGTTACAAGGATGTTCTCTTGAAGAGCTAAATCGAAATGCAAAATACTCAGATAAGGAATTCAAAAATGAATAACCTTGGGCTAATTAGTTATTATATCATCTTACAGATCGAGAATAATTTTGGTTAAACACTAATCCATTACTAAATGGGTTGAAACGTCCTATAATACTTTAGAATATACTAATAACTCCATGTTGTATACCCATGGTATCCGATCTTTAGATATTAAATACCCATATCCTACTATAAATATGGTCCGAAAGTACCATATTTACATCCTATTATTGCATTGTTACGGTCCAAAAATACCATACTTGTATGTTATTAGTGTGTTACTATACATAGCACAATGCATGAGACCGACATTGTATTTACAGTCAATCTCTTAAAAATAAATAATTGCCATTGACTTACCAGCATTGGACTAATATAAATCATATTAGGTAATACAATACCTTTAAATATAACCATTTGTGTCTAGTTAGTTATGTAGATGAAAGCTATATCTATGATCCTCACAAGAACAATCAAAACACTTATGACTTGCCTCAAATAATATATGTTCCTACTACTACTACGACTACTCAGGAAGGCAATAATGCTCGTAACTCAAATTTAAAGATGCTACATCGAGGGAGATATGACCAACATATATTAATATTTCTACATACAAGAACTCTATAAGAGTTATGCTATTGAATTCAACTAGATCATACGAAGTTATATTTTCACCCCTCTTCACCAAAGTCTTATGGAACTCGAGCTTCTGAAGAAAATGAGATTGAAGTAAAATTTTAATTGATCTTTTCGCCAATTCGTTGTCGAAAGAAACATTCGATAAACTTTTATATGCGATTGGTATGCACCGATTCAATCAAAAGAGAAATTCCAGAGTGAGGGATAGTATCCAATCAGGGGGGATATTTATGGACATATGCGTATTGTACTTTTTTCCCTTTAGCTAGTTTTTTTTCATTGGATTTTCCTGATAAAGGTTTTAACAAGGTAACACTAAACGCATCCAACTCTTATTCAATAATCACAAAAGTTTTACCTTTTTACCTTAACATTGGTTTTATCCACTCGATTTTTTCTAGTAAGGTTTTACGAAGACAACAATTATATAATGGTGGAAATTATGTACACGCAAGGGGTAGTGTTCAAAAATATATATTAGCGTATATCCACTTGTATCCCACAATTATGAATGGGTATTTTTGGATGCTTGACTTTGTCATATAAATAAGAGTGATACCCCTTGACTATTATGATATCAATGGAATAAAAAGTTTATACTCTATCTAAATTCTCTTTGTGCCTTATATTGATACTAAATTTAATGATCCTTTATATTGATACCAATTGGATCGGATCTCATCAAAAAATATTATTCATTGATCGAAATGAATCAATGTGAAAAAAGGTGTTATGGAGATCACCAACTGACCTTTATCATCAACTTTAAGAGATTGGTTATAAAATTTATGAGTGTTCAAATCTAAGTTATACCATTAAAATTTGTCCCAAATTGTCAATGTGATTGTAATACCCTGTATTTTATGGATTTTATTTATTATTTATAAATAGAGAAATAAAATTAATGGGATTAATTATTACATGCATGATATGGTAATAATAAAATGCATGATTTAGAAGATAATTAAATTTTGCATGTGATGTTATTTCTGTGTCGCGCATTATATATGATTTCTTGGCGATACTAATTATATGAAATTTGGCATGGTTATTTGTAAAATAATATTATGTGTATATTTTTTTTACGCCGTGATGTATTACCACGGGTTGGGAGTTATTACCGTTTGGATTGGAGAATGTTGTGTCATGGAGGCCCAGAGATATATTTTTAGTGCATTGGATTGGGCCTATGGCGTAGGTATAACTTTGGTATAAGTTTTGGACTAGTTTATGTAGTATTTTGGAATCATTTAAAGGCCTAAAATTAGGCCTTTTAGTGATCTGCAGATTTAGAGTTATTTGTGGGCCTTAACCCTCATTAGTTGATCACTTTACACACAAACATTGATGAAACCATACCCAATCTTTGGTATTTCAAGAAGTTATTAAACCCCCCAACTCCCTCATACAAAGACAGAGGTCCTGGGGACAACCTTAGACCTCTGCTAGACTACTACTAAGTCCTTAAGACCTCCATAACATTCTATAAATAACAAAAATATTGTAGATGCCTTCCAAAGTGCCTAGTCATTCCAATATACCTCTATAACCAAGTTCAAGGACCACATCACCGGCATCTCGCCATCTCTGATGTATAAATCAGACCTTAGTATAAAAGTAAAAGGTCTCCCGAAGTAATCTAAATCTCGTTATAGAGGGATATCATTGAAAAACACCTATAAACCGCCCTATAGCAAAGGCCCCTGGTAGTTCCAGGACTTCTACTAAACTCTTATGACCAATATAGAAGGTAGGTGAAAAGCACAAAACTATTTCACCTACCGCCACCACTCAACCCCACTTGCAATGATGGATCCTATCCATTTTAAATTCACTTAACAACTACCTTAAACCACATAAAAAAACCTTTGTAAACACTCAACAACCTTACTGATGTCGTCAGACCTCATAGATATCACAACCATGTTGTGATAGTCCACTCATTCTCCCTTTTAGAGTTTCCCAACTAATGTCATTTGTGGGAAATACAAGTTCCAATTCTTTTAAATACACATCCTACCCTTTTGAATACGCCAACTAATGCATTTTTTTCTGGATCATTTAAATATATGGAAGAGCACTAAAAAGAGCTTCAAGATCAACTTTCTAACATTCTCAGGAGGCTTCCTTTACCCCCAGTAGTAAAATAACTGGCTATACTAGAAGATAATGGTACTAGGAAGAACCACGAGTCCCAATTGGAAAGACATAATAATTTAAAGGGTGTAACTAGGCCCCTTAATGATAAGTGATCCTCATTCATGTCAAGGATTTATCATCACTCCATAGAAATCAATATCAAGGTGGTTCTCGAGTGGCTATGCCCTGGAATAGTGACATCAAGAAGATACAAGACTGGTTAGCAAACTTCCTTAATTAGTAAAAGATGCAAACTCCTAACACCATTAAGTTAGATCTCTAGAAGATGTTATCTCCATCTTCCAATGATGTTTAACACTATGATCTTTACCTAAGTGGAAGACACCTACTATTGAACAATTCAACGGGTCTAAAGATCCCATTGACCACATGGAGACCTATAAATCACTCATGATCTTGCAACACACTCCAGATGAGATCCTGTACAGATATTTTCTCACTACTCTAAAAGAAACATCAAGGAACTGGTTTGCCAATCTCAAACCAGGGGAAATTGGGAGTTTCACTTAGTTAGAAAGATCATTCGCCTTTCATTTCATTGGAGCTCATAGGATGAGGATGTTTGTCACTTCCCTCCTCCATTTTGGACAAAAGACTCGTGAAGCTCTAAGAGAATATGATAAGAGATTAAAATATGAGTCTCTATAAGTTGACTATCTAAATAAAACAATATGTGTGGCTTCCTTCATCTCAGGCCCAACCTCATAAGACTTGCTGGGGTCTTTTAGTAAGAAACCTCCAAAATCCATGACTTTGATTCTCAAAAGGTCTCACAAATATATGAATGTTGAGGATGCCATCTCAGCAAGGAATGAGGAAATATGTCTTCTCCCATATTGGATTGACTTCTGAGGTAAATGAGGCCAAGAAGAAGAAAGTCAGGGGTAAAAATAACGGACCTATAGAAGCTAATAACTTCACCATGATCATAGCTAATATTGGAGAGGTTTTGTACCAGGAGAGTCTCAGGATATCCTTCCTCCACCCAAGCCTATAAGGGCCCAAAATGAGCATAGGGAAAAATCCAAGTATTATAGGTTTGAAAAGGACCGTAGCCAAAACACCAGCGACTGCTTTTGGCTTAAAGAGGTCATCTAATAGGTAATTAAGAGAGGTACCTCAAAAACTTTATGGTCTAAGGCATAACTAAGTCTTATCACAAAACACCAATAACAAAAACAAGGACAATGCTCCCCTGATTGATGTCAACAATATTTTCGAAGGATTTTCTGGAGGTGGACTCTTTGCACAACCACAAAAACCCACCAGAGGAGAATATAGTATGAAGTAGTTCAAGTAAATAATGTTTCTCCCCCACATCAAGTCCCTAATGGAGTTCCAATGATGGTTTTCCTCGAAATATACCTCAGGAGGGTCTGCCTACCTTGCGATGATCCCTTTATTATCACGGTGATAATGGGGAATGCCATTATAAAGAGGATCCTGGTCAACATTGAGAACTCAATGAACATCCTATTCTTAGATGCCTTATAGATCATGAACCTTATCACCAAATACATTTAGCATATCACTATGACTTTAAGTGAATTCAATAGAGAGCGTACTAGTTACCTAGGATATGTCACTCTTTCCCTTACCATTGGTTCTAAACATTGATGCTCAACCATCTAGAGTAAGTTCATAGTAGTGGAAATTCCCTTAGCTTATAACGTGATATTGGGCAAGTCATTTATCAATGGCTTAAATGCGGTCATCTCAACTTGAAGACTGGTGATGAGATTCCTAACCCCTAGGGGAGTGGAAGAAGTGTCTGGGGACCAGAAGAAAGCTTGAGAGTGTTATAACACCTATATAAAAGAAAATAAAAGGTCTTTTTAGACTTCCCAAATCAGAACAGAATTCCTAAAAGGTTTGCAAGAGTGCCCCGAAGCCTTGTTAGAGGTCTTATCTCCTCCATCACCAATACCGGGGCTCCCTTTAAAAAGCCTAGGCATAAAGGTGTTGAATATAAATACCCTAGACCCTCGATATGATGAGAAGTAATAAAGAGATGAACCCGCAGAGGCCCTGATCATTGTGTGCATTTATGTACCCAACCCAAGAAGTACATAATTGAAAGCGAAAGGCCCCTTAATTTTTAAAAACTTTACTACACAAATACCAAATTTTAATTTCTTTTACAAATTAAAATTCAACAAAGTGAAATTAGATCAAACAAAAATACATTTTTCACTTTCACTTAACCAACTTAATTCAACCCAAGTCCTAGAAATTTACCTAAGTCATATTTTCAATATTACCAGATTAGGCCAAACTGATTTTAACAAAATAAATGATGACTTGAATTAAATTAATATCAATTTTACCCAAAATATTAATTAGCACCAAATTAAGTAAGTAGTGATTTAAACCAATTTTATCTTTTTACCTAAGAATGCGTTCTAGGTGATTTTGTAAAGGATAAAATAAAAAAATAACCACTGTGCCGCGATGTACGAGGAAAAATCCACAACGGGAAAAAATCTCGGACGACCCTAGCCTTAAGTCCACTAAGTATGGTTTTACAATTACAAGACATATGACTTACTTCCTCGACTCGACCCGTTTCAAGTCTTGACGCGTCTTCTTGTCAATACCTCCACCTAGTTAACAATCCCGGAGCTCCACCGGAACCTTAGACTTCACCAATGAGACTTTAGGTACACCGTCAACCACACATGGTTCCTTTCATCACGTGATAATGCCGCATCAAAACAGGGGACTTCTTCTTTGAGGGATGTAGAAGTAAACCCAAACTTCTCTTCTTCAAGATGTAGAGATAAACCAGTGCCAAACACTCAAAGCAAGATATTTATATGAAAGCTTGGAATAAACAAACTATGGGTGTAAAACACAAGGGTTTTAAAGATTTTTTTTTGAAAAATAAACACTCAAACATGAACCTTTTCTTCTTTTAATTTTGGTCTCAAATTCTCTCTTGGAGATGGAAGTATACGAAAATGTTGGTTCAAAATTGTCGGTTCTCGCACTACATAAGTCAGTAAAAAGTTAGTGGGGAAAAGTAGTGGGAAAACTGTCAAAAACTGCCCAAAACTGCCATTTTAATTTCCCGTCGAAAATCTCGTTCCAATGAGATTTCGTTCGAATGAAGTCTCATTCGAACGACCCTTCTAATGAAGTTCCAGTGGCCTGATGGGAAATCTCGTTGCCAAACTCGTTCGAACGACATTCTCATTTGAACAAACCATCTCGTTCCAACAATAATATCGAACGAAGTTTCAGAGGCTAGATCGTTAAAAAATCTTGTTCGAACGAAATTCTAATTCGAACGAAAAAGTTGTTCGAACGACAATTTCGAACGACTTTCCAGAATGTATAAAAATTCAGATGTAGCCCACAAACTTTATTTTAGAGTTTTAAAGATACTTTTTGAAAATAAACAATAGTTTAATAAAAAACTTACACCTAATACAAATTGTTCCATGCTCTTATATAAATATGTAGTGCATTCATACCTTAGGAGTAAAGGGAACAAATGTTGTTGATGTAAAAACAAGGCATAATAAACTAGGCATTTTGATAAAGCTTTAAACTTGGCTACTACGTCTTCAACTTTAGTATGTCATAGGCTTGAAGGATGGTCAATAACTCTATCCTATGACTCAAACGTTTTTGTCCGGAATTGAGCCAAAACTACAAAGGACTCAATTGGAAATTTGTGTCCTTATAAATCTCCCCCTTTGGCTATTCCATGACAAAACCCAACAAAAATCCTAAAGGGCCGTCAAGCTCTACTAGACTAAAAAAATGTCCCACCCAAAATAAAAATAAAATATCTTGACTCAAACAACCCAAGTATCAATATCTTTGCCTACGATGAAAGTTGCCACTTAGAAGAATTCTTCCTGCACACTTAAGCAAACTATCAAACGCATAGGGAATATCAAAATATTAAATGCAATTAAAATAATTACTCCCCCTAAATTAATTCTCCCCTTTATCAAACTATGATCAACCTAAATTAATTCTCCCCTTTTTCAAACTATGATCAACCTAAGAAGATAGCGACTCCCCCTAAGTTAAATCTCCCAAACTAAGATACGATTATAATAGGATTATATACCATTTCTCCTCCTATCATTCTCCCCCTTTTTGTTTAGGAATAGACAAAGGTGATAGAATTAACAAAAGTGCATACAACAGAATAGAACATGAAAGCATATAGGCAACAAAACCATAACTAATCCAACAAATAATAATGGATACCAACTAAGATGCAAGAAACCGATACCAATATGATACATAAGAATTAAGCATGTGATATCAACAAAGAATGCAACACGATAGATACCAATTATGAAGTAGAAGCATAGATGGACTAGAAAGAAAGGCAAAGACAAAAAAAAATATCATATATATACATACTCTAGATATACCAAAGATGCACACGCACATATATATATAGATATAAACACACAAATGACACAAAATAAGATAAGCTTTTCACACTCGTATGGCAAAAATGTGTCATATGGAAACATAAGTGTTGGGGTGTGAACTAGAAGCAATTAAATTTAGACCCAATCACTTAAAACATGTTCACGGAGTTCTCAATTGATTGCAAACTTCATCACATTTGAATATAACCTCATGTGACAATATAGATTGAACTCAATGAATAAACATACACAATGCATACAAGCCTAAACTTTTGATGATTCTACAAACCAATAGAGTCATGACATTGAAAGAACAACTAAGATAAACAGACATTGTGCAAACCGTTGATATACCATTCAATCTCCCTCAATAAGCATATATATTTGAATGAATATATGAAACAAAAATAGGCCTTGGAAATTATTTTTATTTTTAATGCCATAATTCTATTTTTAGGCCTTTGGACCACGTATTTCTTTTAGGTCCAAACAAACGGTGGCTCACTATTAGTAAAGGATAATAATTCCTTTTGAAGTTCTTCCCCATGAACATTTATATATAATATTTTTATTTCTCACAAATCTCACGTGCAACGAATTTTGACATGCACTAGTCCTCCTAGGTCACAAGTATGTAGATGTCAAGATTGGTAGGAGAACACCTTACAAAGCTCAAATATAACATGTGACGCTTAAATTTTAAAAGAGCTCGTGCATGTGTAAATAGAGGCATATAAAAATAAAATCCATTTAAATCAACATAAAATCCAAGTACTCCATGTAAGCATGGTAAAGAACATAATAAGGATTGACAATCTAAACCAAAAGTTCTAGACACATGGAAGCGAAAAAGAAGGGATTCTAACACAAGTTTATGCCACATAAAGTGGGTCAAACTAAAATACACACAAAAAAAATCTTTTTGAGTTTTTAAAATTTTTTAAACCAAATAACAAAAATATTTACTCAAAAGACACACAAAAATCATTTGTATTTTTCATTAAGCATAAATTACGAAAAGATGAAACACAAATGATAAACAAAAATCTTTTTGTATTTTTCATTTAATGCAAACTAAAATGAAATAAGTATAATACAAAAGATAAACAAAAATCATTATTTTAGCATGTGATTAAGAATGGATCATAGACTAGAAAATGATTAAACAAGCATACATTTAGCATGATAATATAACATGAAGTAAAAAAGCTAAAGTATTCAAAAAAAACCAACACATTCAACCTTTAGATTTTGCAAGGGAGGAAGCATGTGAAATTAAATGAGAATAAAAAACCCTATCTTGTAAAGCTACCAAGTCGGATATCCTAATCCAAACTAATGACGAATGACGATCTCGGGGTGTAGGAATATTGGCTACCTCGGTTGCCTTACGTAGGAATTTTCTAGGACCTCGTTTAAGATCAAAACAAAATTTCCTAAGATGACATTTTCAATCACAATGTGAACACTTAAAGTCCCGGAGAAAAAATTTACCTAAGCAATGATCTTTAAAGGCTTTCCTGGGCAATTCTCCTAAAACATTGGTTTTGGATTTATGAGTTGATTCATTACAAGTATCTAAGCCTAAACCACAAGTGTCATTTTTTATTTGGACCACCTAAGATTTTATCTAGTTTTTCAAACCTACACTCCAAATTAAATTTGACTTTACTAGAGTCTTTTAATTTATTCTCTAATTATAAAATGTTAGACTCTAATAAAATATTTCTCTCTTCAAACTCGAGAAGCTCCTTTTTCATTGACTCCATTAAAACTCTAAGGTTATCACTCTTGCCTTCTATATATTCAAGCTTCTCACAAAGAGCTCTCTCTCTTGTCCTAAGGTCTTCCACTAACGCATTATCATCAACGACCTTGACACGCTCTTTTAAACTCGCTTCTAACTTCAAATTAGCTCTTTTTAATTTAATAGATTCTTCATAAAGTTCTTGAAAATCATTTTGAAGTTCACTCACATCAACATCTTCTTCATTTTCACTCTCTCTTTCTTCTCCACTCTCACTACCATAAAACATAAGGGAATCATAAACTTTGACCTTGGAAGTGTCATATGTTAATTTTATCAATAGAAGAATGCTTACTATCACTCACATAACTAGCCATAAAAACCACAATGGTGGGCTTAGAGGAGAAATCGGGTCCCTCTTCATTTTCACTATCACTAAGGGTTGCATTAAAAGAAATTGGTTGCTTACCCTCTTTTCTTAGTTTAGTCGGGCACTCTTTTGCCCTATGGCCATACCCTTCACAACCATAACACCTATTCGACTCGTCCCTATTTAAATTTTTATTAATAGTTTTAGGGATCTTCTCGCCTTTTTCATGCGTAGATTTTTCAAATTTCTTAAAATCATTTTTAAATTTATCTTTGTTCAATTTAAGAAATTTTCAAAACTTTCAAGCAAACATAGCGATATTTTTCGAGCCACTATCACTTTCACTCTCTACAACTTATTTTTCCTCCTTTCGGGCTTTCAAAGCAACACCCTTATCTATTTTCTTTTCAGTTTTAGAGGGAAAACATGTCTAGTTAATAGGTTTCTAAATCACCTACAAGCTCTTCTAATTTCGTAGAGGCTAAAGTTGGTAAAGAATTTAACACGGTCACCTTAGGAATAAATCTATCGGGTAGGGACCTTAAAATTTTCTTTACTACTCGTTTGTCAGGTATTTTCTCTCCCAAATTAAAAGATAAATTAACTATATCAGTGAGCCTCGCATAAAATTCATCAAAAGTTTCTTCTTTGTTCATTTTGATGGTTTCAAATTGAGTGGGGAGGTTTTGGAGTTTTGAAGCTTTAACGACACTAGTTCCTTCATGAATGAGTTCTAAAATATCCCAAGCTTCTTTAACGGTTTCACACGTCATAATGCGACAAAATTCATCCGGTGTGATCGCGCTAAACAAGGCATTTAAACCACGGGAATTAAAATTTAAAAGTTTAAATTCATTCTCACTCCATCTATCGGCGGGTTTAGGAACACGCTCATTATCTACTAAATGTGTAGGTGGGGACCACCCATTAACGACAGATAACCAAACTCTTTCGTCGATAGATTTAAGTTCCGATTCCATCCGTGCTTTCCAATACGCGTAATTAGAACCATCAAAAATAGGAAATTTTGAAAATGGGGAAAATTCCATTTTTAGCCAAAATATTTAAAGGATCTTAAACGCAGTAATTTAGCGATCCGACTCTGATACCAATTTGAAAGCGAAAGGCCCCCCAATTTTTAAAAACTTTACTACACAAATACCAAATTTTAATTTCTTTTACAAATTAAAATTCAACAAAGTGAATTTCGATTAAACGAAAATACATTTTTCACTTTCACTTAAACGAACTTAATTCAACCCAAGTCCTAGAAATGTACCTAAGTCATATTTTCAATATTACCAAATTTGGCCAAACCGATTTTAACAAAATAAATGATGACTTGAATTAAATTAATATCAATTTTACCCAAAATAGTAATTAGCACCAAATTAAGTAAGTAGTGATTTAAACCAACTTTATCTTTTTACCTAAGCATGTGTTCTAGGTGATTTTGCAAAAGATAAAATAAACAAATAACCACTACGCCGCGATGTACGAGCAAAAACCCACAATGGAAAAAAACCTCAGACGGCCCTAGTCTTAAGTCCACTAAGTATGGTTTTACAATTATAAGACAGATGACTTACTTCCTCGACTCGACCCCTTTCAAGCCTTGATGCGTCTTCTTATAAACACCTCCGCCTGGTTGACAAACTCGGAGCTCCACCGGAACCTTGGACTTTACCAATGAGACTTTAGGTACACCGTCAACCACACATGATTCATTTCACTATGTGAGAATGTCGCAACAAAACATGAGACTTCTTATTTGAGGGATGTAGAAGTAAACCCAAACTTCTCTTCTTCAAGTTGTAGAAATAAACTGTTGCCAAACACTCCAAGCAAGATATTTATATGGAAGATTGGAATAAACAAACTATGGGTGTAAAACATAAGTGTTTTAAAGATTTTTCTTTGGAAAATAAACACACAAACATTAACCTTTTCTTCTTTTAATTTTTCGCTCAAACTCTCTCTTGGAGATGGAAGCATATGAAAAAGTTGGTTCAAAATAGTTGGTTCCCGCACTACATAAGTCAGTAAAAAGTTAGTAGGGAAAAGTAGTGGGAAAACTGTCAAAAATTGCCCAAAACTGCCATTTCAATTTTCCGCCGAAAATCTTGTTCAAATGAGATTTTCGTTCAAACGAAGTCTCGTTCTAACGATCCTTTTAACGAAGTTCCAATGGCCTGATGGAAAATCTCATTGCCAAACTCGTTCGAACGACATTCTCGTTTGAACAAACCAACTCATTCGAATGACAATATCGAATGAAGTTCTAGAGGTAAGATCGTTGGCAAACCTCGTTCGAACGAAATCCTAGTTCGAACGAAAAACTCGTTCGAACAACAATTTCGAACGACTTTTCGAAATGTATAAAAAATTCAGATTTAGCCCAGAAACTTTATTTTAGAGCTTTAAATATACTTTCTGAAAATAAACAAAAGTTTAATCAAAAACTTACACCCAATACAAATTGTTCCAAGCTCCTATATAAATATGTACTGCATTCATACCTTAGGACTAAACGGAACAAATGTTGTTGAGGTAGAAACAAGGCATAATAAACTCGGCTTTTTGATGAAGCTTTAAAGTTAGCCTCTAGGTCTTCAGCTTTAGTATGTTATAGGCTTGAAGGATGGTCAATAACTCTATCCTATGACTCAAACATTTTTGTTCGGAACTGAGACAAAACTACAAAGAACTCAATTGAAAATTTATGTCCTTACAATATTAGGTTTGGTCTGAATACTCCCCTCAGAGAAGAAATCATCCTGTTCCTCAAAGAAAACATAGATGTCTTTGTTGGAAACATTGAGATGTGATTAGGGTAAACCCCGAGGTCATGGTACACCACCTAAGTTTGGACACAAATCATAAGCATATCCACTAAAAGAAGAGGTTCTCTGGTTCGAAAAGGAATAGTGCTACTGTATAGGAGGTTAATAAGAACATCCTTTGGTTCCAAACCATAAGCATGTCTAACCTCAATGCCTCCTTAATAGAAAACTCCCTATCTCTAAGAAACACCGGTAACATGTATGTTAGATCCAATACCTTAAGGAGTACGAATAAACAAAGGGGATCAAAGGTCGGTAATGTGGAAGCTGAATGGACTCACAACCTATGAGACCAGAGACCTTTCTCTGATACCATCTGTAACACCCTGCACATTTTGGCTAGCGATCTGTCCAGCTGCCACCGCCAAACTACGCTGAGCATCACTAAATAAGTTATCATTACCAACATATGACAGATATATGAGACATTTAAAAAAAATTAACAGGATAATAATCAAATTTATCCAACAAATATAACCATTCATGCAATATTAAAATCCACCACAATGTTAATTTTCAAAATAAATCCAATTCCAAATGAACAATTGTGGAACTGATTGGCCCACCAAATCCATAAATAAGTCTCATTATAAAAGTGACAAAACAAAAAGTAAACATAAACTGCTAAAGAAACTAAAATAAATCTCAAGCTTCACCTCCAAAAATATCTCCAATCACTCCTATGCAGTTATTCCAATGTTATACCTGAAATGTTAGTTAATACAATGGGTCAGAGGCCATCACTTGAATACTAGCTACTCCTCGCAATTAGGGTTCGTAAACCCAAACGTTAAGATTATGTATGATAAATATCATGATAAAGTATTTTAAATAAGCGAGATATATATATTAACATTTGAGTAAAAATAACTACCACTACCTACCCACATAACTAAGCCACCCTAATCTCTTAAGCCAATTGTTTCAAATCAATTGTAATTTAAACATTAGATCTTATTCTTACTTAATTTAGTTAACCAATTATATTTTTATTCATGAGACACCACTATGGCTAGTCGACACCTTATCGGTCATGCACACACTCCTGGCGCGTTTAAGGTTCTAGAGATCACACCCATTCTCCTCACTATAGCCAGTCAACCCGATATCTATCACTTCTGTACATATTAATGAGGTTCCATACCCAACACATCACTATTTCCAGTTGGCCCGTATTTTGTCAGCCCCTCACATGCTCGTGATGCCAACACACACCCACGCCACTATAGCGAGTCGACCTGTATTCTGTCAGCTCTACATATACTCGCAATGCAAATTCATTTTAATACCCGTTTATTATCTTGGGTATTATTTCTCAATTTTCTCCAGTTCTCAATATTTTCTATTAGCCCCACCTCAACTTACCCCTAGTCCGATACCTAGAGGTCTCCAAAAGCCAAGTATATCCTAGCCTAACATTTAGGAAAAATACCTACTACTAGCTACCACCTAGCCTCGTACCTAGTCTCACGACTCAGCGGATACGACGTACAAATCAAGCACACCTTGGAATCATCCATCCATAAAGAAGCACACTATCTAGTGTCATACCTGTAAAGCATTATCAACGGCTAATGCCTACCTACTAGTACCATACCTAGTAAGAAAACTAAATATAAGGTTAGATCACTAACTACCCCAACAATTCTATCGTCCCCATGGTGTTAATTTTTAATAACATAATGAATCACAAATGGCCTATCTTCAACTTATTACAACAATTATTTAAATTCATAGCAAGATCACTATTTATCCAATTTATCTCCATCTAATTGACAATAATTAGGCAATTCATTTTCTCACCAATTTATTGAATTTTTATTCACATGCATAATTTTGGGAGCTTACAATAATAAATCTTTATTCTACAAGATGCACAAAATTAACGTGATTTTATATATTGAAATCCATTCATAACATCCCTACATTTTATTATACATGCGAACGTCATAATTTTTAACGAAATCCCAACCACTAACCTATGCGTGCAAGGGTTTTGAGTCTTAAATCATATTAGATATTTGAATGAAAAGATTTCCAAATTTAATTTCACTTTCCCTAATTAGTCTTTCTAATTTATTTTAAGAAAACAATAATTAGTGGTGTTTAGGAAACATTTAAAATGAAAAATACCAAAGGGAGACAATAGAAGTATTCATGCCGATAAAAATTGTTTAAAGAATTTGATTGGATGATTACGTTCCTCTTGAGAAAACAATGCAAACACGTTCTTGAACAATCTTGAAAAAATCCGGTTTAGCTCTCTGAATCTTGGATTGAAAATTGATTAAAATGGGGTATAGGTTTTGTACAAGAGAGAGAATGAAATTATAAGAGGCCACTGATATTTAAGGAGGTTAAAATGCGTTTTCAAAATCCTAAACTCGTCAGTTTAAGTTTATATACCAAAAAGAATTTTTGAGTCTTAATTAAACACAAACTCTCAAAAATACACTACGAACGATCGGACCGTCAAAATTAGCTAAAATTTTAACAAGTTGTAGATGGTGGTGAGATGAAGCCGCTGTAAAAAATCCAGCTCGATCGAAAGGTGGAAGTTTTTTTTTTCCTCCTTATGCTAGATCCTCCCCGATTTTTTTTTATATATATAAATCTATAGTTTTCAAATTTTGATCCCAATTTAAATTCCACTTAAAACCTTATTTTTAAATATAAAAAACAATATTTTTACTTACCAAATTAAATAGACTCCAAAAAAATTATTTTTCCAATTTTTTAAAATTCGTAATAGATTTTATGTTTCAAAAATACAGGGTGTTACAAACGTAGAGGGGATATCATTGCAAAACACCTTCAAACTATTCTATGGTAGGACGCTCGCAGTTCCAAACCTCCTACCACACTTCTGAGACTAGTCTGGCTTGTATGTAAAAAGCACAACATTGACCTAATTCCACCCTTTAACCCCACTTGCATTTATGAATCCCATCTGCATTAAAAGCACCCAACAACTACCTTACACCACTTACAAAACCTTTGAACAACACTCCACCATCTTGCTGACGTCGTCAGACATCGGAGACATTACAACCATGTTAAAACAATCAACTAATTATCTCTACTAAATTTATGCATATATATACGAGGCTGGGGAAGGATTAAAGATAAGTTAAATTCATCGTACTTGTACGAAACTAAGAGTTTTAATTGATTCAATTTTTTACTCATTGTTCTATACACTCTCAAACCACTATTATGAGTATAAATCTTTACTTTAGATCACATTCGGCAATATGTTATATTTCATTCATTGTTTAGCCCGAAATTAATACTCAGGAATCCTTAGAGAAGTCAATCATTTACTTCTTGAGGTCCTTTGGATTGTTGACAAAGGGAGAACGAATCTTAGACTCTTTTGGCCGAAGCCGAAAAGGTCTTGTATATTGTAATAACTTTTTTATGATCTAATAAATTGTACAACACCCTTAAAGAGGTGACATAGACCCTCAGCTGAGGGTCCAAACACTTCCAATACTTGTCTTATAGTTTGACGCTTCTCCCCTTTTGCCTGTTTGAGGTATAAAGGGGATGACCTGTTGGGTCTGAGGTACGATTTCAATACCCATAAAACACACATCCTAGCTGCCTAAAAGGATTTGGAAAAACTTAGGAAGAACTTTGAAGAGGAAGAATAATGAAATCAAGAGAAGGAATCACTTGTTCGTACCGTCCAGGCAAGAAATCTCTTGATTTATCAATGTATAACATGTAACTTACTTATGATTTCAATATCATGCATTTTTATTTGGATTTAGAAGAATGTTTAGGGATTCAATTTGCTACCTTAATCACGTTAATATTAGGTTTAATTGGATTATTAAATTGAACTAATGACATTACAAGAAAATTGGTTATTAGGGACGATATTATTTCGGATGAACGTGTAATTTTATCCTTTAAAAAGACCATTTGGGATGAATTTTAATTACCAACCCTTAAAATAGATATATTTAGGACAATTTTTGTTTTACTCTCCTTTATGTGAGTTAAATTTTGAGTGCTTATTTTTTGTGGCCAAATATAAAGGACACAATTAATAATCGTGCCATTTGAGTCATTTTATACCACTAATTTATAAAATCATCTCATTTGATAAATTACAAAAGGGATAGACTTAAAAATCCGTCCCATTTAGATTATTATATACCATGAAAAATCTTCCCATTTAATAAATTATAAAAGGGACAGAAGGAAACCATCTCATTTAATAAACTAGGTTTTTTTCCCCTCTATACTTTTCCCGCTATTTTCATTTTCCCTTCTTCTCAATAGATCCATTATCCTGACTATCTTTTCTCTATTTCGATCTCTCTCTCTCTCTCTCTCTCTCTCTCTCTCTCTCTCTCTCTCTCTCTCTCTCTCTCTCTCTCTCTTTCTCTACCATTCTTCTTCATCTCTTTTCTTGATCCCTCCCCCGATCTCCCCCCACTACCATTGCATCTTATATGGATATAAATTGAGCAACATAAAATGAGCCCAAATTTAAATCTGCGAGATCATATGCATAAGAAAGAACGGGTATACAACATTCTAAAAATAAGAGAATTTTTCCTTAAAACATTATTCTTGTGCATGTGATTGTGAGTATACTTCCTCCCACATAGCCAATTTCATCCATTCACAAAATGATATAATATGTTTTACTCAATATGAGGGATTTGAAAGATTTTCTAGAAGAACTAGGAAGGATTTGAAAATGTATAAAATCAAAGGGAATATGATTTAGTGTAACTTTTCATTTTGTGTTTCATGTATAGTGTTTCTTCATATTTATTTTAACATATATGTTTTCTAACAGATCTACCATGCCAACTAAACACCCTAATCATCACGTGGGAGTAGGAGGGTCATAGGATTATCAAGAAAAAATGATCCGTCCATTTGTTCGGATGTCAATAGGATCACATCAGTCCAACCAGAGTCATCTCAATCAACAACATCCCAACCCTCAGATAATATGATTTCACATGCAGGTATGTGTCTACCTATCTATTTTTTTAATTTCATGAGAACACAATAATCAAACTTCAGTATCTAATAGAGAAACCATCACATATTACTTATTTCTCTTTCATTCCTCTGTCTATGATTATGATATTAGTTGGTAAAAATTTCTGCTAACAATCTACAAAAAAATGGGCTAAAAAAATTCTATTACAATGAATATCTGCATAAAAAATTCTTCCATAATTGTAAAAATATGCCTAAAAGTTTACCATAATTGTGAAAATATGACAAAACTATTTTTCTTTAAGCAACGTTGAATCTCTATCATGTTTTACTTTGGTAATTATTCGTGTCATATTTTCTTTTGGCTTTTAATCAGTACTACTGAGGCTACCCCATCATCAACTCAAAGTGGTCCCGCTTCTCATAAGAAACGTGGAGGGTTTACCAAATATAAAAAGAATAGTACAATAGTCAAAATTGATAATTGGTAGGAACCACGATTGTCATCCAGTAAACCCAATGGGAAGAAGCTTGTGAGTCAATTGCTATACTTCGCTCTACAAGGGTTGTTATTTCCTTTGAATTTAGAAGACCGAAGAAGAGTGTCGGAGGAAAATCTCGATGTAGTTTGGAAGGGTGTGAATGTACTTATCTATTTTCATTAAGTTAATACATCATTCAAATGATTTATTAATTATTTATCTATATTCTTTTGTTCTTAGGTCAATAGAAAAGCCCCTGAAGGATGTAAGATTCTCAAATGGTGGACAATGCTTAGAGGCGCTTTAAGCATCGTATGAAAAGGGAATGTTTTGAGGCGTATGACAAGACAATGAGCAACTTACAAATCCACCTCTCTAATGTGATCCCAATATATGGCCTAAATTAGTGACTCGTTAGGGTGAAGAAAATACGTAAGTATGATACATGTAGATATACTTTTTATTTATTTATGTTGATTGTGTATATGTATCAAAATAATAAACAACCGGCGACCTAAAACGCTAAAAATAGGGAAAACCTTAGTGCCCATCCTAGGATTAGGAGAATATAAATTCCTCAAATTGTAAATAGGTTAACATAATATTTATATTTTTTATATATTATTTTTTTCTTTGTAGCTTACAAATGATTCTATTGAATTTAATCATTACTATTATTAACGCAATATGTTTTATTCTTATCTTACATAAAAAATAATAGATGTAAAAATCCAACTTGCCTATCGACAATCTTATTGTTTATAGAGAGACTCGATAGTTAAAGGATTAAACATGTAGTACGGAGGATGGAGCAGCTAGTATATAGGTATTATATCTTAGTGTTGATTTTGAGTGTTTAGTGTAAAAAATATTGCAGTAAAACTTTTATGGTATTGCACACTATTTAAAAATCTTTTCTTAATTAGTAGGAAAGTTTACAAAGACAGTTGAATACGATACTAGAAGAGAAATAAATGACCCTAAAGTGAGAGATCTAATCTTTAATGATGTAATTGGTCGTGACGGATATGGACGGGCATTATGTTGGGAAGTTGGTATTTAACCAACATCTGTAAGGTCCAGGACTTCTCACTTTTTTGAAATCGAGATCGAACGGTTGCAAAATATGACTACGTAGGGAGAGAATCATCATCGTCAGGAGATGGATAAGAGTATTGAGGAGGGAGAGAATTATCATCGTCAAAAGATGGATGAGATGAAAGAACTAATTTCCCAGAACACCAAGTACCACCAGATAATTCTTCGAGTACTTCCAATATGGAGTTTTAAGGAAAAGGTATTCTCATTTCTTATCACTATATAATGATTTTACGTAGCGTTGAAACTTGGAATTGAGTCTAGTGTAACTACTTTAATGTAAAAACTTATATTTAAAAATACTATTATATTAAATTGGTGGAAGGGATTGAAACTGCAGGATTATTGTTGCGTTATTAAATATTTTTAAGATGATTAAACTATTATTTTTATGTATAAACAAAGGAGACTCTGGTGATTTCTTTTTAAAAATTGTAAAGAGTTGTCAATAGTATTAACTAATATATTTAGAGTTATTTTATTTTACATAATCTTATTTTATTATACAATTTTTTTTACTATAGTATAATTTTAATAAATGATTATTTTTTGATTTAATGTTATGTACAAATAGATGACTCCCCGAGTACTTCTAATATACAGTTGTAGGGAACTTGGTCAGGTATTCTCATTTCTTATCACTGTCCAATTATCTTACGTAATGTTGAAATTTGTACTCCATTCTGGTGAAACTACTTTAGTGTTAAAACTTACATTTAAAAATACTATTGTATTGAATTAGTGGAAGGAATTGTAATTTGCGAATTATTTTTTCATTGTTGAATGTAATTATGATGATTAAACGTTTTGATTTTCATGTATAAACAAAGAAAACTCTACCAAAAATATTAAACATTATAAACAGTTGTCAATACGATTAACTAATATATTTGAAGTTATTTTATTTTTATATAATCTTACTATACTATATAAAATTTGTTTCAGCATAATCTAATTTTGATATATGATTATTTATTGATTTCTAGTTATGTACAAGTAGTTGAAGAGAAAAGTTTTTTAGTGTGGCTACTATGTTATATATATTATCATCTTAATTTAGGGACGAATTTTTTTTTGACAATTTGATTTCTTATTAATTAGTATAGTTTTTAATCATTTAAGTATTTTAATTTGGATGCGACAATTGTTTGTATGTATTGATTTAAAGATGTATTTTTAGTTATTGAATGTAGTTTAATGGAAAAATGTGTTGTTGGTACATGTTTCAATGGATGAAGTTAATATACTAGGTTTAGAGTTGAATGACTTGACTCATAATACAAAATACATGTCATTTATCATCATAGCAGATAATATATAGTAATAAAAATTTATATACCAATTTTTTTTATCAATTGCGATGGTTAAAAATTATCCTAAGTTTTATTTAAGGAATCTGATGTATATTAGAGACGGATAAACCGTCCTTTTTCTTTGCATGGGAGTGGGAATTTTTTCATGGGAATACCTTTTGGGATGACAAAATCCTTCCCTAATGCGAAATGTACAAAATACATGAATTAAATTTTTTCATGGGAATACCTTTTGTAGTAGTGTGTCATTTGGTCCCATGATGTTGAAGGATTAACTTGGGATATGTTTGAAGAAATTTTCTTCAGAAAATACTTTTCACAATTAGTAAGAGATCAGTTGACAGTGGAAATTCTAGGTTTGCAACAACAACAAATGACAATAGCACAGTATGAGGCTAAGTTTATCGAATTTTATCCACATGCCTAATAATAAGTAGACACGGAAGCCCAAAAGTGTAAACACTTCGAACGTGGGTTATAAACCAACATTAAAACTTCTATTTTTCCATTTTAACTCCATGATTTTAATCAATTGATAGAAGTATCCTCTCTCATCGAAGTAAATCCAGCGTCTGGGGGAGTTACCCGAATTACAACCCCACGATCAAGGAAGTCATATGTAGAAAGAAACCAACACAATCAAAGGGACCACCCTTATGTCAAACTAAATGATGGTCGGATTTTTAGTCAAATAAATCATAGGAACGGTGGATCCACGATGTGATGTCAATGTGTGTGACAGATTAGGGCATATAAGGTCGCAATGCTTAAATCTTATTCTAGGAACTTTACTTTTCACCATTAACTAAATCCACAAATTTTATCAAACCCCCATTTGTTGTAACAACTGGTAATCTTAACAATCATCTGTCCCAAAGAACATTTTATGGGAAGCGACTAGAACAGATTAATAGGACTTGAGGTTGAAAATTTTCCGTTATTCTAACCAAAGATCCAAAAATGTATGATGCAGTGGAAGTTAATATATTTTTCCGCAATGTTTCGACTCATATATTATTTGATTCTAACTCAACTCATTATTTCATTTTTATGACTTCATAATTCTATTGAAATTATTAACTAGTCCCTTGGAATATCCGTATCCATAGGAATGTCAGTCGGAGAAATAACTGTAACAAATCGAGTTTGTAAACAGTGTACCATAAGGATCGGGACTGGAATTTTGATAGTAGATTTAGTAGTCTAAGACCTAAAGGGATTCAACTTGATAATAGGAATGGGGATTTTATCATCAAACTTTGCTCACATTGACTATCATGAAAAATGGTAATATTCAAAACCCTTATCAAAAATCATTTTATTTTCAAGGGAAGAATCACTCCAATTCAATGTTTTCTTAGCTTCATGAAAAAATTCCTTCATTTTCTCTTACTATTTTGGATAAATGTGATGACGTATTTCCTTGAAAATTTCCCGGTATACCCCCGCAATGATTACTAGAATTTGCCATCAAATTATTACCAATTATCTCTCATATCTCTATACTTCCTTATCATGTGGAACCCTTAGATTACGAGAACTTCAAACTCAACTTGATGAATTGTTAGAGACAGGTTTTATATAACTCACTACGTCCCCTTGGGGAGCATCAGTCGTATTTCTGAAAAAGAAAAATGGAACATTTCATTTGTGCATTGACTATCGGAAACTAAATCAAGTTACTATCAAGAATAAACTTCCTTTACCTATGATAGAGAACTATTTGACCAATTGGGAGGATCCAAGATATTCTCAAAATTTGATTTATGTTCCGAATATCATCAAATTCTTGCTAAATAAGAGGACATTCCCAAAACTACCTTTGGAACTCGGTATGGTCATTTTGAATTTATGGTAATGTCCTTTGGAGTAACCAATGCACCTACATCTTTCATGGACTTAATTCATAGAGAGTTTTGACCTTTCTTAGATTAGTTCGTAATTGTTTGTATAGACAATATTTTGATATACTCTAAGACTAGAGTAGGTCACAAAGAACATTTGCTCGTAGTACTAGAAACTTTACGATAACACTAACTTTATGCAAAGAAATGAAAATATGATTTTATTATGAGAGAAGTGACGTTTTAGGGCTTTTGATTACAAAAATGGTATACAAGTACATCCAATAAAAATCATAGCAGTGACAGAATGATAGCAATGCACAAATGTTATGGAAATTCAAAGTTTTCTTAGAATCGCATGTTATTATTGACACTTTGTGGAAGGATTTTCAAAAATTACCTTCCTTTAATGAAGCTGGCTCGAAAGGATATTCGATTTACTTGTATCCAAGAGTTTGAACAATAATTCCTTACATTAAAAGAGAAGTAATCAACTACCCCAGTCCTTACTACCTCCACTAGAAATATTGGCTATGATGTATATACTGACACTTCGTTACAAGGATTAGGATGTGTACTTATGCAATCAGGAAAGGTGATCGAATATGCATCGCATCAATTAAAAATTCACAAGCGTAACTACACAATATATGTTTTGGAATTATCCATAGTAGGTTTTGCACTGAAAATTTGGAGATGTTATTTGTATGGAGAAGAATGTCCAGTATTCTCAGATCATAAAATTCTTAATTCTATATTTACCCAGAAATATTTAAATCTTCGATAATGATGATTGATTGAATTTTTTGAGCATTATAAATTTAACTTACAATACCACACGTGTAAAGTTAATATAGTTGCCTATTCATTAAGCCATAAATCGAGATGACAACTCAATAGTTTGTTTACATTTATAACTATTGTAGGAGAGTATAACTTACAAAGATAATCTTCGGAAAATCCAATCATTCTTAGAAATATCAATTCTTATCTAACCCTCCATAAAAGAATTTTGGAACAACGATTGGATGATTTTTTTCTAAAGGTAAACAAAAAATATTTGAAGAAATCAAAAAGAGAAAGATTAGTCCTATAACCTTGAAAGAGGACTCAGATTTAAAATTCGATTATGTGTACTGTTAGATCCCTCCTTATGAAACGAAATATTAAGTGAATCCCATAAATAGAAATTTATTATTCATCCATGAAGTACTAAAATGTATCATGCTATTAAATGGAAATATTGGTTGCAAGGCATGAATCAAGACATAGCCAGTTTGCGGAAAAATGTCTTACATGTCAAGAGGTAATGAATATCAACATCTTGGAGGATTATTACAACCACTCCCTATCCCAAAATGGAAATAGGATCATATTACAATGGATTTTGTCAGTGGATTTCTCAAAACATTTCAAGGTTCAAATTCAATATGGGTGATTTTCTATTGACTTACCAAATCAATCCATTTTCTACGAAGAAAAACTACTTATTCCTTCACAAAACTCAATGAGATTTATATTCGAAAAATAATTAGCCTCCACAGAGTGCCCTTGTCCATTATATCGTATTGAGATACCATATTCATCGAAGATTTTATCAAGCACTATATAAATCCATGGGAACAAAACTTTACTTAAGTATCACCTTTCACCCACAAGCGGACAAACAATCTGAAAGAGTAATTCAAACTCTTAAAGATATGCTATGAGCTTGTGCTTTAGAATATAACACCCTGTATTTTTAAGGATATAGAAATTAAATTAAAATTATTGATTTAGAGAATTTGTTTAAGTTAGAGAATTTATTTAATTTGGATAATTTATTTAATTTGGAGAATTATTATCTTTAGGGAATTTATTTAATTCGGTGAGTTCGATTTAATTAATTCAAGTTGATATTTATTTTTACATGGAACATATTTTGAAGAGAAATAAGAAAAGTTATATAGAGTAACTTAGATGATATTTTAGAGGTCATGGTTGATTCCGAATAGGTTGAGATTGTCATAAAAGAGTACCCGGGGCTATTAATTGGGTCTCGGAGCATTTTTAGGCATAACCAAGCTCACACAAGAGTGTTCAGATAATTTGGGTTGGGGCCATTTGCCTAAAAATGGGATTAACATTATTTAATCTAAGTTAGAAAATTGGGAACAACCACAATTCATTTAGAAAACCCTAGAGTTGAACAGAAGAAAAGAGGGAAAAAGTAGGGAGGTTTCTGGAAGCCAAACCAAAAAGGATTGAGGGCCTTCTTCATCGAATCGTCGTCTACATCAAAGGATCACACCCTACAAATCAATAAAGGCAAGTGGTTAATTTTTCTTTCAATGTAATTTGTGGTTATCAATTCATATCCTAGTGGGTGTATGTGAAGATCCATTTTAGGAGGGTATTGATGTGAAAATTGGGTTATTGATAATTGGAGTGAACCGTGTAGCACTACACCAAATCTGCCGAATTGTCACGGTCATTGACCTTGACAAGTTGGACTTCTCAAGGTCAATGACCGTGACAATTTGGGGCGAGACAACGTTTTTTGTCACGGACGTGTCATGGTAATTACCCGTGACAAGTTCCACGTTTAGTCACGGTTAATAACCGTGACAAAGTCTTTTCCCCTTTTTAAAAAATTTCCACGTTCATTGATCGTGACAAGATCGTGACAAAATTTGTCACGGTCTTGTCACGGTCAATGACCGTGACAGTTCTGGGAAGAATTGAAAAAAAATCTATTGGGCAGTATGGCCACTGCCACTGCCCAGCAGTATATTTGTACCTGTTATATCAACGTTGTACCCGTTCAAACATCATATATCCAAATAAACTGGAGATAACGCAAATATACATTCAAAATTGAAACTATTTAAGAAGAAATAACATCACCATCAATTATCTCAAATCTACAAACTATTTAGCTGGAAAAGAGATTTTGTACCGCGACGCTCGGGGACACCTCCTTATCCTTCCCTTCTCGTTCGAAGAGCCACATAAGTATCGAGCATATGTGGCCTACCCTCAGGGCCACTCCCTGTCCCCTGAAATAAAATAAAGTAAAATTAGTATCCGCCCCACAAATATAGATAAATATAAATATAAATATAAATCGAAATTGAAATCGAAATCGAAATTGACATATAAATATAAATACATTACCTGTAGTGTAACTGAAACACCTAACTTGAACTCATATGGAACCTCCTTCCAACTAATGTACCCCGGGCAATCGTGTCAAATATAATTCCTTTCATATCTGAACACGAAGAAATGCCATAATCCTATGGAGTTATGCTTTGAAAATTCCTTCCAACCGTTGTGTAGCCAAAAATCAGCAGTTGAAGTTGTCAATTCCACCTTCCAATGGTCTCCCATGTTTTGCTAGAGGTTCCAAGTGGTGGGGTATGGAAAGTGGAATTAACAACATCAACTGGTGATGTTTGGCTACATAACGGTTGGGAGGAATTTGCAGAGCATAACTCCATAGGATTATGGAATTTCTTAGTGTTCGGATAGACGAAGAGATTCAGTCTCCTCTCCACAAATAGGACACCTCAAATAACTATGTATTAATCACCTATTAAAGGTAGGAAGCGTATATTCATGAATTATCATAAACAAAACTTAGATGTAGTTGGAATATTTATGTATTAATCTCCTCTCCACACATACACACTACACAAGAGTGAAAATGATAAAGTGCAAATCAATTAAAAGCATTAAAAATGGATGTTTCGGTACAAATTAAAATATTTATTACAAATTGAAAAATTATTTCAAATTCGGGTTATCATAAAAAATGGATTGATATTCGGTAGGAGCAGCCAAGTCATCTACACTACTATTTAGACACTTGGAGCGTGTTAGACAATTGATCACGGCTCGTTGTTGATATACTCTGAATAAAACACTTGATTAACCTTTTGAAATGCACAAACAAATGGCTCATCGCTCACGTGGTCGTTTCTCTTCAACTTGGACAAGTCAACCATGATCAAATTGGTGACAGGATCAACTTTACAAGCATTTTTATCCTCAACTCTTACCCAGTCACAGTAAAATACAACATCTTTAAATCTTATATAATCCAATTCAAATATATTTTGGATTACACCATAGTAAGTCATTTCAGCTTCAACGAGGTTTTTATCTTTTGCGCTCGCTCGAAAGAAAGTAAGAGCCTTGTATGGAATTCTTGAGTTCTGTACATTTTTACTTTCCTCGTACACTTTAGCGCCAAAAATGTAACCGTTCAATCGATACTTTTTGTACTCTTGTGCCACGAATAAGGGTCCAGTGGCTAGACGAGTAAGCCTTGATGTCGCATCACCTGTCTTTAGGAGCTGAGAATATAGATACATTAATTATATTAGTGGTAAAATTTGAGTGTAATGTAACATTATATAATGACTATTTTCATTATAATTACCTTTTGTGTCAACCACAGCCTAAATTCGCTGTCTGATTGTACCATTGTTTTTCGTCTTTTATTGTTCTCACATGCTTCATACTTTCATTCCCAGTTGGGGTCTTCTTATGTTTGATGTTCTTAAATTTAGGATTCTTACCTGGCATATTAGGGCCACATTCAGGAAATTTACTTTCAATTTCTGAACCCAAAAGTTGTCTCGGCGGTAGCCTATGTTCAACTCTGCCCAATAAAAAATTGGAACCTTTCTCAGATCTGAAACTATGACCTGGGGGTAAAAACCTCCTGTGGCGATGGTATACATTTTTTAATCTAGAGGATAGAGGAAGAGATTCAGTCTCCTCTCCACAAATAGGACACCCCAAATAACCATGTACTACACAACCGGATAATGTCCCATAAGCTAGAAAATCATGAATTTCCCACATGAACATAGCTTTCAGCGTAAACTCTTATTTTCTAAAAGAGTCAAATGATTGCACACCCTCTTCCCACAACTCATTTAATTCTTCTACCAAAGGAGCCAGGTAGACGTCAATGTCATCACTTGGTGCCTTTGGCCCAGGTATTAACAAAGCCATCATCGAAAATTTAGGTCTCACACACTGTGAAGGAGGGAGGTTGAGTGGGGCTAGGATCACTGGCCATACACTATGATTGGTGCTTAGATTTCCAAATGGATTGAAACCATCTGTTGATATATCCAAACGAATGTTGCGTTATTCTCGAGCAAAATCGGGATACTCAAAATTCATCCTCCGTCAGGCAGTAGAATCAATAGGATGACGCATGATATTACCCCCTACTTCTGCCCTAGCATGCCAAGTCATTGCCTCTGCAATCCATGGTACTGTGAAAAATCGCTTTAATCTAGGCCCAACGGGAAAATATTTCAATACTTTTTTAGGCACTTTTGAGCTTATGCCTTCCTTACTAGTAGATTGGATATATCTAGGTTCATCGCATATCGGACAACGATCGAGATTTTCATACTCCTTTTGGTATAGTATGCAGTCATACACATGAGCATGAATCGATTTATACGTCATTCCCAAAGCTTTCAAACTGTTCTTCATAACAGGATAGCTATTTGGAAGTGTATTCACCTTGGGTATTAAGCCCTTCACCCATTTCAGAATTCCTACCACGCTATTTTCAGACAAATCGTACTGCGTCTTCAAACTGTGCAAACCAACCATGGCATGTAAAGTTGTTTGATCTTTCTCATAACCAGAGTATAACGGTTGGGTCGCCTTAAATTTTAAACTTTGGTAGTCATCATCAAGTTTTATCGTGTTATCTTCACGAGCACTTGAATCTTCTACATCATCAGTAAACTCATTATCCTCTGCTTCATAAACTCCGTACACATCATCAACTAAATCCTATAACATATTATGATTTATGTCGTCCCCTTCTACATCTATTCTACTTGTTGAAGGTTGTTATGAAGGTTGGTCGGGGACAAAAGGAACTTTCAATTCACTGTGAAAACTCCAAAATCTATAACTATCTTGCATACCCGATATTAACAAATGTAGTTCAACTATTTTCCACTCAAACACCTTACCATTCTTACACCTAGCACACGAACACGAAAACTCTTCATCATTATGACATCTCTTTGCATATTTCACAAATTCGTTAGCACCTCTGCGAAACACATCCCCCATTCTATTAGTCTCACCCATCCCCTCTTTGTATTTCGGATATCCCATCACAGCTACCACAACTAAACACCTATTAAAGGTAAACAAAACTTAGATTTATAGTATGTTTCATTTAATTATCCCATCATTTAATTATCCTATTAAAGGGTGAGTGGTCCTATCCCATTCAAGACCGCATTTTTCTGTAATATACTTAACAGCTCATGCACATTGTTACGATTTGAAAAAAATTCATCAACATATACCCGTAGTTCTCCAAGTACACAACGTAGATTGGCAGGTGTAAGTGTTATTTCAATTGATCAATTGAAATAACATCCTCACTTATCAATCTAGTATGTACCCAGAGAACATTAAGATACGACTGCAGAACTTCCTCCAAAAGTAACAACTTTAAGCCACTAAGAATATTATACATAAATTATACAGTCTCAAACTGTCCAAATAGGACAATTCGAGAGATCTCATTATAGGGGTAATGACTCTCGAAAGGGTCTACGGGCTATTGAATGCGTATGCATAAGAACTAGAAGGCTACAATCTATGGGCACTATATTTAATTTCAAGTGTGCTTCATTTAATTATCATACTATATATATATTGTTCGATATACAAAGTAATTTTCAAACAAAGTTGAAAAATACCACCCCCATGTGGACAATAATCCAGTGGGCATGCCACTTTTAAAACTAACCAACCAAACATTTACTAAACAAAATAATCCAACAATAATGCCAACAACAAATGTGTATCCCGTACTCCTTCTAATTCATCTACTCAATTAATTCATTTCATCAATTAAAGTAATAATTAACGTATACAATTATTAATTTACTAATTTACAATGAGGGGCAATCCTACTTTCATATGAAATGGGCACTAATTATTAATTTACTTTCATCTAAAACTGTTTCATTTATTAATTATATTTTAGTGGATGTAATTATAGAATCTATGGATGGATTCAATTTAATCTTACTATGTGAATGTTTTTTATCTACAATGATTTAACCTTGAAACAATATATATTATCTCATAGAATCATCAAAACACGATATTAAGAGAATTAAAATGGTACCTTGCCTTACCCCCCCTTCCCACCCCCACCCACCACACATATACACACACACACAATAGCCCCCCCCGCCTCCCCACCCCTACCGACCACATACACACACACATACACAACAGCCCCACCCCCCGCCCACCACACATATACACATACACACATAACAACCCCCTGCCCCCCCTCCCACACGCACATATATACACACACACACACATATATATATACACACAAACATATATATATAAATGGAAGAGAGAGAGAGAGAGAGAGAGAGAGAGAGAGAGAGAGAGAGAGAGAGAGAGAGAGAGTTGGAAAAAAGGAGGGAAACGGCGGGGGGAAAAAGAAGGGGAAAGGGTTTTTGCTGCAGAAGTTGTCACGGTCGTGTCAAGGTCCTTGACCGTAAAAATTATTTAAAGAATTGTCACGGTCATTAACCGTGACAATTCTTTATCACGATCGTGTCAAAGTCAATGACCGTGACACATAACGTGTGTTTGTTGTCACGGTCAATGACCTTGACAAGGGTGGCCGGCTGAAAGGTGACAATTTGGTCATTTTGGTGTAGTGTAGATTAATCATTAAATTGATGATGGATTATTATCTAGGATTGTTAGAATCTAATTTTCGTTCAATATTCAGTAGATGAATTCATGTAATTTAGATTAATGGAATTGAATCGAGGATGAGATTTGTATATACTGTTATGAACATGATTCGAGAAATATTTGGGGAAAGATGTATATATTAACTATGTTTGATGATTTGTAGGATGTTAAAATATATTGGGAGAAAATCGATTTAGTTCTGGGTTGAGAATCAAAGAGGTCGAGGGTGTAACAATGGAGAAAAAAGAATCTGGAGAACACGGTTCTATACCAGGTACAGCGAACCGGTTCGAGGTTAGGCCGAACTAGTTCAGCAAGTCTGATTTGCCGAGGAAATTTTATGGTTAAAAGGGAAGGGTTCCCAGGTAAATTTTTCATTGTAAGGAATAGGAAATTTGCTGAAAATATTGTAATGGTTGATTTTACCTCCATGAGAATGGGAATGTAGGTGGGAAGTTATTATGAGTTGAAAATTAATTAGTGATTGATTTTTATTAATAAAGTAAGGGAAATGGAATTCGTAGGATTCAATTAATGGTCCAAGTGGATGTGTCCAACTATCCTATTTTAACTAATGAAATAATATAATGGAGTGACTATAACTTTTCGAATAGTGGGGGAAAACGCTCGGGAAAAATACGATGAGAAATTAAATAGTGAATTAATAATAATACGTAGGGTATTTAGGTGCTATGTATAAATTACCTATGATACAAATATTATAGGTTTGGGGTATACCTATATTGAGGTGTTATATATATATATATATATATATATATATATATATATATATATATATATATATATATATATATATATATATAAATATATATATATATATATAGGTTGTGTGATTACCTATTGGTTGATTGATCATGTGTAAACATACCTTGGCTACTTGTTATCATGGCGGGATTCGCGTCATGGACATTCTTATCCCGATAAGCCCATTTGGGGGGATATTGACTTGTACCTCAAAACATAGAACTTAGGGATTGAGTACCACTTGTGTGAATAAGGGTGTAATCGATCATTTGGGTCCATTAGGTGTGTGCATAGCTCAAAGGCTTAGGACTATGTTCTCCTCCAATATGTGTTATTTTATTTTATGGCTCATGGACGATGTCCAAACCGATGTCCTTGTTTAGTACGTGATGTACCCGAACTTGATAGCAAAGTATGCCCGTATCGCAGGCCTCCACCTAAGCATGTCGTATACATATGTATTAGTGATGTGAATATATATATATATATGTATACCTATGATTTATTCTACTATGGGTGTTTTAGTAGACATTATAGATACTGATATGTGAATTAATTTCAGTATGTGAGAGTTTTATAATTAGTTGGTGACACTAAATAAATAATAAAGGATTGGAAATTTTGTATTGTATTGTATGGACAATACAAGTGGGCACAATAAAATATTATATGAAAGAAAAGCTCTAAGACTGAGAATATTAGATAGACTTAATTAAATATGAATAATTAAGTTATTGAGATAAATGATTTATGAAGCTGGTAAGATTAATCGGGCTAGAGTCGTATGTCAAGAAGTATACATAACAAGGCTAGTTAGACGGGGTAGAACAACTATAAGGGTTAGGAAGAAGCGTTAGGTATGCACTTTAGATAAGGGGAGAGAATTGTGTCAAGGGAGTGCGATACTAACTTAAATATGAAGCGCATTCATGCATTTTATTTACTGCGACATTTATCACGTGCTAAGTATTTAAAAAAAAAATTGTGTTCTAACCCTCATTGCAAATATTTTCGAAACCTTTTAGGTGTCTAGCCACAGGGACGCCAGACTTGATTTCTATTCCAGGGATATGCAGCTGCAACATATGTGGATGCATGAAAGATATGGAGTAGATGCTTCTTTTATTTAATTCCTAGATTAGGATTCTTATCTTAGTATTTTAATGTGGGTGTGTTGCCTTCAGGACTTATTCATATTTTATTTCAGTTCGAGTTTTGTATTGAGATTCATTTGGATATTTTGGTACTGGATTTTTAGCCTATGATTTTTCGACAAGTCATTTATTATTCTGTATCATTTTAGGCAGTGATTGTATGTATGGGTTAGTTTAATTCATTTCTTCATATTGTTATATGTCTAATGAAAGATAAAATTTGACCATTTCTTAATTATCTAGTAGGTTATTAATAATTAATATGATTTTTGACAGTGATGCTAAGAATTAACCAAATGAGAATCATGTTTTAATTTAATAAAGGACTGATCACTCGATATTTAATTGGGCGGGGTGTTACAGATGGTATCAAAGCATCAGGTTCTAGTGTGCGTAGGATCTGTGTGGATTTTCTATGTTTCAGCTTAGCGTTATTTGATGTAGATCCCTATTGTAGGATTGGTATATTCCTCTATGTCTTGCGACTTAAGTTCCTCTGCTATTAAGTATAGTTGATTTGATCTATGTGCGATTTCGATTGGTCTTCGTACACCAAACAATATAAGATGACCAACAAAGGACGTTGGAAGGACTGCAGGAGGAAAGGCTTGACGTAAGCCATAGAGTATTATTTCAACTAGTTATTGCGATAGAAGTCACCATGATTATTGTACAAAAGGATGATGATCGTATAATTATACCGGAATAGTAGTTTAACTAATCACTGCCGTAGATGACAGTGGTGCATAATGAAGACCCACCCAATGTAGTTAACAAGGGTTGGGGAAGTCGAAAGGACTCTTTCGATGAGCCACTTATAAAATTTCATTGGCTTTTGGACAGTTTGGAATTTTTTAAATATTTAAAATTGATAATTTTGAATTAAAGGGAAATATAGTAATATGCATTAACTTAGGCTCCAAGCTAGGGTTTGAGAGAGGGAATATATAAGGAATATTATGGATGATTATAAGGATACGGGGAAGTGAGGAAGTGTGATGGGCTGATGGAAAGGGATAATCCAAAGGCAACTGTGTATGGTGGAGTGTAGCAACACCAAGGATTAAATTTTGAGCAAAAAATTTTTAGCTAATAGGAGCAGCATAAAGTGATGAGAGTTAGTCACCACATTTAAAGACGTGTACATGGAATTAAACGATTAATTTAGGTGTGAGTAAATCGTAAGACCTTCCATCTGCTATTTAGACAAAGATGCAACTGGAGTCTTGAAAATTTTCATTAGTGGGTCATATGAATATCAATCGCTCGAGAGAAGATGACTTCTTTAACGAACTTCATACTCGAAGGAGGGAATGCAGATAAAATAAAGGGGTTCGCAAGTTGACAATGGACTCATCAATAGAAGATACAAGCATGGATGTGAGATCCAAATAGGATGAGTAGTGTTGACTTTGTCAAGGCCGTATGTTTATGTGACACCCCGACTAATTAAATACCGTGTAGCTACTCCTTTATTAAATTAATACAAAATGCCAAGTTGGTCTCGTTAATAGCATCACTGTCGAAAACATTTTAATGATTACTAACCACCTAGTATTTAAAAAGTGAGTTGCCAAATTTTAAGTTAACTCTGATTAACATGCAATAAAAGGAATAATGATAGAATAACAACATTCACCATAACGAAACAATAGAATAATCAACAACATAATAATAAGTCCGGAGGAAAAACTCCTCACAACAATCCCAGAACTGAACTAAAAAAAACTAGGTATCCTGAATTAATTACACACCAAAAGTATAAAAATCTAAAATAGGAAATATCTCTAATAGAAATGGGCAACATGCCCTACAACTGATGAATCCTGAATGTGGAGTCAAGATGAAAGAAGCGTCTACTAGCAAGGTCATGTAACTTCCACAAACAGCTACAGCTCGTCACTTGAATGAAAATCCTATGCATGGTGTCCTTGTGGCTGGGCACCTAAAATGGTTTTTTACAAAAATAGATTTGAAAGCAAATGGGTCAGAGCCCGAAAGTGGAAATCATTTTAAAAACAGCAAGTGTTTTAATAACATTAAAACAATGAATGCAAAATACATGTTAGGACGCGCACTCACATGAAGTACTCACCTCTTGTCTAATTGTGCACCCCTAACGCACCGTACCCATCTGTAACAACCCGTCCTTTTTGGAGACGATTAAATTCCATAATTAAATATAAATTGGCAATTTGGAGAATTTCTCGAAATAGTGATTTTTGGGATTTTCGAGGATTTAATAATTTTCGAAGGATGTTATAAATTATTTTGGGACTATATAGGTCGAAATAATTTAATTATATGTCGCCGTTGAGTATTGCGACAAAAGAGGTAAGATTTTGAGTGGAAAACCCGCATTTATTTATTTTGGGTTGGAATAGTGATTTGCGGTCAAGTACCTCGGATGGGAATTTCGACTGCGCCATAATTCTCAGAATGTCCGAGATAGTCGGAAAAGAGTGTCCGATGGACGAAAATGAGTTTCGGGTAATTTTAGAGGTAAAAGTAACTCGTAATTGGGTAAACGAGTTGTTTTTGGGTTTTAAGGGTTTAAACCCCTTTTCTTCTTATTTAAAGAGGGAGAAGGGAAAGAAAAGAGAAGAAAAGAGAGAGAAGAGAGAGAGGAAGAAGAAAAGAGGAGGAGAAATGGGAACTCCGGCCAAACTCCGTCGGATTCGACTCGAGGTCGTCGGATTTCATCCACGAGGCAAGTGTTTACTTGCTTTATTTCATTTTTGCAATCCTCTCATATCACATTTGGTATAAACATGATTTTAGGGTTAGAACCCTTAAAATAAATTGGGTAAAAGTTGATTATGAGTTTACACATTGATGTAGTGTAAACTCTTAATGATTTTTAGTATCAAAACCATGTTAATGGAGTATAAAATGGGTTTAAATGTTAAGTTGGGGTTTTTATGGTTTTAGGGTTTAAAACTAAGAGAAATGATTCAATACCCCAAAATAATTGACGTGTTAGTTGTAAAACATAGATTAGATGTTTATTGAGTTGTTGGGTGAGGTTAGAAACAACAAAAATGGAGAAAAATGGAGTTTGGGATTTTGGTAGGGACGATGAATAGTAACCCGTAATCTTGTGGGGTTATTTTGACTAGGAAAATAATTGATTTAGCTTTCGGCCAAAACACAAAAGTTGTAGATCTTTTCAATACGGTCGCGTGGACGCCGACCGCGTATTTTTCTGAATTTTCTACGATTTGATATGATTTTTACAAGATGACAGCTCCGGGTTGAAAGTACCAACTCGGAAATCAAATCGGGAATTGGAAAAATTACGGCTAGAAATTATTGTGTAGATGTTTGGGATGATTTTTGGTGTAGAGTAGAAACCATGAAAATGAATTTGGATTGATTTTTGGGTATTTTGGAGTTTGAGAAATCGCCCAAACTGTGACCCTCGAACAGGCCGAATCGATTCGGGTACAGGCCGAATCGATTCGCCTAAGGGGAATTGGGTTTCTGCAATGGGCTGAATCGATTTGGGTACAGACCGAATCGATTCGCCCACCCGAATCGATTCGCTAAAGGGGCGAATCGATTCGCTTAGGTCAGAATTTCTAAGTTTTCTCCCTTTAAGAGTATGGGGAGTTGAATTACCATTTGGGATTTTTATGGGGATTCCTAAATAAGAGTTTTGAGGATAAATAAACCTTTAAGAGATGATCGAGGTAATTAGTATTGAACAAAGTAAGAAATACTTTGGATTTAGAATCATGCTAATAGCAATGCATGATTATGATTCCCGGAGGGAATCTTTGGGATTATTATCATCGTTAGATGCCATAGGCCATTAAGGCCGTTTATAAATATTCTAGGAAGAATATATAGGATATGTATATACTGTGTGTTTTAGGTATATATATATAATGATGGAAATGATTTTGAAAATATATATATGAATATTTTCAAAATGGAAATATAAATGATTTTCATAATTAATAAAATTGAGGATACACACCTCTCTAAATCGCTATCATAAGGGAAGTTGCGTTCGTATGGTGAAGCCCCCTGGCTAATGATGCAGGTGGATATAGTCCTAGGCCATGGGAGCGCTTATGGTTGTATATTTTCTGCGGGGGTAGGGAGATTCCGGGTGTGGTCTTGGCTACCACGCAGGCTCATGGCCGCTTCCCGACGTGTTTCGATATAGGATCCCAGGTTGTCTTGGAGGCCCTGGAAGATGATAGCCATTTAGGGGCGCGCACAGTGGAGAAATCCGGACGTGCGGTCTTAGAACGCGTTTATTAAAGCAGTTCATAATAATGGATTTTCTTTAATTACATTTCCTGGATATAGGAAGGGAAATGGGTTATATATAAATTGGCTTCGGTAACACTTCCCGGATGGAAGAAGGGATGTGGAAGCATATGTTTTGATCAAAGCATTTTTATGATAATGAAAATGTCTTTGAATACATTTCCTGAGTATAAAAAGGGAAATGGGATATTTTGATAAGGAAAAGCATTTTATGATAATAAAACTGGCTTTTAAAAGGTATATGATTTATTAAAGCAATTCATGATAATGGATTGGCTTTTAAATACATTTCCTGGATATGAGAAGGGAAATGGAAGTTTTTGAAATAAAAAGGATAAGTATTTATAAATACTTTATGTATCAAGTAATCCTCAGTCCGGGAGATATTTATATTATCCGGAAGTATATTATAGAAGTATGTATATGTATAAATTGGGTGCCGAGGGTCTAATGAATCCCGACGATCGACCGTGCCGCATAGTAGTGTATCGGGGGGGTTCCTTGTTTGGATTTCGCTTTGCGAGACACCCCACGCACGAATATGGCACTGTGTTGAGACTGGGGAGAAGTTTAATCCTTAGTGCTCTTATATTATTATATGTTATGATATATATATTATATATCTTTCTGTACTGAGGGACTGGCGGATCTCAAAGATCGACCTTGCTGCATAGTAGTGTATCGGGGGGGTTCCTTGTTTGGATTTCGCTTCGCGAGACACCCCACGCACGAACATGGCATAGCGTCGAGATTAAAGTGAAGTTTGGCCCTTAGTACATTTGTTTGACTATCTAGGTTAGATAGTGGTTGGGTATTAGATTAGTTTAGCAGGGTAGCTTGACTAGAAAGTTTAAGGGATGCGCTAGGTGTGCACTGTTAGAGGAGAGGTGAGGGGTATCTCACGAGAGTGCGATACCAATTTAAATATGAGATAAAACTATTTTTCTAAAAATAAAGCATTTATGCACTTGCAAAATATTTTCTAAACATTCGGGCTCTGACCCGTTTGTCTACTCTCCTTTCTTTCTCTATATTGTATATATATAGGTGTCCAGACACAGGGACGCCTGGATGGAAACTCTTTCGAGTCAGACGTCTGCTGCAGCAGCTGTGGATGCTTGCAGGTTATCGGTAGACGTTTCTTTCCTTGTACTCTAGATAGGAGATATTGTATAAACACTCGAGCCAATGGCTCAATTGCATTTATTTATTCTTTCAGTACAGCATTCGATATGGTTGTATTATTTTGGACCGAGTGTTCGGTTATTTTAGTTCCTTTCTTTTCCATTTCAGTTCATTACGCATTTAATTGTGAATGTTTTAATTTGTGCGCTAAAAAGAGTAGTTAGATAAAAGTTTTTAACGGCCACCTAATAGGATATTAGTAATTAATTGGATTTTCGACAGTGATGCTAAGAATGATCCATATGAAACTCCTGTTTTCATTTAATATTGGAGTGATCGCCCGGTATCTTATTAGGCGGGTTGTTACACCATCTAAATGACATACATAACTATCCAAACCATAATAAGTTCTACCCCTTACTACTCAATTCCCATTATACATTCTAGTGTTATCAATATAATAGCGGCTATACTTAACTCAGATTCTCAAGTATTAGCAATACAATTCACTATCGGTTAACCCGTTATGTTTTCTCAAAACATTACATAATTATTTTCACAATACCAACATGAAAGTTCGCATTATTTAAGTGTATATTATTCACGTCATAAATATACAATACAAGCACCCGAGACTAAGCTGCGGTGCACACATACTCTGCTATCCATCACGGTACATCACGTCCATAAGGATCACGCATTCCGAATCTCTCATGAATCGTTCTCAGATAATAGCAAATCATAAACAATGGAGGCGAACACAGTCACATCACATGGGTCACGCACATACCTACGCTCCCACAATCAGGAGACTTATTAACATCCAAATAAGTCCTTCTCTGACCTATGTTCTCGAGGTACCAATCTAAATCTGGGCAACACAAGGATTAGAGGGCCCTAAGCGAACATAAACCTCCCGTGATAGCATGTATGGTAGGTATGTCATACACATAAAATCACATACATATACTAAGTATGCACACATCTTAGTAATCACCATTATTTATTTGTGGTACACTTCTCATTCTCGTACCGACTTATAATGTCACACAATTACATATTCCCGGTTAATATAATTATTTAAGCCGTCAATTGTCCTCACGTCGTAATAGACACTCACGTCTTAATCCATAATTTCCATTAGTTCAAGTCACCCTTCTATGTTTTACTCCTCATTATATCCCAAATATCTCAACTATACCATTTTATCATCAAGGGATTGGTATCTCTACAATTAAACAAGGTTACGGGACACGCAAAATCAAAACAGGCCAAAAAGCCTAAACTGTCAGCTCGTTAGAAGTCTCGTTCGAACGAGGCTGTTCGAACGAGAGTTCGTTCGAACGAAGTGGGCCTTCTAATGAGATCTCGTTTGAATGAAAGTCATTGAACGACCATCCCTCTCGTTAGAAGTCAAACTGTCAACTCGTTAGAAGCTCGTTCGAACGAGCTCGTTCGAACGACCTGGGCAGGTCTTCTAACGAGAGGCCAGTTTCGAGCCCAGATTTTCCCAAATTCGTTTTTCCAACTTTTCTTCACCTCTAACCTCATCTAAACATCAATCTAACAATTGCTCATGGGTTCTAATCATTCCTAAACATACTTAGGTCATATATTAACGTTTATATAGGGCCAATTCTTCCTAAACATCTTTGAATCATCAAATCCCTTCATTTATCCCCAAATCATATGAACATGAACCCTAAAATTTTAAAGTCACCAATGGGCATAATTAAATCCTTTTTTGTTATGAACAAGGTGTATTTCCATTAGAATAATCCTCCTAACACAATTCTACATGCAATCCTTCCATCAAAATATAAAGTTCTAATTCTAATTAATGGGTTTTTATCAATCTCCCAAGAACAATACAAATTTTGTCAATTTCCTACGCATGGAAGAAACATTCTTTGTAATAAACGAAATTAAACCACTTGCCTTATGTGTATCTCTGATTTTGATGGCTAATTGATGAGTTTCTCTCTCTCTCTCTGCAGAATTCTCCTCTCTCTACAAGCTCTTCTTCTCCAAGGTGACAATGGTGGCTAGGGTTTGCCTTAGGGAACTCTTGGAACTAATTCTAATAACCTCCGTAGCCCATAAGGTCATAAGGTGTAGTTAGTGGGTTTAGTGGGTAATTACCAAGTCAGATTTAATTCCTAATTTTCGTTGGTTTTAATTCCCAAAAATTCAAAATTACCAAACTACCCTTATACGTTGCCGGCATGGCCTAAAAATGCCCCGGGACCCAAACTAAACCCCCGGCTAGTGTTTTCTGACTATTTCGACCCTTCCGGACACGTTGGCGCACTCAAAACGACTTTACGAGTAATAGAAATAAAAATCACTTTTTAATTAAAATAATTATATTCCTGACGCGACTGTCACACGCGTCTCAACAAAGTTTCCCAAATTGTCGTATATCAATCTCACGACAAATTTCATAATTCAACATTCATATATAGCCATATATACTCATTAAAATCAAATACCAACTCGCATCTCGCTAGTATTTTTATCCGGATTAATTCCCAATTAATACACATTTAATTCAATTAATCCCATAAATAAATATCATAAAAATACGGGGTATTACATACTTCCCCCCTAATAACAAAATTTCGTCCCGAAATTCGGAACTAGAAAGTACCTGGTAAAAACAACTCTGGATAACGTTCGCGCATCTCATCCTCGCGCTCCCATGTGGAATCCTCGACATTATGATGTCGCCACTGAACACGCACTAACGGGACTATCTTTGACCGCAGTTTCCGCTGACTTCGGTCCAAAATAGCAATCGTCCCCTCCTCGTAGGAGCTATCAGGCTGGAGATCGATGTCCTCCAAAGAAATGTGAGAATGAGCCAAATCGTCTCTAAGATATTTCCTTAGTGAGGAAATATGAAACACGTCGTGAATCCGATGCAAATGCTCCGGTAATCCAAGCCTATACGCAACCGGTCCAATTCGCTCAATAATAGGAAATGGTCCCACATATCTCGGTGCCAACTTCCCTTTCTTCCCGAAACGCATAATCCCCTTCATAGGAGATACTCTGAGCAAAACCTGGTCCCCCACTTGGAACTCTCTGAAGAACCTCTTCGCATCAGCATAGCTCTTCTGCCGATCGTGAGCTACCCGAATGCGACTCCGAATCAATTATATCCTCGCCGAAGTATCCTGAATTACTTCCGGACCAAGTAGTTTGTTGTCCCCCACCTCCAACCAACATGCTGGGGAACGACAAGGTCTACCGTACAATGCCTTAAATGGAGCCATGCCAATGGTGAACTGGTAGGAGTTGTTGTAAGCAAACTCCACCAGTGGAAGATACTGCTCCCATCCACTCCCGAAATCAATGATGCACATACGTAGCATGTCCTCCAACATATGGTTTGTACGTTCGGTTTGCCCATCGGTCTGCGGATGATAGGCCGTACTCAACCGCAATTCCGTGCCCATGGCCTCCTGAAAACTCTCCCAAAACTGTGAAATAAATATCTTGTCTCTGTCAGACACGATATTTAGGGGAACACCGTGAAGTCTTACTATATCTACAATAAAGAGCTGGGCATACTGTCCTGTAATGTAGTCTGTCCTTACGGGTAGAAAATGAGCGACTTTGGACCACCTGTCCACAATTACCCAAATGGAGTCGTGACCTCTCTGTGACGTAGGCAACCCCGTGATAAAATCCATGGATATGCTCTCCCACATCCACATCGGGACCTCCAATGGCTGTAGAAGTCCTGCCGGTCTCTGATGATCCACTTTTACTAGCTGACAAGTGGCACATTTAGAAACAAACACGGCAATATCTCTCTTTATCCCGCTCCACAAATACTGTCGTCTCATGTCTTGGTACATTTTGTCCCCACCGGGATGTACCGCGAACCGTGAGCCGTGTGACTCTACCATCACCTCGTGCCGCAATTCCTCCCCTTCCGGAACTACCAATCTCCCATTGAAGCGTAATCCCCCGTCTGAGCTAACGGTATAGGACTCGGCTCCCTCTGCCAGTAATCGAACTATCTGTTCCTGACAGAACGAGTCATTTGCCTGTGCCTTTACCACCTTCGTGACAATTTGCGGTGTAACAGTCATCACGGACATGAACGATCGGGCCACTGCATCCTGGTGTCCCAACTCCTTCCACTTGGCCTTCCATACCCCTGCCACTTCATCTACTGGCCTACGGCTCAACGCGTCTGCTACCACGTTAGCCTTCCCCGGGTGGTATTGGATATCAAACTGATAATCCTTCACGAACTCAAGCCACCTCTGTTGCAGCATATTCAACTCCTTCTGCGTGAATAGGTACTGTATGGACTTGTGGTCCGTGAACAATCGAAACTTCTCCCCCAAAAGGTAATGTCTCCAAATCCGTAGGGCAAATACCACCGCCGCTAACTCCAAGTCATGAGTGGGGTAATTCTTCTCGTGAGACTTTAGCTTATGGGAGGCATAAGCTATGGCCTGACTCTCCTGCTGTAATATACCTCCAAGTCCTTGCAAGTATGCATCGGTGTAGACTAGATACTCAACTCCCGGTCTCAGCAATGCTAACACAGGTGCTGAGGTCAACTTATCCTTCAACACATCGAATGCTAACTGACAGGCATCACTCCAGATGAACGACACACCCTTACGAGTCAGATGTGTCAAAGGACCTGATATCTTCAAAAATCCTCGAATGAACCTCCTGTAGTATCCTGCTAGGCCTAAGAAACTACGGATTTTAGTCGGTGTCGTGGGCTGTCCCCACTCCCTCACCACGGATACCTTCCCCGGATCAACAGATATTCCCCGGTCAGAAATAATGTGTCCCAAAAATTGAACCTCCTTCAGCCAAAACCCGCACTTCTCATATTTTGCATACAGCTCGTTCTGACGTAGCGTCTGCAAAACCTACCTCAAATGCTCTGCGTGCTCCTCCTCTGTCTGGGAGTAAACCAGAATATCATCAATGAAGACAATGACGAACTAATCAAGTAACTCTCTGAACACCCTATTCATCAAGTCCATAAACACTGCTGGAGCATTGGTCAAGCCAAAAGGCATAACCCAAAACTCGTAAGAACCATATCTCGTTAAGAACGCAGTCTTCGAGACATCCTCTTCCCTTATACGCAACTGATGGTATCCCGATCGCAAATTAATCTTCGAGAAGAAAGAAGCTCCCCTCAACTGGTCGAACAAGTCATCGATTCGGGGTAACGGATATTTATTCCGTATCGTGACCTTATTCAACTCTCAGTAATCCACACACAACCTCAAAGATCCATCTCTCTTCTTTACGAACAACACAGAGGCACCCCACGAGTACTCCTCCGTATAAACCCCTGACCCAACAACTGCTCAATCTGATCCCGTAGCTCTCGCATCTCTGCCGGAGCCATACGGTACGGTGCGCGTGCTATAGGTCTCGTATCTGGTAATAAGTCTATGACAAAGTCTATCTCTTGACTGGGGGGTAGGCCTGCTATCTCCTGAAACACATCGGAATACTCCCTGACAACTGGGATCGAATCTAAAGGAATCACAACCTCCTTAGAGGTATCCTCCTCTATGTAATACAAATGAGCGGTCGAGCCTCCCTCTGGGCGAGGCATCGCCACTACAAACATCTCTTTCCCCGGAATGGCAAAAACAATGCTCCCACCCAAGCAATCAATCATGGCTCCATAAGCTGCGAGCCAATCCATACCAATAATCACATCGTGCTCATGCATATCTAATACCAACATGTCTACAGGTAATACCAAACTCCCAATCTCTACCCCCACTCCCCTGTATATAAAGAAAATAAGTGACCCACTCCCCAATGGTGAGTCTACACACGTCACTGTGCTCTCTGCTGTGGCTAACAACCCTAAAGCTTTCGCAAAATGTGTAGCTATAAAACAATGTGTTGCCCCCGTATCAAACAAAACCCAACCCATAGTGCCATGGATAGGAAACATACCCTCAATAGCGGGTGGTGCCTGTGGAGCTGTTGCCTGCTGAAGCTGGTATACTCTCCCATACTGCAGTTGCCCCTGCTGAACTGGGACCGCTGGAATGGGTGGCAATGCTGCCATCTGTGGTGGCGCCGGGAGGGCGGCGGGAAACACGGGTCTCTGCGCCTCCTGTCGAGCACCCTGCTGCTGCTGCGGGGCCCTGTCCCTATCAGGACAGTCCTGGCGTTTATGGCCAGTCTTGCCACAAACGTAACACTTCCCCGGGAAGTTCCCCCCTCTCTGTCCCTGCAGCCCCCGGCCCTGGTGGCCGTTACCGTTCCTCCCTGGCCCTGCTAAAACTGATGCTGACCATTCTGACCCTGTTGGTTCTGATGGCCGTTCGGACCCTGATGGCCCTGCCGGAAACCTCCCTGTCCGTGCCTGAAATTTCCCGACCTGAACCTCTTGTGATCCCCCTGCTGGGAACCCTGGTCACCCTGTCTCTGCCCCTGAACAGATTGTGCCCCACTGGCACCATGTCCTCCAGTCCTGCCCTGCTGGCTGGACTCTCCCGATCTCTTGCCCTCAGCCATGTGAAAGCGGTGATCCTGGCAATGGAGCAATGCAGTGCTAACCACATTAGAGTAAGTGGCCAACGATAGGTTCGCCAACAAATGCTGACGGATCCTCCAAGTCAACCCGTCTGTAAATTTTTGTATCTTCTTCTCTTCTGTCGGTATCTCATCTGGAACGATATTCAACAGATTTGTGAATTCGGCCTCATACTCGGCCACAGTCTTACCTTCCTGTCTGAGATTCATCAACTTCCTCCTCATTTCCGTATGGACAGCTGACGGAAAGTACTTGCAGTCAAACCGCACCCAAAACTCCTGGATAGTGAGAGTATCTCTCTCCTCCATGGTGGTAATAGACTCCCACCACTGCAGCGCAGACCCCACTAGCTTAAAGGTAGCTAGTATCTGCTTCTGGACATCGGTGCACTCATACATTCTCAGGTGCCGCTGAATGTCCTTCCTCCACTGACTCAAAACCACAACATCGGAGCTACCAGCGAACTCCGGTGGGTGTGCTTTCTGAAAAGAATCACGTACACGTTCCCAAGCAGACGGGAATGCATGTGCCTGAAATGGCGTGGCTACTGGCGCCTGAGGTGGTGCCTACTGAACTACGGCTAGTGCGGCATTTACCGCCTGGGCCACAATGGCTGCAACCTCGGCGGCATTCATCGTGCCCTGAACTGGTGCGGGCTGTGGTTCTGGCGTAGCATCCCTAGGAACCCGTTGTGCACGTCGTGGAGGCATCTGAAATAAGAATAAAGTTTATAAGTTCGCAGTTATAAACTTGAAATAGCTGAAGAACGTAGCATACACAAAAGAATACAGCAATCCTAAAATATAGGGCTCTACATCAAAGAAAGATCAGCGGAAACATAATAAGCCGTACAGATCCTAAAGGACACTAGAACCTGATGCTCTGATACAACCTGTGACACCCTGACTAATTAAATACCGGGTAGATACTCCTTTATTAAATTAATACAAATGCCAAGTTGGTCCAGTTAATAGCATCACTGTCGAAAACATTTTAATGATTACTAACCACCTAGTATTTAAAAAGTGAGTTGTCAAATTTTAAGTTAACTCTAATTAACATGCAATAAAAGGAATAATGATAGAATAACAACATTCACCATAACGAAACAATAGAATAATCAACAACATAATAATAAGTCCGGAGGAAAAACTCCTCACAAAAATCCCACAACTGAACTAAATAAAACCAGGTATCCTGAATTAATTACATGCCAAAAGTCTGAAAATCTGAAATAGGAAATGTCTCTAATAGAAATGGGCAACATGCCCTACAACTGATGAATCCTGAATATGGAGTCAAGATGAAAGAAGCGTCTACTAGCAAGGTCCTGTAACTTCCACAAACAGCTACAGCTCGTCACTTGAATGAAAATCCTATGCATGGTGTCCTTATGGCTGGGCACCTAAAATGGTTTTTACAAAAATAGATTTGAAAGAAAATGGGTCAGAGCCCGAAAGTGGAAATCATTTTAAAAACAGCAAGTGTTTTAATAACATTAAAACAATGAATGCAAAATACATGTTAGGACGCGCACTCACATAAAGTACTCGCCTCTCGTCTAATTGTGCACCCCTAACGTAACGTACCCATCTAAATGACATACATAACTATCCAAACCGTAATAAGTTCTACCCCTTACTACTCAATTCCCATTATACATTCTAGTGTTATCAATATAATAGCGGCTATACTCAACTCAGATTCTCAAGTATTAGCAATACAATTCACTATCGGTTAACCCATTATGTTTTCTCAAAACATTACATAATTATTTTCACAATACCAACATGAAAGTTCCCATTACTTAAGTGGTATTCACATCATAAATATACAATACAAGCACCCGAGACTAAGCTGCGGTGCACACATACTCTACTATCCATCCCGGTACATCACGTACATAAGGATCACGCATTCCGAATCTCTTAGGAATCGTTCTCAGATAATAGCAAATCACAAACAATGGAGGCGAACACAGTCACATCACATGGGTCACGCACATACCTACGCTCCCATGATCAGGAGACTTATTAACATCCAAATAAGTCCTTCTCTGACCTATGTTCTCGAGGTACCAATCTAAATCCGGGCAACACAAGGATTAGAGGGCCCTAAGTGAACGTAAACCTCCCGTGATAGCAAGTATGGTAGGTATGTCATACACATAAAATCACATACATATACTAAGTATTCACACATCTTAGTAATCACCATTATTTATTTGTGGTACACTTCTCATTCTCGTACCGACTTATAATGTCACACAATTACATATTCCCGGTTAATATAATTATTTAAGCCGTCAATTGTCCTCACGTCGTAATAGACACTCACGTCTTAATCCATAATTTCCATTAGTTCAAGTCACCCTTCTATGTTTTACTCCTCATTATATCCCAAATATCTCAACTATACCATTTTATCATCAAGGGATTGATATCTCTACAATTAAACAAGGTTACGGGACACGCGAAATCAAAACAGGCCAAAAAGCCTAAACTGTCAGCTCGTTAGAAGTCTCGTTCGAACGAGGCTGTTCGAACGAGAGTTCGTTCGAACGAAGTGGGCCTTCTAACGAGATCTCGTTTGAATGAAAGTCATTGAATGAACATCCCTCTCGTTAGAAGTCAAACTGTCAACTCGTTAGAAGCTCGTTCGAACGAGCTCGTTCGAACGACCTGGGCAGGTCTTCTAACGAGAGGCCAGTTTCGAGCCCAGATTTTCCCAAATTCGTTTTTCCAACTTTTCTTCACCTCTAACCTCATCTAAACATCAATGTAACAATTGTTCATGGGTTCTAATCATTCCTAAACATACTTAGGTAATATATTAACGTTTATATAGGGCCAATTCTTCCTAAACATCTTTGAATCATCAAATCCCTTCATTTATCCCCAAATTATATGAACATGAACCCTAAAATTTTAAAGTCACCAATGGGCATAATTAAATCCGTTTTTGTTATGAAAAAGGTGTATTTCCATTAGAATAATCCTCCTAACACAATTCTACATGCAATCCTTTCATCAAAATATAAAGTTCTAATTCTAATTAATGGGTTTTTATCAATCTCCCAAGAACAATACAAATTTTGTCAATTTCCTACGCATGGAAGAAACATTCTTTGTAATAAACGAAATTAAACCACTTGCCTTATGTGTATCTCTGATTTTGATGGCGAATTGATGAGTTTCTCTCTCTCTCTTTGCAGAATTCTCCTCTCTCTACAAGCTCTTCTTCTCCAAGGTGACAATGGTGGCTAGGGTTTGCCTTAGGGAACTCTTGGAACTAATTCTAATAACCTCCGTAGCCCATAAGGTCATAAGGTGTAGTTAGTGGGTTTAGTGGGTAATTACCAAGTCAGATTTAATTCCTAATTTTCGTTGGTTTTAATTCCCAAAAATTCAAAATTACCAAACTACCCTTATACGTTGCCGGCATGGCCTAAAAATGCCCCGGGACCCAAACTAAACCCCCGGCTAGTGTTTTCTGACTATTTTGACCCTTCCGGACACGTTGGCGCACTCAAAACGACCATACGATTAATAGAAATAAAAATCACTTTTTAATTAAAATAATTATATTCCTGACGCGACTGTCACACGCGTCTCAACAAAGTTTCCCAAATTGCCGTATATCAATCTCACGACAAATTTCATAATTCAACATTCATATATAGCCATATATACTCATTAAAATCAAATACCAACTCGCATCTCGCTAGTATTTTTATTCGGATTAATTCCCAATTAATACACATTTAATTCAATTAATCCCATAAATAAATATCATAAAAATACGGGGTATTACATTTTATAAGTTTAGATCAATGCTTCCGTGAGAAGGGAGACACGAAGGTTGGAGAAGCTAGATCAAGTGGAGTAACGGATTAAATAGTTCTAGTGAAGTACCACATGAGGGTATACCCAGTAAAGCACCTAGTCATAAGATTCAAATCAGGTAAATTCCTACCAAGTGACGGTGGATTCAGTCAAGGCCATTGAGGCTAGCAACGAGTCCCATTAGGCTAGACGAGCCAAAGGGACAATGGGGGTAGCAATTGGGGACAAGACTACTAGGCCTGAGAGAATGACACCTCGAGCCAGTGGAGGTCGGAGATAAGGGGAAGACACAACAAGGTGTCCTATGTGTGGAATGTAGGGCCATCTATATTGAATATGTCCATAGTAAGGAAGAGAGACAAGTCAGACTGAGAATTAGAGGGCAACGGTGGTAGTGGGGGGAACAATCGTCAGAGGAGCGATATTTTTGGCCGAGGAATCGGGCCAAGAAAATCAGGTCTAGATTTTTATAACTCGAGAATGGTGGGTTTACTAGTAGGGTCCTTAGTAGTAATAACATTTCCTTATTTAAGGTCAATAGAGTCATTCCGTTCTTCAAGCGAAGGGCGGGGGAGGCCAGTAGGGAAACAACCAGAGACAGTGTGTTCTCTAGTAGATGTATCAGTTGTGGAGATACGACACATATGAAGAAGTCTTATTAAAAAAAGATAGTGGGAAACTACATGATGAGATCGTGGATGTACAACCATTGCAGAAGATCATGGACCAGTCTCGACATTATAGTTACGTTCAGGGACCCGATGATCGAGCGAGGCAGATAACATAAAAGAGGTGTCTTATGGGTGAAGAGAAGGAACACATGTGTAGATCCTGTCTACACCGAATTGGGGGATAGGAATGGGATCCCTAGTAGAGGCAATAATTATAAGAAGTTTTTGGTTCCGCTGGGATGAGGGTGTTGTGTTTAGGAACCATTTGAATTGCCAGTTCTATTGACAAATAAAAGTATGAGTTTGATCTCGAATTCATTGGGGTCCATTTTCTATGACACGAGTGAGTCACGATAATTTGTTAACACTAGACTCGTATGTGAAACGAGTTAAGTAGAGGTGTAGTTGATATTAATATGGAGTATATATAATTACTGTGAGGAAGTGGGGTTCTTTGGTGTTACCCACTAGAGAGCGGGGGCGAACACTAAGAGAATGTTTGCATTACATGTGAGTTCACTACTTTCGAGAATTATGGGAGTAGGGTAGAAGATTTTCCAAGTTCCATTTGATTAGCGATGGTTTGGGGTTGTAGTAGTATATATATTCACCGTTGAGTCAATATGGCTCTCTTTAGTTCCATCCGTAAGGTTGTAAGCATGAACATTGAGGGTATATATTTGATGAGGATAGCTCGTTTTGAGAGGTTATATATGAGGTACGATTTTATCCTGGGTACGGACTGTTAAGCGATGGTGGGTGGTTACAACAAGATAATCATTTTCGTTGTTACAGGGAAAGATGAATATGTTTACGAATTCCCACTTGAAAGAAGGTCGAGCTCATGGAGATATTATTATAAAGTAGACTTCAGAGATCATAGTTCTCTAGTTACATTAGGCCCTGGTGTGAATGGACTTTTACTGATGAGATTCAGGGTTGGTCGGTTTTACCGTTGACCGGAGAGTTTTAGTTCATTATTATTTATGTGCTATAAACTTAGTGATAGTGAAAGCACTGTATCAAATGATGCTTTGAGAAACATGGGCATAGATGATTTGATTTATGTGTCGGGAGACAGAATGAGTGATATTTTATCTATGTTCTTGGGATCCACAAATTTTGATAACGACAATGCTAAGTAGTAGTGCATTGGGGAAAGTTATTTTGAGCTTCATTATGGGATGTCTACATGATCATATTAAGTAACAAGCCTCATGTGACTTGAGGTGCACATTACACCCCTAAGTCCTCTATATAAACCCGAAACTTAATCACTTGTACTCTATGTTAGCTCCTTCTTATAAACTATACTAAAACTATGCTAGTTTATATTCTAGAGATAGAAATTACCATATCTAACTTGTATAACACTACTGATATAGTGATAAATAAGTAGATCTACAATGGATTTTGGTCTAAGTGGTTGAGACACTTAAATTTATGTGTCTTGATCTATTTTCTATTCATTTCCTTGCATTTTAATGGTTAATTCACATACCCAGATATTGATAATATTCATATATTAATGAGTTCATACTTTAACTGGATTAAAGCATTTATGTGCACCATCAGTTTGGCGCCGTCTATGGGAACTCGAATGAAACTCGATTTCTTTCCATGAGCAGACTTGTTCGTATCTTGGTTATAGACCTAGATCAGGGTATAACAAGATCTAGATATATAATATTAAGGACTGGATTTAGGGTTTTCTTACTATTCATCCTAATCCCATTTCTAGGTTAATTATTCTATTCAATCTTCATTGGGATATTTATCTGGGTAGCTAATTGCTCATTGTAATAATTTATCCCGTTTGATCTAAAAGTTATCATTAGATCAACTTTATTTTTGTTCATTTTAGTTGATTTGGAAAGTGAAACCACTATTCACCATTTGTGATTTTCTAGGAAATTTGTTGTTCATTCTCTTGCTCAATGCTTTTTGGGTAGAATTTCCTATTTGATCCATAAATCTTTTGCCCAGAAATGTCATCATATTTTCCATTGCCACAACCTATAGGTGGAATGCATTCCTTAAGCAGTGCACCACATTCAGATATAGCTGGGATCGTCGGAGCATTAATAATGATGATAACTTACCAGGAGAAGATGTAGTATCAAAATTTGGCTCTTACTTAGACATTGGTAGGAAGGCATCGAAGGGAGTGACGAACCCTTATACTCAAGTAGTAAGGGGTAGCCAAAACTCCCTGAAATAATTTCTCTATATGTAATACCCCATCCCATTAAATTAATTATAAGAGGAGGAACAAATTGTAATTATAGAGATTTGGGGTAACAAATTTGAATATAAAAAAGTATTGGATTAAAGATTATTTTTGGATTATAGAAATTAGTAATTATAAATTTGTTATATATATATATACATATCAGCGTGGCAAACATCCAAAACCGTCCAAGGTCTGAGTATAGTATAGTTCAAACGCAGGACCAATAACAACTAAGGAACAATTGCCCAAGAAAAGTTGTAAAAGAAAAGTACGGATTTTTGGTTTGTTATATAAATATGGTGCTTGCAAATTTACTAGTTATATGTATATATGTATACATATCTCCTAAGCGATCGGAACTGATGGGACAAACAAAATGGAAGAAGAAGGTGAGGTAGTAAACGGGTTGGAATTTTGGTAATTTCCAAGGGGCAAAAAGGGGAAATTGAATATTGGTCATTCAAATGACCATACACGTCGTTCGAGCGACGTGTGAAAACCTCTCTCCTCTCTCTTAGTTGTCGACGACGTGTTGTTAAACAAATTCCTGGTCAGTCTCGGACCTGACCGGACAACAAAAAGAGAACAGAAAACTCTTTTTTTTTTGGTAAACATTGAAACAGAAATTGATTAAACAGAGATTACATTACGAAACCATAGGCCATCAAGGCAACAGAGAAAACCATAGAAAGAAACATAAATAAAAGGATAGCAAAGCATAAGACGAGCCAATCTACATAGTAGGATTAGCAAGGATCCTGCGCTAAGCGTTGGGGATCTCCTCAATTTCCACGAAGGTCTCCTCCTGGACTTTAGCCTCCCATGAACAGAAAACTCTTTTGAGTTTGTGTATTAGATAAGGAAAAGTGGGGACATTACACACAGTGACGTCGTAGACCATTTGATATCCCTCTCACTTCACTTCGTTGTCAGCGTGACATCGGAATGTGGGCAGTTGGGGATTATTACACGTTGGTGTAAGAGCCTTGCCTAAGGTATCTTAGATAGAAACGTTGGTTCACAATCTGCAAAATGAATTACTTCCATATTGGTTGTCAATATGATGGTCGTGGATGGACACTACGTGCTCGATCTTAGAGGCTGGTAGCTGAGATAAATCTGATGAAGTGTTTATATTGGTATTATGAATAACTGGGGGGGGGGGGGGGGGGGTGAGATCAAAAACCCATTTTTGCCACACCTATAACAACTGTCTCAAGAGCTCATTATCCCCCGACCCCCCAAGCAAAATGGTTTCCCCATTTCCCTAGATTAGTATAAATCGGTCACACCTCAAACAACTGTTCTCCCCACTATTATAATAAAGATTTCGAATTTCTGGAGTGTTGCTGGGGTTGTTGTGGGTGTTTGAAGAGTTATTTTAGAAGAAGAAAAATACATTATTGGGGGTCTCGTAGAGGGATGTTTGGTGGAGCATTTTGTGACTCTCTTTAAGGCCTCCTTTAGAGGGGGGGAGTCACCCATCTTCATCACCGTCATTTGTATAGAGCCTTCAGGTGGGAAATCTACTCTTAGTGTATTTAAGACTCTATTTGATGAATAATGTAGTCTTATTATTGTTAAATGTTAAGAGTAGGTTTATTATGAACATTTTTATGGTAATAAAAATGTCGAAAATGTATTGTTGTGTATATTTTCATATAAATCTGAAAATGAACATTTTTATGGTAATAAAAATGTAGAAAATGTATTATTGTTTATATTTTCATATAAATCTGAAATTGGACATTTTTATGGTAATAAAAATGTAGAAAATGTATTGTTGTGTATATTATTATATAAATTTGAAAATGAACATTTTTATGGTAATAAAAATTTGAAGATAAATTGTTGTGTATATTTTCATATAAAGCTGATAATGAACATTGTATGGAATAAAAAATGTCAGAATCGTCATTTCGTTGTATTTCCAATAAAAAGGAATTAAGGGACATTTTTATGAAATAAAAAGTGGATTGATGTTAGTCGTCAAAGTATTTATGGAAATAAATATTTTTAAGTTTCTTGCAAAACGAAACTTTGGAAGCTAAAAATGTGAAGGATGTTATTTTATGTATTAAGTGTAAAAATTGGGCAAAGAGAGGTATTAATCAAGTGTTAAAATGGCTAAAGTGCCTCAAATGCTAAGTTGGAAACTTAACAAACATTTTGAGAAAATACACATGTTTGAAGACTAAATTGCAAGTTCGACAAATAAAGGGGTAAATTGGTAATTTACTTAAAGTGGAAGATTTTTATGGAATAAAAATGTGAAATAATGTCTTTACACTAATGTATGTGTGAAAAAGAATTATGTCCTAAGCGTGAATGAATTTGGTATAAATCACGCATGTGTGAATAAGGTTCTTAAAGAATAAAGAAATGATTTTCCAAGTGTTAATGGAAAAATGAACGGTTAAGTCCGGGTTTTTAGTTTCGACCAGGTTAAAGGTAAAGAAGTGGAATAATGTGGACATGTGTAAAATGTTAAACACATTAATAAGGACTCGGATGCAACCGAAAATAAGCAAGAAGGGCCATAAGCCTTGGGTGAAAATCCCTAAATCACTGGCCAGAGCATATGGTTCCCATAGTCGGTGATGTGGAGCCCGTGGAAGTATGCGATAAAGGAAGATTTCGAGAAAAGATAAAGAAAATGTGGAACACAAATCAAGGAATAGGTTGTGCGGTAAATGTGTAAATACAACCTAACTTGAATGAATGAAATAAATGTGCCGGTAAAGGCTAAATGGATAAGTTATTGCGTAAATCTACATGTCTATAAGGTAAGAAAAATGGTAAATAAGGTTGATAAATGGGTGGTTAAGGGACCTAAATGGTGAAACCTATATTTAACACAGGAGTGTGTTATAAAAGGAATTTTCAAATATTAAACAAGTATTTTCTAGCACGGTGAATGCATGTGTTGAAATGGTGATTTTTAAATAAAATACTTCATAAATGAATAAAAGGATAAATTTCGATAAAGGAATGGTGTTGCTAAATTAAGTGTAAAGGTTTCAAGTGTTGAACCGGGTGTGTTGAATAAAGTGTAAAATGTCAAATACAAATAAAAAAAACCTTTAATAAGATTAAGGTCAATTAATCTGGGCTAATGAGGTTTTCGGAAATAAATTGATTAATGCATTGGTACATGTATTTTTCAAAGGTATACATATGTAGATATATACATATTTTTGCATGCATGTGGTTTTAGCGTGTGAGTATTCCTTTCTGCCGTTCGTTTCTATATTGTTTGTACAAATCCCACTGGGCATAAGCTCACATCCTATATTGTTACGGCAGGTTAGGAGCGGTAAGTATTTTGAGGGTATTTTATAGGTAAGTATATTATACTTGTATTACATTAATATCTCTGTTTACTTGGACTCCAGGGTGCTCCCCTAAGTTCCACACGTAGTTTATCCTGAAATTGGAATAGCATGCTAACAAGTGAATTGTAATTAAATAAAACTGGACTAGCAATATTATTTTGGTTATTTCATTGCACTTCACACCTAACGTCCGATTCGGATCGGGTTAACTCATGGGTAACCCATATATCCGAGTTGGGGCATTATAAATGGTATTAGATCTCTAGGTTCAAGGTTTTATCCGTGTGTGACGTGGTGAGGTCAGTGTTGGATCTTTCGACGTTGGTGTGGTTTGGATCGATCATGCTTGTTTGATGACGGTGTTATTCGTGTCCTCAACGGTAAGGTCACAGGGGTCAGCATGACAAGTAAGCTAGTGCCAAGTGGCATAGCATCAAGTTAATTGTTAATAAATCGCTTTCGTAAATTTTGAGGTAAGTATGCAATAAGTTACGGGTGTCCATGTAAGCCAGTAAGTGGGGACACCATGATTCGTAGTGTGAGGTGTTTTGTGTTCCAGCCTTTGTAGACGTAGAGTTTTTGGGGATGTTGATTGAATGAAATACTGCCTGTTGGGCAAGTGGCACCAAATTATGAATATTCAATGTTAGGGATTAACTTATAGAGTGTCAAAATTATGTAAAGAGAAATCATGATTTAAATTACATGGAACCTTAGGGTGACTTATACGAGAGGTCAATACCGATGTAATAATTAGGCAATTTCGATCCTTGGGGTAATATCGTGATTGATGCGTGATATAATGAACATGTAAATTATATGGGTCAACACTAGAGGATGAGGCAGTCTTAGTCTATAGAATACTATCTTATGGGTGAACGCCTTAGTGGTTGTTGGCAAATGAATGTATTTTGTGAATCGTGATTAGAATTGTTAGCCATTTATGTAATTGAGTCGTATGAATGCCAATGATGAGTTGTATTGACAAGGGAGTGGACCGTAGGCAGCTCTTTAGAGTGGTGATTTAAATAGTAATACATCATTTGATGAATTGGATCTCTGATGACACTAGTGGCGTATACCTAAGGATGTAAGAGTTAGACAGTGTTTCGTAAAGAGCCTTAGTAGAAATGGTAACATTGTATAGTGTTTGCCACGACTTAGTCAGAAAAATTAAATTCAAACGAATGAGAAATGTGTTTATAGGTGTTGAACCTGTGATGACGAGGTGTTAGGTCCCATCATTGAGGAATTGGGTTTAGTATATCCTAAATCATACATCTTGATTATAATATGGGTTTAGAAAAATCTTGACGATTGAGTTAAGCTAAGAGTGAATCTAGATCATCATGGTGACTTAATATCAAGTAAATAAGTTATGATGTTTCAGAACAGGACCTCTCGCGGTGTCTTTAGAGTAGGCCTCTTATTGCGTAATACCCCACGTCGTCTGTCTTACCAGAACCTAGATTTGGATTTTGGTGATTGTAGATTGGTGTTGCGAAATAGAATCCCTTGTGGCGTTTATAGGCATGTGCCTTAGTGTTCATAGGCAATTCCCGACGTCCTGTATCCTACCAAGTATATAGTTGTATTAATTAGTAAGTTAGCACATGGCATGATGTTTACATAATGGGGCAACTTAGTAGTGATGGTTGAACATTCTTAGGAGTTCAAGGGATGTGAACTAGTGAGATCGATGCCGGGCTAGTAACATGGTTAGGCATGTGAAATTATATCGAAAGTTCCTTGAAATGTGCACTAAGTTTTATCTAGTGAGTTGTTAATGCGAGTAGTACACGTCCTTTAGTAATAGTGAATTTGAGGTCGCGTACCATGTATCATATTTAGGATTCATTTTGCATCGAGGTTATGTTGTGGTGTACATTTCATAGTGAAAAAAGTCGAGGTCGTGAAGCCTAGGTCATGGTATGACTTGTGATTTCTTGTAATAGATGTGTAAGTTGTTTAAAGAAACAATTGACTTTGATCTTGTCACCTATGTGGCATTGGGAATCATTATTGTATTAAAGTTACATAAGTGATGATAAGACACTAATGACTATAGAATTATTAGATCATGTTGATTTGTGGCAGTGCCTTGGAGTTGGTGCTACAACTTTAATTATAGGCATGCGTCATGATATGACTTTCAAGGATACTTTCGAAAATTGATTGAGTAATGCTAGGTGGTTTAATTGGGAGACTTAGAGAATGATGATGCTCGTTGTGAACTTTAGAGTTAGCACTCAGGATGAAGTGTTGGGCTTAATTATAGCACCCAAGTGTGCTACCTGTGAGGTTTGGTTTGACTCTAGTGAGTGAGATCATTACGCCTTATGCATGGATGATACTTGAAAGTTTGAGATGCCATTAAAATGGTTATGATTTTGAATCATATAGACTGCGCTGAGAGTTGTATCAATGGTCTAAGATTTGAATGATTGAAACCAGATGAGCGTGTTGTTTCACTTAGTGAGAGTGTTCTTAGAAACCGAGACTAGTTATCACAAGTAGGGATTATGAGGGCCTAGGTATGATGGGTCCGTGACTAATGATAAGTGTTTGATGAATTAATTTAAGTCCATTGGTTGTACTTACCAAAGATAGGAATGTTACATTAGTCCTAAGGAGGGAAGCTTAACGTTCAGCTTCCTGAAGATATTGGTTCTTGTATTCCATCCATCCGGCACGAATGGATGATTCGTGGTTAGAACTCATCAAGGTTAAGAGGTCAATCCAGGGTAGGTGGCAAGGCTAAAGTGCTTAATAGTAAATAATTATAGAATTTAATTTTACATCATGGGTTAGCACTTTGTGTGGGGCGATCCATTGTCGGAATATGATTGTTTCCCTTAGATGTGGCAGTTGCCTAATTCGTTACAATTCTTGTGTCTTATTTTGTATCGGTAATGGGAAGTTGTTAATCAATTGTAGTTCAGGTGCGACATGGTATAAGCTCAGTAGTGATGTGGGTTAGGCCGGTTGTGGCTGATGCGTCACAGTTTATGAGTGCGCTTTTCTTCAAAAGCATCCGGTCATACACTACTTTGTGTGCGCGCGTGGTCTCACGCCCTGCATTATTACTTGATTGCTTTAGGTTGAAATGTTCATTAGTTAAACAGTAAAACTAGCTACAATTGGTTCACGTGTTCTAAGGCCATGTTGGGAATATTAGAAATAAAAAATGTATTAGGCGCTAGTTTTGCACCCTGTTAAGGGTAGAGCGGATCGAAGGTATGATCTCTTATGTATAATTGTGCGTTAATACCTAAGATGACTCTAGGTTAATATAAGAGTTTCAGGGGAAATACAGAGTGAGTGGAGGATATATTATCTTATGATCGTTGGTGTGAATGATTATAATTGTTGAGGTCGTCTCAATCTAGGCTAGGCATGGACAAGGTTATTTGAGGAAACGTGGGTCGTGAATCCTAACATAGTGACAACCCTAGATAATGAGTTCATGAGTGATGGTACCATATTTAGCGAGTGTTGATGTAAAAAACTAGATTTAACCTAATTCTTTAATCACAGATAAAAATAAACAAGACAAGAGATTTTTAAAGTGGTTCGGTCTTGAAAGAATGGCCTACGTCCACTGTTTGTGTTATTGCTGACTGTTTTCAGAATTCTCGATAATGGGTTTACCAAGAAATTCCGAGTCCCCTGCTAATGAGGAGGTTACAATGTATTTATAGCCTTGAGGCAGTACAAATGAAAGAATAATACACAGTTGTCCAATAGGCGTATGTGTCTGTGTGATAATAATGAGCATTTAATTCGCAGTCATCCTCTTGATTATAAGGATATGAATGCTTTGTACGAGATGCAGCTCGGACCACCTAAGCTGCTCGGACCGCCTAAGTAGCTCGGAATACATGATTTTCTCGGTACAGTAGAGTTCCTCGAAGAACACTTATTGTTCGGAGCGTTCTGAGTTGGTCGGGGAGGTTGAGTTCCTCAAAGTCAATGTGTTGTTCAAAAAATGTTTGAGAGTGCCATATAGATTGACATGTGTCTCTACATAATCGGTCCACGTCAACAGACTAAATTTGGTATCAATAGAAGCCCCCAATGTTTCTTAGTTTGATGTTGAAGAAAAGTATGGAACATTACGCTGCCTAAACTTTATGGATTTTATACAAACGTTCGTTGTTTATAACCCCTTTTTGAGTTCATAGTATCAGGCTTTTTAAAGTATTTCGAATTTTAATAACCTCTTCGTGTTCCATGCCTTTTTCTTCTTTTTAGCCGCCAGATACGCAATCGTCCATCCTGGTAATCATTGTTTTTCTCCATTCTCGAGGTAAAGTATTTAAACGCTTCAGAAAATTCAATCATCATTTACTTTTTCAAATCTGCATTTTTAGAACTTCACTTCTTCTCTGTCTTGTGCGTTCGTTTCTTCCATTGTTCGTTGTCACCTGATTCATCTTTTTCCTATAAGATCCTTTTCCTTCTCTTTTATTTCTTTTGTTCATTATGGTTTATCTTGTTGAGTCGCTTGATAAATTTCGTTCTGATTTTTCTATTCCTTCCTGGGTCATATTGGAAGAGCTTTCTGAACCTTCTGACTATTTTCGTTTGGCTGAGGGACATTGGTTCCCCAGTCTCTTTGTAGTTGAATGTGGCTTTTCTTTTCCTCCAAATCCCTTATGTTTGAAGTTCTGTCAGTTTTTTAATGTTGTTCCTGCGAAAATAGCACCAAACACTTGGAGAATAGTTAATGGAGTTCATAGGTTAAACCAAATTCATGGAACTCGTTTAAGAATTCTAGAAATTATGCTTTGCTATAGATGGGTTGTTAGTGATAGCACATTTTATTTAAAAACTAGGTTTTTAAATAGGGCTTTAGTTGTCAATCTCCCAGATGCCAACAGGGATCACTTCGAGCATGGGGTTGTTATGAAAAATTGGCAACATGCTCCTTTACATGGAGATGATTTATATCAAGGTCCTAAGTGTCCCCCTTACGGTAATGGGATAGGTTGTTTTTATTTTATTTTTGAAGTTATGTTTTCTTTATGTTTGATAAAATGCATCATTGACATTTTAATTTTTATTTATTTGCAGTTGATAGCAAAAGAAAATCCCCCAAAGAGACTGATGTCAATTTGAAGCACTTGAATCTTATCTGGAGTTTGCACCAAACCGTTGCTGACGAACATATCAGATCAGCCTCATATTTGCTGCAGTACAAAAGCTACACTTCGTCTTTTACTGCTCGTCCAGTGATAGGTTACATCGACCCATTACCAGCCTCTGAAGGTTCCTCTCCTGAATCAAATCTTCCCCTCAGTATTAGAATGAAGAGACGAAAAGCTCCCTCATATTTTGACAAATCAGATTCTGTCTCTGTAGAGGCAAAGAGAAGTAAGCAAGATGTCCCAGAGGAAGGGACAAGAAAAATTGATGCACCCCCTCCAGTAGCTGTTTAAAAGGTTGCGGAGAAGCCCAGTGGCTCCGAACAAGGTTATTACTATCTCTCCTCCCAGCGAGGTTATAGTTGTATCACCGACCAAGACATCATCCTTGGTTGAGAATGTTCCTTCTCCTATGAGGAGGTTGAAGAAAAGTTCCTCGGACAAATTGGCTGAATCTATCTCTCAGCCTCTAACTGCGGGAAGTGGTGTTCCCACTTTTGTTGCTCCGAGCTCTGCCATGAGCTCGGTGAAGTCTTAGATTATCCCCGAGATCCAAGGTATTAAAGACAGTCTTTCTTGGGATAGGGTTACCACCTTGGCAGCTCAACATATTGCCTCAGTAAGTATTACTAATTTAAACTTTCATTTTTCAATGTTATGTCCATGCACTGACTTATAATTATTGTCTTTTTCCAACTGGTAACCTGTTTCAACACTATTCTGAAAAAGGATGAGACCATCAAGACCTCGAGCTCCTCGGGAGGTGTAGAGGAAGCTTTTGTGGGTCTGACACAGTCCTTAAAGGATTCTCGTTAGAAATATAACGAAGATAAGGTTTCCTGGGAGAAGCAACTGAAATCCATCGAGCAAAAGAGAGATAAAGCTGTGGAGGCCTCTCAGGAGTTGGAGAGGAAAATGAAAGAATTTGAGAAGAAGAATACTGAGCTTGAGGAAAATCTCAAAAATACTGGAGAGCTTAAGACTAAGCTCAAAACTGGTGAAGAGGAAGTTGTTAAACTTCGTGATGTTGATCGTCAAAGGCAGGAGATAGAAGGGAAGATGAAGGCTGTCGAGGAGCTTCATACTGAGAGGATTTCCTCAGAGAAAGACAAAAGAAAACTTGCAATTAAAAAGTCCTTTAGCACTGGCTGGGACAAGGGATGGAATAAAGGTCTAGATGCCATGTCTTCCTAGATGGAGTTTGCTAGTGTTAAATACTTCAAAGATGGATGGGTTGCATCTCTGCAGGAGCTAAAGGTCTCTGAGAGTTATGAAATTTTTTAACGCCATGTTCATGGTCCTCCTCCCTCTCCTGGAGAAGAAGAAGAGGACGAAGCTGCCTCTGAAGAGTCTTCAATGATGATTGGAGACCAAGTTCCTTCTATTAAACTTCGCTACGAGCAGCCCCAACCAACCAACATGTCTACCGATCAGCTTTCTCTGCCCTCCGAGAAACCTACCTTTTCGTTCAAGCCTCCTGAGGAAGTCTTAGGAAGCAAGGAGAAGGTGTAGAGTTGTTTGAACCTCTCTCTTTGCTTTTTATTTTGTTATTGAATGTAATTCTGAACCATGTACCTCTTTTTGTGATATAATAAAATTTGAAGTTTTGGTTATGCATCTTAAATCCTTTTTTCTTGCTCTTTTCTTATTATTGATCCATTTTATTCTTATTGCTCTGTCTGCTTTCTTATTGATTCTTTCTATCTCCTCTTTTTGCTAGTTTATGGCTAGAATGGAGCTCTTTTCAGCCCACGATACTGAACTAATGAAAAAATGTAATGAGTACTTCAAGGCTGGCCATGCTGAGTTGACTGAAGCTCAAATCATCGATATCCTTGGTCCAGACACTTCGGAACGAGCATTCGAAGCCTATCAATATTTAAAATGCTTGCTCGACCGTGGAGTTGCCAATAATGTGGCATATTATGAGATGATTGAAGATCTCCGGGGTATCATCGAGGAACTTCAGCAACAATACCAGGAATCTTCTGCCCTTTTGCATCAGGGGTATGAGAAAACGTATCAGCAACTAAATGCTGAAAAAGGATATGATAAGTTAGTCGTTGCTTATGATATTAAGGAGAGGACTTTGAAGAACGAGGTTGAAGAGCATATGCAGATCGCGAAACTGCTGAAGCAGGAAAATAATAACTTGCGAGGAGAGATATCCCATCTGAAATCTGTGGCATCTACCTCGGGAGCCTTGGTCCCTGTCAATGACGAAGGTTTCTCATTTCTGGAGGTTGAAAGTGCCAATTTGAGAGACGAATTGGAAACTTTAAAGAGAATTGGACCCTCTACATCTGCTCGTGGACGAGCAAGAGTTTCTCGGGGATGAGCAAGAGCTGCTCGGGTTACTATTGAAGAGGCGAGAACTCAAGAATCTGTGGAAAATCAAGCAGGTCAGTTGGTTGCGAAGAATAAATCTCTGGCAGAGATATACAAGAAGATTTTCGACCTTAACGAGCAACTTTCCACACAAGGATCTGCCTTGGAGAATAAAGAAATTTTTGTGAATAATATCCACGAGCAGCTGGAAAGGTTGACTTACCAATTCCACAAATAGCCTAGAGAGTTTTGGATGGATGGCTATAATGAAGCCCTCTACCATCTTGATGATCTAATCCAGCAAGCGAATAATGAGGGATATAAACAAGGATGGCTGAATGCACTGGGTGTATTAAAATTGGAGCAGGGCCATTATCTATGGGATTATCATAACCTTGGATTACTCGAGTTGCTCGTGCCACCTTTTAAACTTGATATGAGTTGGATTCCTGCTCGGGAAATCCCTCAGTGCTTAATCTCCAAATATCTCGGCGACTACAGTCTTCATTCCAACGTTGATATTTCTCGCCCTGAGCATCTGCTTGATCGTCCATCAGTGATGAATATTCGAATGCTTCGAGATCTGAATTTCATAAATTCCCCTTATGCCTTAGACAATCCTCCTGCTAGAGTAGAACATGTTTCAAAGGCAGAAGGGAAGAAACCAATAGAATAGGATTTTATGTAATAATTTCTACTTTCCACAGCATATGTAATCCTTCTTGTTTTGAATGAAAAATTTTGGTAATACATTTCTCACGTCATTTGTAATTTTACTTATGAATGAAAATTTGTCTTTTGTCATTTCATTTTCTTCTAAATAATTTATAGAATGTTTTTGCTTGTTGGTCGGTAAATATATATATATATATATATATATATATATATATATATATATATATATATATATATATATATATATATATATGCTTGTGACATAATGATCTCATTGCAGTGATTTATCAATCTTTAATTCTAAATAATAGAACTATGTACACTTCATGGTATTGCCTAATTTAAACAACCGGAGTTGATTGAAATTGGCTTACCGACCAACTAGAGGGTTGAAATTTTTGTTTTTGACCAACCGGAGTTTGTGAAATTTTATTCCCCGACCAACCGCAGTAGGTGAATTTATTTTATCGACCAACCGTAGTTGGTGGACCGACCAACCGTAGTTGATGGACCGACCAATCGTAGTTGGAGGGATTTATGTTACCGACCAACCGTAGTTGATGGACCGACCAACCATAGTTGGAGGGATTTATTTTACCGACTAACCGTAGTTGATGGACCGACCAACCGTAGTTGGAGTGATTTTATTTTACCGACCAACCGTAGTTGGAGGGATTTATTTTACCGACCAACCGTAGTTGGGGGGATTTATTTTACCGACCAACCGTAGTTGATGGACTGATCAACCGTAGTTGGGGGGATTTATTTTACCGACTAACGGCAGTTGATGGACCGACGAACCGTAGTTGGAGGGATTTTATTTTACCGACCAATCGTAGTTGATGGACCGACCAACCGTAGTTGGGGGGATTTATTTTATCCACCAACCGTAATTGATGGACCGACCAACCGTAGTTGGGGGATTTATTTTACCGACCAACCGTAGTTGATGGACCGACCAACCGTAGTTGGGGGGATTTATTTTACCGACCAACCGTAGTTGGTGGACCGACCAACCGTAGTTGGAGGGATTTATTATGAACTTGATGCGTAGTGTGTAGCACTAATAGTCCGAAAAAATTTCAACAAAATGAGAGAATTGGGTAAAACATCCAAAGCTTTATTCATATCGAAGAAAACTGCATTACATAAGGATTGAACTACTGATAATATTTTCGCAGATGCTCTACGTTCCATGCATTCTTAAACTCCTCTCCTTCTAAGGTTTCAATCATATATGTCCTTGGTTGAACAACTTCTGTTACTCTGCAGGGTCCATGCCAGTTAGCTTCCAATTTATTATTCTTTTGAATTACTTTCTTTAGCACGTAGTCTCCTTCCTTCAAATCACACTTTTTTACCCTCTTGTTGTAGAACAGAGCTATTCGTTGTTGGTATGCAACATTCATGATTTCTGCTTCTTCTCTAACTTCCTCGAGCATATCCAAGTCTAATCTTCTCATCAAGTCACTGATAGGAGAATTGAAATTCAGCACCCTGTGTGTGGGGAGGCCCAACTCGGCAGGTATAACAGCTTCGCTTCCAAATGCCATCATGTATGGAGATTCTCCTGTTGCTACTCATGGCGTAGTACGGTAAGCCCACAGTACAGAATATAGCTCATTGTTCCAATTTACCTTCGCATCATCCAGTCTTTTCTTCAAACCATTCAGCAGCGTTCTGTTTGTCACCTCAGTTTGTCCATTTCTATGGGGATGGCCTGGTGCAGAGTGGGTTTTCAATATGTTTGACTGATGACAATATGCAGCGAACTCCTCGTTATCAAATTGAGTTCCATGGTCTGTGATGAATGCATGAGGAAGACCATATCTATAAATGATGTTCTTCCATATAAACTGATACACCTTGTCGTATGTCATATCAATGAGGGGCTCAGCTTCCACCCACTTAGTAAAATAATCCACCGCGACTATGAGATATTTAAATCTTCCCCTGGTCGTTGGAAGTGGCCCGGCCAAATTAATTCCCCACATGGCAAATGGTCAAGGGAAAGTAATCGGTGTTAACAATGCTTGGGGAGTTCTTCGGATAGAGGAGAAGCGTTGACATTTATCACATTTTTTGGCATAGGCTATACAATCAGCCCTTATTATTGGCTAATAGTATCCTTGCGTCATTAATCTTTGCAAAAGTGTCTGACCTGCTACATGAGCTCCACAGGACCCTTCATGAACCTTTTCAATCAAGTCTTTCACCTCGGAAGGGTGCACACATCTTTGCAGACCTGCTATAATTCCTCGTCTATATATAATACCATTAGTTAATACATAACGAGCAGCTTTAAACTTCAGTTTCTTGGCTGCGAGTTTGTCGGTTGGTAATTTCCCTTCCTCAATATATGCCCTGATGGGGTCCATCCAAGATGGTCCTAAATCAAGGGTAATAAAGTTCATCATCAGATCTTCGTCTATGCTTCGACTAGCCAAGACTTCTATTGGGATTGTTCTTCGTAGCCCGGTGCGTGTGGCTGAAGCTAACCGAGATAAGGCATCCGCTCTTGCATTCTTCAATCTTTGTATTCTAATTATCTGTACTGCGATCAGGCTTGATAAAACCTCCATTGCTTTTGCATGATACCTGATCATTAATTCTCCTTTGGCTGAATATACTCCCAGCATTTGATTTACGATCAATTGCGAGTCACTGAATATGATAACCTGCTCCGCCCCCATGGTTTTTGCCAGGCCAAGTCTTGCAATCATAGCTTCATATTCAGCCTCATTATTAGAAGCCTTGAATTAGAAGCGCAAAGCACACTCCACATCGACCTCATCCGGGCTGTTCAAAATAATCCCTGCCCCACAGCCTGTAATGCAAGATGAGCCATCCACATATAGATTCCATAGAGGTACCTCGTCCTCAAATTTTTGATCAGACAGAGTTCCTCGGTGGAATATTTGTTGCTTCCTTTTATCCTCCTCTAGTACTTCTTGCTGCTCATCGACCATCTCCTCCTGATCGTCAACTGACTTAAGTTGATCGGGGTTTAAATTTGATGATCCTGTAACATCCACAGTTTGGTCGGTATTCAGCTTTTGCTCCTCGGAGGTGTCAGGATAAGTGAATTTTGCGATAAAATCTTCTACTTCTTGCCCTTTAAGTGACGACCTAGGCTTATAAATTATATCATATTCACCAAGTTCTACTGCCCAGTACATCAATCTCCCTGATTTCTCCGGTTTATGAAGAGCTTGCCTCAATGACATATCGGTATACACAACTATGGTATGAGCCTGGAAGTATGGCCTCATTCTTCTACTCGCTTTGATCAACGCTAGTGCCAACTTTTCCAGTCTTGGATATTTGATCTCTGCTCCTCGGAAGGCCTTGCTAGTGTAATAAAATGGTTTTTGCACTCCATCCTCCATTCTTATCAATGCCGAGCTAACTGCATTTTCAGAAACTGCCAGATACAGGTATAATCTTTCTCCAATCACTGGCGTGGACAACAGTGGGGGTGCTACCAAGTATTTCTTTAACTCTTGAAAGGCCTTCTCGCATTTATCATTCCATTCAAATGTTTTTCGGAGTGTTTTGAAGAATGGGAGGCATCTATCAGTTGCTCGTGATACAAATCTATTAAGTGCTACAACTCACCCTGTGAGACTTTGCACTTCCTTCTTCGTCGTTGGAGATCGTAGCCCCAATAGAGACTTGATCTTTTCTGGATTTGCTTCAATACCTCGTTGGTTGACAATATACCCGAGGAACATACCTTCTCGTACTCCGAATATGCACTTGGTAGGGTTCAACTTCATTTGATATTTATCTAATTGATCAAAGGTTTGACCTCGATCAATTAGATGGTCAGCAGCTTTATTGCTCTTCATTAGCATATTATCAACATAAACCTCCATGTTGTGACTGATTTGCTCTGCAAACACCTTGTTCATCAGTCGTTGATATGTTGCACCTGCATTTTTCAAACCAAAAGGTATAACATTATAACAGTAAGTACCCCTAGGGGTAATAAAAGAGGTAATCTCCCTGTCTTCAGGTTTCATTTTAATCTGGTTGTAACCAGAATAAGAATCCATGAAGCTCAACAGCTCGTGTCCCGAGGTAGCGTCCACTAATTGATCAATTTGGGGAAAAGTAAAATAATCCCTTGGGCATGCCTTGTTGAGGTCGGTGAAGTCTACACACATCCTCCACTTGTTCTTCTTCTTCTTCACCATCACCACATTACCTAACCAGTCTGGATATTCGACATCTTCAATAAAGCAAACTTTTTGGAGCTTCTCGACCTCCTCTTGTATAGCTTGGTTCTTCTCGGGGCTGAACACTCTTCTTCACTACTTCACAGGTTTAATTTCCTTGTTCACATTAAGTTCGTGACACAAGAAATTTGGGTTTATTCCTGGCATATCTTCGTGGCTCCATGCGAAAGTTTGTTTTCTTCTTTTTAGGAAGGCTATCAATTCCTGTTTTAGTGGGGTGTCCAACGATGAACCGATTTGAGTAGTTCGTTCCGGGTGTTCGTCGTACAAAATGACATTTTCAGTAGCTTCCACCACTTGACCTTTTACAAGCTGTGACTCGTCTCTAGGATCTAACGTTTCAATTTTTTCACCTTCATCCACTTGATAGGTGGTAGTTTTTTTCCTATATTCTTCCAGTTCTTCTTGCTCGGCAGATGAATAGTAGCATTCCTGAGCTACTTTTTGGTCACCCTTCACAATTCCTACTCCAAAGTTGGTTGGAAATTTTAGGCATTGATGTACAGTAGATGGTACTACTTCGAACTTCTTCTATCCTACCCTTACCATGATGATATTGTAAGATGATTGAACATTCTTATCCATCACAAAAAAGCGCACTCTTTCTGTTCGACAAGAAGGCCATGTACCGATGAACATATCCAATTTGATGGTCCCAAGTGGGAAAACTTTCTCACCAGCAAAATCGAGGAGGGGCCTGTGATAAGGCTCCAGCTGAGACAAATTTAAATTTAAGCTGTCAAAGCATGAGTAGAACATGATATCTGTCGAGCTTCCATTATCCACCAATACTCGCGAAATCACTACTTCCTTCATCCTCATTTTGATCACCAATGGGTCATCATGAGGATATAGCACACCTGCGAAGTCATTCTTAGAAAAATCGATGACCAGTTTATCTTTATTCACCTTCCTCAAGCGATCTTCTTCAACTAGATTTATCCGTTGAATATAAGAACAAGCTTGAGCCTCGTTGAGATAAGCTTTCCTTTCTGCAGTAAGGTATCCACCTCCTGCATCTCCACCAGTAATAACATTCCAATCAAATGACCCAAACGGATAGAAAATACCTCACGTTCTGGCTGCTTTGGTCTTTTGGGGAGATCGGGATCATCTTTATCATCTTATCGATCTTCTTCATGATTTCTCTTCTTATATTCTTTGGCTCGATGAGGATATCTAGACCTCTGCCTTACTCGATCACTGCTCCTTCCACCATTTCGGCGATCCATATACTTGTTCAATTTTCCCCGCCTGATGAGCTCTTCAATTTCATTCTGGAGAGCTATGCAGTTTTTGGTTGTATGACCATGGTCCTTATGGAACTCACAATATTTGGACTTATCCCTCTTGTCAGGATTTGTCTTTATTTTTTCAGGCCATTTTAACTCCTCGTTGTTCTTTATCTCTTCCAGAACATGGTTTATGTCTACTTTCAAAGGAGTATAGTTTCTAAATTTCCTCATCTATTCCAATGCTTTCTTAGCTCTTGACTGCTTATTAGCACCATTATTCTTCTGATCCTTCTTCTCAATCTTCTCGGCCTCAACTTTGGTCTCCTTAGTGTCCATGCTCTTCTTTGCAGCCATAGCTTCCTCGACATTCATGATTTTGGCTGCTTTTGCCATTAATTTTGACATGGTCCTAGGTCGATCTTTGGTCAGAGCATAGTACAATTTATTTGGCAACAATCCACTCATCAGAGTAGTGATTGTTATCTTTTTCTCGTAATCAATAACTTCGAGCTTCTCGTTATTGAAACGAGTAATATAATCCCTGGTGCTCTCACCTTATTTTTGTCTAACACTTAACAAGTGTGATACTCGCTTAACTGGTTTTGCTCCAAAATAGAAGTTTCTAATAAAGAGCTCGGCCAGTTGAAAGAAAGTCGTAATCTTCGCCCGAGGAAGATTGTTGTACCATATTTGAGCAGATCCAGTGAGAGTTCCTGAAAACGCCCTGCATCGCATCTCGTCTGGAACAGCATAGATATCAGCAGCTATTTGATATTGTTCTATATGGAGAACATGATCAGTTTTTCCATCATATTTTCGTGTTACCACTGGGGCTTTGAACTTTAATGGTGTGGGAAAATCCACAATTGCTTGGATAAAAGGTATCCCTTGGACAAAAGTTCTTTGTAGAGGATTTTCGGCCTTAGCCATTTCCCCTAGTCTATCCTCCAACCTCTGAATAGAGCCTTTCCATGCGTCATTTTACGCCTCGGGCCTATTGGTCCGAGCAACTGATCGTGTTGAATTTGCCTCTTGGGATCTTTCACGACGAGCAGCTGGTCGAGATTAGGCAGAACCTTCCTTTAAATCAGAGAATCATTGAGAGTTCCTCGACAACATCCTAGGGGAACTTTTATTACTCCTAGGACCCAAATGATCAAAGGGGGAGACTCTACTCAATCTTTCAAGAGCACTGGTCCTTTCTGGGGATAGAGTGATGTTTTGTTCAGTATTTGTGTCTCGTACTGATGAAGTTCGGCCAGGTTGATAAGAAAAATCATTAGATCTATCAGTGCAATATGAATCGGCATGTCTAGATCGATATTCCTCTGGGAGTAATGTTCGTCTAGTTCACGAGGAAGGCAATTGGGTATTTCTCTGAATGCTTCATTGTCCTGACTGGGCAGGTGCTCCACCCTAGATAGTTTGCATGAGTTATTGCGTGGTTTCTTGCATGGCGGTCTGTCCCTGAGCTAAATTAGCCATTATTCCAGCCAGATCTTGGACACTTAGAGGAGTGGATGGATTTGGGGGGTTTCCAGCGTTTCGATTACTGGATTCAGGATTATCAGCCATTGGAGATGAACTATTTTGGTGAAAAATGATAGTTTCAGTCGTTTCCCACAAACGGCGCCAATCTGTTGATGTAAAAAATTAGATTTAACCTAATTCTTTAATCACAGATAAAAATAAACAAGACAAGAGATTTTTAAAGTGGTTCAGCCTTGAAAGAATGGCCTATGTCCACTGTTTGTGTTATTGCTGACTATTTTCAGAATTCTCGATAATGGATTTACCAAGAAATTCCGAGTCCACTGCTAATGAGGAGGTTACAATGTATTTATAGCCTCGAGGCGGTAGAAATGAAAGAATAATACACAGTTGTCCAATAGGCGTATGCGTTTGTGTGATAATAATGAGCATTTAATGTGTAGTCATCCTCTTAATTATCCAGATATGAATACTTTGTACGAGATGCATCTTGGACCACCTAAGCTGCTCGGACCGCCTAAGTAGCTCGGTATACATGAGTTGCTCGGTACAGTAGAGTTCCTCGGAGAACACTTGTTGCTCAGAGCATTTTGAGTTGGTCGGGTAGGTTGAGTTCCTCAGAGTCAATGTGTTGTTCAAAAAATATTTGTGAGTGCCATGTAGATTGACACGTGTCTTCACATAATCGATCCACGTCAGCAGACTAAATTTGGTATCAACAGTGAGTATCAAACAACTCGAGGTTTTGTAAGTGGGCATGTCAGGTATGCTCAAAGATTTTTTGATAAAGACCTTAAGGTTCACGGTGATGGGATTGACAATGATGGTTGATGAGATTAAAGTCCTTGGGTTTTAGATCCTAGTGTTGGGGATGACTAAGATTGGAATCCGATCATTATTAACTCGATTATAAGTTTGATAAACTAAGAATTTTGAAGACGAAATTTCCTAAGGAGAGAAGTTTGTAATACCCCGTCCTGTCAAATTAACTAAATTATAGATAGATTTATAAGAGGAGGACCAAATTTTAATTATAGAAATTTGGGGTAAAAAATTTTAATATAGAAAACTATTGGATTAAAGATTATATTTAGATTATAGAAATTAGTAATTATATATATATATATAGGGATAATCTCTGGTGCGGACGAAACTGTGCGAACTTGGTGAGGACTTTGTCCTTTTCCCAAAAGTGGTCCCCTCGTGGTCCCAAAGATAATTTTGTTATTTTCCTTAGCAGTCCCCTGTTGTCTTATAGTAAAATCCCTTTTTAAGACTATAATTATAACATATTTATACTTTAGACCCTAGAAAGAAAAGAAGAAAAGAAGAATCCTAATTTAGTATTAGAGTTTTTTTAGTATTACAGTTTTTAAGATAAACCACAAAATTCCGACCCAATTCCAATTCTGGAATCAGAGCCAATACGCTCCTTTTAGACCTATAGTAAAAAGACTTTAATGCCCTTGGGATTTATCCCTCGCATTTACGACGATATTTTGGAACCAATCCAGACTACCAGCCCATACCTATAACTGATTTAGACTCAAAAGGTTGCTTAACCTCACACATATACGGTTGTTCACACACTCAACACATCTCGGCCATACACGCATATAGTAGACAAGTTACTGCCAGTGCTATCAATAACATAATAGACCAAAATAATTGTTACTCCTTATTTTAAGACAATTAATGAAAGACACTAAAACCCTAGAAACAGAGATAAAAAATATATCTAAAAGAATACAAGAAATAGATAGCTAAATCCCAATAGACCTTGTACAAGTACTACAAGAAATAAATATTAAGACTAATCATATAGAAGTCCTTAACAAAGAAATTTTAGAAATTAAAACTTTGACAAAAAATCAAGAAAGTGGGTTAATTAAACTCACCAAAGAACAAGCTAAGCTTATTTCTAGACTAAACAATTATCTACCTAATGGAAATAATTAGATCAGACCGGAATGAGGTACCTAGAAACCTGTCCATTCAGACCTTAGAAGATTTTTACCAAAGAATAGTAGAAAATATAAATGATGATAGATTTTATTATAAGATAAATGAAAATGAGATTGCTAACGCTGCTAAGGCATCAAGACTTATACTTAAGATATCAAATTTAATCTCTACATCAATAGCAGCTACTCAAGACTATAATAATATCTTTGTTGAATACTTACAATTAGATTTAAGGGCTAAGACAAAAGGATTAACCACCTTCTATACAGACTTTGTTAAATTTCAACAAAATTTAGCTAATTATCTTAACAATATAGAAAGCCATAACCTATCCAAAGTGGATAGTATTGTTAATGAACTTAGACTAAACATGGCTCAAGCCAAAGAAAACTATGAAGAAATTATTCAAGGAATTAATGTTATATATAACAAACCTTCTGAAGCATAATTAGACTCTCCATTTATTTTAACACGTTTAGATAAAATAGAAAAAACTGTAGAAACTATAGAAGCTAGAATAGCACAAAAATTTGTGCAATGACAAGAAAAAGAAGATGAGGTAAAAGACTATAATAATAAGGTTTCTAATTCTCTTGTTAATACTCTTGCTAAACATAATGAAGATATTAACAATAATGCAAGAAATGAGAATAAGACCTTTCAAGAAGAAATCCTTAGCCAGATAAAGAGACAAAAAGATTATTTAGACTCTTCAGAAAGAATTGAAAAAAGACTTGAACAAAGATAGGTAACCACCTATAAATTTAGAGAATCTCCTTATATAGAAACTAAGGAAGGAAAGACCATAACTAGAAGAATCAGAAATGATGGATTCGATAAGACTAGTAAGATAGTTAGGCCTATCCCAAATATTGGACATAGTAATTTTATGCTTCAAAGACTTAAAGATTCATCTTCCAATGTTAGAACATGGTGGAAGGAGAGAAATTTCACCAATCCTCTCTAATGGAAGGAATGGGGTGAAGTTGACTGGTAAATTGTTGAAGATTCCATACATAATGGAAAACTTCCAGCAGCTAGATATATAGGCTTGTTTAAAGAAGGAGCCACTCCTAAGACCCCTAATTACAACATGACTTATCATTGTAGAAATCATATGCTAGATAAGTCCTATACCGAGCTTCAAGTTTTTGAGTCAGAATGGCTAAGAGCAAGAGGAACTGATAGTAAGTTCCAATTCCTAACCTTTGGACGCTTTCAAGAAATAATCCAAGGATTACATAGACCTCAAAATGATATCAACATATTATGTTATTTAATAGATAAAAGATGGAAAGATTTTGGGAAAAGCCTTATTGGGATGACCCAATTAGAAATGTCAGACACTATAGGATACTTTAATATCATACCGGCATTTATAGTAATCGTAGACACAACCAAACATTTTAAGTTAATCCTATATGTTAGTGGCTATGAAGACTGTATCATACCAGGTGCTAATATAAATATAGAATTCCAAAGCTATATGAAATTTTCCCAATTCCCCTATGAAGGAATGCAATCGGGAATTCCTAGTGGTAGACTTGATGAAGAAATATTAGTTAGAACCAATATTTCATACTACAATCATACTTATAGTATTAGGAATACTAGACTTATGAAAGAAAAAGATAAGACGCTCTTGCAATTGCCAGAATAATAAGAAACTAAGACTATCCAGAATAAACCTTTGTTTATTAATCAAGACGATGTCACTGAAAATGTTACTATCCAGTTTGGTCCTCCTAAGATTATCAGTAAGAATATCCAGACTGAAGAAGTTAGATTTAGGAATATGGGAAAAGCCATAATCAATGATCCCTCGGAAGGAGAATGTAGTAGTAAGGCTAGTTCTAGTTTACTAAGATAGGCTCCAGTAATTAGACCTAGAAGATTATTTGAACAAAAAGACTTAGTGAGAGAAAAAGCTAGAATCCAAAACTTTGAACATAATCCCTCAGAATTAGATATGAAGACATTTAAAGAACATCTTAATAGAAATAATTCTGTTAGGATCCAAGAAAGAGATAGATTCAACATGATAGCTCAAGACCATATATTAAAATTAAAAGAATCTAAGAATACTAAAGAACTTCTTAGAAACCTTAGACTAATGGAATAAGGAGAAGAAAAATTAATGCCAGCTACATAAGTGGGTCCTAATAAACAAGAGACATGAACTAGTAGTAGGCTAGATGATGCTCCTAGACTTTTTAGTAAACCAATAGGAATAAATATTCACATTTATTCAAACACTTTGGTAAAGACTAAAACTAATTATATAAAAGATTTTCCAATGAGTGGCAAGAGTTTTACTCTTTTTAAGACCATATCAAGTCAAGCCATAAATCTAGTTGGTATATACCTGAACTTTGACAATGTACAAGATAGGAAGAAAGCTTTCGATGAATGGCAAAACCAAATGAATATGTGTTTTGCATCTAATGAACAATGGGATTCAAGTTCATGTAAAAAATACGTTGGGAAATCCATTAGAGGTATTCCAAAACATTATTTAGATAGTTTAAGGAAAGATACAGATGAAGAATCCCTAGCTAAGATTGAGAAAATGAAAGAAAACCTAGAAGAAAGATCAATTGAAGAATATATCCAATTATTTACTTCAGAATTCATTGACGCTGGACATTTAGCTCAAATCAATGAACAAGATCTAGCAAAAACTAAGTTAGATCTTCTTAGTATTTGCAAATTAGATAAGATCAATGAATATAGCAATAATTATGAACAACAATATTACCAAATTAAAGAATTTGGAGAGACCTTAAAAGATGAATATTTTAGAAAGATACCAGTCATAGGACAAATCCTAATTAATGAATATAGGAATTGTCCAGGAGTACATGTAGTTAAGAATAACTCCCTTGGTGAAAGAATCAATTTTTCCAAAGACTATATCATATCTAAAAGATGAGATATAACTCAAGGAAAGTTAATAAAATAGACTTTCAAACAGATTCCTCTAATTAAAGATGAAAGAGACATTGCTCCAATCTAATGGGTATATGGTACTGAATCTAAGAAATTCAAAAAGAATTTAGATTGGAAACAAAGGAAATTTAAGGCTAGACCTTTATGTTTTCTAAAGAAATATATATTTAGACCATTTACTACCTTTAGAGAAAGAAATTCTAGATTTAAGAAAAATATATTTAACTAAAGACGATATTTTAAGAAGAACATAAGTAAACATAAGAAGGTTCCTAATTATAGGAAGGAAATTGAAGTAGCTTAATCTAAGACTACTACCAAAGAATGTTGGACTTGTGGCAAAGAATGACACTTCGCTAAAGACTGTCCTAACAAGAAAGATAAATAAAGTGTTAAGATTATTTATACAATACTAGACTTTACAGATCAAGAAGAATTAGATATTCTATATGCTATAGAAATATCAAACGTAAAAAATGATGATAATACTAGTATCTATAGTGCATATACAGATAGTGATTCAGAGGACTATAATAGTGATACTGATGAGTATGAAGACTCCCAGGATACTCTAGACCTATATATGATGCAAATTTACCAAGAAGATGAAGAGAAGATTATATAGACTTTGAAGAAGCTTGGTATAAATGTATAAAAGCCCATTTTTAAAGAAAAGATTGACAATTAATAATAATGAATTACTAACATATATACCTAGATGTTACTTTGATGAAAAACATTATTGCACATTTGAAATGAAATATAGCAATAAAGACTTTAAATGTGTAGAATGCTTTGAGACTATACAAACATAATTATTTATGATTTGTGTTATTTGTCAATCACACTACCATGAAAATTATTGGAGAACTAGATTTAGAGCAATTTATACTAGCCAGTATGATGCTCAAATAGACCAAGATATTAAAACATATTATCAAGATAGAAATATAACCAAAAGATTACAAGAAAATGAAGATATAAACGGAAAGGGAATTTCCTATAACTTAGAAGATAACCGATCTGATAGTAGTTCAGAAGACCTAACAGCATTAGAATTTATAGATAAACCTGAAAAAGAAATAGTTATGTTAGAAAAGAATAATTTAGGAATATCTACTGAACCACATGCTTGTTTTGTAGAATTATTCATACAACATAAATATTATCCTAAAAGACTTTCAGCCTTTATAGACACAGGATGCTCATAAAGTATTTGTAAGGCCAATGCCTTCCCTTAGCTAATGAAGAGCCATTTACCTTATATTTTCAGACTATTCCTATTTATTTTAAATTAGGAAATCAGATTAACAAAACTGTTAATAATCGATTTTGGATAATGGATCCTCGTCCTAATTTCACAGGAAATATTATTTTAGGATAAGACTTTATTAGTAAATATCATCCTTATACTCAGTATAACGATAAGATATTAATTATTGATAAAGAGGAATTTAATATTAAAACCCCTCTAGATCATAAGACCACCTTTGGCCTGATGCAGATCAAACCCAATTATAGACTAATAAAACATCAGTGTTCTTCAGTTGAGCATGGTGCACCTAGACCTACAGACCAACAGGAAGTCCTAGAAATAACCAAGCCCTTACAAAAGAAATGTAAGTGTCCAGACCAAAACTGTTATAAGCAAATAGCGCTTATACAACAAGACATTTTAGATCAATCCCAGCAAACCTTATTAAAGGTTCAAACCATATCCAAACAAGCCCATCAAACCTTATTAAAGGTTCAAACCATATCCAAACAGAAGAAAATGGATATAGGAGTAGAAAAGGAAAAGATTATTGAATTAGCAGAGCCTACTTTAGGAGAAAATCTCATTGCTAAGTGGGATAAAGACTAAATTTATTGTGAAATTATCCCTATTAACCTAGATGCCACTATTAGTGGTGGATCCTATAAGAAATGATATTCACAAGAAGACAGAAAAGAATTTAAAAAACACATAGATGAAATGCTTAAGCTAGGAATTGTTAGAGAAAGCAAAAGTAGACACAATAGTCTTACCTTCTATGTTCAGAATGAGTTTGAACAAAAGAGAGGAAAAAGACAAATGGCCATAGATTATAGACATCTAAATAAGAATTATGAATTTGATTCTTATAAGATACCAGACAAGAACAATCTAATAAGTTTAATTGAAGACATAACGATATTCAGCTAGTTTGATTGCAAATTAGGCTTCTGGAAAATTAAAATGAACCCAGACAGTATTACTTGGATGGCTTTTAGTGTGCCCCAAGGGGAATATGAATGGTTAGTAATGCCATTCGTATATTTGAATGCCCCTCAAGTATTCCAAAGACGTATGGACAATATTTTTAGAACTTATTCAGAATTTTGTCTTGTTTACATAGATGATATTCTTGTAGCAAGCAAGATTGAAATATAACATATAGATCATCTTAAGAAGATTATTTTAGGATTAGGCAAATGTGTTGTTGTTATTTCTGAAAAGAAAATGAAATTATTTCAGACTAAGATAGACTTTGTGGGAATGCATATTAATAAAGGAAAAATATCCTTAGCAGAACACATAACAAAAAAAATCTTGAGTTTCGAGACCAACTCAATGATAGAAAATAATTTCAATAATTTTTAGGATAGCTAAATAGTGCTGCTGATTTTATTAAAGACCTTGCTTCAAAGAGTCAAAGCCTAACTTCCAAATTAAAAGGTATAGACAAGACTAATCCTTTTAAATGGACTAAAGATAACTTTGAAGTCATAAGACTAATAAAAGAATAAGTTAAGAATATCCCTTTACTTGAACAACCTAATGCAGAAGACCAAGTTATAGTAGAAACAAATGCATCTGATAAACAATGGGGAGCAATATACTTTCCATTGATCATTAGACGATTGTAGATATAGTTCTCGAACCTTTACAGATCCTGAAACAAGATATACAACCCATGAAAATGAAGTATTAGAAATCGTAAGGGTTATAGAAAAATATATTTTTTTTCTTAGACCTAAATTTTTTACTGTTTATACAGACTTTTCTTATGCAGTAAAATTCAGAGACTTAGATTTGTCCAAATCAAGGACTAATAGACTTATTAGATTACAATAATTGCTTAATGGTTATGAATTCTCTGTTATACATATTATGGAAGTAAAAATACCATTCCAAAAATTATATCAAGAGAACCAATGTTTGCTAACACTAATATGATTTCATGTTTTATGTTGCAAATAGAAGACTTAAACGCAATGAGTTCCTATGGAACAAATAGACTAAATAAAGAAGACATTGCAGACTATCTTAGACTCGTAAGACCAAATGCTGGTGTAACGTAAATACCGACTCACATTCAAGACTCTCAAGAAAGACCAATCCTAGAGAACTTTGATGATATTCTAGTTCCTTCTGGAAAATCTAGACATGAGATTGTTTCCCAGAATAGACTTATTGGGAAGATGTATTTTTCCCAATATAGACCAGACCAAAGATACCCAGACTTGATCAAATTTAGACGAGAATTTTCAGATAATGAGAATACTCTTATAGATGCCCTGTGGTGGAATGTAAAGAATAGACTATAGGTAGAATTCAAGAAGAATTTGGTAGCAGTTTCCAGATTTATGAGAACTCAAAGACTTACAGTTACTCAACTTAGTAGTACTGCTACTCCTGGACCTCAGACTCAAATGTATGATCAGACTCTTGGAGAATCCTCTAAAATTAGACTAACTAATATTTTTTGTTTTTAGAAAAGACCTTTAAGACTAAGACTATTATACCACTTGGTCATAATAATCTTCCAATTTTAGAAGAATCTCAGAAAGAAGCTAATAGAATTATTGAACATTTCAATATGCTATTATTCGAAATTAATAGAGATGCATTAATGATTAGAGGTTTCTTCAAATATGTTCTAAAAATTTATCTTTTTGAAAATGCTAATATAGCTCAGATAACTTTAGCAGTCTATGGGTTCATTGAACTCGTCTAGAAAAAGACTGTAGAAGACTCTATTGCTCTTGGAAAAATAGTCCATGAGTACGTCAAGAAGCTAGAAGACTTTATTTCCCTATTTGTCAGGATCTACCAGATTGCTCCAAATACCTGTAGAGGAATGAGAGTTAAGGATTTAGAATCATTAGATTTTCCAATTATTCATTTGATTACATTGAGATTATATTCGAAGACGAGACTAAAGACCTAATTATTGATAAGTCCAAACTCCAGATTGCCCAAGCTATGTAGACGATAGAAATCATAGAGATATTAAGAAGTGAAGACAAATAGTACACTGTGTACCATAAAGAAGACCTCAGTATCCAAGTTGATGATCCATTCAATGGAAGGCTCAAGAAAGAATCCAAGGATATGGTAGAGATAGATTTGCCTGCTAGCCTTAGATCGGTAGGCCTTATTAATGAATTCTTCAACAATAATGCTCTACCGGACGAAGACAAAGATAAGACAAAAGAAGATGTAGATGGGACAGAGAAGGGTCCCACCATACTCGACGAATTATCAAAGACTGAAGATTCAATAATTTAGACTCTTCTTTCCATAAAGCAAAAGATTCCTTCCCCACATGGACCACCAGACTAAAGATAGATGCAGACGTTAGCTTCCTCAATTATCAGGAGATGCCAAAAGACTTTTTAGAATTATTATTAGAAGACAAGGTTAATTTACTTTAATAAATACATTTTGTTTACCGGTTTGCTTTTCATAGATGGTTGCAAGTCATTTCTATGAACCCTTAAGACTACAAAACGGCGCGTCCAGTTTGTAAGGAGGATCGAGAAATAAAAGAGAGAGCTTGGAGAGTGACGTGTATATGAGTGAGTAAAACCCATATAGTTAGAAGAATGGTGAGAGTTGTATTTACTTATAAAATGCAAGAAAAGTTATTTTCTTTTCCCAAATCTCTTATGTCAAGTTGTTATTATTCTCCAATTGTCTCCAACTTACTGTCCATAGAGGGCTATTTTGTGGAACCTCTAGTGTAGCACGTAGGTGTTATACTGTTGAACCGACGCCAGGTGCCGATTTACCGTGAGCCGTTATCCAGGTGAGCGTTAGGTGTAGTGGCATATAGGCATGAAATGGGTCCAACACCAAACTAGGGGATTGAGGTGTGATACATAAAACTGGAGTTGCAGGAGGCCCCGACCGGAGAAGAATAGTAACAAAACTAAAAAGACAAAGGGAAGAAGATAAAGATATTGCAGACCAGAAGGAAGGTATAAACTCAAACCAAACCCTTAGATATTTTACATATTATTGTTATAACTCAAAGAAACTTGCATGAGCCTACAGATAACTACAGACTTTTTAGCTTTTGTTAATCAAACAAACCTAGACTTAACAAGAGAAATCCAAGAGTGGAAGATAAATTACTTATAGAAACAGCTTTAACATATGCAGGTGGAACTTATAAATATATAGACCAAATTATTGAGTGGTTAGTACGAGAAGTACCAAGAATAGAAATAATTAGAATAAAAATCCGTGATCTCTTTAGACAAGAATTAAGAATTGAGGAGTTTGCAGAAGAACTTTAAAGACCAAAAAATACTAAGAATACACTATAATACTTGAAGATACTATATACGTATTAAAATACATTAGACGAAAAAAGTTAGCTGAACAAGAACTATTTTAATTAGAGCATGAGGAATTTGTCCTCTTCTGGAAAACGTAAAAACAACTGCCCCTAGAACGTATCGTAGATTTTTGTCATCCTATGGTGATGACAAATGAGACGAATTTATAGAAGACAACCTAGTTTATATTATTAATCAAATATATAAAAAACTAGATTGATAAAACCTCAATACCGCATAATGTATTTAAGATTAGAGTGTTTTCCTCAAAAACCCCATGAAATCTCTAAATACCCAAAGGAAAATATTTATTTAGATAACTCTCATTATTCTGAATTTTAGTACGATAGTGACAAAAAAAGCAAGAGAAGTGGAAGTAGCCCTAAAACTTCTACACATAGACTTCCAGATTAACTAGGTTTCAAATAAGCTTAAAAGACCTTAGAAATCATTGGGGTAGAAATTAATATTCCCAGAAACCTTACAAAGAGAAGGTGGCCCCTAAGCGGTCCATAAAGGACAAACGCGGTCCAAAGGCATTTTTGAAAGATAGCTAATCTACATTCTATCTGCATACGTAAATCCGCGCAGGAGCTAGACTCTCTCTCTCTCTCTCTCTCTCTCTCTATATATATATATATATATATATATATATATATATATATATATTAGCATGGAAAACATCCTTCAAAATCGTCCAAGGTCTGAGTATAGTTTAGTTCAAATGCAAGGCTAATAGTAACTAACGAACAATTTCCCAAGGAAAGTTGTAAAAGAAAAGTACGAATTTTTGGTTTGTTATATAAATGTGGTGTTTGCAAATTTATTAGCTATATGTATATATGTAAACATATATTCTAAGCGATTGGAACTGATGGGATGAACGAAATGCAAGAAGCAGTCGAGGTAGTAAAAGGGTTGGAATTTTGGTAATTTCTGAGGGGCAAAAAGGGGAAATCGAATATTGGTCGTTCGAACGACCATACACGTCGTTCGAACGACGTGTAAAAACCTATTTCCTCTCTCTTAGCGGTCGACGGCGTGTTGTTATACAAATTCCTAGTCAATCTCGAACCTGACCAGACAACAAAAAGATAACAAAAAACTCTTTTGCATATGTGTATTAGAGTATGAAAAGTGGGAATATTACACACAGTGACGTCGTCTAACCATTTGATGTCCCTCTCACTTCACTTCGTTGTCAGCCTGACATCTGAATGTGGGCAGTTGGGGATTATTAGACGTTGGTGTAAGAGCCTTGTATAAGGTATCTTAGATCGAAACGTTGGTTCACAATCTACAAAATAAATTACTAGCATATTGGTTGTCATGATGATGGTCGTAGATCGACACTACGTGTTATAATCTTAGAGGCTGGTAGCTAAGATAGATCTGATCAGGTATTTATATGGGTATTCTGAATAACTAGGGGGAGGGACGTGAGATCAAAAACCCACTTTTGCCACACTTCTAACAAATGTCTCAAGAGTTCATTATTACCCTCCCAAAGCAAAACTATTTCCCCATTTCCTCAGTCTAGTATAAATCGGTCACACCTCAAACAACTGTTCTCCCCACTATTAAAATAAAGATTTCGAATTTATGGAGTGTGCTGGAGTTGTTTTGTGTGTTTGAAGAGATATTTTATAATAAGAAAAATACATTATTAGGGGTATTGTAGAGGGCTATTTGGTGGAGCATTTTGTGACTCCCTTTAGGGCCACCTTTGTAGGTGGGGGAGTCACCCATCTGAAGCCCTTATACTTTTGACTCATTTGAGTCTAGACTGTATAAGAGCTCATCTAGTTTGGAAATTGTGACAAAATAGAGTCTATCCTAGAAACCAAAGAGCTTCAGAGATTGGGTTGCTTCTTCTTCTATCTATCATGTAATGATCCTAAGACTATAGCCATCACTCACACACTTAGAATTTGATTCTTGCATATCATATTGCACCCCTATGTGTTTTATTGTTCTGAGTGTGTTTAAATCCCTCAATTTGATTTTTAATAATTTTTTGGGAATTTAAAACATATTTTAAACAAGGTTTTATTTAATTAAAATTTGATTTAAAAAGTCTTGGGGTTATTATATAAATATGGATTGTTGTGTTTATTGGCCTAAAGTTACTCTGGGTAGAAACCGAAAGCGCTAGAGACTTAAGGGTTGGCTTTGTAATTATTTTGGGACGCGCGTTTACCTTCGTTCACAGGCCAACACCTGCTGTCTTCTGATTGGACCAAACTGTGTTTCTTTACTGAGACAAACCATCGCACGCTTACAGCCCTTGGATCTATCCTTATCGATGGCCTGCATGTCTTTTGAGTGGATCCCCGTGTAATCCCTTAAGCCAATCATAGCCTGTTTAATCCACCGCCTGTTGTGAGCCCTTGGATTGCAGTCAAAAGAGCTTGACTCAATCTCAGCCATTGTTTTTGAACGATGCTCTGGAATCTTCCTCTCTTCCTATTTAAAGGCTTTCAACTTCAGCCTTCGAAAGCTTTTGCCACTTTGAGTTTTCTCAGAAAAAGAATAGAGAGAGAAGAGAGAGAAGAGAGAAGAGAGAAGTTAGAGAGAGAAACCAAACCCTAGTTAGAAATCCTAACTTCGTCCAAAAACTTCTCCAGCCCAAACTACTTACCTCTCCAGAAAAACCACCATAACCAAAAACACCATCCTTAGTGTTTTCTTAGGTTTATGAGAGTTCTGGTTAAGAGATCTTGGGTTGCTGAAATCCTTGTGTTCATAAATCTTATTTCCAACTTAGACATAGACTCAGATCTTGTTTCTTTTTCAATAGAAATCATAGATCTGAAGTTTTTCATGTCACAGAACACTTAGCTGCATTTATTTCTCATCTTGAGAATTTCGTTGTTGATTGTTTTCTGTTAAAACATTTTTCTTCTTCAAAGATCAACAATAGATGTTTTTCTATTTCTGTTTTTACAAAACCTAACCTGACCTAGTGGGATTCGCACTTGGAGGGTTCTCAATCTTCATAATATTTTCAAAACTGATTGAGAAAGGTCTTGACCGATTTCTTAAGCAAGATCTCCGTGGAATCTGGGTTAGTTTGAAAGGTCGAAAAGGTTCTTGGTTTTGTAAGAAAGAAAAATAACAAATACACTGCATATAGACTTTATATGTGATTTGTTAGGATCGTCTGTAACTAATAAGTGTGTGTGTGTGCATGCATGTGTTTTAGAACACCATTCACAAACATCTTCACACTACAAACACTCAAAGTGTTGGCTATAAGATTTGGTGAACAATAAGTCGACGTAAAGTGCTGGAACAAAGAAGAGTTGACAAACTGAGACAACTACATCAACAAACAAGATCTGCAGAAAAGTTAAGGACGCCAGAGGGTACAATCCTGAACTTGTATAGATTTGTTTTTGTGTGCATGTTAGTTAAATAGGTTGTAACTCATATATTTGTTTTAGTGATTGTTTTTGTTTTACTCCGTAGAGGGAGTCGTGGATGTTTCCTCAAGGTTGAGGTTTTACCACGTTAAAAATCTGAGTATCAATATTTCTACATCTTCTCATCCCTTTCTAATAGTGTGCTGAGTTTTAAACATTTTAAACTGTTTACTAAAACTTGTTATCAAATCTTGTCCATATCTCGTACATAATTTTGTTAACACATCTTGTGTTCAAAATCGTTTTGATTTTAAGTAAATAGTTTCTTCAACAAACTTTCGGAGTTGCTTAAATAGTTTATTTTCATAAACGGCTTTGGCAACGCTATTTCAATTGGTATCAGAGCTTTTGGTGAACTTTTTTCAAAAAGATCCTGAGTTTCTGAAACTGTTTTCTCAAAATCATTATGGACGAGAAAAACGAAAGATATGGTAACTTGACCAGACCTCCAGTCTTTGATGGAACCAATTTCTCTTACTGGAAAGTAAGAATGATTGCTTTTATTCAAGGAACACTGGGAGATGATGTCTGGGATATCATTGAAAACGGATACTTTTATCCAACTAAACCAGCCACTGATGGAAGCAATGAAAGGATTAAGAAAATTCTGAGTGAGTTTACTCAAGAAGAGAAACAGGTTTCTCGAAATAATAACAAAGGCAAGAACGCTATATTTATGTCTATTAACGAACATGAGTTCAAGAGAATCTCATCTTGTACCACTTCCAAGGAAGCATGGGATACCTTGATTACTGCACATGAAGGAGACTCTAGGGTAAAAGCTGCTAAGACTCAGATGTTAATCCAACAGTATAATACCTTAATCATGTCTGAATCTGAGTCTTTCGATGATTTCTATATGAACCTTACTGATATTGTCACTAAACTTCATGCCAATGGTATAACTTATGATAGACAAGAAATTGTCTCTAAAATTCTGAGATCATTGCCACAGAAATTTGACAATAAAAGATATGCTATTGAGGAGATGTGTGATGTAAATCTCACTCCTGAATTACTCAGTAGTAAATTAAGAACTGTGGAAATGGAATTGGAGTTTAAGAAACAATTGACCCACACTAATAGGAAACATACCAATTCCAATCTTAGCTTTACCTCCAAGATGATTAAGCCTGAGTTAAACACCTCTAGTAATGATTCTGATGAGGACTGTGACTTAGAAAGTCTAGATAATCAGATTGCCCTAATGACAAAACAATTTAAGAAAATTGTTAAATTTAGAAACAGTGTTGCAAATAGACAGGGCAAGTCTAATTATACCACTTCTTCAAATCACAAACCTCATGAGAAACCTCATGACAAACAGAACAAGGACAACACAAGACCTCACAGAGACCTCAAGAAGACTGAATGCTATAGATGTGGTAAACTAGGACACATTGCTCAAGACTGTAGAGTTAATTTAAATGCCCAAAACAAACACTCTAGAGCCAATATCTGCAAAACCTGGGATGACTCAAGTGATTCTGAAAATGAGGAACTTGAGACATCTGATGGTTTTGATCCTTGTTTAGCCTTCTTTGCCAAAATCATATACAATGATGATATGCCTATGCTTGATAGTGAGGATGAGTTTAGTAATTCTAGTTCTGTTGCTTTGAATCATACTTTAACTGGTTTAGATGCTTTACTTACTGAGAACATTAATACCTCTTCCTCGGGGTGTGTGAGTCAAAGGGAAATCGATACTGCTGATGTCAATGGGTGCGTGAGTTTAAGAAATGAAACCTTAGGGGTCACTTCACACACCTCACTTAGTGACTCAGATAATGATGATCTCCCAGACATCCACACTCTATATACTAAAACTCTAAAGAAAAGCACTAGACTAGAAAAGATTGTTAAAGATCTTACCAAAAAGCTAGAGGATCTAAGCCTAATGGTAAAACTGAATGCTGAAGAGTATACTACACAATGCATGTCTCATGACAGTGAAGTTAAAGTGTTTGATGAAAAACTGAAAACTTTGACTGAAGCTAATGAAATTCTGGAGAAAAAATACAAAGGGACATTATTAGAATTGGAACAAACAAAAGAAAAGACAGCAACTGTTTTCAAAAAATTTACCAAATTTGAAAACAATTCTAAATGTTTTGAGGAATTCGTTGCTGAATCTAAAACCAATTCTGATGATAGAACTGGAATAGGGTTTTGCCCCAATTTGAAGACACAAACTAAACATGTTGAACCTATCAAGTTTGTGTCAGGAGGCAAAAGACCTATTGAAACATGTCCAGACTTTCATTCTCTAAAAACTAAGTTTGACCATCAAAACACTAACACTGAAGATGCAAGTTGCTCTAAGCATGAAAGTTTACCAAAGGGAAAATATGTTTGCCCCCCTATTAGGAAAAGTGAACCTGCTTTCAAATCTGTGCTACCTAGGAATAAAATTCAGCCTCAAAATTTCTCAAAACCTTTGTTTAGAGACTTTCCTAAGGAAAACCCTATTCTGAGCAATCTTTATTGCTCCTATTGTGATATATATGGTCACTCTTTCGATAATTGCTATGCTAGGAGACTGATTAAACCTATCTACAACACTCCTATGTATCATAACTTTAACTATTCTAGGAGGAGTCGTAACAATTATGTCCTTCCCAGGCCACCAGACAAAAACTCTAACTATAGGAATAGAAGGACTAAACCTAAAAGGAAATTTACTAGAAGGATTACCAGAACCTTTTCTAAATCAAATGCTCAGGAATTCAAATTTATTCAAAATCATGCGCAAAATGTTTTTCAACAAAAATCTAATGCTCGCAAATTTTATCAAATAAGAGCAAACAAGCGCAAACTAAAAACCAGGGCAATTTGGGTTAGAAAAGATGATATAGCACCGCAGATGAAGTGTAACATTGTTGTTTCTGCTCTAAAAGCTGAACTTACATCTTCTGGATGGTACTTGGATTCTGGATGTTCCAAGCATATGACAGGTGATGATACAAAACTTTTAAATAAAACCCATTTTGATGGTGGAAAAGTTGTTTTTGGTGATGGAGTATCATCCCAGATCATAGGCAAAGGAACCCTTAAAGAAAAAGGACTTCCTCTTCTTGAAAATGTTCTCTTAGTTAAAGGTCTTAAGGCTAATTTACTTAGCATTTCACAATTTTGTGACTCAAACTACACTGTTACCTTTTCAAAGAACAATTGCAAGATTTTAAATGAAAAGGGAGAATGCTTAATTACAGGATTCAGGACCCCTGACAATTGTTATACTGTCATGTCTAGTTCTGAAATCTGTAGTGTTGCCAGAATGGATGACAACGAGATATGGCATAACAGAATGGGTCACATTAATTACGAAAATTTGAGTAAATTGTCTTCTCAACAGATAGTTAGAGGAATACCAAAGATTAAACCTATTCATAACATTGTCTGTGGTCCCTGTCAAGAAGGAAAGATTGTTAAAGCACCTCATAAAAGGGTTAAAGATATCCTTACCTCTAATCCCTTAGAACTCATCCATATGGACCTAATGGGTCCTTCTCAAACTGTTAGTCTTTGTGGACACAGTTATATTCTAGTTATGGTTGATGACTTCACCAGATTCACTTGGGTAGCTTTCTTAAAACAAAAATCCGATACCTTTCAAACTTTTTTAAAGATTCTCTTACGGATTGAGAATGAAAAAGACACTCAAGTGAATAGAATCCGAAGTGATAGAGGTGGTGAATTCAAAGACACTGGTATTGTAGAATATTGTGACTATAATGGTTACAAACATGAGTTCAGTGCTCCTAAGACCCCTCAACAAAATGGAATAGCTGAGAGAAAGAATCGAACTCTTCAAGAGATGGCACGTGTCATGCTACATGCTAAGAACTTACCTAAGTATTTTTGGGTAGAATCTATTCGTACAGCCTGCCATCTTATTAATAGGGTCTATCTTAGAAAGAATTCGAAACATACCTCTTATGAACTTTGGTACAATAAAAAGCCTAATCTTAAGTACCTTAGAACCTTTGGTAGTACCTGCTATGTTTGCAAAGATAGGGAACACTTATCTAAATTTGAGAGTAGAGGAGATAAAGCCATATTCTTAGGTTATTCACCTAACAGTAGAGCTTATCGAGTGTATAATCTTCGCACTAAGACCTTAATGGAATCCATAAATGTAATTGTTAGTGACACTACTGTAGAAAGCAAGACTAGTGAATTAACTATAGAAGAAGAATCGTCAAATATTTTAGAAAATGACTCTTCTGAAATAGATAATTCATTACCTATTGAGTCACCTGAAGTACCTAACTGGGTTTCTAAAGATCATCCCATAAACAACATAGTTGGTAACCCTGGTGAACCAGTACGTACAAGATCCCAACTTAGAAATTATGCTCTCTATGCTTGCTTTGTTTCTCTCTTGGAACCAAAGAATGTAAATGAGGCATTGAAGGACTCTCACTGGATTTCTGCTATGCAGGATGAACTTTTACAATTTGTCATTCATGATGTTTGGTTTCTTGTTCCACGTCCTGATCACAAAAAGGTTATTGGTACTCGTTGGATTTTCAAAAATAAAACTGATGAAAATGGGATGATAATTAGAAATAAAGCTAGACTAGTTGCTCAAGGTTACTCCCAAATAGAAGGACTTGATTTTAATGAGACGTTTGCTCCTGTTACTCGTTTAGAATCAGTTCGTCTGCTTCTTGCTATAGCTTGTCACATGCATTTTACATTATATCAAATGGATGTTAAATCTGCGTTCCTTAATGGAATACTTGCCGAGGAAACCTATGTAGAACAACCTAAAGGGTTCATTGACCCTAATTATCCTAATCATGTATTTCGGTTGAAAAAGGCTTTATATGGTCTTAAACAAGCTCCTAGAGCTTGGTATGAGCGACTGTCCAGTTTTCTGCTGGACAAAGGTTTCAAAAGAGGTGGAAATGACCAAACCTTATTTGTCAAACATTTTGGCAAACACATTACTATCGCTCAAGTCTATGTAGACGATATCATATTTGGATCCACTTCTACCTCAGAAGTAAAATCTTTTGCTGAAATTATGAGTAAGGAATTTCAGATGTCCCTTATGGGGGAGTTACAGTTCTTCCTAGGTCTCCAAGTCAAACAACAACCAGATGGCTTGTTTCTTTCGCAGACTAAGTACGCATTAGAGATAGTTAAGAAATTTGGCCTCGAGAGTGCTAAGAGTGCTAAAACGCCTATGAGTACTACAGAGAAATTATCTAAAGATGAAAATGGAAAATCTGTAGACTCTACCTTATATCGTAGTATGATTGGCACATTACTCTATCTGACTGCCTCGCGTCCTGATATCATGTATGCTGTTTGTGTTTGTGCGCGTTATCAAAACAACCCGAAGGAGAGTCATTTAAACGTTGTTAAACGCATAATTAAATATGTTAAAGCCACTCTAAATTTAGGAATTTGGTACACGAATGACACACCTAGCACTATTATTGGGTACACTGATGCTGATTGGGCTGGGTGTACTGATGATAGTAAAAGCACTTCAGGCGCATGTTGTTATATTGGTAATAACTTGGTAGGATGGAGTAGTAAAAAACAGAACTGCACATCTCTCTCGACTGCTGAACCTGAATACATAGCCGCCGGTAGCTGTTGTGCCCAATTGTTATGGCTTAAACAAATGCTAAGTGATTATGGTATTCTAGAACCCACACTTCATCTCTATTGTGATAATCAAAGTGAAATTAACATTTCTAAGAACCCAGTTCAACACTCGCGAACTAAGCACATTAAAATAAGACATCATTTTATTCGTGAATTAGTTGAAACCAAGGAATTAGAAATCAATTATCTTTCTACTGATCTACAACTTGCAGATTTATTTACCAAACCTCTTGATTATAATAGATTCATTTCTTTACGTAAATCTATTGGTATGATTTGTGTTGAGTAAATACCTGTTATGTTTGCCAAGTTCCTTCCCTTTGTCCATTTGAGACAAAATGGGGGAGAAATTTGAGTCTACTGCATATACTAAAAAGCTTGATCTTAGTAATTTTTTGCAGGTATTCTTCTTGTACAGTCATTCTTCATTGTAATAATAGGATGTTAAACTGTATATAGTTGAGTTATGTAATTTTTGCTTTCTAGGATTTGGGTAGATAGAACCTTTATAGGTATAAGTTTTTCTTTTTTGTTGTCGCCCTACGAGTTGAGATGACTCAAAGGAGATTTTGTCTCATATTTCCAAAGGGGGAGATTGAAGCCCTTATACTTTTGACTCATTTGAGTCTAGACTGTATAAGAGCTCATCTAGTTTGGAAATTGTGACAAAATAGAGTCTATCCTAGAAACCAAAGAGCTTCAGAGATTGGGTTGCTTCTTCTTCTATCTATCATGTAATGATCCTAAGACTATAGCCATCACTCACACACTTAGAATTTGATTCTTGCATATCATATTGCACCCCTATGTGTTTTATTGTTGTGAGTGTGTTTAAATCCCTCAATTTGATTTTTAATAATTTTTTGGGAATTTAAAACATATTTTAAACAAGGTTTTATTTAATTAAAATTTGATTTAAAAAGTCTTGGGGTTATTATATAAATATGGATTGTTGTGTTTATTGGCCTAAAGTTACTCTGGGTAGAAACCGAAAGCGCTAGAGACTTAAGGGTTGGCTTTGTAATTATTTTGGGACGCGCGTTTACCTTCGTTCACAGGCCAACACCTGCTGTCTTCTGATTGGACCAAACTGTGTTTCTTTACTGAGACAAACCATCGCACGCTTATAGCCCTTGGATCTATCCTTATCGATGGCCTGCATGTCTTTTGAGTGGATCCCCGTGTAATCCCTTAAGCCAATCATAGCCTGTTTAATCAACCGCCTGTTGTGAGCCCTTGGATTGCAGTCAAAAGAGCTTGACTCAATCTCAGCCATTGTTTTTGAACGATGCTCTGGAATCTTCCTCTCTTCCTATTTAAAGGCTTTCAACTTCAGCCTTCGAAAGCTTTTGCCACTTTGAGTTTTCTCAGAAAAAGAATAGAGAGAGAAGAGAGAGAAGAGAGAAGAGAGAAGTTAGAGAGAGAAACCAAACCCTAGTTAGAAATCCTAACTTCGTCCAAAAACTTCTCCAGCCCAAACTACTTACCTCTCCAGAAAAACCACCATAACCAAAAACACCATCCTTAGTGTTTTCTTAGGTTTATGAGAGTTCTGGTTAAGAGATCTTGGGTTGCTGAAATCCTTGTGTTCATAAATCTTATTTCCAACTTAGACATAGACTCAGATCTTGTTTCTTTTTCAATAGAAATCATAGATCTGAAGTTTTTCATGTCACAGAACACTTAGCTGCATTTATTTCTCATCTTGAGAATTTCGTTGTTGATTGTTTTCTGTTAAAACATTTTTCTTCTTCAAAGATCAACAATAGATGTTTTTCTATTTCTGTTTTTACAAAACCTAACCTGACCTAGTGGGATTCGCACTTGGAGGGTTCTCAATCTTCATAATATTTTCAAAACTGATTGAGAAAGGTCTTGACCGATTTCTTAAGCAAGATCTCCGTGGAATCTGGGTTAGTTTGAAAGGTCGAAAAGGTTCTTGGTTTTGTAAGAAAGAAAAATAACAAATACACTGCATATAGACTTTATATGTGATTTGTTAGGATCGTCTGTAACTAATAAGTGTGTGTGTGTGCATGCATGTGTTTTAGAACACCATTTACAAACATCTTCACACTACAAACACTCAAAGTGTTGGCTATAAGATTTGGTGAACAATAAGTCGACGTAAAGTGCTGGAACAAAGAAGAGTTGACAAACTGAGACAACTACATCAACAAACAAGATCTGCAGAAAAGTTAAGGACGCCAGAGGGTACAATCCTGAACTTGTATAGATTTGTTTTTGTGTGCATGTTAGTTAAATAGGTTGTAACTCATATATTTGTTTTAGTGATTGTTTTTGTTTTACTCCGTAGAGGGAGTCGTGGATGTTTCCTCAAGGTTGAGGTTTTACCACGTTAAAAATCTGAGTATCAATATTTCTACATCTTCTCATCCCTTTCTAATAGTGTGCTGAGTTTAAAACATTTTAAACTGTTTACTAAAACTTGTTATCAAATCTTGTCCATATCTCGTACATAATTTTGTTAACACATCTTGTGTTCAAAATCGTTTTGATTTTAAGTAAAGAGTTTCTTCAACAAACTTTCGGAGTTGCTTAAATAGTTTATTTTCATAAACGGCTTTGGCAACGCTATTTCACCATCTTCATCACCACCATTTTTATAGAGCCTCCAGGTGGAAAATCTACTCTTAGTGTGTTTAAGACTCTATTTGATGAATAATGTAGTCTTATTGTTGTTAAATGTTAAGAGTAGGTTTATTATGAACATTTTTATGGTAATAAAAATGTCGAAAATGTATTGTTGTGTATATTTTCATATAAATATGAAAATGAACATTTTTTATGGTAATAAAAATGTCGAAAATGTATTGTTGTGTATATTTTCATATAAATCTTAAATTGAACATTTTACGGTAATAAAAATGTAGAAAATGTATTTTTTTGTATATTTTCATATAAATCCAAAAATGAACATTTTTATAGTAATAAAAATGTAGAAAATATATTGTTGTGTATATTTTCATATAAAGCTAATAATGAACATTGTATGGAATAAAAAATGTAAGAATTGACATTTTGATGTATTTTCAATAAAAAGGAGTTAAGGGACATTTTTATGAAATAAAATGTGGAATAATGTTAGTGGTCAAAGTATTTATGGAAATAAATATTTTTAAGTTTCTTCCAAAACAGGACTTTGGAGGATAAAAAGTGAAGGTTGTTATTTTATGCATTAAACATGTTAAAGCGACAAGTATGAAAATTGGGCAAAGCGAGGTATTAATATAGTGTTAAAATGGTTAAGGTGCCTCAAATGTTAAGTTGGAAGCTTAAAAACTATTTTCAGAAAATACCCTTGTTAGAAGACTAAATTACAAGTTCGAAAAATAAAGGGGTAAATTGGTAATTTACTTAAAGTGGAAGATTTTTATGGAATAAAAATGAGAAAGAATGTATTTACACTAATATGTGTGAAAATGAATGTATTCCCATGCGTGAATGAATTTGGTATAAATCACAAATGTGTGTGAATGAGACACTTAAAGAAGAAAGAAACAATTTTCCAAGTGTTAATGGAAAAACGAACGGTTAAGTCCGGGTTTTTGGCTTCAGTCGGGTTAAAGGTAAAGAAGTGGAATAATGTGGACATGTGTAAAATGTTAAACACATTAATAAGGACTCGAATGCAACTTAGAATAAGCAATAAGGTCCCGGAGGCCTTGGGTGAAAAGACCTAAATCACTGGCCAGAGCATATGGTGCGTATAGCCGGCGGTGTGGAGCCTGTGGAAGTATGCAGTAAAGGAAGATTCCTAGAAAAGTTAAAGAAAATGTGAAACAGAAATCAAGGAATAGGTTGTGCGATAAATGTGTAAATATAACCTAACTTGAATGAACAAAAAAAATGTGTCGGTAAAGGCTAAATCGACAAGTTAATGCGTAAATCTACTAATGTTCATAAGATAAGGAAAGGTGGTAAATAAGGTTGATAAATAGGTGGTTAAGCTAAATGGTGAAACCCATATTTAACACAAGAGTGTGCCGTAAATGGTATTTTAAATATTAAATAAGTATTTTCTAACACGGTGAATGTGTGTGTTGAAATGGTGATTTTCAAAGAAAATACAAAAGAATACTTAAATGAATAAAAGGATAAATTTTGGTAAAGGAATGGTGTTGCTAAGTTAAGTGTAAAGGTTTCAAGTGTTGAACCGGATGTGTTGAATAAAGTGGGAAATGTCAAATACGAATAAAGAAAACCTTAATAAGATTAAGGTCAATTCATTTGGGCTAATGAGGTTTTCGGAAATAAATTGATTAATGCATTGGTACATGTATTTTTCAAAGGTATACATATATGGATATATACATATTTTCGCATGCATGTGGTTGTAGCATGTGAGTATTCCTTTCTGCCAATCATTTCTATACTGTGTGTATAAATACAAGTGGACATTGGCTCATATCCCCACTTTGTTACAACAGGTTAGGAGCAATTCCGTATTTTGAGGGCTTTTTACATGTAAGTATATTTTATTTGTATTACGTTAGTAGCTCTATTTACTTGGACTTCGGGGTGCTCCCCTTGGTCCCATACGTAGTTTATCCTGAAATTCGAATAACATGCTAATAAGTGAAATATTAATTAAATAAAACTGGTTTACCAACATTATTTAGGTTATTTCATTGCACTTCACACCTAATGTTCGATTCGGATCGGGTTGAATCACGGGTAACCCATATATCCGGGTCGAGTTGTTACACTATATGCTAAGAAAAACCAGACCATCCAGGGTAAGGCACGAATTTATGGGAGGATCCTGTCAACTAGAAATGGGATATAAAGAAGGAGAACCGATAGATAAAGTATCAATAAGAGATGGGGAAAAGGCATAGGCTAAGTTAGAACCAAGGATATGAGACTAATACTACTAGCCCAGTAAGACCTCTTCTATCCCAAAGATAATACAAGCAGCCTCAATGAGGCACCCATAATAGCATAAGGAAAGTGCCTTCATCAAGATCACAAAACCTTCAACCTTGGATATGCCAGGACCCAGACACCATATTCCTCAAATTTAATATAATTAGTGTAATATAAGATAGTACCTTGAGTGAGAAATCCATGAAAGAGTTCTTTCGAGAGGCTGGAGAACAAATCCGGGGATCTAATGATAAGCTAGAATCCCTAGATAGAGGATACATGGAAGTATCTACCTTCATCCAGAAGATCATTAGTTATCCCACTCCTAAGAAATTTAAACCCTTAGTGGTATCACCAAAGTATGATAGGATGTTCAACAATATTCATAATAAGAAAATATACCACTTAGTTCTTGACATTTTTTTATTCCCAATGAGATGATATGCCAAGCATTTTCTAGCACTATTATTGGGGCAACGCATGTACGGTATATGAGCCCACCGAGAGGGAAAATCAGAACTTTTAATGAGTTGGCAAACAATTTCACACATAGCTTTTTCTTTGGGCTAAATCCTTCTAGGAGGGTCACCCATTCCCTCATGGACTGACATAAAAATGGTGAGGCACTCAAATATTTCATCTCCATATTTAACAAATAGAAAGTCAAAGTTATTGATTATAATGAAAAAATTACTATGGCAACCATCATCAACGAGATCTTATCCGAAGAATTATAGTAGACCTTATTGAAAGATCATCCTACCTCAATGAATGAGATTCTAACAGAGGTGTGGAAGGTCATTTTTGTAAAAGAAATAATGACAGCTAAGAAGGGAGAATTCAAAGAAGAAAGGTCTGGGAAGTCAGCTCAGAGCAAAGACAAAGGGGTTAAGAAATCTCATGAGAAAGAAGAACATAAGTTTAATAGTTATACAACCCTCACTACCAAAGTGCATTATATCTTAAATCAAATGAAATATGACGAAGAGGTTGACTCGCTAATTAAATTAAAATACCTTCCAAATAATGGAAACCCAAAAAAATATTGTGAATTTTACAAGGACTATGGCCTTGATACCGATGATTGTTATTATATTAAAGATGAAATTGGAAAGCTTATTAAAAAGGGTCGATTAGAAAGATTCATGGATTAGAACAGTTTCCATCAAGTGAAAAGGAAAGGGTAGGGGTCGCTTTCTCGAGACAAAGTGCATAAGAAATAAGGGAAAAAACCATAAGATGGGGATTCACAGAATGATTTCAAGGATGATCTAGACTTGCCTAAAAAACTTAAGGATCCCAAAGGAGATGTACTCTTGATCATTATGGCATTCACATGATTTCGGGAGGAATCGCTGGCCAAGGAGTAGAGACAACTGACATAAAAGCATAAGTAGGAGAAAGAAAAGCAGGCTCTCAGCGAATGGACATAAATATTTCTAGGGATAATGCAAAAAAAAACTCATCCTAGGAAGGTGAAAAACTATCGCCTAATCATTAGATATTCTAGAATTGATTTTAAGAACATCGTTTACCCTCGTGATGGTCCATTGGTCTTAAGTCTCATAGTTAACCAATATAATGTTCCTCGATTCTAGTGGATGGGGGAAGCTTGGTCGATATAATTTTTTGGGATTATTTTAAGGGTCTCGAGCTTAATGTTAAGAAATCCCTCATCGGCTTCTATGGGGAGAAAGTATTCCCACCTGGAATGGTGGAATTGTATGCTTGTATGGGAAAGTGGACGATCTGCTTAATGAAGAAAGTGAACTTCTTTGTAATGGATCAACATGTGATCTCTACATAAAACATTATCTTATGAAGGGTTTCCCTGAAGCAATTTGAATCTGTTCCATCCACCGTCCATCAAATGATAAGATTCCCCACTCATTTTGTGACATGGGAAGTCTTTAGAGATAATGTTGAGGAAAGTAAATGTTGCGGTATCAAACGTACTAGTTGTTGACGTGACGAATGTAGCGGTATCAAACATACTAACTATAATCTAGGACACAAAGAAAACTTCTTAGATTCTAAACAGACATTTATAAAACCATGTCCTTATAAATCTCCCCATATGTCTATGGCGGTACATACATAAAAACTATTCAAATCATACTACCCAATCACAAAAGAAATGACATACAATTTAATATCCCCATTAAACCCAAAAGATGGAAATACTAAATGACGTGTCTTCATAGATTTCAACATCTTCAACTTTTTCTCACTTTCTTTGTCATCATCAGGGTGTGTAGAAATAATCCTCAATTTTGTACCTACACACATGAGACAATAATTAATACCAGTGACGTGCAGTAGTTTGAAATATAATGATAAGCATAAATAAATATCAATTAAGCTCAATCAAATCATTGTTAAATGAAACAAAAATTCTCCCCCATAATTCGTTCCCCCCCTTTTTATGATGTTCTCAAATAGACAAATATAAAGAACACAAAGCAATGAAAATGAAGAATGTCACAAGGTAATAAAACTTTCACTTTTTGAATTTTTTAAAAATTTTCTCACAAGATATACAACAAAGAATCACACCATGAAAGAAGGAGAAAATAACCAAGTCAATGATAGTGGAAATGTAGGGATGTGAACAAATTCGATATGAAAATCAATACATACAACCATAGAAAATGTGCACTATGAATTTCGAATATTCCTAACGAATGAACTCAACATCTTCCTTAGGTGTAAAAATGGTGGATTTATAAGAAATTGACTCAATCAAATGCACACGTCAAATCTCAAAGTGATTTCCATACCAATATCGTCCAAAATAATGTAACATTTTTCATGGCTTTTAAGGACGTGCAAACCCGTTTTATATTCCATCCAAACTCCCTCAATAAATAATAATGCTTTTTATTTTACTTTTGAGGTGAATAAACTAAAACCTATTGACCCACTTTTTGACATATTTTTTTTCTTTTTATTGCCTTTCAATTTTTTCGAGCTCTTTGGACCTTGGCTTCTGTTTTTGAAAAATATTTATATAGGTCCGATTTCAACGGTGTCTTAGTCGCATAGGATAAATGATTACCTTTCGCATCCCTTCCCCATTTTTCAAATTCACACAAACTCACTTGCAACAGTTTTTACATGCACTACATTCTTGTCAAGTTTTATCATATTTGGTTCGTGGTATAGACAGAATTGAGATGGAAATACTCAAGAAAATATGTGATAGATAAGTAAAATACTCACATAATATAGTGAACGTGTGCAATAAAGGAGATAAGTAGCCAAACATGTAGAATATATCACTAAATACATCTCAATGACTCCAAACAATGTAAATCACATGGATGAAATGATGTAGCATCTCAAATCACTATCAAACAGTCACGTGGAATATGGAATGAAGTTATGACTATGGTTATCTTAAATGTTCATCCATAAATGGTGTAAACAAAATACAAAACTCATTTTGTGTTTTCCAAAAAAAAATTATAAACAATTTATTTTTTGGATTTTTTAATTTTTTAAAAATATAAAATCTTTTTGTATTTTTCTAGAATGGAAAAAATAAAATCCAAAACAAATATTGATACAAATGATACAATCTAGAGATATGAATCATATGATGTGAACGTGAAAAAATGCATCCTACTGTTGACACGGTAACCACCCCTCAGTCAACTGTGCAAATCCTAAAGACTTCCTAAGACTCTCGAATCTAAGGGCATCTAAAGGCTTCGTGAAAATATCAGTTAACTGGAGATAAGTAGGCACAAAATTCAAGGATACAACCTTTTCTTCTACAATCTCACGGATAAAGTGCTCGTGTATCCTAATGTGCTTTGTGCGCGAATGCTGGACTGAACTACGGGATATGAGTATCGCGCTCGTGTTATCAAAGAAAATAGTCATGGTGTCCTATGATATCCCATAATCCTCCAACATCTGCTTCATCCACAGAAGTTGCGTGCAACAACTCCCGACGACTATGTACTCAACCTCCGCAATGGACAAAGATATGGAGTTTTACTTCTTGCTCAACCAAGAGACAAGAACCAAAGAAGAAACATCCACCAGAAGTGTTACTACATCCATATGCATCCCCATCCCAATCGTCATCTGAATAGGCGAACACACGTTCATTGGTATCAAAGGAATACCAAATGATAAATGAGAGAGTCCCACTCACGTATTTGATAATACGTTTAAGAGCGAGTATGTGCGACTCTTTCGAGGATGCCTGATATCGTGCACAGAATCCAACACAAAAGGCTATGTCGGGATGACTGGAAGTCAAGTATATAAGACTACCTATCATACTCCGATACAAGGTTTGCTTTACGTCCTTGCCTGAAGTGTCATTTCTAAGCTTTGTTAAGGTACTCATCGGGGTACGTGCGCGCTTAGCGAAGTCTATACCAAAAATTTTCACACGGTCTATAGCATACTTGGATTGGGAGATGAACATCCCATCCTATAGCTAACGAACCTGTGTGACACCCCGCCTAATTAATCCCGGGTGATCAGTCCTAAATCAAGTTAGAACAGGATTCTCATTTGGTCCATTCTTAGCATCACTGTCGTCTTATTAACTTACTAACCACCTAAGTGAGAAAATAGACTGGTGCCAAATTTTATCTTTCATTATTTAAACAAAAACCCATGCGGATAATAAAACCATATAACAATCACAGATAACTGAAATAATCATCCACAAGTAAAAATAATTAACCGAATAAACCATCGGTCCAAATAATAAATCCCGTAAAGACAAGAATGAACTCCCAACAAGTCTACTACAAATAAACGGAATGTGAGCAACATGCTCGAATAACTAATCATGAATTTCTACATTTAGAATGAAGAATGAGGCATCTATCAAAGCCCCGCAACATCCACATATGCTGCAGCAACGGATCCCTGGAATTTAGTCAAGGCTGGCGTCCCTGTGGCTGGACACCTAAAAGGGTTTTTAAAAGTTTTTATAGCAAGGGTTAGTACCCAAAACATTTGAAAAACATTTAACAAATGATTAACTTGCAGTAATAAATAAATATGCATGCTCTTCATATTTTAGTTAATGTCGCATTCTCTTGAGGACTTCCTTACCCCTCCTCTAACGTACGCTACTTACGCTTTAATTGAATTACCTAGTTATTCATCTCATGACTAGATAATTAACAAAGTTCCTTCATACCCACCCTACCCTAACTGAGTATGTAGTGATTATGATTTTTAAGTTATTAGTAACATCAACTTAACTAAATCATTTCCTTTTTAAATTCATATAACTTCTACACTTGTTATACATGTGAATTAACTCATATTTTTCATGAATACCCCGTATATAATTAATTATCCAATTAATTATATACTTAATATCATATTTCAGCATTCACAATCATACTGTAATATATTTAACAACTTGTATTCACCCGAGTAAAATACTCACAAAATGTAAATTCTATAAAGTGCTATCCCACTAGGTACAATCACATAGCCTAGTTATCCCAAGTCAGAATTTCACACCAACTTGATAAAAATAAATAATTGGAGGCGGTCATATTCCTTCCCTGAAAGTGAGATGTCCCTCACCCATATAATGGACGCTATGACCTCGGGAATATACTCACCCTACTCCTCAAGCTAGGGGATTCATCCACTACGCGCAACCTCCCCCTATAGCACTATAGTATAAAATATCTAATCACTGATATTAATGTACACACCATATATATATACTATCACATCCGTATAAATATAAAAGTCCCGGCTATACCGTGCGGTAAATCCGTAACATAAGCCTATTAAATTTATCAAGAGTTTATGGTCCAACTCTAAACATTAATTAAATTGCACCTTAATTAATTAAGTTACTTTTGGTGTCGCCCCCACCATAAATTTGGACTTACTCTCGTAACCCAAAATAAATTTACCCGAGTCAAAATCCCCGACTCTAATTTATTAGCCTCTGTTTAATTAAATTATTACATTTCGGTTTCGCTCAACCAAATTTTCTGCCTCAAACCCTAATTAATTTACCTACAATTAATTAGATTTAAGCTCATGTATTTAATTTCTCAATAATTAATTACATAAGATTTTTATATGAATTTCCCCTTTTATATAATTAACTGGCGAAACTGCCAAGTTCTGCCGACCGTCGATCGATCGACCCCAAACCGTCGATCGATCGATCGAACAGGTCTTCGTCTTCTTCGCGAAGACAGGGCAGCCATGGACGGATTTTCTTAAACCCTAATTTCTTCTAACATGAATTACAAACCTTCTTATCACAAGTACCTATTAGAAACCTTATTAGGATCCCCCAGAAAGTCCACAACAATCATCAATTCGTCCATAAACTACTGATTCATAATTTTGGGGAAAAATCTATCTTTATCCTTAAACACATTTACACCCAAATTTCTTCATCAAACTTGTTCTAATTTATCCGGATATCATTCTAACAGATACACATCAATATTCCAGTATCAAATTTTTACATAAATCCTCATAAACTTTGGCAAATCAGATTAATATCTTCTTTTGTTTATCAAAACCCCATGTTTATGCCATGAAACCCCAAAATGAATTTTTAATTCATTACATCACACAAATATGAATTGAAAGACAGATTAAATGCTATTGCAAGTTATTCACTTGCCTTAGGTTTTGTAGTGTCTGAATTTGAGATGGACTCCAAGGTTGAAGATGACTTTAGTTGGTTCTTTTGAGATCCCCAAATGGCTTTGGCTGCTGTTAGGGTTTTCTAACCCTTAATTTCTTTTCTCTAATTAAACTCAGCCATGCCCTTACTTCTTTTTATTAGGATAATTACCCAATTCCCGTTTTTTTGACTAATGGGCCAAGCCCAAGTGACCTAAATGCCCCCGAGTGGGCCCGACTTTGTCTAAAAACGTCCCGTGACCCGTTTACTACCCCCGGGTACACTTTTTTGACTATCTCGGCCCATCCGGACTCAACTGTACACTCAGAATTTGCATCCGAGTTAATTTATAAAAATACTTATCCCCCACCCCATATAGTCTATACCGACTTCCGGATGTGATAAGTACATACCTCGTCATTAATACTCGAAACGACGTAATTACATTATTACTATTCACTTAGTAAATAAATTTCCCTAAATATTAACCATTCAATCCCATATTAATATTTATATTTCATTTTACCATAATTAATTCATTAAATTACAACACACTAGTAATTTAGAATTTCCGAATTAATTAAATTTTAAATGTACCAAAAATACGGGGTGTTACATACTCCCCCCCTTACAAAGGAATTTCGTCCCCCAAATTAGATCGTACCTGCGATGAAAAGCTCTGGATATTGTTCCCGCATATCCTCCTCCCGCTCCCAGGTAGACTCGTCAACATTGTGATGACCCCACTGTACTCTAACCAATGGAACAACCTTGGATCGTAATTTTCGCTCACTATGATCCAGAATAGCCACCGGCTTCTCCTCATACGATATATATGGTTGTAAGTCGATCTCCTCGAGTGGAATGTGCCAAAAGGCTCTCTCGCTCCTTCGATATTTCTTCAGCGATGCCACATGGAATACATCGTGTATCCGCTGAAGGTGTTCTGGTAACCCAAGCTTATACGCCACCGGTCCCACCCTCTCAATAATAGGGAAAGGTCCTACGTACCGCGGTGCTAACTTACCCTTCTTTCCGAACCTCATCACCCCTTTCATTGGGGATACCCGGACTAAAACCTGGTCCCCAACTTCTAGTTCCACATGTCTTCGAGAAGCATCAGCATAACTCTTCGGCCTGTCCTGAGCTATCCGAATCCTTCCTCGAATTAACTCTATCTTGGCAGATGTCTCCTGGACAATCTCCGGCCCCAAGAGTTTGTTGTCCCCCACCTCTAACCAACAAGCGGGTGAACGACAAGGTCTCTCGTACAGTGCCTCAAACGGTGCCATGCCAATCGTGAATTGGTAAGAGTTGTTATACGCAAACTCTACCAAAGGAAGATATTTCTCCCATCCTCCCCCGAAGTCCAAAATGCACATTCTGAGCATGTCTTCCAGCATCTGATTAACTCTCTCAGTCTGTCCGTCAGTCTGTGGGTGATACGTTGTACTCAAGCGTAACTCCGTGCCCATTGCCTCCTGAAAGCTCTGCCAAAAGTGGTCGACAAAGATTTTGTCTCGGTCGGATACAATATTTATTGGTACCCCATGCAGCTTAACAATCTCTGCTATGAATAGCTGTGCATAACGCATCGTCTCAAAGTCTGTGCGTACCGGTAAAAAGTGGGCCACCTTAGTCAATCGATCCACAATAACCCATATGGAGTCGTGACCCCTCTGCGATACCGATAACCCTGTGATGAAGTCCATGGAGATGCTTTCCCACTTCCACATGGGAATTTCTAACGGCTGTAGCATCCCTGATGGTCTCTGGTGGTCAACCTTCACAAGATGACACGTGGCACATTTTGAAACAAACTCCGCTATGTCCCGTTTCATCCCTGTCCACCAATACTGCCTCCTCATATCTTGGTACATTTTATCCCCACCGGGATGTACCGCAAATTTCGAACCATGGGATTCTGTCATAACAGCGTGCCTCAAATCCTCATCCTCTGGCACCATTAACCTCCCATTAAAGCGTAGGCCTCCTTCTGAGCTAATTGAGTAACCCTCTGCTCCCTCAGCTAACAACTGGCCCACCCTATCCCGGCAAATCTGATCCTCTGCCTGAGCCTTCACAACTCGCATAATGATCTCGGGTGTGATGGATAATGCTGACATGCAAGCCTTGGCTACGTCATCCTCATATCGAAGCTCTCTCCACTTCGCTTTCCAGACCTCCGATATCTCCCCAGTCGGCCTTCGGCTCAATGCGTCTGCTACCACATTGGCCTTACCAGGATGATACTGAATATCAAACTGGTAGTCCTTCACAAATTCTAGCCACCGCCTCTGCCTCATATTCAGATCCTTCTGTGTGAAGAGATACTGAAGTGACTTGTGATCCGTGAATAGAGTAAACTGCTCTCCTAGAAGATAATGCCTCCATATCCTCAAAGCAAAAACGACCGCTGCCAACTCTAGGTCGTGAGTGGGGTAATTCCTCTCATGGGGCTTTAGCTTCCTGGAAGCATAAGCTATAGCCCTTTCCTCCTGCTGGAGCACACCCCCAAGACCCCGTAAGGATGCGTCTGTGTAAACCCGATACTCTAGCCCTCCCCTTGGCAATGCAAGCACGGGTGCAGATGTCAACTTGTCCTTTAGCTCGTTGAACACTAATTGACAATTATCATCCCACTTGAAAGGTACCCCTTTCTGAGTCAGATTCGTCAAAGGTCCTGCAATCTTAGAGAATCCCTTAATGAATCGCCTGTAGTAACCGGCCAAGCCCAGAAAACTGCGCACCTCGGTCGGTGTCGTGGGCTGTCCCCATTCCCTCACCGCCGACACCTTATTCGGATCCACTGCAATACCCTGATCTGACACGACGTGACCAAGGAACTGTACCTCCCGTAGCCAGAATCCACAATTCCCTAATTTGGCGTAGAGCTGATGCTCCCTCAGTGTCTGTAAAACCATGCGCAAATGCTCTGCGTGCTCCTCCTCGGCGCGCGAGTAGATTAGGATGTCATCAATGAACACGATGACAAACTGATCTAGGTACTCCCTGAAAACCCTGTTCATGAGGTCCATGAACACTGCTGGTGCATTGGTGAGCCTGAAGGGCATCACCCTGAACTGATATGATCCATACCGCGACAAGAAAGCGGTCTTAGGAACATCCCCCTCTCGGATACGCAGTTGATGATACCCTGACCTCAAGTCCACCTTGGAGAAGTAAGATGCCCCTCTCAATTGGTCAAATAAATCATCTATCCGAGGTAACGGATATTTATTCCGTATCGTCACCTTGTTTAGCTCCCTATAATCCACGCACAAACGGAGTGAACCATCTCGCTTCTTTACAAACAACACCGGCGCACACCACGGCGATGTACTCCGCCGAATAAAACCTTGACCCAGTAGTTGTTGAATCTGTTCCCTCAATTCCCGCATCTCTGAAGGGGCCATACGGTAAGGTGCCCGAGCAATCGTCCTCGTCCCCGGTGCCAAATCGATAACAAATTCGATTTCTCTGCTGGGTGGTAATCATGGTATCTCCTAGAATACATCCTCAAAGTCCCTCACTACAGGAATAGAGTCTAAAGGGACTACCACCTACTGTGAGGTTTCCTCCTCAATGTAATATAAGTGAGTGCGCGACCCTCCCTCAGGAAGCGGCATTGCTATCAGGAACATCTCCTGTCCCGGAATGGAGAACACGATTGTCCTCTCATAACAATCCACCGTAGCCCGGTAACCTGCCAACCAATCCATGCCCAAGATGACATCATACCCCTCCATATCTAATACTAAGAGGTCTGCTGCTAAACTAAGCCTCCCAATCAAAATGTCTACTCCTCGACAAATCGAGCGAATCAAAGCCCCGCTGCCTACTGGCGACTCTACACTCATACGGAGGCTACCCGCTGTCTCTAATAACCCAGCCCGTTTAGCAAAATTAGATTTAATGAATGAATGTGATGCTCCCGTGTCAAAAATAATGCTACCCTCATGCCCATGAATGAAAAGCATACCCTCAACCGCTGGCGGCGCCTGCTGTGCTGGAGGATTGGGAACATCCCGAACGTTATACACACGTCCATAGTGCATCTGTCCCTGCTGCTGTGGGGCGGGTGGAGCTGGTGCTGCTGGCGGAATCTGACCCTGTTGCCCCTGCTGGGCACCCTGCTGCTGGCCTCTGCCCCTCTGCGGGCACTCCCTCTTGAAGTGTCCTGGCTGGCCACAGGCAAAACAGCGTTTCTGGTCGTCACCCTGCCGTGGGCCCTGCTGGCCCTGACGTTGCTGGCCCTGTTGGCCTCCCCCGTTGTTCCCTTGGCCCTGAGGAACCTGCTGTTGCTGATTAGGGCCTGGTTGCCCCTGCCTGAACCCCTGTCCTCCCGGTCGGAACCCATCAGGCTTAAACTTCTTATCCTGATTCCCTTGTTGAATGATGACCTGCTGTTGTGTGCCACTGGTCTCACTACTAGTAACCGCCTTGCCCTACTGGCTCGGCTCACCTGCCTTCTTGTTCCCCTTAGCATGGAAACGATGATCCTGGCAATGTACAAGTGCGGCATTAACAACATCTGTCTAAGTCACTAACGCCGGATTTCCAATCAAGTGCTGCCCGATTCTCCAGGCTAAGCCATCCATGAACTTTGACTTCTTCCGCTCCTCATCGCTCACCTCATTTGGCACAAAGTTTGCCAAACGGGTGAACTCCTCCTCATATTCTTCCACTGACCTGTCACCCTGTACCAACTCGCTGAATTTCTTTCTCATCTCAAACTCTACTGCTGGAGGGAAGTACTTGCGATCAAACCGCACCCAGAATTCAAAAATCGGCATCAAATCCCGCTCCTCAGCGGTGGTAACAGACTCCCACCATTGTAAGGCTGCCCCCGACAGACGAAAGGTAGCCAGCATCTGTTTCTGCACCTCTGTACCCTCTAACATGCGCAGATGGCGCTGAATGTTCTTCTTTCAATCACAAGCCTCAACCACATTGGCGCTACCTCGAAACTCAGGTGGGTGACCCTTCTGAAAGGTCTCCCTCACTCGTTGCCAAGATGGTGGCCCCACTGGAGCCTGAACTGCTGGAGGCGGTGCCTGGGGCTGTGGAAAATGAGCTGCCATAGCTCGCATCGCTGTCTCGACCACTTGGGCCACTATCACTGCCACCTGAGTGGTAGAAATCAACTCGGGTGGTGGTGGTGGTGGCGGTATCTGTGGCTCCTGGCGAGCCTCCCTCACCTCATCTCTAGACTCATCCCTCTCCGCTCTCTGTCTCTTTGGTGGCATCTGAAATAGATTGAATTGTATAAGTACACAATTTATACAAAACTAATAGCAGGAATACGATATCTCACAAGTGGAAAATATAATCAACAGTCCTAATAATAGGGCTCTATAACAACCGAACGCTACGCTGAAATGTAGAAAGCCGCACAGATCCTAAGGACACTAGAACCTGATGCTCTGATACCATCTGTGACACCCCGCCTAATTAATCCCGGGTGATCAGTCCTAAATCAAGTTAGAACAGGATTCTCATTTGGTCCATTCTTAGCATCATTGTCGTCTTATTAACTTACTAACCACCTAAGTGAGAAAATAGACTGGTGCCAAATTTTATCTATCATTATTTAAACAAAAACCCATGCGGATAATAAAACCATATAACAATCACAGATAACTGAAATAATCATCCACAAGTAAAAATAATTAACCGAATAAACCATCGGTCCAAATAATAAATCCCGTAAAGACAAGAATGAACTCCCAACAAGTCTACTACAAATAAACGGAATGTGAGCAACATGCTCGAATAACTAATCATGAATTTCTACATTTAGAATGAAGAATGAGGCGTCTATCAAAGCCCCGCAACATCCACATATGCTGCAGCAACGGATCCCTGGAATTTAGTCAAGGCTGGCGTCCCTGTGGCTGGACACCTAAAAGGGTTTTTAAAAGTTTTTATAGCAAGGGTTAGTACCCAAAACATTTGAAAAACATTTAACAAATGATTAACTTGCAGTAATAAATAAATATGCATGCTCTTCATATTTTAGTTAGTGTCGCATTCTCTTGAGGACTTCCTTACCCCTCCTCTAACGTATGCTACTAACGCTTTAATTGAATTACCTAGTTATTCATCTCATGACTAGATAATTAACAAAGTTCCTTTATACCCACCCTACCCTAACTGAGTATGTAGTGATTATGATTTTTAAGTTATTAGTAACATCAACTTAACTAAATCATTTCCCTTTTTAAATTCATATAACTTCTACACTTGTTATACATGTGAATTAACTCATATTTTTCATGAATAACCCGTATATAATTAATTATCCAATTATATACTTAATATCATATTTCAGCATTCACAATCATACTGTAATATATTTAACAACTTGTATTCACCCGAGTAAAATACTCACAGAATGTAAATTCTGTAAAGTGCTATCCCACTAGGTACAATCACATAGCCTAGTTATCCCAAGTCAGAATTTCACACCAACTTGATAAAAATAAATAATTGGAGGCGGTCATATTCCTTCCCTGAAAGTGAGATGTCCCTCACCCATAAATGGACGCTATGACCTCGGGAATATACTCACCCTACTCCTCAAGCTAGGGGATTCATCCACTACGCGCAACCTCCCCCTATAGCACTATAGTATAAAATATCTAATCACTAATATTAATGTACTCACCATATATATATACTATCACATCCGTATAAATATAAAAGTCCCGGCTATACCGTGCGGTAAATCCGTAACATAAGCCTATTAAATTTATCAAGAGTTTATGGTCCAACTCTAAACATTAATTAAATTGCACCTTAATTAATTAAGTTACTTTTGGTGTCGCCCCCACCATAAATTTGGACTTACTCTCGTAACCCAAAATAAATTTACCCGAGTCAAAATCCCCGACTCTAATTTATTAGCCTCTGTTTAATTAAATTATTACATTTCGGTTTCGCTCAACCAAATTTTCTGCCTCAAACCCTAATTAATTTACCTACAATTAATTAGATTTAAGCTCATGTATTTAATTTCTCAATAATTAATTACATAAGATTTTTATATGAATTTCCCCTTTTATATAATTAACTGGCGAAACTGCCAAGTTCTGCCGACCGTCGATCGATCGACCCCAAACCGTCGATCGATCGATCGAACAGGTCTTCGTCTTCTTCGCGAAGACAGGGCAGCCATGGACGGATTTTCTTAAACCCTAATTTCTTCTAACATGAATTACAAACCTTCTTATCACAAGTACCTATTAGAAACCTTATTAGGATCCCCCAGAAAGTCCACAACAATCATCAATTCGTCCATAAACTACTGATTCATAATTTTGGGGAAAAATCTATCTTTATCCTTAAACACATTTACACCCAAATTTCTTCATCAAACTTGTTCTAATTTATCCGGATATCATTCTAACAGATACACATCAATATTCCAGTATCAGATTTTTACATAAATCCTCATAAACTTTGGCAAATCAGATTAATATCTTCTTTTGTTTATCAAAACCCCATGTTTATGCCATGAAACCCCAAAACGAATTTTTAATTCATTACATCACACAAATATGAATTGAAAGACGGATTTAAATGCTATTGCAAGTTATTCATTTCCTTAGGTTTCGTAGTGTCTGAATTTGAGATGGACTCCAAGGTTGAAGATGACCTTAGTTGGTTCTTTTGAGATCCCCAAATGGCTTTGGCTGCTGTTAGGGTTTTCTAACCCTTAATTTCTTTTCTCTAATTAAACTCAGCCATGCCCTTACTTCTTTTTATTAGGCTAATTACCCAATTCCCGTTTTTTTGACTAATGGGCCAAGCCCAAGTGACCTAAATGCCCCCGAGTGGGCCCGACTATGTCTAAAAACGTCCCGTGACCCGTTTACTACCCCCGGGTAGACTTTTCCGACTATCTCGGCCCATCCGGACTCAACTGTACACTCAGAATTTGCATCCGAATTAATTTATAAAAATACTTATCCCCCACCCCATATAGTCTATACCGACTTCCGGATGTGATAAGTACATACCTCGTCATTAATACTCGAAACGATGTAATTACATTATTACTATTCACTTAGTAAATAAATTTCCCTAAATATTAACCATTCAATCCCAGATTAATATTTATATTTCATTTTACCATAATTAATTCATTAAATTACAACACACTAGTAATTTAGAATTTCTGAATTAATTAAATTTTAAATGTACCAAAAATACGGGGTGTTACAACCTGGAGACCAAGGAAGAAAGTAATCTCACCTAGCATGCTCATCTCAAACTCACTCGTCATCTCCTCCTCAAAGTAGTGAGCATGCTGAGAGCATGTGGATCCAAAGACTATGTCGTCCACATAGACCTAGGCAACAAAAATAGCACCCTCATCACTCCTAAGAACAACATCATATCAACTCCCCCTATCTTGAAGCCATGGTCTAAGAGTAAGGAAGTAAGCCTCTTGTACCAAGCATGGGGTGCTTGCTTCAAACTATACAAGGATTTCCTCAGATAGTAGACGTGATTAGGGTGCTTAGGATATTCAAACCTTTTTGGTTATTCCACGTTAACCTCCCCCTATATAATGCCATTCAGAAATGAACTCTTGACATCCATCTGATATAACTTGAAGCGTAGATGACATGCGGTGGTGAGTAGTAAGCGGGTGGACTGAAGCCTTGCAACCAGGAGCAAATGTCTCATTAAAGTCTACACCCTCTTTCACACACAACCCAAACACGTTCGTCAATGGCCTTTAAGAGAGATTTCATACGGACTTTCCAATATGCATAATTTGACCTGCCAAAAATTGGCACTCGATTATACCAGTTTTCCATTGAAAGTGCACTTTTTTCAAAAATCAATTTTTAGACCAAAATTGATATTCAGAAAAAATGTCGCGGAAACAATTACATGGTATAATTGTGTAATAGGCTCTTATACCAATTTGAGAGTGCACCAGTAATCAATAATTAACTTGTTTAATTAAATTCTAATTTTTAATCCCAAAAATCCTAACCCTTGCAAATAAATTATGATAGACAAATTAGTTCAAACCACGCATCAACAATCAATCACAATATGAGGAAAAATTCCCAGAGGGGAAAAATTAATTTTATTTAACTATAATTCTTAATACTTATAATTACAACAAAATATAGTGACACACGAATACCCGTAAGTGTCGATTCATTGTCGTCGGCAAGAGATCTTGTAAGAGCTCAAAGTCAGTAATGGAGAACAACCTTCTTCTCTACATGAATACTCCAGATGAGTAGAACAATTAATCTAGGGTTTATTAAGATTCACATATATGTTTGGGAATGGTTTCTGAATAAAAAAGGTACGAAAACCTTGAAAAAAAAGTTTGTTTTGTGCAGTAATTCTGCAGAAATGTGAGTGTCAAAGAATTAAAAAACGTGAACGATGAACACTTCTATAAATACCGAAATTTAGGCAGCACGTCATTCGAACGACAGAGGGTTGTCGCTCGAATGAGATTGACCATCGCTTGAATGACTTCGTGCGACAGCAACCTGTTGCTTGAATGGCATTGCTCTGTCGCTCGAACGACGTAAGCATCAAATTTTTTCTCGCCTCTACACTTAGAAAAAATTCTTTATGCGAAGGAAAATATTTTAAAACTTTAAAATATTTTCTAAAAATTCCCAAATAATTATGTAATCATTAAAAACTCTAAATTAATTATTTTACCATTAATGCGAGTGGATTAGTGGGAATGTTGAATGTTGAAGACTTACGTTTCAAGATGCTCAATGATGATGCACTATGCACGTATGAAGATAGTGGGATCTTGATAACTTCAGATCAAGATCGAGGTCGTCATGGATGAATTTATTGACGTGCTGAATGTAGCGATATCAGACATACTAACTGTGATCTAGGACACATAGAATACTTACTAGATTCTAAAAGGAGATTTATAAAATCATGTCCTTACACTGATGATGACAAAGAAAGTGAGAAAAAGTTGAAGAGTTGAAGACGTTGAAATCTGTGAAGACATGTCATTTAGTATTTCCAACTTTTGGTTTTAATGGGGATATTAAATTGTATGTCATTTCTTTTGAGATTGGGTAGCATAATTCGGATAGTTTTTATGTATTTACCGACATAGACATAGGGGATATTTATAAGGACATGATTTTATAAATGTCCGTTTAGAATCTCAGAAGTTTTCTGTGTGTCCTAAATCACAGTTAGTATGTCTGATACAGCTACATTCGGCACGTCAACACGTTCATCTATGACGGCCTCGATCTTGATCCAAAGTTATCACGCTCCCACTATCTTCATACGTGCATAGTGCATCATCACCGAGCATCATGCAGCGTACGTCTTCAACATTCAAAAATCGAACTACTCCACTCGCATTAATGGTAAAATAATTAATTTGGAGTTTTTAATGATTACATAATTATTTGGGAATTTCTAGAAAATATTTTTTAAGGTTTCAAAATGTTTTTCTTCGCAGAAAGAATTTTTTCTAAGTGTTGAGGCGAGAAAAAAATTTAGCACTGACGTCGTTCGAGCAACAAAGCAACATTATTCAAGCGACATGCTGCTGTCACATGAAGTCGTTCAAGCGACGGTCAATCTCATTCGAGCAACAACCCTCTGTCGTTCGAGCGATGCATCACCTCAATTTTCGTATTTATAACAGCATTCATCATTCGTGTTTTTCAAGTATTTGGCACTCATATTTCTACAGAACTGCTGCACAAAATAGACTTCGTTTTTTAAGGTTTTCATACATTTTTGATTCACAAACCTTTACCAAACATATATGTGAATCTTTATAAACCCTAGATTAATTTTTTTACTCATTTGGAGTATTCTTGTGGAGAAGAATGTTGTTCTCCATTGCTGACTTGGAGCTCTCGCGGGATCTCTTGCCGACGACAACGAACCAACGCCTGCGGGTATTCATGTGTCACTGTATTTTGCTGTAATTGTAAGTATTACGAATTATAGTGAAATAAAAATATTTTTGCCCCTTTGGGGGATTTTTTTCTCATATTCTGATTGACTGTACATGCGTGGTTTGAATTAATTTGTCTGTCATAATTTATTCTCAAGAGTTAGGATTTTGGGGATTAAAAATTGGAATTTAATTAAACAAGTTAATCATTGATTGTTGGCGCACTCTTAGAAATGTTATATCACATTTTCCAAGAAGAAGGAAGGTTACATAAAGAAGACTAATTCACATAACATTAATACACTAGACCCTAAAGATGGGGATAAAATCAAAAAGGGTGAGGCAGTCGAGCAGATAGAATCTGTAATTCTTGATGAAGAGTACCCCAAAAAACCAATGCACATATATCGTATTTAAAACATAGTGTCAAAATTAAGTTAGTTATGTTCATGAGAGAGAGAAGGAACATATTTCCATGGTCACATAAAGACATGTTAGGGATAAACCCTAACGTCATATGATATCACCTAGATATGGACCCTTCGGTAAAAGAAGTTAAGTAGAATAGGAGGCTATTTGCCCTACAATGTTTCCAAATCATTCAGGAAGAGGTAAATAAGTTTTAGAATGTCGGATTCATTAAAGAAGTCAAGTATCCCTCTTAACTGTCAAATGTGGTGCTTGTGACAAAACAAAATGGCAAATGGAGAATATAGTATACTTCACAAACCTGAATAGAGCTTGCCCGAAGGATTATTTCCCTTATCCAAGAATCGACAAAATGGTAGACACCACATGGGGGAAAGATTTGATGATCTTTATGGATGCGTACAGTGGGTATAACAAAATTTTAATGAATCAAGATGATGCAGAGAAGACTTCATTTATTATTGATAAAGGCACGTACTAGTACAAAGTTATGCGCTTTATCTTGAAAAATGTCGGGACTATGACACCCCATATATTTTAATAATTTTGTTGATCAAGTCTATTTATTAAAACATACAATTTGTCAAATAAATTTAAATACCATTCTTAACATGAGTGAAAAGAAACAATAAATTTAATGAAACTAGAGTACGATAAGATAAATGCATGAAGATAATATAATAGAAATAACCACACCACCATATACCATAAAAAAATAAAACCATAATCCCACTGTTCTAAAAAAACCGCCTAGGCACACTTAGGCTTGAGGCTTGGGAGAAACGCCCCGCCTTAAACTTTTTACGCCTTATTCTTGGTAAAACCCTTAAGGCGCACTTTTTTCTAAAAACAACAATGCTTTAGTGAAACGATATCACCTTTTAAAGAATTTTTTTACAAGCCGAACCATTATCTCGTCGAAAATAATCAAATAGTATTTTAATTTGCATATATTCAGACATATTTTTATGATATGTACAATTTTAGTATTTTAATAGCCTTGTTATGGTTAAAAAAAATATTAAAATATATTAAGAAGGCCTAAACGCTTTTTCACGCCTAAGGCCTGCCTAGGCTTCTAAGGCTTAAGTCTTGGCCTCCATGCCTCGGTCACGCCCCGCATTTTTTTGAACCTTGCATAATCCAAATCAATAATAAAATGATGATACCAACATTATAAGGTAAATATCCATATACCACCATAGTAAAATTTGAACCTAAAATTGAGTAGAGTACATGCTAAAATTGTAATAACAATACTCATATCACTCAAAAAGTAAATAACTGAATTAACAAGACTTAAACCTACATCCTTGATATTGGTGGTGAGACTGGAATTAACTCGACGATGTAGGAATAGATATTAGAGACAAGATGGTCATGAACACCGGGGGGGGTCAACAATGACCGTTAAGATACCACAAGCTAACAAAGCTATACCACCCAATGACAATTATCTAAAGAAGTAATAAATCCATAGTTTATAACTTATATACTCACATTGTATAATGTGCATCACTATTTAAACTTACATTTATAAATTAAAATATTATTAAAAACCGTGAATTTACCAACACCCCACTCACCTAGAGGTAACTAGAGTCATGCCACACATATGTAATAGTAAATAATCGTAAAGTAAATCCCTATAAAAGCAAAGTCCAACTTCCACGATGTATACTCCAAAGCATCGTTACCTAAAAGTACAACCTTCACTGTATATGCCCCAAAACATAATCACAAATCATCGTAATCATATCTGGTCCCCAATTCCCTTTGGGATCACCAAGTCCCACAATAAGTAATCCACATCCACCATATACACCCCAAAATAATTCCATTATGATATATAATAAAAAACTATTACCTCCAACAAAGGTTAGTGCATAAAATAATGGTATATCGCCACTCTCGTCACACTCCATTAATAGGTTCTAACATCGCTAATTATTTTATCATTTTTTACGTTGTTTTTATCTTTAATTTCTCTACTTCTTTTAATCCCTTCATAACATTTGTACTCTTTCAAGGGGATAGGGTGAGGTATGAGTCATCTATACTAAAGTCTAACTTCAAATAGGAGCTCGCATATTTCTACAAATCTTTTCATTTAATATTTATCTGTAAAGATTATGAGGAGGGGGGGGGGGGGGGATAATGGATTAAACAATAAGTCTAATTTTTCACCACTAGGATTAAATTCACAAAGTGTGCAGCACCCCACCCAATTAAATACCGGGTGATCAGTCCTATACCCAATGAAAACAGAATTTACAGTTGGTTCATTCTTAGCATCACTGTTGAAAAACATTTGTTGTTATTTAATCACCTAATGTCCAATTAAGCAGGTGTTAAAATTAATCAAGTTTTAGTATAAATTAAATTTCCACTTTTTAAAATATAAACCATTTAACACAATCCATTCACACAATGAATAATAACTGAGTAATATCAAAACTGAATTAAATGCAACTGGAATAAAACTCTCCAGTTTAAATATCTCAATACAATAATCCCATCAAAATTAAATGTACAAAAACAACATAAGAAATTAATCTATCTAAGATAGAGAAGAAATAGCTAGAATCTTCTTGGGTGACATGACCTAAATGAAAGATCAACTAAAAAGTTTCTGGAATAAAACTCTCCAGTTTAAATATCTCAATACAATAATCCCATCAAAATTAAATGTACAAAAACAACATAAGAAATTAATCTATCTAAGATAGAGAAGAAATAGCTAGAATCTTCTTGGGTGACATGACCTAAATGAAAGATCAACTAAAAAGTTTGAATCAATGAATATGAAAATGTCTAAACAAAGTCCAAGACTCCATAGCATCCATAGCTTGTCAAAAATCTCAATCCTCTGTGGTTGGCGTCCTTGCGGCTGGTGACCTGATATAGGAGATACTAGAGAGAAGAGAATATGAAAGAAAATGGGTTAGAGCCCGATGTAAAAATATTTTAGAAAACAGAAAGGGAATAAATGCTATATTTTAGTAATTATTATATACATGTTAGATTTATCGGACTCTCTCATGATATCCTCACCTCTCATCTAGAGTGCACACCTAACGTACCGTAAAACCATACTAGATACTATTCCCATGCTAGCTAGTTCATATCAGTGCCAACTAACCACAACCCATATTCATTCCACGTATTTCTCTCACGATATATATATATATATATCCATTTTCTCTATAACATGGATAAGACTTTTTTTCCAATTTAAGATAATTAACTATTCACCTACTTAATTCATTTTAGATTCCACTATCTTTCATGTCTACTTAATTCACAGAGTAGAAAATATCACAAGTATATATACACATTCACTCTATTATATATATACTAAACTACACCCCGAGGCTCAGTTGCGATGCATGCGTACTCTGCTATCATGTCCTAGTACATTTCGTCACTGTATAAAGGACCATGGGTTTGGTATGTCCCACGAACCACAATTAACAAATAACAAATAGTGGAGGCAAACACAGTCTTAAGCCTTTGGGATATGCAGATACCTATGCACCCAAAAGACCGTTCAACACCATTATTCTCACTAATGACAATCCTACCTAAGTCCTATGTTCTGAGATAACCAGCCAAAGATCCCCCTTAAGGCTCATCAGGATATGACTGTCCTCTATGCGTAAACCTCCCATCGATAGAAAGTAAGCTAGGTATGTTATACACATAAATTAAACAATCAATAGGTATACACATCAACCTATATAAAATTCGGTACGCACTTGACCTATATCATGTTAGGATTTCATCCTACCCCAAGTACCTGTCGTATTTATCGAATACCACCTATACTTGTCAATCATGATTATCATCGTATATTTATTATGTAGTTATCACTAACACAATCCCAAGTACCCGTGTATATATATCACCAATATTAACCGTACTTGAACATGATGATTATTCATTTCTTAATAATATTATTATTATATAGATATTTCTCACATAATGTTTTTCCTCAATTTCATATAATTTTCCAACATTAACCTAAGTCCTTCACTCCTTGTCAATGTACCAAAATTAATCAGAACCTACTGTGGGATAAAACATAATTTTTCAAACTGTTCTGGGATAAAACAGAAATTCTGGAATCTCGACAGAAACCCATAAATCTTGTTCAAACGAGATGGCATCTCGTTCGAATGACATCATGTCTGGTTCGAACGAGATTAGCATCACTCTAGTTCATCTTCAACCTCATTTTTTTTGCGTTTTTCTTCAAGTTCTTACACCCAAACCCTCTAGATTATATTCTACCCAAAACCCATATTTTATAACCGTGTTCTAACATGTTCAAGGGTGATTTTCACATTATAATAACATCAAATTCATATGTTCATAAGGGTACTATGATCAACCCATTAAATCCTTAAAATTCCAATTTATCTAAATCCTCCATTTTTATACCTCTTAAAAACCCAGAATTTAGAATTATCATTTCATAATTAAATCATCAAATTTTTATATTCTACTTGAGTAGATTTCGACTACATGCAATAATGGTGTTTGTGGATCCTGATGAGCTCCTTGCTAAGGAAATTTTCCCTTATTAGGACAATCCTATCTCCTATGGCTAGTCTTGCCACACACGAAATATCTGTCAATAAACTTTCCCCCATTTAGTCCCTATTGTCCCCGACCCTACTAGCCGTTACCACCTCTCCTTTGGCCCTGTTGCTGACCCTGATGCCCCTGCCTATTACCCCTTGCCCAAAATAAAATCATCTATATCGTAAACTTTTAGCATAGTCCCCCGATTGGGAACCCACATGGCAATGTCCCGCTAGAACTGCCTCCACCAGTCTTGCCCTGCTGGCTTGACTCAATCCCCCACTTGCCACCCTTAGCATGTAAGAGGTTATCTTGGTAGTGAAGCATCGCAGCATTAAGAACATCTGCGTAAGTATGTACTGAAACATTGTCCAATAAGTGCTGGAGAATCTTCCAATTCAGGCCATCTATGAACATCTGAATTCTCTTTTCCTCAGTAGGCACCTCCCCCAGCACCAAATTAGTTAGCCTAGTAAATTCATCCGCATATTCTGCCACTATCCACCCTTCCTGGGTTAGGTCGTGTAATTTTTTTCTCATCTCTGTCTGAACGGCAAAGGGAAAGTATTTATTGTCAAACCGCCCCCAGAAGTCCTCGATAATCGTAGTGTCTCTCTCCTCGGTGGTGGTAATAGATTCCCACCACTGTAGATCTGCCCTGACTAGCTTAAATTTAGCTAGTATCTGACACTAAGCCTCTGTGCGTTCAAACATTCATAAGTACCTCTGGATGTCCTTCTTCTATTGGCTAGCAGTCACAACATCAGAACCTCCATAAAACTCGGGTGGATGCGCCTTCTAAAAAGCATCCCTAAAACGTTCCCAAATAGTAGGAAATACCTTCCTTGGTGCGGGTGGCACAGCTGGTGCCTCTTGAACAATGACTAAAGTTGCGTTAACTGCCTGAGCAATAATGGCAGCAACTTCTGCAGCATTCATTGTACCCTGAGCTTTCTGAGGTGCACGTCGAGGAGGCATCTGGTATGAGAGAAAAAAAATTCATCAGTATTCAATTTATATTTTAAACATTAGCTGAAGATCGTATATGCGCAAATAAGGATACAACAGTCCTAACGATAGGGCTCTATCAAAGAACTCTAAGCTGAAAGCATAATAAATCGTTCAGATCCTAAAAGACTCTAGAACCTGATACTCTGATACCACCTGTAAAACCCCACTCAATTAAATACTGAGTGATCAGTCATATACCTAATCAAAACAGAATTTACAGTTGGTTCGTTCTTAGCATCACTGTCGAAAAATATTTTTTATTTATTTAATCACCTAATATCCAATTAAGCAGGTATTAAAATTCATCAAGTTTTAACATAAATAAAATTTCAATTTTTTTAAACATAAACCATTTAACACAATACATTCACACAATTAATAATAACTGAGTAATATCAAAACTGAATTAAAAGCAACTAGAATAAAACTCTCCAGTTTAAATATCTCAATACAATAATCCCATCAAAATTAAATGTAACAAAATCAACATAAGAACTTAATCTATCTAAGATAGAGAATAAATAACTAGAATCCCTTTGGGCGGCATGCCCTGAAATGAAATGTCAACGATAGAATACGAATCAATGAATATGAAAATGTCTAAACAACGTCCAATACTCCATAGCATCCATAGCTCATAAATAATCTCAATCCTCTATGCTTGGGGTTCCTGCGGCTGGACATCGGATATAGGAGATACAAGAGAGAAGAGAATATGCCAGAAAATAGGTCAGAGCCCGATGTACAAATATTTTAGAAAACAGTAACTGATAGTTATATCATTGGCATATTTAGTAACTGAGTTTACGTTAAACCTCTATTTAATTATGAGCGTTGTTATGTTAAATGGAACCGAGTAATATGGGTAGAACCTTTGGCAGTCTAGCTAGTTATGTTGTCAGTTAGCTAGTAGTATGGGTCGATATAGATGGGTACTTACGTTAGGAGTGCACAGTTAGACGAGAGGTGAGAATATCATGCGAGTGTACGTCCTAACATGTACTTTGCATTTAATGTTTTAAATGTTTTTAGAGCACTTGCAGGTTTTTAAAATATAACTCCACATTCGGGCTCTGACCCGTTTGGTTTTCAAATCTCTTTTTCTTTGTAAAACCATTTTAGGTGCCCAGCCACAAGGACACCAAGCATAGGCTACTCATTCAGGTGACGAGCTGTAGCTGCTTGTGGAAGCTACAGGGATTTGCATGTAGACGCTTCTATCTTTTGGATTCCAGAGTCATCATCTATCAGTTTTAGGGCATTTTAAATGTTTTTAACAGTTGAAGGCTTTGGGCTACGCACATACCTACTCACCCAAAAGACCGCTCAATACCATTGTTCTCACTAATGGCAATCCAACCTAAGTCGTATGTTCTGAGGCAATAAGTCAAATATCCCCCTTAAGGCTCATCTGGAAATGACTGCCCTTTACGCGTAAACCTACTGTCGATAGCAAGTAGGCTAGGTATGTTATACATATAAATTAAACAATCAATAGGTATACACGTCAACCTATATAAAATTCGGTACGCACTTAATCAATATCATTTTACGTTTTCATCCTAGCCCAAGTGCCCGTCGTATTTCTCCAATACCACTCATACTTGTTAATCATGATTATCATCGTATATTTATTATGAAGTTATCACTAACATAATTCGAAGTATCCGTATATATATATATATATATATATCACCAATATTAACCCGTACTTGAACCTGGCGATTATTCATCTCTTAATCATATTATTATTATTATTATTATGTAGATATTTATCACATAATTTTATTCCTCAATTTCATATTATTTTCCAACATTAACCCAAGTTCCTCAGTCCTTGTTAATGTACCAAAATTATTTATAACCTACTGTGGGCTAAAATACAATTTTCTAAACTGTTCTGGGCTAAAACAAAAATTCTGAAATCTCATCAGAAACCCAAAAATCTTGATCAAACGAGATGTCATCTCGTTCGAATGATAACATGACTTGTTCGAACGAGATCAATGTCATTCCACTTTGTCTTCAACCTCAGTTCTCTGCTTTTTTCTTCAAGTTCATACAACCAAACCCTTCTGGATTATATTCTACCCAAAACCCAGATTTGCTAACAGTGTTCTAACATGTTCAAGGGTGATTTTCACATAAGAATAACGTCAAATTCATATGTTCATAAGGGTATTATGATCAAACCCATTAAATCCTTAAAATTCCAATTTATCTAAATCCTCCATTTTTAAAAACCTAAAATTTAGAATTATCATTTCATAACTAAATCATCAAATTTTCATATTCTACTTGAGTAGAATTCATCTACATGCAATACCTAACATCGTTTTCATATCTTCAATAAACAAATAAATCCTCTACATGTAAAACCTATCCATTTTCATGTTCATAGTCTCTACATATATATCCATTTTCATGTTCATAGTCTCTACTTGTATAAATCTCCAACTACATGAATTTGCCTATCCATTAAACTTGATTTATCAATCATTTTGATCCCAAATTCATAAGTTCATCAATCTAAAAAATAAATCATATTCTAACATGGATAATATAAGCACTAAAATAAAGCAAGAATTACACTTGCCTTATATGTAGGTCTGAACCTTTGGTGAAGACAAGTGTTTGGCACCTCTTCTTCCTTTTTTCGGCAATAATCCGGTGGTTGTGCAAGCTGCAGAGATGGTGGATGTCCCCTTAGTTTGGCCTAGGCGACTCTTTCTTTCCAAGCAACTCTTCCTCTCTTCAAGATAACCTTTCACTTTCTCTCTAAGGCTTTTCACTCTCTCTCAAAAGCCCTCACTTTTTGTTTTGATGAAATGAATCTTACGTACATCTAACCTCACATATATAATAAGTCTCCAAGGTTAGCTAAAAGACAAAAAACATAGGTAATATTCTTTTCCTAAGAAAAATGACTAAAATGCCTTTTCGGGGTGTCTTTTCATCTTCTAATTGACTCGAGACCCAAAACAAATCCCCGGATAGACTTTTCTGCCTATTTCTACCCTTCCAGACTCAATGGCGAACGCAAAATAATCATTTGAATGACTTAAAAATAAATCTCATTTTATTTTCCAACTTTAGTCCCGACACAACTCATAAGCGCGTCCCAACTTAATTTCCATTATTGTCGTATTTGTAGCTCCTGACAATAATTATTTTTTTGACATATTATTTTTATATCACTATGTAATATTCAAAATCATATATTACTTGAATCTCTAGTAATATTAAATCCGAATTAATACTAATTAATTTTTCATAATTAATTCCAATTAATCCCTATTTATTTAGCCCATTAACTTTTAATTAATCTCATATTAAAAGTCATTAAAATTATGGGGTATTACATACTTCCCCCCTTATAACGGAATTTCGTCCCGAAGTTCAAAAAATAAAAGCATACCTGGTAAAAATAACTCCGGGTATTTTTCACGCATCTCATCCTCGTGCTCTCAAGTAGACTCCTCAATGTTATGGTGCTCCCACTGGACACGCACCAATGAAACTACTTTCGATCTCAACCATATCTCACTATGGTCTAAGATTGCTACCGGTCTCTCCTCGTAAGAACTATCTGGCTGCAAATCGATCTCCTCTAATGCAACATGAGTGTGAGCCAACTCATCTCGGAGATATCGCCTCAATGAAGAAATATGGAACACATCATGTATCATATGCAAGTGCTCCGGCAACCCCAATCTATAAGCAATAGGTCCAACTCTCTCAATTATAGGAAATAGTCCTACATATCTGGGCGCCAATTTCCCCTTCTTTTTAAATATCATTATCCCCTTCATAGGAGATACCCGCAATAACACCTGGTCCCCCACACTGAATTCTTGGAACAATCGTTTCGCATTAGTGTAGCTTTTCTTCCTATCTTGGGCTACCCGAATACGACTCCGAATCATTTCAATCATGGCAGACGTGTCCTGAATTACCTCTGGCCCAAGTAGATTATTGTTCCCCACCTCTAACCAACATGCAGTAGAACGATAAGGTCTACCATATAGTGCCTGAAACGGAGTCATACCGATGGTGAACTGATAGGAGTTATTATACGCAAACTCTACTAGTGGAAGGCACTGCTCCCAACCTCCCCCAAATCTAGGATACACATACGTAGCATATCTTCTAACATCTGATTTATACGTTATGTCTGCCCAACAATTTACGGGTGATTGGCTATACTCAAACGCACCTCAGTACCCATGGCCTCGTGAAACCTCTCCTAAAATAGGGATACAAAAATCTTATCCTGATCGGACAAAATATCAAGCGGTACCCCATGTAACATCACTATTTTGGCTATAAAAATATTGGCGAACTGTCCCTTGGAGTAATCAGTCTGAACTGGCGAAAAGTGAGCTACCTTAGTCAATCGATCCACAATCACCATTATGGAATCGTGACCCTTCTAAGAAGTAGGTAACCCTGTGATGAAGTCCATAGAAATCCTCTCCTATTTCCACATCGGGATCTCTAATGGCTTGAGAAACCCAGCAAACTTCTGATGGTCCACTTTCACTAACTGACAAGTGGCGCATTTAGAGGCTCAGCAATGTCTCTTTTCATCCCTCTCCACCAATACTGTCATCGAATATCCTGGTACATCTTATCCCCTCCGGGATATACCGTAAATCTGGATTCGTGCGACTCTATCATCACTGCATGCCGTAAATCCACACCTTCTAGAACAATCAATATACCGTTGAAGCGCAAGCCCCCATGTGAACTCACTAAGTAAGACTCTTCTCCCCCGGCTAAAAGTTGTCGAATTTTCTCATGACAAAACGGATCTGCTGCCTCAGCCTGAACTACCCTTGTCACAATCTGAGGTGTAATAGTCATGAGTGACATAAACGATCAGGCAACTGCATCCTGGTGTCCTAGTTCCTTCCATTTCCCCTTCCACACCGCAGCCAACTCACCTATCGGCCTTCGTCTCAATGCGTCTACTACCACGTTAGCCTTACCCGAGTGGTATTGCATCTCAAACTGATAATCCTTCATGAAATCAAGCCACCTGTGCTGACGCATGTTTAACTCCCGCTGAGTGAACAAATACTGAACTGACTTATACTCCATGAATAGGTGAAATTTCTCCTCCAATAAATAATGTCTTTATATTCGAAGAGCAAACACGACTGCTGCAATCTCCAAGTCATGGGTGGGGTAATTCTTCTCATGAGTCTTAAGATTCCTAGAGGCATAAGCTATATTCTTCTCTTCCTGCTGTAATACTCCACCAAGCCCCTGCAATGATGTGTCAGTGTAAACCAAGTACTCCACTCCTGGATTGGGCAGTTATAGTACAGGCGCTGAAGTCAACTTATCTTTCAGCTCATCGAATGCCAACTGACACACATCATCCCAAATAAATGGTACACCCTTATGAGTTAGATTTTTCATAGGACCTGTAATTTTTTAGAAACCTCGAATAAAACGTCTGTAATAATCGGCCAATCCCAAGAAACTGTGCACCTCTGTTAGTGTCGTGGGCTGTCCCCACTCTCGCACCGCCGAAACCTTGCTAGGATCCACTGATATTCCCATCTCAGACACATTATGCCCAAGCAAATTAACTTCCCGAAGCCAAAACCCACGCTTCACATATTTCGCATACAGTTGATGCTCACGTTATGCCTGTAGGACCTGTCGTAAATGCTCGGCATGCTCCTCCTCAGTCTGAGAATAAATCAGGATGTCATCTATAAAAATAATGACAAACTGGTCTAAAAACTATCTGAACACCCTATTCATCAAGTCCATGAATATTGTCGGCACATTAGTCAGTCTAAACGGCATAACTCGAAACTCATACGTCCATATCTAGTCAAGAAGGCAGTCTTTAAAACTTCTTGCTTCTGATATGCAGATGATGATAACCAGACCTTAAGTCTATCTTCGAGAAGTAGGCTTCTCCTCTCAACTGATTAAACAAGTCATCGATTCTAGGCAACATATACTTATTTCGTATCTTGACTTTGTTAAGTTCTCGATAATCCACTGACAGTCGTAAAGAACTGTCTCGCTTCTTTACAAACAACACCGGGGGCACCCCAAGGCGACGTACTCCTACTGATGAACCCCTACCCTAAAAGATATTCTATTAGGTCCTTGATCTCCCTCATCTCTGCTGGAGCCATACGGTAAGGCGCACGAGCAATAAGCAGAGTGCTCGGTGCTAAATCAATCAAAAACTCAATCTCCCTGTTGGGAGGTAATCCCGGTATCTCCTGGAATACATCCACAAACTCACAAACTATCGGTATAGAATTAAGGGATATTACTACTCCCGTAGAGTTCTCCTCCTCTATATAATACAAATGAGTAGAGGACCCTCGCCAGAACGAGGCATCACCACTAAGAACATCTCATATCCCAGAATAACAAAAATAATACATCGATTATAACAGTCAATCATGGCCCTCTATGCAATAAGCCAATCCATGCCGATAATCACATCATACTCGGACATGTCCAAAAAAAGTAAATCCGTCGATAAAATCAGGCTCCCAATCTCTATACTCACACTATGACATATAAAGAAAATAGGCATCCCACTACCCATCGGTGAGTCTATATAAATAACAGTGTTATCGGTCATGTCTAGTAACCCTGTGGCCCGTGCAAATCTAGTGGCTAGAAATGAATATGAGGCCCCCTTTTCAAACATAATGCGCCCCATAGATAGAAAACATACCCTCAATTACAGGCGATGGATGCTACATCGTTGCCTGATGGACGTTATACACACTCCTGTACTGTCCCTGTTATGCTAGAGCTATTGGAATGGTAGGTAATGCTAGCACTTGACCTAGTGCTGGGAGAGCGACTAATGGAAATAATGGTCTTTGTGGATCCTGACGAGCTCCTTGTTAAGGAAATTTACCCTTATCGGGACAATCCAATCTCTTATGGCTAGTCTTGCCACACACGCAACATCTGCCAGTAAACTTTCCCCCCATTTAGTCCCTATTATCCCCGACCCTATTGGCGTTACCACCTGTCCCTTAGCCCTACTAACCCTATTTCTGACCCTGATGCCCCTACCTGTTACCCCCTTGCCCAAAATGAAATCCTCCATATCGTAAACGTTTAGCACAGTCCCCCAATTGGGAACCCTGCTCACCCTGAAACTACTGACTCTAACCTGGCAATGTCCCATTAGAAGTCCCTCCACCAGTCTTGCCCTGCTGGCTCAACTCAATCCCCCGCTTGCCACCCTTAGCATGTAAGTGGTTATCCTGGTAGTGAAGCATCGCAACATTAAGAACATCTACGTAAGTATGTAATGAAACATTGCCCAATAAGTGCTGGAGAATCTTCCAATTCAGGCCATCTATGAACATCCGAATTCTCTTTTCCTCAATAGGCACCTCCCCCAGCACCAAATTAGTCACCCTAGTAAATTCCTCTGCATATTCTGCCACTCTCCACCCTTCCAAGGTTAGGTCGAGTAATTTTTGCCTCATCTCTGTCTGAACCCCTTTGAAAGCATAATAAACCGTTCAGATCCTAAAATACTTTAGAACCTGATACTCTGATACCACCTGTAAAAACCGACTCAATTAAATACTGAGTGATCAGTCCTATACCTAATCAAAACAGAATTTACAGTTTGTTCATTCTTAGCATCACTGTAGAAAAATATTTTTTATTTATTTAATCACCTAATATCCAATTAAGCAGGTATTAAAATTAATCAAGTTTTAATATAAATAAAATTTCACCTTTTTTAAACATAAACCATTTAACACAATCCATTCACACAATTAATAATAACTGAGTAATATCAAAACTGAATTAAAAGTAACTAGAATAAAACTCTCCAGTTTAAATATCTCAATACAATAAATCCATCAAAATTAAATGTAACAAAATCAACATAAGAACTTAATCTATCTAAGATAGAGAATAAATAACTAGAATCCTTTTGGGCGACATGCCCTGAAATGAAAGATCAACGACGGAGTATGAATCAATGAATATGAAAATGTCTAAAGAAAGTCCAATACTCCATAGCATCCATAGATCGTCAAAAATCTCAATCCTCTATGCTTGGAGTTCCTGCGGCTGGACACCTGATATAGGAGATACAAGAGAGAAGAGAATATGCAAGAAAATAGGTCTGAGCCCGATGTAAAAATAGTTTAGAAAACAGTAAGTGAATAAATTCTATATTCAGCAATTATTATGTGCATGTTACATTTATCGAACTCTCTCTTGAGATCCTCACCTCATCTAGAGTGCGCACCTAACGTACCGTAAAACCATACTAGTTACTATTCCCATGCTAACTAGTTCATATCAGGGACAACTAACCATAGCCCATATCCATCCCACGTATTTCTCTCGCAATAAAGGTAATACATATATATCCAATTTCTCTATAACATGAATAATCCATTTTTCTAATTTAATATAATTAAGTATTCACCTACTTAATTCATTTCAGATTCCATTATCTTTCATTTATACTTAATTCACATAGTAGAAAATATCACAAGTATATATACACATTCACTCTATTATATATATACTAAACTGCACCTCGAGGCTCAGCTGCAGTGCATGCGTACTCTGCTATCATGTCCCAGTATATCTCATCACTGTATAAATGACCATAGGTTCGGTATGTCTCACGAACAATAATTAACAAATCACAAACAGTGGAAGCGAACATGGTCCTAAGACTTTGGGCTACACACATACCTACTCACCCAAAAGACCGCTCAATACCATTGTTCTCACTAATGGAAATCCAACCTAAGTCCTACATTCTGAGCCAATAAGTCAAATATCCCCCTTAAGGCTCATCAGGATATGACTACCCTTTACGCGTAAACCTACCGTCGATAGCAAGTAGGCTAGGTATGTTATACAAATAAATTAAACAATCAATAGGTATACACATCAACTTATATAAAATTCGGTATGCACTTAACCAATATCATTTTACGATTTCATCCTAACCCAAGTGCCCGTCGTATTTCTCTAATACCACACATACTTGTTAATCATGATTATCATCGTATATTTATTATGAAGTTATCACTAACATTATCTGAAGTATCCGTATATATATATATCACCAATATTAACCCGTACTTAAACCTGACGATTATTCATCTATCAATCGTATTACTATTATTATTATTATGTAGATATTTGTCACATAATTTTATTCCTCAATTTCATATAATTTTCCAACATTAACCCAAGTTCCTCACTCCTTGTAAATGTACCAAAATTATTTAGAACCTACTGTGGGCTAAAATACAATTTTCCAAAGTGTTTTGGGCTAAAACAAAAATTTTGGAATCTCGTCAGAAACCCAAAAATCTCGTTCGAACGAGATGTCATCTCGTTCGAACGACAACATGACTCGTTCGAACGAGATCAACGTCATTCCACTTCGTCTTCAACCTCAGTTTTCTGGGTTTTTCTTTAAGTTCTTACACCCAAACCCTTCTGGATTATATTCTACCTGATACGATGTAAATATTGCGTATTTCACCCGTTAACCTATGCCGTATTAGTCCCCTTGGGTATCTTAATCCCTATACTTATGCTCGTTAACCAGAAAACCTCGGATTTTTATGTTAACATGTTTTGCAGGGGTTAATTGAGCTTTTGTAGGTGTTTCGATGCTTAGTATGAAGTTTGGACGCTTTTCGGAAAAGTTTCGTCGACTTTTGCAGCTTCGGGGGTATTTTAGTAATTTCAACATTCGAGTTTGAATCCCGAGCTCTTCACGGAAGTTGAAGCCCTTTGATTTCTCTTCGCGTGGCCGCTGACGGTGCATGATTCGAAGTTGTAATGATGGAGTTATGGCATTTTTAGGATGATTTTTACTTAAAAAGTACACTCAAGGTCACATTCAAGGGCATTTTAGTCATTTCATATTTTGGTTTTTTAGCCTAATATATTCTTGGATGTTGTAGTCCTCTGAGTTATCTTCGCATAGCCTCCGACCGTGCCTGATTCCGACCTATAACGAAGAAATGGCGGCATTTTCCGTAAAACAGGACAAAGCTGCAGAATTCATACCTGTAGGGGCGAATCGATTCAGAATGCTGCAGAATTACAGCTACGAACTTTCCCTGTTTCCGAATCGATTCGGACCATTCACGAATCGATTCGGCCCTCCAGATTTTTTATTTTCTTCCCTTTTATTACAAGTTTGCCATGGGATATTTTGTATATAACACTTTCTCTTCATTTTGAAGAGAAATATCTTCATTTTTAGGAGAGTTTTAGCTTAGGGATTGGGTTCTTTGAGAGCTCTTCTTCTTCTCCATTTGGTGTGAAAACTTTTGGGTGTTGTAAGTTGGGTTTTTCATTACCCCTACCATTAATATAATTGTTGTTTTAGTTTATTTCCATTGTTGTAGTTTAATTTCATGCTTAGATAATTAGTTTTAGTTATTTATTTCTTTCTTTAATTAGTTAATTAGTTGTTTAAAGTAGTTTAATCCATATATTGTCCGTAGATAACGGGTTGGGGTTGCGTTTCCTCCATTAATGGGCGTCGAGCTCCGAAAGTTAGGTTTTGGGTAAAATTCCATTTAATTGAAACCGCGTGTATTAAAGTCAGATTATTATGCGTTTAACTTTCTTTGTCACGCAACGTTAGTTTTTATAGCGATAATCCGAATTTAATCCGCGTGTGACCATTTTTGATTTAATGTTTAATCTCGCAACTTTGGGTTAAATTCCTTATTGTGTGATGTTTATGATTAATTAAAAATGCTCGATTAAATGTTTTCGAACCGAAATTCTAATTATTAGTTGTTTAGCCCATGGTGGGAACGCGATCCCGACTCTCGTTTTATTAATTGTAGTATAGTGTTAACTTCTTCTTTTTTCTGTTTTGTCACCATTTCCTACCATCACCTTTTCATTTATTTATTTTACACTTTTATTCTTGAAGTTTTAAATCAATTAAAATCAAAAATTTAATTACTCCCTGTGGATTTCTTACGATACCCGACTTACCGCTGTGCTTGCTTGTCAAGTGTAGTTGTAGCTTAGGTTTTTGTATCGCGGCGGTGAAACGAAAACAACGATTAGCGTTCTGACGCGATGCTACTTTTCGCGCTCGATCAAAATGGCGCCGTTGCCGGGGAGTGTGTTTTAGATAGTAATTATTTTATTGTTTCGTAGTATTTCTTTCATTCATATTTGTATTCTTGATTTTCCCCTTTCTTTTGACTTATGCTAGATTGTTTCGAGAAATTGAAATTCTGGTGCTTGTCGCTTTTATTGAATAGCTTATTTTGAAATGTCTTGTTATTACGCTTTAGATAACCTTAATTGTTATGAGAATTATTTTCCAAGTTATACTCCCAAAACAATGAGAGAATGCCTACAAATTCTTGAAGACAAGCGCATTGAGCGTGAAATTCAAGAGTATGTAAGTGATCCCTCATCGCCTTGTTAGAGTAATTTGGAATGCGGGAAATCCGTTAGCTATGAGCAACCCACGCAAGAAGATGAAATGTCTTCTTGTTCGTTTGATTATGAGTTAATGATTAAGGAAATGAATGACCGATCCGAATGTTCTCAAGCTTGGTTTCTAAAAACCGATGCCATGCTCGATGAGATTATTTCTTCACAAAATCGAGTTGAGGTTGAAACTTGCGTTTCATCTCTATCCCTTTTTGTTGAAGAAATAATTGAGAGTGAGCCAAGCTTTAGCACTTTTGATTTTCAACCTCTTATTAATTCTTCCAATTGTATTGAGGTTGTTGGTCCTTCCTTTCCTTTAATCCCTACTATTCCCAAACAATTAAATTTATCGCAACAATCGGTTGAAAGTCTTGAGGACTTTAACCCGATTCTTGAACGAGAATGTTATTTTGAGATGCTTCATCTCATGGGAATTTCACTTGCACTTGCCCCACCTCCCCTTCCAATTGAAGAATCTTGGGGATGTGATTTTGGTTTTTCTGAGACTAATGTAGTCTTGTCCCCCATAGTATCCAAATCCCCCATCGCCCACCCAAAATTTCAAATTGGCGATGCTTCACTTTTTTCACCACTCACATGCCTTCCGTTGTTCAAACGGAATTCTTATTTTTCAGGAGGCATGTTCGCTTTGGAGGGGGTTGATCTTTCAAATTCAAATCCCTTTTTGGGTGGACCCACAACTATTTAGACTTCTAGTGTATAGTTACTGTGTAGTCTAAATAGTAGGTAGTAAATAGTTAGCATTTTAATTTTCTTTCTTTCCTATTTTTCTTTCCTTTTAATTTAGTCTAGTGTAATTAGTTAATTTTTTGTTATTTGTTTTTGCTATGCTCGGTACTAACTTGTTTTGTAGATTCCTTTGGACTCGCGCTTATGGAGAGCGCTCCAATTTTGGGTAATATCGTTCTTTTCCTCTCTTTGTGTTGTGTTCTTAATGCGCATTGAGGACAATGCAACATTTAAGTTAGGGGGTGTAGGATATTTTATCCATTTCTTTGTTTTGTCCATGGATTTTCTCTCATTTAGTTACTAATTATGCCTTTTTGTGAAAAATTTGAAAATTTTCAAAAATATTTTCTTTCTTTTTTCTCCTTTGTTGGGCATTTTGCCTTGTTTCCGATGATAAATTTTAATAATTGCCCGATCCAATAGACAGCTCAACGATGCATGTTCTCGATTTTAGAAGTTATTAGACTTTAGTCCTCAAATCATTGATATTGTGAATAACTTCATGAATTAAACTTTATCCCATGAGCATATGCACTTTCCTTGTCATATTGATTTGGTTTAAGATTTTTATTACTCGAGAATCTTTTGTTGCATTGTATATACTTGCACCGAGTAAGCTTTGTACCTTTCGTCGTTTGTGAGTGTTATACACTATTCTTTTCTCATTGAAAACGTTGAATTCGTTGGTAATCTCACTATTCTTTCATTTGACCATTCATTAATTGAGTTCATACTTGAAATGTGCTACTTGATCATCATTTTCATATATTGTTTTGACTCGAGAATTGCATAAACTTTGTGAAATAATCATAGGCCATCTTTGTTATATCACCCATATTAGCCTTGACCTCACCCTTATATGTTTACCCTCGTTAACCTCTTTGAGCCTAAATATAGCCCTTCGTTTCAACCTAAATCCCATAACCAACTCCAAATTAGAGTTTTAAACCATACATACACCTTTCATACCTTTGTTTGGAATGTTACATGGGATTGAATGATGTTGTTATGATGTCGGTTGCAATTTAGTCATATGAGAGTTTGATAAGCAAAGAAAAGAAAGTAGTGAAAAAAGTGAAGAAAAAGAGAAAGCAAAAGAAAACAAAAGAAAAAGAAGAAAAGAAAAGAAAGAAAAAGTTGTATATGTTGTGTATATAGTTCAATAATCTTTGATTACTCTCCAATTGTTATATCTAATGCTTGTTTGGAAGTTACTTTACCTTTTTGATATTGCACGCATCCTTCCCATTATTCCAAGTTTTCATCTCCGAACACTTTGAATCCGTACATATACTTTTCATTTCGTACCTTAACCCCAAACCTACATTACAACCCTATAAAGTCCTATGTGATCTTAGGGTGCATTTAATTTAACAGTCATAATAGTTTTGATAATCTGTGAAAATGCATTTCGCCTCTTTTGATGAGTGGTATCTTTCATTGAGATTACAAGTTTTTCATTTTCTATATAGCGTTCTTCATTTGTGACATGTGCAGGGCCAAATTTCCATTTACATTTACTCTTTATGCCCCCATGTTTCATGTGTTACCTCCCATTTTGAGTGAATTCATTTGATGAGCGTAATGCCCGTGAGGATTGAATATATGCATGCCTTTATGTTTATCCGGTTTATTTAAGTTTTTACCAAATCATATTGTGCATTTGCTCTCTCCCCTCCCACTTTTAAAGTTTCAATTCTATGAGGTGCATTCAACCTGTTAATAACAACGGACTTTAACTTGAATTCGTTCAATATGCTAATAACATGTTTGAAATTTTTTTCATTGTTGTTGAGTTTGTTGCATGTTGGGTTGGGCAAATTTTGAGGAAACTGTATGATGTTTGTGGGTTTCATCCCTGAAAACCCTCACGAGACGACACTCGTCCACTAGGGTAACCAAGGGGTTTAACGGCTTATTGCATATGCTAAATGCAATCGTTCGTCCGTGAAAGTGGCCTTATCTTTTTATTACTTTTTCATCCCACTTTGTACTTGTTTCCTGCTTTGGTTTACTTGTACTTCTTGTTGTTTCCTATTTCATTGCTAGGGACTAGCAATGTGTAAGTTAGGGGGTGTGATACAACGCAAATATTGCGTATTTCACCCGTTAACCTACGCCTTATTAGCCCTCTTGGGTATCTTAATCCCTATACTTATGCTCGTTAACCAGACAACCTCAGATTTCTATGTTAACATGTTTTGGAGGGGTTAATTGAACTTTTGTAGGTGTTTCGATGCTTAGTATGAAGTTTGGACGCTTTTCGAAAAAGTTTCATCGACTTTTGCAGCTTTGGGGGCATTTTAGTAATTTCATCATTCGAGTTTGAATCCCAAGCTCTTCACGAAAGTTGAAGCCCTTTGATTTCTCTTCGCGTGGCCGCTGACGGTGCATGATTCCGAGTTCTAATGATGGAGTTATGGCATTTTTAGGATGATTTTTACTTAATAAGTACACTCAAGGTCACATTCAAGGGCGTTTTAGTCATTTCATATTTTGGTTGTTTAGCCTAATGTCTTCTTGGATATTGTATTCCTCTGAGTTATCTTCTCATAGCCTCCGACCGTGCCTGATTCTGAGCTATAACGAAGAAATGGCGGCATTTTCCGTAAAATAGGACAAAGCTGCAGAATTCATACCTGTAGGGGCGAATCGATTCGGCCCAAAACCGAATCGATTCGGCCCAAAACCGAATCGATTCGGAATGCTGCAGAATTACAGCTACGAACTTCCCTATTTCCGAATCGATTCGGACCATTTACGAATCGATTCGGACCTCCAGATTTTTGGTTTTCTTCCCTTTTATTACAAGTTTTCCATGGGATATTTTGTATATAACACTTTCTCTTCATTTTGAAGAGAAATATCTTCATTTTTAGGAGAGTTTTAGCTTAGGGTTTGGGTTCTTTGAGAGCTCTTCTTTTTCTCCATTTGGTGTGACAACTTTTGGGTGTTGTAAGTTGGGTTTTTTATTACCCCTACCATTAATATAATTGTTGTTCTAGTTTATTTACATTGTTGTAGTTTAATTTCATGCTTAGATAATTAGTTTTAGTTATTTATTTCTTGCTTTAATTAGTTAATTAATTGTTTAAAGTAGTTTAATCCATGTATTGTCCGTAGATAACGGGTTGGGATTGCGTTTCCTCCATTAATGGGCGTCGAGCTCCGAAAGTTAGGTTTTGGGTAAAATTCCATTTAATTGAAACCGCATGTATTAAAGTCGGATTATTATGCGTTTAACTTTCTTTGTCACGCAACGTTAGTGTTTATAGCGATAATCCGAATTTAATCCGCGTGTGACCATTTTTGATTAAATGTTTAATCTCGCAATTTTGGGTTAAATTCCTTATTGTGTGATGTTTATGATTAATTAAAAATGCTCGATTAAATATTTTCGAACCAAAATTCTAATTATTAGTTGTTTAGCCCATGGTGGGGATGCGATCCCGACTCTCGTTTTAATAATTGTAGTATAGTGACCATTTCCTACCATCACCTTTTCATTAATTTATTTTACTCTTTTATTCTTGAAGTTTTAAATCAATTAAAATCTAAAATTTAATCACTCCCTGTGGATTTCTTACGATACCCGACTTACCGTTGTGCTTGCTTGTCAAGTGTAGTTGTAGCTTAGGTTTTTGTATCGCGGCGGTGAAACGAAAACAACGATTAGCGTTCTGACGTGACGCTACTTTTCGCGCTCGATCACTACCCAAAACCCATATTTGCTAATAGTATTCTAACATGTTCAAGGGTGATTTTCACATAAGAATAACGTCAAATTCATATGTTTATAAGGGTATTATCATAAAAACCATTAAATCCTTAAAATTCCAATTTATCTAAATCCTCCATTTTTATACCTCTTAAAAACCCAGAATTTAGAATTATCAATTCATAACTAAATCATCAAATTTCCATATTAAACATGAGTAGAACTCATCTACATGCAATACCTAACATCATTTTCGTATGTTCAATAAACAAATAAATCCTCTACATGTATAACCTATCCATTTTCATGTTCATAGTCTCTACATGTATATCCATTTTCATGTTCAGAGTCTCTATATGTATAAATCTCCAACTACATGAATTTTCCTATCCATTAAACTTGATTTATCAATCATTTTGATCCCAAATTCGTAAGTTCATCAATCTAAAAAAGAAATTTTATTCTAACATGGATAATATAAGCACCAAAATAAAGCAAGAATTACACTTGCCTTATGTGTAGGTCTGAACCTTTGGTGAAGATAAGTTTCTGTCACCTCTTCTTCCTTTTTTTGGCGACAATCTAGTGGTGGTGCAAGGTGTAGAGATGGTGGTTGTCCCCTTAGTTTGTCCTAGGTGACTCTTCCTTTCCAATCAACTCTTCCTCTCCTTAAGATAACCTTTCACTTTCTCTCTAAGGCTTTTCACTCTCTCTAAAAAGACCTCATTTGTGTTTTCATGAAATGAATCTTACATACATATAAAATCACATATATAATAACTCTCCAAGGTTAGATAAAAGATAAAAAATGTAGGTACTATTCATTTCCCAAGCAAAATGATTAAAATGCCCTTTTGGGGTGTCTTTTCATCTTCTAATTGACCCAAGAACCAAAACAAATCATCGAGTAGACTTTTCTGCCTATTTCAACCCTTTCGAACTCAGTGGCGCACTCGAAATAATCATCCGAATGAGTTAAAAATAAATCGCATTTTATTTACCAACTTTAGTCCTAACACGACTCATAAGCACGTCCCGACTTAATTTCCATTATTGTCGTATTTGTAGCTCCCGATAATAATTATTATTTTCACATATTACTTAAATATCACTATGTAATATTCAAAATCATATATTACTTTAATCTCTAGTAATATCCGAATTAATCCCAATTAATTTTTCATAATTAATCCCTATTTATTTAGCTCATTAACTTTTAATTAATCTCATATTAAAAGTCATTAAAATTATTGGGTATTACAAAGTGTAGGAATTTTATGTATTATATGATAATTTAAATTGAGTATTTCCTAAAAACATACATGTAGGGGATTCATCATATTTTGGAAACAAGTAAGTAGATATGAACTTATCTAATATCTTACAATTGGCCACTATTCATGAATTCACAAAGTCAACAAAACATATAAATTTTTACATAAAGTTTGTCTAAAGTGATACTATATTAATCCAATTTCATGAATTAAACTAATATTTTTGTTTAATTTTTAGATTATTAAAGTTGGCATGAGAAATTATAAATCTATGAATTTACGTATGAATTCTATCATTACTCTAAGATTCCCAAAAAATCTAAATGACACTACCATGAAATTTAAATTAGAATTACATAATTTCAACAAGTTAACAATTTAGTAGTTTTATATTCATTATTTACAAATTTCATATACGAAATATAAAACCCTAATTATCTCAATTCATTTTAATTGTTAGAATTAGATTGAGGTATAAATTAATATTTAATTACATAAAAGGAGAGGAGTATAATGTTAACTTTCCTCAATGTAGGAATCAATTAAAATATATGACAAGTGTAGAAGAAATCACTTTGAAAAGTCTGCTTAAAAGACTCCATAAAAGCTCCCAGAACTTGTGCAAAGTTGACACCAAAAAGTGTTCCCCAAATTTTTAATTGTTTCTTTGAATTAAAGGTTATAATTTTTGGGTTGAATTGATGTGATTTGTGTAGAATTTGGGTTTAATTTTTAGGATAAATTGTGTACTAATATGATAGGACAATAAGGTTTTTTTTTTTTTGTTGGGGGGGGGGGGGGGGGGGGGGGGGGCTATAGAATATATAAGGAGAAGGAGAAAATAAGGGATATGTATATATATATATATGGGAAGACCCAAATGCAGTGATTGAAGGCTCATCCTAAGGTTCAATAATGAAAGCACTAACACAAATGTTTTCACCAAAATTTAGGCCATCGATCGTAGCTTCAGATTCCACATTGGGATCTCCCTCCCAATCTTCAACTTCTATATTAAAAGCCTCCTCTCAATCCTCGACTTCACCATATGCAGAACCATTGCATTTAGAACCCCCATCTACATCAAAATATGGCTTGGAGAAAGGCAAGGTAATCATTGAAGGTGGTGACGAAGACGTTAAAATGAAACTAGAAGATTGTCAAGAGAAAAACCAAGATCCCTTTAACTTCAAAATCCCAGTGTGGAAGTTATATGTTGATAAATATTCTTGCGCGATAGGAAGTGGGGCAACCATCATCCTCTCGGCTCCTAATGAGATGGATATTGAATATGCCTTATAGTTGAACTTTTTAGTTCCAATAATGAATCAGAGTATGAAGCATTGATAACATGAATCAATCTCGCCCTATTAATAGGAGTAAATCAAATCCAAGTCCATAGTGATTCACATTTGGTGGTAAGAAACTTGTTGGGAGCGTATGAGATCGAAGATGAGAAAATTACCAATAATTGTAAAAGGTGGAAATATTAATATCTCATTTCAAGAAGGTAAATATGTAGAGGGTACCAAGAATATAAAACTCTATAGCAGATGCCTTGGCCACTAAAATACAACTTAAGAGAGTAGTAACAATAAAGATTTTGGCCAAACCAAGCATTGAAAGAGAATACCTAGAGATAAAAGTTTTTCAACTTGAACCTAAACCTTTTGTGGATTTACCCAATTATAGATTACTTGGAGAATGGAAAGCTCTCGCAAGGAAAAAGAGAAGCGATCAGATTCATACTTAAAAAGTTCGTTAATTTTAGAGAAATATTATAAAATAATTTCCGCTCGCCCTTCCTAAGGTGCATTCATCCAATGGAGGGTGAGTATATCATAAAGGAGGTGCACGAAGGATCTTTTCACATCCATATAGTAGGACAATCCTTAACCAAGTGATTTATTACCCAATGATATTATTGGCCAACCCTCACTAAAGACGTCCACACTTATCAGAAGAAGTGTGAGTCATATCAAAGGCATGCAAATGTAAGCCATCAGCCCCATCAACCTTTCACTCCTATAGCTTCATCATGTATATTTGCATAATAAGGAATGGATATTATATCCCCCCTTACTCCTGTACCAGGATAGTTTCGATACCTCATTATAGCAGTAGAATGCTTGCTAAAATGGGTAGAAGCAGAGCCCATAATCCATATAACTATTAAAAATTATTTCCAATTCACGTGGAGGAATATAATGTGAAGATATAAAGTACCTTGGGACTTTATCATGGATCACGATGCTCAATTTGATAATGATTTTCAATAAGATTACGATAAAATATTGGGGATCAAACACTTATATTTGGCTCCGACTCGTTCATAAACTAATGGTCAGACAAAAATGACAAACCGAGCTTTATTTTAAGGGATTAAGGCTTGGTTGGACGAAGCCAAAGGAAAATGGATAGAGTAGTAGTATATATTCCTATGGGAGTACATGATGACTCTAAGGACTCTAAATGGGGAAAATCCCTTTATATTAGCATTTAGTTTCGAAGTAGTAGTGCTAGCATAAATTAGAATGATGATCCACAAAGTTAAACATTTCAACAAGAAAAAAATGATGAAGATCGAAGAGTAGATATGGATATGATAGAATAAATAAAAGAAGATGCCCAAATACGATAAAAGATTCCTTATCGCCTCATCAACTTTGACCTAAGGATGTTTGACTACTATTTTAAAGGACCATTGGCTCCTTCGTTACCAACATTTTGAGGTCCCTCAGAAACTTTGGACTAAAGAACTTCGGCTCCTATATTTTGGGGTCCATTAGCTCCTTCGGCTTTCATATATTTGGGGTGCCTTAATTCTTTCGACTCCTACATTTTGGGTTCCCTTAACTCCTTCGTATTAAACATTTTAAGGTCCTTCAATAACTTCAGTCTAAAGAACTTTGGGTCCCTTATTTTAGGGTTCCTAAGCTCATTCGAATCTTATATTTTTGGGCCCCTCGACTTCTTTGGCTCCAACATTTTAAGGTCCCTCTATAACTTCATCCTACAGACCTTAAGCTCCTATATTTTAGGGTCCATCGGCACCTTTGGCTCTTATATTTTTGGGTTTCCTCGACTCCTTTCGCTCAAACATTTAGATTTCCCTTAGCAATTTTGACTTAAATACCATTGACACCTGTATTTGGGATCCTTCGGCTCTAATATTTTAAGGTCCCTTTGCAACTTCGGTCTAATGAACCTTAGCTCCTATATTTTGGGGCCATCATATCCTTTAGCTCTACTAATTTGAGGTCCCCTAACAACTTCAACCTTTATAATTTGTTCCCTTATGAGGGGTATGTTTCCAATTCTTCACAATCACACCATAATATTAGTATTCCGATTAGAATTAGGAAATCTTACTACCAAGGATCAATCAACCGCCCTTATTTTCAGATAGTATATATTTTCACTGGCCGCCACCCATTGGTAATAGTACTTCAAATCAATGATGCCAAGGTAGGTCCCATATAGTTCATTAATGCGGTGAACCCTATTAACGATCTTCCAAGTATTTGGAATGACCTGGGTGAAACCACATCAAAATGTTGACAAAATTCAAGAAAAATTTTATTCGAGGGAAAAGTCATCCCACACTTAGCAATAAACATTGAGGGAAACTAGTGGTACTCATTAAGCTTACAAAGTTTATAAGGACCATCGACTAACCTTATAGTAACCTAATTAGCGATATAATCATGCTTAAACTTGACTACGGTGTTTTCATTAATTACATAAGCCATTGTTAAGAAGTAGGGGACAACATAAAGAAAAAAACTCAAAAATGCACTAGTAGAAAAATGAGAGAGATGAAGACATAAGTGTTTACAAAGAAGCAAGGAAGTGATAACTCTTCTTCAAATGTTTCTATTTTAAAATGAGGAGAAAAGAGAGGGAATTATCTTTTTGTGGCGAGGAATAACCTCAAGGTTCCCCAAAATGATCATTGCTTGCACGAAAGTCGAAACATCAATTTACGGCTACCGAAGAAACGGCTGCATCCCCAAACACTAAAGTGATAGTGGCAATTTATGAGCATACCACTGGGTCACTAAGCGGGAAAAGACCTTTCAGTTCTTGGGGAATTTACAATATTTCCCTCCAATTGATAAATGGAAATATCATACATCCATTGACCTTCGACCAAAAGAGGAACTTTTTCATCCCTAATCGATAAGAGGAATTGTCTAGCATTGCATTCAACCAAGTTACAAATCCCAATGTCCTCAAATGTCCCTAGACTTTGGGGTCAATTGTGGGGTCAATAATTTTATTGGCACGTGATCGGACATGTGAGTCCATAAGTAATGAAGCATGTCGATCAAAGAAGAATGGTCAACTCGATTACACAATTAAAAATTACTACGATCAATAGATAAGCCCGAACTCTTAGGGATAGGTTTTAATGGGGCTCATGACTATCCTAAGTTGCCCTATAAATGTAAATTCACCCCACGTGAACGGGGCATGCATGCATATAACATTGAGCAGTACTATAACTCCACCGACCCAAGTTTTTTATCAATAAAGAACAAATCCTAACACCCTATGGCTGTAAAAAAGTTACCAAGCCACGTATATTGTGTGTTTCATGTGTGTGCGTGTGACTAGGGGTGTGCGAAAAAATCGACCGAACCAAAACCGAAGGTTTTTTTTAGCCCGATCCGGTTTGCGATTTAAGGATTTAAAAAATCGACAATGTCAGTTCGGTTGGCGATTTAGACAAAGAAAAAACCAATTCGAACCGAACCGAACCGACAACAATATTTATATTAAAAAACCATTAAATATCTTTTATTTTTATATCCAAAAACCATTAACCAACCTCCAAAACCGACCAAAACCGAAAACTAACCTAAAAAAATGACCGAAACTGAAATCGATTAAAACGGATCTGAAACCGATGTGAACCGAAACTGACGGGTTTTTTCATCGTCGGTTCGAGTTCGGTCTGATTTTTTCCAAAACCGAACCGATCGGTTCGGTTTGAATTGTAGTCCAAAACCGAACCGAACCGAATCGTGAACACCCCTACGTGTGACATTATTTTGTTTTCAATTATTATTGTTGATGGGAATTGTGTGGATTGAATATAACAACATGTAGGAATTTACCTCCTACACTTTTAATATTACGAATTGACCAACTTCCAATTTTATTTTAATGTAGAATTTGTTTCTTAATTAAATGCCAATTTTATCCTTATATTGAAAACATATAACAACATTTCACCTTCACTCAGTAGGACCCAGACTGAGTTTCCACTCGTTAGAGATTATGCCTTCAACCACCGAAGGGCTTCCGATCACCAATGCTTCGGTCGACGACTGCAAATATAAATTTACAACATACAAAAACATATAATCAATAATTTTTTTTAATTTTGCAATACAATTATTTTCATTGCACCATTTGTCATAGTGATCTAGTCCCCTTAATCGATGAATGTGCAAATTAAAAAATTAAATTTATAATTTATTGATGCTGAATGAATTTTGAAGTTTTCAGTGTAATATTGAGTGTGTAGTGTAAAATATTCACATTATACATATAAAATTATTTTAAAAACACTAAACTATTAAAAAGGTTTTTATTAGAAAATTATCACCCAAAATCTAATCAAGAAAAAGTCATAAACAAATCTAAAGACATTATTGATTTAATTTGAATTCAGTTCCAAAAGAATATTGTTAGGTTTCAAATCTGGTTGAAGGATTAAAGACAATGATGAACATAACAATGTATCCCATATCAAATGTTTATAACCTAAGATAAATTTTTTCTATTTCATCTTAGATGCAAGGATATCAAATTATCAAAGACTGCATAAACATTCTCATCGGGTAAATCTAGAGATTTATAGTTTATTTTGTAATGCCCCAACCCCTGGATTTAGGGGTTATCCGTGGACAAACTCGGTTCGATATGGATGCGTTAGGTTTGAAATGATGTGAAACAACCTAAATAAAATTTCTATTCCATTCTAATTGATTGAAGTTGCCAAATAAACATGCAATTCCATTTTCATGGTGTATAAGTATAATGATAACAAGTGTGGAACCCATTAGAAAATATTCTAGGATTCAAGTAATGAGAGATACTAGTGTAAGAATAAAAAATTAGTTACCTGCAAAACTCTCTAAAGACAAAACATGAACTAACCTAACTTACTGTAATACAAGAACATGGTGTGCTAATGCTCAATAGGGGTTCCCAACACAATGTAATATGAAAACGAATGATAGAAATGATGGATACAATACTATAAATAATGTAGTTCTAACCTAATTCTATATGCAATTACTATACAATATTTGCATTATCCATGTTTTACTTCAAAACATCATCTTTAAATTAGGTTAAGTACCATTAACCTATGTCTTGTCAAAGTTCCCATTTTATTTAAAAATATTCCTTTATTCCATTAACTCACAAGTTTAATTTTGAAAAAAGCACGTTCTTGGACTATCTTTAAATCACCCACTTTATTTTTAGGATATATCAACTTAAACTTCAATTCAACACATGTCTGGTATTTCTTAAGATAGCATTTTCAACACACTCGACGTTTTGAAAAGAATATTTCCATACATAAAGGTTTCAATTGTGAAATTATTCCCTGCCATGGGGTTGATCACACACTCATTTATTATCTTTCTATATCAAATTGTCCACACACACACTCGTCAAACCTAGGATTATATCCCAATATGAAGTCACTCAAACACCTAGTTGTATTCATTTTCATTCCTTTAGAATCATATTAACACATACCCATGTGGATAATGAGTTGTGCCCTATCATGGGGTCCCCACAGACTCGATCGTAATCCTTTTATTCCTTTAATTTACAAATAATGCCTTCTCATATTTCGGAGTTTATGATCTCCATTTATTTACATAAATATCCATGACTTAGGACGAGTTATTTAAATTTGGAATAATAACTCCATAATCATTGATTAATCAATTGTCCATTTTTCTGGAGTTTACTAAATCCATTCCCTTTTTAGCATTATCATTTATCTCAAAGTTCACCAAATCCCAATTATGTTCAAGTGCTTGAACTGCCTTTCATAAATTACACAACCAATTACTTTATTGGCCAATTATTTTGAATCTAAGCCGAAGTCGCACTTTAGTGCTCCAGGCCATTCTTAAATTTTTTTAGGTAACTCCAAAAACTGTTTTACTTTTCATTAAGCTCATTTATTTGTGGTCTAACCACCTTTTTAAATAAAATATTCCGCTTACTGCCATATTTATTAATTGTTTAAATAACCTTTATACTTCCTTTACACTTTTTATCCTCATTAAATACTCAAACATGCATCTTTACCTTTTTAAACCTCTTTAAAGTTTTATTAAATTAAGACAACATCTAAGGTGCATTTTTTAATTTCGAAAGTGTAGGGGTTTCTTTGTAATTTCTTTACAAAATCAAAGTCTAATAGCATTCAAATGTTAGGGGCTAATTTCCAAAAATCACAAGTTTTGGGGCAGTTTTATAATTTTCCCAAATTCAAGATTATTTCAAAATATTTTTAAGACTATGTGCTATTTTACAATTATACAAAGTCTAAGAGCTATGGTGTGATTACCCCAATGTTTGGAGGTTATTTTTTAAATATTTAAGCTTTCGAGGCTATTTTATTAATATTTCCCAAAAATACCTTTGTCAAAATACAATATTTTAATAAGTCTAGGGTTTAAACTGTAATTTCATAAAAGTTTGTAGTAAGAAATCCTTACTATAACGTTTAGGGGTAAAAATACCATTTATAACACTCTTTGGCCCCTAGTAATAATTTCTCAATAATACTTTTAGAATATTATGAACACAAGCCTTAATTTCATAATTCTATTTTTACATAAATTAATACTCCAATATCCAATGCACCAAAATAGCTAACACTAAGAATATACGTTTACAACCCACACATATATTATTTCACATGTGTAATATATCGTGGACATTTATTTATATTCATACTCAGATATAACACAAAAATGTATTATTTAACACATTTAAATATGAAAACGAACTAACACCCACTTATTTGGAGACTTGAAGAAATATTGGTGAAGATAGGCAATCCCCACCTTTAAAGGTAGCCTCACGGGGCTACCATGCATTTCTTGCTTGAATACGCACTCCAAATAATATATCCTTTGCATTTTTACTGCAAAACTCCATCAAAACACCCCCTTATACACCCTAAAATACCCTCACATGTGTTATTTCTCTCTTATAATAGTGTTGTCAAAAGGAACTTTTTAAAGGAAAGCATCGTTTTCTCTCTTTAAGGTTGGTCGGATACTTCCCTCCCAAAATACTACTTTTCTTATTAAAAAAAATCAAACAAGGGAACATATCATTGTCCTATGTCTTAACATGGGCACGTTTTGGCTTCCTATAGAAACAAATGTCTGCATTTTGGCATTTAAATGGATTTAACTAGAGCAGTCTGGCAACACCCATGGTCGCACCATTCATCTCCCGTGGTTACAGTTTCACAGCCACTATCTCAACCTGTTCTTTTGTGGTAGCGGGTTGCTTAACCCGCGGTTACGGTTGTTTCATCTACGGTTTCGGGGTTCCTAGCAAGCCTAGCTGAAAGAGTTATAACGACACTTATGTCCCTAGGTTTTCTTACTATTACAACTCATATGTCCTCATTATAATTAATTTTTTCTTAACTTTAATTCTATGCTCACTCAAAACTTTTTAATCCAACTTAAGTATTTAAATCCAAGTTACACCGATTTGCATGTTTAATCTCCTAAATTACTCAAACTAATTCGATAATTATTCATAATGCTCCAATTTAAGTCATACTGCTATACAGTCATCCAACAATTAAGTAATTGTTCAAATATCTTCCTGACTAAAACTCATTAATATATAATCAACTTACAACTTGACACTTTCTCAATAATATATTGAACAACATTATTTATCTTTTGACCTTTTTAATGCCATATGTTCTTTAATGCATCTCATATACCCATGAAATTGAGAATTTATTTTCTTTATTTTTGGTTAAATCAAGTAACAATAAGGGATCCACCACCAAGTAGAGTTTGAAACCATCTTTTTTATTGTGATTGATTCAATCCTTTCTCTCTTTCGAGTTTCACATCTGATTTAAAAATTTACATTGTCTGAGTCGTAAATGTATATAAATGATGTTGGAGATTGAGTGCCACATCGGTGGTCGATGGTACTAGAGTTCGACGTTGGAGATAAAAAAATGTTTGGTGGTGGTTTTTTGGAACCAATGTGCCTCGTGCACTCTCTCTCTCTCTCTCTCAGAGAGAGAGAGAGAGAGAGAGAGATCCTAATCAATGGCGATGTGGGTGATGAGGTACATAAGGAGGAGAAAAGTGACATATAAGTATGTTATGGGTAATGGAATGTTTTATAAATTTTTAGGGTTTAGTCATATTTGAGAAGTTTTAGTTATGACCAATCTCATGTATATTTTAAATTGTATTTAATCCCAAGACCGTCTTTATCATTTAAAATTCAAACTCTAATCAATAATTTGCATGCTTCTTCATGTTTTTAGAAAATAACACTTGTACCATGTTTTGTTTAATATGATCGAAAACTAAAAAAATAAAAACTTGTGATGAATTGCAAATAAAACTTTAGGTTAAATACTTGTGGTTCTATATTTTAAGGTGTAAGTTTATATTAAAAAAAGTGTTAAGAGTCCTTTCTCCTTCAAACCCGGAATTATACATGAGCCGTGAGATGTAAACGGAAAACGGGTAGTATTATCTATCCACAACTCTATCAAGATACCTAACGCAACTTCACTTACTAGCAAAGACTAATTTGGTACAAACTAAAATACCATCAACACACAACGGAATCATTCAACTATCTTACTTCATAAATTCGCTACGTTCTTCCACAACTTATCTCCCCACCTTCGTTTCTTCGTTTGCTTATCTCCCATTCTCATCTATTTTCTCTCCACCCATGGCTATAATAACTAATCTTCTAAAGATAATATCATCATTTGCACCCAGTACTATGTTCAAGTCCGTGAAAGAATTCATAAGAAAACGAACAAGAAGTGACATTACAACTACCACTGCTCCTTCGCAAGACCATCTCCAATCAGATGACATTACAATCGTAATCGTAGGATTTGATGATTTGAACGAGATTTTCAAGGATCAGTCTTTGCCGGTGTCTTCGCTAGCGATAAACGCAATGCCAGCTGTGAAAATAATCGAAGATGGTGAAGAGTGTGTGATATGTTTGAAGGAGTATGAGGTGGGAGGGGAAGCTAAAGAGATGCCCTGCAACCATAAATTTCATTCCGATTGTATCATGAAGTGGCTGGACATTCACGGGACGTGCCCGGTTTGCAGGTATCAGATGCCCCTCGATGAACAAGAGATCATGACAGCTGCAATTCGTCAGAAACTTGAGTGGTGGCCTGCTTTCTCCATCTTAATAACTATATATCATTGTTTCATATTAGTTATTTTTTGGTTGTTTGGTTAAAATATTATTATCATTTTTTCCATAACAGTGTTTTGTTTTTTCGGGTAACAAATCATTCCTGAGTTTTAAAGTACTTTTTTGACATAATATTGACTACATACCCTCTTATTAAGTGGGGTAGGAGGGTTGCTCTTCCAGCCTTGGTAGGGTTTGGGTCTTACGAGAATTTTCTTTCCTTGTATGTGTCGGTTAAGACGGGAGGGACAATGTTGGAAAATTGGAATTGAATGAGTCTAATAAAGTTGTCCAGATTTTTTTGGACAGATTTTTGAGCAACTTTGAGCTCAAATTTAGGTGGGACCCACACTACGGAAATTGTGGGACCATATACGAACGCGTTCACCTCCGCAAGGAGATTAACGTAGTATATTCATATGTCCAATTTCAATAAGTTATGAATGATAATTATGTCCTCAAAGTGACTCATAAAGCAATGAAAGTTAATGTACTAGGTATGTTTTAACTCTTGTCCCACATTGGAAGAGTAGTGGAAAAATGATGAGTTAATAAAACCCAATTGATGGACTAAGGCTTGGATGCCTTTGGGGTATCCCAACTCTTTGAAGGGGAGATGACCTAAGCTATGCTTGGGTTGACTTTCGGTCAAAGGTCCACACGCGCGCGCATCCGTCCGTCGGTTCGGGTTAAATTTGGAATTAATTAATCTTTAATTAACTGATAATCAGTTAATTACAAGAGTCAACAGTTAACGAAATTAACTGCTTTGACAGTTAATTTCGGTTTTGACTGTTCCCAAGAGTCAAAACATTTACTATAAATAAAATGTTTCCCCCTCAGTTTTAAAAACAGAAAAATAAACCCTCCAAAATTCCGAAAATGCTACTTCATTATTACCTCTGCCCAGAAAATTCTTTTCTTCATTTCTGCATTACATGTTCTTGGTTGTGTTGAGTACAAAACACAGAAATTGTGTTCGCTGTGATTACTCATTGCTGTGCTGCTTGATTAATCCGAAAATCCGTTCTATCTTGGGAGACAATTATTCATTAAACTCAAGCACGTTGGAGGAATAATTTTGTCTTAAGGAGACTGTTCAACAGGGCTCGGATTTCTTTCTAATTATTATTATTTCTGCAAATTCTAGTAAGTATTTCATTTCTATAATCCTGTTTCAATTCTGGCATTATATTAATTGTTCATAATTCTGTACAGTTGTTATTTATAAATAGTAGACATAACAATCTTAAGACAAAATTACTAGTTCTACTGTTTTTAGTGTACAGAATTTTTTTACAGAAATTTATTTGTTGAAAATAAATCTGTTTTGACAGAATAAAATGAATTAATTTACTGCTTTATTGTAGAAATTAGTAAAACAGTTTTGATATAGAAATTAATTTCTATACTGTTTTTATATTCTGTTTTAGAAAATAAATTTTATTTGTGTACTCTTGTTAAAATATGTTTATCTATTTTTTTCTTAAATTATAATTCTGTTTTGTACGGAATTCTTTTTATTATTAAAAATTAGTGTGTCATAGATTTTAAAAATGTAATTCTGTTTTGTACGGAATTCTGTTTATATATTATACTTTAATTCTGAATTATTATTTGAATTCTTTTTGAATTCATTTATTGTGAATTATATTTGCAGGAAATTGGTGTACAGAATTTTGTATTCTGTTTTGATTAATTCATTATATATGAATTTTATCATTGATAAAAATTATGTTTTTGTAACAGAAATGGAATCACAAAGTACGAACACTACTCCTACGAAACTGATTGTCACCAACACAAATGTGACTGCACCCGTATCTATGCCACACGGGGAGAAACCGAAAAAGTTCATTGGGGCTGACTTCAAACGTTGGCAAGGACAAATGTACTTCTATGTCACTACCTGCCAACTGGGCAGGTTTGTATATGAAGATTGCCCCTCTATTCAAGAGGGAGATGACGCTGAAAAGGTTGCTGTTGTCGATGCTTGGAAGCACTCGGACTACCTATGCCGAAATTATATTTTGGCCTACTTGGACAAGACTCTGTACCATGTCTATTGCACTATCAAAACTTCCAAGGAATTATGGAATTCTTTGGAAAAGAAGTATAAAACTGAAGATGCTGGGATGAAGAAATTTATCGTTGGGCGTTTTCTGGACTTCAAAACGGTTGATTCTAAATCTGTGATCTCGCAAGTGCAAGAATTCCAAGTGATCCTCCACGACATTCATGCTGAAGGAATGTCAATTAGTGAAACTTTCCAAGTTGCTGCAATTGTTGAAAAGTTGCCACCTTCTTGGACTTTGTTCAAAAACTATCTCAAGCACAAGCGTAAGGAGATGAATGTGGAGGAGTTGGTACCCCGGCTAAGAATCGAAGAAGACAACCGTGAGTCTCAAAAGAAAAGTGGGAAGAATCCGATGGAAACAAAGGTCAAACGAAAGTATGATGGGGAAGGCACTTCCAAACTTAACAAGAAAAAGTTCAAAGGAAAATGCTACAATTGTGGTAAACCGGGACACCGCTCAAGTGAGTGTCGTAAGCCTAAGAAGCAAAATAAAAATAACTCTCAAGCAAATGTGACTGAGGGTGAGAATATTACCAATGATTTGGCGGATATGAATCTTTCTGCTGTTGTCTCTGAAAGTAACTTGGTTGGAAATACCAAGGAATGGTGGGTGGACACTGGAGCCACACGACACATGTGTGCAAACAAATGGATGTTCTCCACCTATAAGCCTTTGGAAAATGAGGAGAACCTTTTTATGGGAAATTCTTCCACTTCTAAGGTGGTGGGACAAGGAAAGATTGCTTTGAAAATGACTTCTGGAAAGGAACTTACTCTCAATAATGTTCTTCACGTGCCTGATATCCGAAAGAATCTGATTTCTGGATCTTTCCTTACTAAGAATGGTTTCAAGCTTGTATTTGTGTCTGATCGCTTTGTGTTGTCTAAAAATGACATGTATGTAGGAAAGGGCTACCTAAATGAGGGGCTCTTTAAACTGAATGTTCTTACTGTAACCCCTAAAACATCTGTTTCAATGAATGAAGTTGCTAGTTCTTCTTACTTGATTGAGTCATCTAATATTTGGCATGCTAGATTGGGACATGTTAATTTTGATACATTGTGTAGATTAATTAACTTGGAATTTTTGCCAAAATTCAATATTGATAAAAATCATAAATGTGAAATTTGTGTGGAATCTAAATTAACTAGATTACCTTTCCATTCTATTGAAAGGATAACTGAACCTTTAGATTTAATTCACACCGATATTTGTGATTTAAAATTTGTTCAAACTAGAGGTGGAAAAAAGTATTTTATTACTTTTATTGACGATTGCACAAAATATTGCTATGTATATTTGTTACATAGTAAAGATGAGGCTATTAATGCATTTAAACAATATAAATATGAAGTTGAGAATCAATTAAGCAAAACGATAAAGGCTATTAGAAGTGATAGAGGAGGTGAATATGAATATCCATTTGAGGAATTTTGTTCTGAAAATGGGATTATTCATCAAACAACCGCTCCTTATTCTCCTCAATCGAATGGTGTTGCTGAACGCAAAAACCGTACTTTGAAAGAAAGGATGAACTCAATGTTATTAAGTTCAGGAGCTCCACAAAATTTGTGGGGGGGAAGCCTTACTTTCTGCTAATTACATTCTCAATAAAGTACCTCACAAAAAGACTCACAAGACACCTTATGAATTATGGAAAGGTCGAAGACCTTCCTATAAATATTTACGAGTGTGGGGGTGCTTAGCCAAAGTGATGGTTCCTAAACCTAAAAAGGTAAGAATAGGGCCAAAAACCGTGGATTGTGTATTCATCGGTTATGCTACTAATAGCAGTGCATATCGATTTCTAGTTTGTAAATCTGAGATTTCGGACATTCATGTAAATACGGTTATTGAATCGAGGGATGCTTCATTTTTTGAAAATGAATTTCCGTATAACATGACCCGAGAATCTGGTCCTTCTAAAGGGACAAATCAAGCTACTACAAGTGGTACTAATCAACCTATTGATTCAATAGAGGATGAACCAAGACGTAGTAAAAGAGCAAAAACCTCGACTTCTTTCGGTCCATATTTTCTAACATATTTGTTAGAAAATAAACCTCAATCGTATAAAGAAGCTATATCCTTACCCGATGCTTCCAATTGGAAAGAAGCAATTAATAGTGAAATTTAATCCATATTACAAAATCATACATGGGAACTAGTGGATCTTCCACCAGGTTCAAAACCGTTAGGTTATAAATGGATCTTCAAAAAGAAATTGAAGGCCGATGGATCAATTGATAAATATAAAGCTAGACTTGTAGCTAAAGGCTATAGGCAAAAGGAAGGGTTGGATTACTTCGACACATACTCACCGGTAACAAGAATAACGTCCATTCGGATGTTAATAGCAATAGCTGCTATTAATGGACTTGAAATACATCAAATGGATGTAAAAACTGCATTCTTAAATGGTGAACTAGATGAGGAAATTTATATGGAGAAACCTGAAGGGTTCAAAGCTCCCGGACAAGAAGGAAAAGTATGTAAGCTTGTTAAATCACTATATGGATTAAAATAAGCACCTAAACAATGGCATAAAAAATTTGATAATGCAATGTTATCAAATGGTTTCAAAATTAATGAATGCGATAAATGTGTTTACTTTAAATACATTCATAATGGATATGTCATTGTATGCCTCTATGTTGATGATATGCTTATCATGGGTAGTAACTTGGAAATTGTCAAAACTACAAAATAAATGTTGAGTAGTAGATTTGACATGAAAGATATGGGAATCGCCGATGTTATATTAGGAATTAAAATTTCTAGAACATCGGATGGACTTATATTATCTCAATCTCATTACATTGAGAAAGTACTTGAAAAATTCAAGAAGTATGATATTAGTCCTACCAAGACACCTGTAGATGTAAATTTACATCTAGCAAGAAATAATGGTGAAAGCATATCTCAACTAGAATATTCTCGTATTATTGGCAGTTTAATGTATATCATGAACTGTACGCGACCAGACATAGCCTACTCAATAAGTAAGCTAAGTCGATTTACGAGTAATCCAGGAAGAGATCACTAGAAAGCAATATTGAGAGTTTTGGGTTATTTAAAATATACTCAAAACTATGGATTGCATTACTCAAAATATCCAGCTGTTCTTGAAGGACATTGCGATGCAAATTGGATATCTGATACAAAAGACTCTAAGTCTACGAGTGGGTATGTGTTTACCCTCGGAGGTGTAGCCGTATCTTGGAAATCCTCAAAACAAACGTGCATTGCTAGATCGACAATGGAATCTGAATTCATTGCACTAGACAAAGCTGGAGAAGAAGCTGAATGGCTTCAAAATTTCTTAGAGGATGTTCCAAAATGGTCTAAACCTGTGCCTGCAATATGTATACATTGCGATAGCCAATCAGCGATTGGAAGGGCACAAAATCACATGTATAACGGAAAGTCACGACATATTCATCGTAGACACAATACCGTTAGACAACTTCTCTCAAACGGAATTATCACAATTGACTATGTAAAGTCAAAAGATAATATATCGGATCCACTAACGAAAGGTTTAAACCGAGAGCAAGTTGAAAGATCATCGAGAGGAATGGGTCTAAAGCCTATAAATAAATAAGAATCAATATAGTGGCAACCCAACCTAGCTGACTGGAGATCCCAAGATCTAGGTTCAATGGGCAAACCGAACTACGTTGTATTCAGTAAGCATTGGAGGATATATCATCCTATCCATTCCAAAGATGAGACAGTGCATATCTGCCGCGAAATTAGGATAAGTTATGTTTTTAATGACATCTATATCTTAGTACGTCTAAGTGGGGTATTGCAGAATACTCTTTATGGAAGTCACCTACGTAAGTAAGAAGGGGGCCACTTCTATGAGAATAATGAAAGGCATATTCTCTAAAATACTTGCGGAACCAAGTGGTGTTCACGGCCAAAATGAACACAAACGTGAGAACCAACTGTGTTGAAGAATTGTTGTGTGAATACTGTTGTCTAGGTTTACAAAAACGGTTGACGGTTCAAGGACGTGAAGTCTACTGATTAACCAAGTAAATCCGATAGTATATCACTAAGGAAAGTTCAAGGCCACTAAGCTACTTCTCCCGATGCAATAAGTCTTCAGTTTTACTCAACTTGTGTTTGCATCTGCATAAGCATCTGTTTTGTTTTATTTATAGCGATATATCATTCATGTGGGGGATTGTTGGAAAATTGGAATTGAATGAGTCTAATAAAGCTGTCCAGATTTTTTTGGACAGATTTTTGAGCAACTTTGAGCTCAAATTTAGGTGGGACCCACACTACGAAAATTGTGGGACCATATACCAATGCGTTCACCTCCGCAAGGAGATTAACGTAGTATATTCATATGTCCAATTTCAATAAGTTATGAATGATAATTATGTCCCCAAAGTGACTCATAAAGCAATGAAAGTTAATGTATTGGGTATGTTTTAACTCTTGTCCCACATTGGAAGAGTAGTGGAAAAATGATGAGTTAATAAAACCCAATTGATGGACTAAGGCTTGGATGCCTTTGGGGCATCCCAACTCTTTGAAGTGGAGATGACCTAAGCTATGCTTGGGTTGACTTTCGGTCAAAGGTCCACGCGCGCGCGCATCCGTCCGGCCGGCTCGGCTCGGTTCGGTTCGGGCTCGGGCTTGGGCTTGAGCTTATAAAAATTCTTAAATTTTTGGGCCGAACTTTCTGGGCTTTAATTTAATTAATTAATTACGAAATTAATTAATCTTTAATTAACTGATAATCAGTTAATTCCAAGAGTCAGCAGTTAACGAAATTAACTGCTTTGACAGTTAATTTCGGTTTTGACTGTTCCCAACAGTCAAAACATTTACTATAAATAAAATGTTTCCCCCTCAGTTTTAAAAACAGAAAAATAAACCCTCCAAAATTCCGAAAATGCTACTTCATTATTTCCTCTGCCCAGAAAATTCTTTTCTTCATTTCTGCATTACATGTTCTTCGTTGTGTTGAGTACAAAACACAGAAATTGTGTTCGCTGGGATTACTCATTGCTGTGCTGCTTGATTAATCCGAAAATCCGTTCTATCTTGGGAGACAATTATTCATTAAACTCAAGCACGTTGGAGGAATAATTTTGTCTTAAGGAGACTGTTCAATAGGGCTCGGATTTCTTTTCAATTATTATTATTTCTGCAAATTCTAGTAAGTATTTCATTTCTATAATTCTGTTTCAATTCTGTCATTATATTAATTGTTCATAATTCTGTACAATTGTTATTTATAAATAGTAGACATAACAGACAAGTCTCTTTCTTTCTTTCTTTTTTAAAATTAAAACTCTCTTTTTATAGCTACATGCATCAGAGATAGCTTGAGATAATTGCTACGCATATTAAACAACCATAATGGAAATGGCTAATCTATTGATTTGAGGATGTGTGGATCCGATTCATGATGACCTGATTTTTTAAGACCAATTGCGCCAAAACAAAATGTTGCTATTGTATGTGGCGAAATATGCTATGATTTGGAAAAAAACCGCTTGGAAATGCTAAAGTTCTTAATAAAAATTTATCTGTCAATTAGATAAAACTGGATATGAAGTTTTCCTAAAATGTTATAAACTCTTGAAAGGAGCTTTAACAGAAACTAATCTACTTTTATTAATTAAGAGGAGCATTATTAGAAGCAATCAAATTTTTTCCATGCATGTCTCAATCAAAGGAGTAGTAATTACATTAATTAAGACCCGTATATCTTTACCATGCTATGTGAAATGACAAAAATTAAGGCCTTGGTGATTGGATCTGCCAGTTGTGATCCCGTGTCAATCTTTAATACTTCAAGATCATGTTTCTTAACTCCTTTTTAGATGTTATAATACTTGAGATCAATGTGCTTCGAATTTGTTGATCTCTTGTTATTCTTAGTGAAGTAAACTGCTGTAGAGTTATCAGATAACAACTTTAAAGGCATAATAATAATTATGTTCACTACATTAGTTTGGATTAGAAAATTCTTAATCCAAAGGCCCTCACATGCTCCCTCATAGCTAGCTATAAACTCTGCATGCATTGTAGAAGTTGCAATAAGGGATTACTTCACCATTCTCCTAACTCCTCCAGTTAGAACAGACACATAACCAACCATGGACTTGCCAGATAATTTGAAGCAAAGTTTGAATCAATGTATCCTACCACTTCAAACTCTTTCACTCTTATATAAACCAACATGTGATGCTTGGTTTTCATAAGACACCTAAACATTTTCTTTCCTTCAACCCAATGCTCATGGCCTAGATTTGATGGAACTTAGAAAGAATGCTTACTACATAGGCCAAATCAGGTCTTGTGCACACTTCTGCATACATCAAGCTCCCTATCAACTGAGCATATGGCTTATTCTTCATATCACTTTTCTCTAAGTCATTCTTAGGACATTGATATTTATTTCATTTATACCTTTCTCACATAGGCACTGAAAGTCTTGAACAGTTTTGCATGTCAAAAGGTTTCAATACCTTGTTGATATAGTTCTGCTGACATAAGCCTAAATGCTTATTGGATCTATCTCTCTTTATATCAATTCCTAGTACATAAGTAGCTTCACCCAAGTCCTTCATATCAAATCTCTTAAACATAAAGGCTTTAGTTCTTTTCAGCAGATTTAAATCAGTGCTAGCATGTAAGATATCGTCTACATACAAAACCAAAAAAATTAAATTCCTACCTTATGATGTTATATAAACACATTCATCTACTTGGTTTTTAACATAACTAAAATAAGTGACTACTGAATCAAACTTCAAGTACCACTATATTGAAGCTTATTTTAGTCCATAAATTAACCTATTGAGCTTGCATATTATATGAATCTTTCCTGGTTCTATGAAGACCCCAGGATGCTTCATATAAATATTCTCCTTAAGTGCTCTATTCAGAAAAGTGATTAGGCATAAATTCTTTCCATTTATCCCCTTAATTTAGAGGCTTTTATCGCACCGAGAAGTGTAATTCAAGTGGATTTATATCATATCTTTGATATTGACAAGTTCTAACGAGTACACCATGTTTCGTGTACGTTCCAACTATTTCGCAGGTGTTCAGTATTTTAATCCGAGTTCCGTGCCAAAATCTCCAAAGAAGAACAAGAAGGAAAGGTTTTTGCAAAAGGTGACAAGATGAAACCGAACCCAAGGGAAAGAAAAAGAACCGAATCCATCCTGGGAAAGTTCCTGTCAAGACAGAACCGAACCGAATGGAGGGAATAGAGAACCGATCCTACACCTGGAAAACTTCCTGTGAGGAGTCAATAAGATGGAACCGAACCGAAGTAGAGAAATAAAGAACCGATACCATGCTCGAAGAACTCTCTGTAAAAGCTGTCAAAGACAGAACCGAACAGAACCCCTTAACAGGATCGGTTCTATTCTCGATTATCCAGACTTATCCACTTGTAAAAAATTAGAATCCTACTTGGTTCAAACTCTTTTATTTCATAAAGGATAAATTGTAAACTCCTCCCAACATCGAGTGGGGCTTCTGATTCATTAGGGAAGCTTTGTAATCAATATTAGAGAAGAAGAACAATAAACCCTAGTTGCTTTCAGTTTTGCAATTCAAGTAATACCATTCTAATTCTTGTTTTCCTGCAGTAATTTCTTGTATAATAACACCTTCATCTATCTTAATCTTCATTCAGTATTCAAAATGTTTTCTTTCATTCCAAAAGTGTTGTTTATAAGTTTTCCTATGCCAGGCTAGATTTCTAAGGTCGGGATGCATGAACTCAACCTGATGTGGTAGTTGCTTGTGTATAAAATTAATCCTCTAAATTTAATGATTTGATTATGACCGTATTGCGTAGAAACACGATAATTGTAGATCTTTGGATGTCGTTTGCTTTAGGGTAACCGAGATGCTTCAGAATGCAATTCGACTGTAACTATCGCAATACCTATTTACTCGTTCTCTGATTATGTATGGTGCGGGCTTGAACCTCATATATGTAATTCTTGGGAGTACTAAATTTTGGATCTAATTAATCACTTAAATTTATGATTAGTTTTATACCATTAATACACTAGGGTTGAGGGATTGTATTCCCGTCCTGCTTTCCTCATCATATAGTTCGAGTTTTAATTCAATCATCATCAGTATTTCAATTAATTTAGAACAATTCCATTCCATTCATACTTTAGTACATTAGTTACACATTTACAAAAGTGCATATAGTTGTAGCTATTTCACCAGTTAGATCATCTTTTCCGTTTTCTTTAGAGTCAGAGTTAGGGCTCCTTTGTCTGTCCAACGTCGTTACAACTCTATTGTCCTATTTTCCTGAGGATCGACACCCGACTTATCGGATTATTACTTGAGCGACATGCTTGCACTTGAGCCTAGAGAGTACTCACTTCTGAGACACATTCTTAGTCGCGTCAAGTTTTTGGTACCGTTGCCGGGGACTTAGGTAGACTTAGGATTAGATCAAGTCAATCTAAAGCTTAGACCAAACATTTCAAAAAATCCAAAAACATAAAAAAAAAAATTAAAAGCACAAAAATATTCCTCATCATCTCTCATAAGCCTGTTAATGAAAAATTATGAACTCACTCCAACCTATATTCACGAAAACCCGATAGTTGAGTATGACCCTGATAGCCCTCACACTTCTAACGCTCCATAATTCTAGGTTCCACCTCCCACACCGTCACACTCAATCGCAAATAACACTCCGTTTTCCCTCTTAGGACACACTTCAGAGCACGGTCCAAGCGTACCAAGTGAGGACACAGAGTCTTTGAGTGAGAGAAACATGTCAAAATACGGTAGTGCAGCCGCTGGTGAGGAAGAGGCCCCGTACTGCCTGTTGAGAGAACTCTTATATCTCGAGCGCATTGTCACTCCGGGATGCATTTTGCTCCCGTATAATGCAGAGCAATTTCGCTTTAAGAATGGGATGATCCAAATACTTCCCACTTACCATGGAATGGATTCAGAAAAGTCATATCTCCACATCATTGAATTTGAAGAGGCGTGCGAGACCCTTAGCGATCAAACATGTACAAAAGATGTGATGAGCCTCAAACTCTTCCCTTTCTCGCTAAAGGATAAGGCTAAGACCTAGCTATGGTCTTTACCTCCAAACTCGATTTCATCTTGGAACGAGTTACAATCTAAATTTCTCAAGAAATTCTTTCCTACACATCGAATGAACTCCATCAAGGCTCAAATTCAAACATTCCAAAAACTAGAAAATGAGTTGTTCGATCGATGTTACGAGCGTTTCAACGAGTTAGTCACTTCGTGACCATATCATGGACTTGATAAACTACAAATCATTTCCTTCTTCCATAACGGGCTGAATATGAATTCCAAACAACTCTTTGAGACTATGTGTGATGGTCCCTTTGTCGAATTAGACGTGTAAGGACATATTTTACAGGTCCGTTATCAATTTGTTATGTTATATACCGCTACACCGTCGAAGAGCATTCAAGAGCCATTTATATCAAAGACGGATCCGAATTAATCATGTTCTTCATCATTCAAGACTCCGCGAAGTTTAATTTGGTAAGGTTTTGTTTTTAATACCTTAACTTTTCACTTAGAGCTTGTGGGATATTTTTATAAAATATTTTCTAAATGTTGGAGCGGACTTTTTCGTCAAAATTTAAGAATGAGAAGTTTTTCTAAGTGTTGAAGCGGATATTAAATTATTATTTTTTTCGAAACTGTCGTTCAAACGACATCTGTATGTCGTTCAAAGGATAAGAAGTGTCGCGCAATGTCATTCAAACGACATCGTGTATCGTTCGCGCGACATGTAATCTCGTTCGAACGAGCTCAAATTTCGAGGCGGTGCAGTTTTTGTATAAATACTCATTAAATGGGATGTTCTGAAATTGACACATGAGGGTACCAAAGCAGTTAAAGAATCAAAATTACAAAATTTACCCACCCAATTTGAGACTATCACCATATCTGAGTCTGAATGCTTTGATGATTTTTATGCACGTTTGTCGGACATTGTTAACACATCTTTTTAATTTGGGTGAGGTGATTGATAACACGCGTGTCGTTAAAAATATTTTGAGATCTCTTCCAAAACGCTTTATTCCTAAAGTCATTGTTTTGAACTCTTTGGGAAATTTGAAATCACTGAAGTTGGAAGAACTTGTAGGATATCTTCAAATCTATGAGATTGGCATGTTTCCCAAAACCATTAAGGCTAAGGATAATGGCATTGCTTTAAAGACTCATCTTAAGAAAAAGAAGAAAAAAATTGTGAGTCCGATTCTGAGGAAGACTTTGATTTTAATGATATGGCCTTGTTTGAGAAAAATTTTAAAAAATTTCTCAACATGAACAAAAATAATTCTTCCAATAAAAAGAGATTTTTTGAGAAAAATAAAAAGAAAGGAAAAGCCAAAGAAAGCAGTGAGAGGAAAAAAGAGAATGATTCAGATGAGGAGTGAGAGGAAGATTTGGAGAACGTAACTTGTTTTGAATGTGGGGGTAAGGGGCATAAGTCTTTTGAGTGTCCTACGTGGCTTAGAAAGAAAGAAAAGAAAGTAGTCATGCCAACCACACTTAGTGATAGTGAGGGAGATAAGTCCGATAAAGGTTTAGCACATGGGATGGTTGTCGCTTTTTCTAGTCGTGTGAGAACACCCACTTTGTCTCACGAGAGTGCACATGAGAGCGATGATAGTGATTTGTGTTCTTCGAGTGAGGGAGATAGCGAGAGTGAAAGTGGAGATGAAAGTGAGCTCCAAAAATTATTTAGAGATTTGTACACCGAGACCTTGAAAACAGAGATATATAATAGAGATTTAGGTCGTCGAGTTTTAGATTTGGAGAGAGAGAAGGAGGTTTTATGAAAGGAGAAGTGTGATTTGACCAACATGTTATCTAGTTTGACGACACGTGTATCCCAACTCGAGAGTGATCTCGAACGTGCCAGGGAGGTCAAAGTCAATTTTGAGAATGCACCTAAGAAGGTTGAAAAGGTGGTTCTTAAGGGTAAAGGTGAGAAGTTCGGAATAAGTCATGATGGTGCTTCTACTTCCCAATTAGCACCCGATCCGGTTCCCACTTTAGTGTTAGATTCACGTGAGTCTCACCCTCACCCACCTAGGCATCCCATCCCTATTAGGAGAGTGCGTCCTATAGTTTTTGAGAGAGGTGTTCCTAGGCCTATTTATGTTTGTTCACATTGCAAGAGGAGAAGTCACCTTAAGGAATTTTATTTTAAGTTGGGTTATGTGTCTCGTTTTGCTTCTACACATGTTTGTGACACACATGCACCCACACATGATACTTTACATGCTCCCGGAGACTACATGAAAGAGTTTGCACATTTAGGTGAGCAAGTTAAGTTTTTGGTCAAAACTTCACAAGATTTGATGGAGGGTTTTCATAAGTTGGCACCACCTTTGGAAAACCCCTTCGCACCTAGCGATTGAGGTTTGACTTGTTTACTAGCATAGGATGATTTTCATGATGTCATTATTTGCCTATTGCTAGTATGTATCATTTTTGTATAAATTTTTGCTTTTAAAAAATTTTAAAAATACAAAAAAGATTTTAGTTTGATAAATTTTTTGAAAAATCCAAAAAGATTTTTGTATTTTGTTTGCACCGTTTATGGATGGACACTTAGGATGACCGAGTCACAACATCATTCCATTTTTTTCATGTGACTATTTGATAGTGTTTTAATATAATAGGTCAATTCATCCATGTACTTTATAATGTTTGGAGTCATTAAGATGTAATTAAGTGTTACTTCCTACATGTTTGACTCATGATTTCCTTTATTGCACACATGCACGGATTTGTTTGATTATTGCGCTTATCTATCACATGTTGGTTGAGTATTTTTATGTCAATTATGTCTATACAACGAACCAAATTCGATAAAACAAGACAATAAAAAGTTTTGCATATAAAAACCGTTTGGTGAGATTTTATGTGCTTTTGTTTGAAAACGGTGAAGGGCTACGAAAGGTTTTTATTTATCCTTTACGATTAAGCCGTCGTTTAATTGGACCTAAAAAATTGAGGAATTTTATTATCCGGGGTCCAAAGAGGTTTAAAAGATCCCGGAAAAAATTTAAAGGCAATAAAAAGAAATTCATGACAAAAATGGGCCATTTAGGTTTGTTCACCAATTCTCCAATGTTTGAGAATTTACACCTATAAAAGAAAATATATATATGAGGGAGTTTGGTTGGAGATTTTATAACGGGTTTGCACGTCCTTAAAAGTCTTGAAAAAGCGTTAAAGAGTTTTGGATGTTATTGGTGTGGAAATCACTTTGACTTTGGTTTGTTGATTTGCATAAGACGATGCCATCTAAATTCAATAATTTTTATACCAAAGGATGTTTTTTATGTTCATTCGTTAGGGGTACACATATGCATCGTGCACATACGATTGATTGAGTTTATTTACCTACCGAATGTGTTCATACCTATTCATTCCATTTCCATGACTTAGTTGTTTGAGTTTAAATCCATGGTGTGATTTTTTTTTGTATCTCATTTTTGTATGAAAAATTGAAAATTCAAAAATAGTTTGTAAAATTTGAGAGATACTCCTTTGCATATGCATATCTTGATTCTGGTTTGCTATGCATTTTATCGTGTCACTTCATGTTTTGATTGTTTCTTCTTATTTGTCTATTTGGGGACATCATAAAAAGGGGGAGAAAGAATTATCATGTTATGGGGGAGTTTTTGCATTATGGGGGAGATTTGATTTATTACTGATTTATTCTTATATCATTTCAAACTCGATGCATCACGAAGGTTTTTGCTTTATCTCATGTGTGTAGGTACAAAGATTAAAGATCATGATGTTGCATACCCTGATGAGAAAAGCTTTGAGATTTGATGAAGATGATTGAAGAACAGTTTTGAGGTCTTGCAAATTTATTCATGGGAGGGTAGATTTGTATAGGAATTTTGGTTTTTGATAATTCGGATTTTTTTATGAATGTACCGGCATAAACATAGGTGGACATTTGTAAGGACATATTTTATAGGTCCGTTATTAATTTCTTATGTCATATACCGCTACACCGTCGAAGAGAATTCAAGAGCCATCTATATCAAAGACGGATCCGAATTAATAATGTTCTTCATCATTCAAGACTCCGCGAAGTTTACTTTGGTAAGGTTATGTTTTTAATACCTTAACTTTTCACTTAGAGCTTGTTGGATATTTTTATAAAATATTTTTAAATGTTGGAGCGGACTTTTTCGTCAAAATTTAAGAATGAGTATTTTTCTAAGTGTTGAAGCGGATATTAAAATATATTTTTTTCAAAACTGTCGTTCAAATGACATATGTACATCGTTTAAACAACAAGCAGTGTCGTGCGATGTAGTTCAAACGACATCGTGTATCGTTCGCGCGACATGTAATCTCATTCGAACGAGCTAGAATTTTGAGGCGGTGCAATTTTTGTATAAATACTCATTAAATGGTTCCGTTTTTCTTAAGAAGTCACAGCAATTTGATGAACAGAAAAACTGCGAAAGCAGAATTCATTTAGGCTTGTTCTTTTAGGATTTAATCCCTTCTTGGTTTTCAATTCACAAAACTCCCATATGCTTTAGTGAATTATTTTGGTTTTTAAGAACACTTTGCTTTTGTTCAACTTTCGTGGAGTGCGTCTCTACACCATATGGCTGCGTGTCATTGAGGATCTTGCTGCGTGAAAATTATTTGCTGAAGATTAGGTTGCGAGTCCTTGGAGGGTGTTGTGTGTATTCTCTTACTGAGTTCAAGGTTGCGTGTCTTTGTGGGTTGGCTGTGCGTTGATCCATTGTAGATTTATCTATGTAATTGTAAGTTGCGATTTATAAATTCATAGTGAAATAAAAGTTTTACCTGAAAGGGGTTTTTTCCTTAATATGTGTCTCAGCATATTTATTATGTCGCATGCTTTATATTTATGTATGGGTTGACACACGCACTTTAGATGCTTGTTTAGGGGCTGATTTAAGTTTGTTTAAAAATAGACTGTAATTAAGTAAGTGTGTCGAATTAGAAATTTGCAAATTTAATCAATTATCACACAGTCACGTTTTACAAGACGCCAGTGATGCTAATCTTCACCTGAGATATGTCGCCGAGACTACCCAATCTTGGGATACATCTGACCCTAATGCTCAAAATCGAACTCGTCAAGAGACCACCACTCCATTGGTGTTCGGCCTATTTCACGTGGACATGAATGCTATAATGGACAGACGACTTGCTCTACTAGAGAAGGGGATGCGAGAATTACTGGAGGTACGTGGAAGAGGACCAACTGTATCCATCCCAAACCCCATTAAGAAAGTGTGTGCACTTTGTGAGGCGGGTCATTCAACAGAGGAATGCTCGACAATACCCGCCTACAAAGTGATGCTTCAAGAACAAGTAAGTGGTATAGAAGGATTTAAGGGAAATTTTGGTACACCGCACAGGAATTCTTAGAACCCTTCAAGGAAAAACGACCCTGGTTTTAGCTGTGGGCAACAACATGCTGCGATGAATCCTATTTCACATGTTTCCCCTCCTTTACCATCACACTTTCAGCAAGCTCCACACATGCAAGGACATGTGCAAGCACCACCACCTCAAGGGGCATATATCACTCCACCGCGGAGAAATTTCAAGGATACGATGAACCAAATTATCAATACCCAGAATGAAACCAATGATAGGTACGATTGCATGATCAGCGACATAAATGCAAATATTTCAAAGATACAATCAGCGTTGAGTGTCCAAGAGAAGGGCAAGTTTCCTTCCCAGGGCCAACGATCGCCCCAAGGTCAAACTCTTGTTAGCTCCACCTCGACAGAACATCAGGAGAAATGTCAAGCTGTGACCACTCTTCATAGTGGGAGAGTCGTTGATTTATCACCTCCCCCACACGACACAACCAAAGACAAGGATATTTCATTTGGCACAAAAGAGGCTGAAGATGTCCCCTTGAAAGAGAGTGATAAAGAAGACACTAGTGATCCCGAGGTAATAGTGAAACCACCCACCGCGGCACCATTTACTCAAAGGATGGTTCCTTCCCATAAAGGGAACCCCCGTGATGAAGTGCTAGACTTGTTAAAGCAAGTAAAACTAAATTTACCATTCGTCGATTCCATTAAGCAAATTCCTGATATGCCAAAGTCATCAAAGACTTGTTAACAGTGAAGAGAAAGAGGAAGGTAAAGAAAAATGTATTTCTAGCGCATAACGTGAGCTCCATTCTACTTAATGATCTCCCACCAAACTTCAAAGATCCCGGTGCACCCACCGATTCATGCGTCATTGGAGAAAATAAAACTGAAAAAGCCTTACTTGACTTGGGAGCAAGTGTTAATATCCTCCCTTGCGTCATCTATAAGAAAATAGATCTGGGCGACCATCAGCCCACAAAGATCACTCTCCAGTTATCGGATCGAACCGTGAAGATCCCATGAGGTATAGTTGAGGACGTGATCGTTCAAGTTGACACTTTCTACTTTACGGTAGACTTTGTCATTTAAGACACAGAGCCCTCCTTCACCTCGAGAAATAATGTTCCCATCATTCTCGATCGCCCATTATTAGCTACGGCTAACGCAATTATCAATACTCCAAATGGGCAGATGAAACTCACCTTTGGGAACATGACCTTAGAGACTAACATCTTCCATATAGCCCAACATATAGGGGAAGATGATGATCTTCACGCGGTGAACTTACTCGATGAGATCGTAGAGGAGTACTTTGAGGAAAATTATTATTGAGATGCCCTAGGGTCCTATTTAGTGTCGAGACAAGAGAGTAAGGTGACGTATACTGAATTCTAGAGGGAAGTTGAGGAGTTAAGAGAGTTATTTAATGAGAGAGCGTAGGATGAGGATGTGAGAGATGTAAGTTGGGTTTCTCGATTCGAGGAGTTACTACCACGGGAGGCACGCATAGTTCCCTCCAGCGAACAATTTCTCACCCTCGAGTTGAAAAAACTACCCTCCCATATTAAATATCCATACCTAGGAGAGGACGAGGAATTTCCTGTTGTTGTCTCCTCTAGCCTAGACGAAGAGCAGGAGGTAAACTGTTACAGATTCTGAGGAAGCACCAAGGTTCTTTCGATTGGTGTGTTATAGATTTGAAGGGGATAAGTCCTTTTATTTGCACCCACAAGATTCATCTCGAAGAGGATGTAAAGACCTCTAGAGAAATGCAAAGAAGGCTAAACCTTAATATGAAAGAATTAGTGAGAACTGAAATTATTAAGTTATTGGATGCCGGGATGATCTACCCAATCTCGGATAGCAAGTGGGTGAGCCCTATCCAAGTTGTCCCGAAGAAGTCGGGCATGACAGTGATTAAAATGCTAAGGGAGAGCTAGTTCCCCAATGTACCACCACCGGGTGGCGCATTTTCATTGATTATCGGAAACTCAATGCGGGAACTAGAAAAGATCATTTCCCCTTACCATTTATCGATCAAATGCTTGAGCAAGTAGCGGGCCACCCTTATTATTGCTTACTTGATGGTTATTTTGGATATAACCAAATGGAGGTATATGTACTTGACCAGGAGAAAATAACCTTCACTTGCCCCTTTGGTACGTTTGCTTACAAACATATGCCATTCGGCTTGTGTAATGCACCCGCGACCTTTCAAAGGTGCATGTTGAGTTTATTTAGCGACATGGTTGAGAGAGGATTTGAAGTGTTCATGGACGACTTTAGCATTTTTGGCACCTCTTTCGATCTTTGTCTGGCAAAGATGGAAAAAGTACTTGCCCGGTATGTGCAGAAGAACTTAGTGCTAAATTGGGAGAAATGCCATTTTATGGTCACTGAGGGAATATTTCTTGGCCACATAGCTTCATCCAAAGGGATTGAAGTCGATAGAGCTAAGATTGACGATCTACCCCTAATAAAATCACTCAAAGAAGTGCACTCCTTCTTGGGCCACGCGGGGTTTTATTGACGATTCATTAAGGACTTTAGCGCCATCGCTAGACCCTTAAGCAACCTTCTTATGAAAGACACCCCATTTGAGTGGACAAAAGCATGCCATAACACTTTTGAAAATTTGAAAACCATACTTGTGTCCGCTCCCATCATGCAAGTTCTTGATTGGTCCTTACCATTCGAGCTTATGTGTGATGCTAGCGATTATGCAATAGGGCTTGTTTTGGCCAAAGAAAAGACAAATAGGCTCATATCATCTACTACGCTAGTCGGACTCTTACCGGATCACAACTCAATTACTCCACCACAAAGAAGGAGTTGCTAGCGTTAGTTTTTGCTCTTGATAAATTTCGGTCCTACTTTATCGGTTCTCCCATCACTTGCTTCACCGACCACGCGGCGAAGAAAGACGCAAAGTCGCGTCTCATAAGGTGGATCATACTCCTACAAGAGTTTAATCTCTCCATTAAAGACAAAAAAGGAGTAGAAAATTTCATTGTCGACCACTTATCTCGACTTTCTTCCAACGTACCTAGTGATCCTAAACCCATAGGCGAATATTTCCCGAATGAGAAACTTTTTGCCACCTCTTCTTTGCCCTAGTTTGCGGATATAGTGAACTATCTTATCACGGGAGCCGTCCCTCCCGATCGGACACCGCAAGATAAGAAGAGGTTCATCACTTGGTCGCACATGTTTTTTTATGATGATCCTTTCCTTTTTAAATATTACGCCGACCAGATCATATAATGATGTGTACCGAATGACGAGATCCCGAAAGTCATCCAATTTTGTCATTCATAAGCTTCTGGAGACCACTTTTCGACAAATGATGGCCGCTAAGATTCTTCAATGCGACCTCTATTGGCCCACAATTTTTCGGGATGTGAACAATTTTTGCAAATCTTGCGATAGATATCAAAGGATAGGAGCGATTACACGATGAGACATGATGCCATTAACCTCGATACTCATTATTGAGATCTTCGACTGCTGGGGTATTGACTTCATGGGCCCTTTTCCCCTATCCTTTGATTTCCTATACATCCTGGTCGCGGTAGATTACGTTTCTAAGTGGGTTGAAGCTATAGCTACCAAGACAAATGACAGCAAAGTGGTGATTAGGTTCCTATAAGAACACATACTTTCCCGCGTCGGTGCTCCGAAAGGGATAATTAGTGATAATGGCACGCACTTTTGTACAAGCCATTCACGAAGCTCATGAGAAAGTATTGTGTCGTTCAAAAGTTTGGAACGACCTATCACCCACAAACGAATGGGCATGCCGAATTAGGGAATTGAGAAATCAAGAACATTCTCGAAAAGATCGTCAATCCCACTCGGAAAGATTAGTCACTTCGATTGAATGATTCACTATGGGCCTATCGTACCACATACAAAAATCCACTCGGCATGTCCCGATTTCTCTTTGTGTATGGAAAACCTTGTCATCTTCTCGTTGAATTAGAGCACAAGGCGTATTAGGCAATTAAGAAGTTGAATTACGACATGGATAAAGCTGGCGAAGCTCGCAAGCTTCAACTAAACGAGTTAGAAGAGATACGCAATGATGCGTATGATAACGCAAAAATTTCCAAAGAAAGGATGAAACTCTCTCACGATAACATTATTCGACGCAAAGAGTTTCTTCATGGACAAAAAGTGCTTCTCTATAACTCTCGACTTCATCTATTTTCGAGAAAATTGCGGTCCCGCTGGTTTGGCCCATTCATTGTGAAGAATGTATTCCCTCACGGAGCTATGGAATTAGACAATTTAAAAGGGGGAAATACATTCAAGGTTAATGGACAAAGCCTAAAACCATATCTAGAGGCGTGTGTGGAAGAAGTCGACACCGTTTGGTTATCGGACCCCGTTTACAAGGTCGACTGAGCTTAAAAGAGAGGTCGCCTCACCCCCGACGCGTATGGGGTGATTTATTGTGTATAGTAATTGTGCTTTGGTAGATTAGATTGAGTCCGTAGGTAGGTTACGTGAGGTAGGGTTAAGATCATGCATTCCAACACACACTTTGGGAGGGTGTCGAGAAATCCAAGTGGGTAAATAAGTGCGAAAGCATCCAGAAAGTCAAGGGGTTGGAATTCTAGTGAAGCGGTATAAGAGAGAAGGTTCTGTTAAAGATGGAACTGAACCGAATCCCCAAATCGATTCGGTTCAATTTGGATAAATCGCAAAATAAAAAAAATCCCCATAACCGAACCGAATCCCCATACCGGATCAGTTCGGGTCCTGTGATTTTATTTCTTCCTGAGGAGCCTATTCCTCCCTATCCCCTCCCTTCCCTCCATTCTTCCCCCTTTTTCCCCCCAAAACATACACTCCCCTTTCCCTCCAAAAATCCCTCCACTCAACCCTCCACGCCACCTATAAAAACCCACCCCATCCCTACCCTTCCACTCCTACCCTCACTCTCCCTCTCCTCTCTACAACCCTAGTGTTCCATCTCCTAATTCCCAGTTTTCCGAATGGCTAACCCCGCTCTCCTCACAAAATATATGTCCACTGAAGTTTTGCCAAACGATAATGGAGAATATCGCTCCCACATGGAGCGCGTATGGTGCGAAAAGTTTTTTAGTTTCTCCCTCCAGTTTCACATTGAACGAGTAGTCAACTGGGTCGAACTGACCCACTCCGTCACCACCCTTTTCAGCCAGAGGGGGTGGAGGAAATACCTACAAGAACCTCACCATGTCATGTGGGCGGACGAAGTCCAGTCCATCTATGGCTCTCTCGTCCGCACGGGCGAGTTTGAGTGTCAATCCTTTGTTGACGGCCGCCCCATCCCATCCTGCTTAGCCATCCTCTCCCGCAAACTTGCTGACAAGGACGTCCCCCACCCGGAAATTTACGACTACCCAACCAATGCCCCTACCATTCCCAAACAACAATGCATTGACTGGCTCACGCCAAACGATATTTGGGAACGGGGTACCTTCCCTGTGGGCCGCCTAAATGATAAGGGGCGCATCACTTTCCATATAGTGTGCGCCAACTTGCTTCAAACCTCCAACGACTTGGCGATGCGCCCTCGCTAAGCGACGCTCATGTACCACCTTTTTTTACCCCAATTTCACCCTAAATCTGGCCCGCATGCTTTACGTTGGCATCATCTATGTGGCCTGTGAGCAAAAAGGTGTGGTACCCCTCCCTTATGCCCGCCTCATTACTTCCCTCCTTGTCGATGCTAGTATCCACCCACCTCAAGCTTTCACATGCCTCCCAGAGCCCATTGGGAAGGTATCACGCACTCAGAGTGCCCAATAAAGTGTTGCCATTCGAGAAGCCCGGGAGGCGATTAATTTAGAGGCCGAGGAGGAAATCCCTATTGAAGAGCCTAAGGCTGAGGACGTCGAGATGGGCGGGGATAAAGAAGAAGAGTACAACGAGGAAGATGATTCAGATTTTGAGCCACCAGGTGCAGATTTTGATAGGCGCCTTGCAGCGGTGGAATCCCATTTTGACGGGTTCATCACCCAATACAATCGAGACTAAGCAGCCTATCAAAGGGATCAGGACGCCTACCAAAGGGACACGAGCATGATGCATCAGCTCCAAGCCCACCTATACGATCTCAACTTCGGTGGGCCGCCCCCTACTTTCTTCTATGATCCTTACGATCCCGGAGCACCCGGGCCCTCAAATCCACCGCCCCAATGAAGCCCTTGGCCATTTTTAGTTGTTTTTGTGTGTTGTGGTTGTTGTTTACACAGTGTTGGTTGTGTGTTCTTCCTTACCCCTTGTAACTCAATTGTTTTTTTATCTATAAACATTCTACATTAATGTTTCATTTATTTGTTTTATTATCTCGCACTTTTAATTCGCTTTGAATTAGATTTTAGTCCTTTTTACTTGAGGACAATGCAAAAGTCTAAGTTAGGGGGTCACAAGTGCATATTTCTAAAACTTCACAAAGTTTCAAAAATGCCCAGAAATTTCAAAAAAAATAAAAAAAACTTGAAAAACAAAAAAATATTTTTTTGTTCAAAATAAATAAAAATTGGAATTCAAAATTTTTCAAAAATATCATTAAAAGTCGATTTAAAGTCTCAAATTGTAAAATTCAAAATGTACAAAGCCGAAATTGACCAAAGATATAAATTGAGCGAACGTAGGCGACTTAACGAATAAGTGTGGAGATTAATAACCCCGGTGAGATTCGAGCCTTTCATCTTTGTGAAATTTATAAATCAACCCGAGTTAATTGTTAACTCAAAAGTTCTTTTCAGCGTCAAATAAGTCGTCAAGGATCTCAATTCTTTCACTTTGATCGGTTATGGAAAATGTGTGTGATATTGCCTTGAAAAATGTGCCAAAATAGATCTCTAAACTTAATTCATCTCGAAACGCATATAGTAACGCAATTAGTATTTTGGACAATGAAGTAGGTCTTCGTTTCTCGCCCAAAAATATTGGCCAGAAAAAGTAGTGAAAAATTATCCCTTTTGTAACCCAAATTGAGCCGAATAAATTTTTCCCTTTCGTTTGACAACTTGAAAAACCCCAACTGGCCCGAAATTGCGAAAAGGGTACAATCCCAGAAATTAAGTCCAGAAAGTGCAGAAAAAGGGGCAAGAAAAAATAGTTATGCTCAATACAAATAGCAAGAAAAGAAAAGCATTAAAAATAGAAAAAAATAGAAAAAGAAGAAAAATTGAGCAAAAGCCCAGAAACGCACTAACGAACATCATAAGAAAACTTTCCAATTCCAGATTTCCCGTACCACTCTCATATTACTCAATACACCGTTAGCCCGAAAAAGTCCTAACCGAGTCCAAAATTACGAATTTAGTTACCTCGTGGAGAGCTAAAACACAAAAAGATAATAAAAGAGATCAAAGAAACTAATTAGAGGCAATGTTCTCGTTTCCTTATATCCTAATCCAATGATGAGATCTGGCTGCCATAAATATCCGTCTTTCTACTTGTATGCGTGAACTTGGTTCCACTACATTTAATCTTTACAAATCGTGTATACCGAGAGAAAAGCCACATTCCGAGTGATTCGTTTGTGAGAGCATTCCGTGAGATTTTGAAATCAAAACGAATTTTCGGATAAGTAACGTAATAGTCAATTGGTGGAAATTTGCGATTAAATCTTCGGCTTCACACACGCGCACTATGAATTGTGACTCTTGGACATGATTTGATGATGGCTATTTTCTGAAAAAGTTTGAATTATATAATTTTTGCGTATTTTGAGTTTTCTTAGAGTCGAATTTTATGGGTATATTCTCTGCAAACCCTCACGAGACACAACTCGTCCTACTAGGGTAACTTAGGGGTTTAAATGCTTCTTACATACGCTAAATGCAATTGCTCACCCGCGAAAGAGGTATCCTATCTCATTTTCGAGTTAAACCATGTTTTGATTCTTTTACATTACTCGAAACAATCAAGTTCTAAGTTAGGGGGTTTGATTAGGCATAAATTCTTCCCATTTATTCCCTTAATTTAGAGGCTTTTATTGCGCCGCGAAGTGTAATTCAAGTGGATTTATATCATATCTTTGATATTGATAAGTTCTAACGAGTACGTCGAGTTTTGTGTATGTTCCAACTATTTCGCAGGTGTTTGGTGTTTTAATCCAAGTTCCGTACCAATAGCTCCAAAGAAGAACAAGAAGGAAAGGTTTCTGTAAAAGCTGACAAGATGGAACCGAACCCAAGGGAAAGAAAAAGAATCGAATCCATCCTAGAAAAGTTCCTGCAAAGACTGTCAAGACAGAACCGAACCGAAGGGAGGGAATAGAGAACCGATCCTACACCTGGAAAATTTCCTGTGAAGAGTCCACAAGATGGAACCGAACCAAAATAGAGAAATAAAGAACCGATCCCATGCTCGAAGAACTCTTTGTAAAATCTGTCAAAGACAGAACCAAACTGAACCCCTTAACAGGATCGGTTTCGTTCTCGATTATCCGGACTTATCCACTTGTAAAAAATTAGAATCCTACTTGGTTCAAACTCTTTTATTTCGTAGAGGATAAATTGTAAACTCCTCCCAACATTGAGGGGGGATTCTGATTCATTAGGAAAGCTTTGTAATCAATATCAGAGAAGAAGAACAATAAACCCTAGTTGCTTTCAGTTTTGCAATTCAAGTAATACCATTCTAATTCTTGTTTTACTGCAGTAATTTCTTATCTAATAACACCTTCATCTATCTTCATCTTCATTCGGTATTCAAGATGTTTTCTTTCATTCCAAAAGTGTTGTCTATAAGTTTTCATATGTCAGGCTAGATTTCTAAGGTCGGGATGCATGAACTCAACCTGATTTGGTAGTTACATGTGTATAAAATTAATCCTCTAAATTTAATGATTTTATTATGATCGTATTGCGTAGAAACACGACAATTGTAGATCTTTGGGTCTCATTTTCTTTAAGGTAACCGGGATGCTTCAGAATGCGATTTGAGTGTAACTATCGCAATACCGATTTACTCATCCTCTGATTATGTATGGTGCGGGCTTGAACCTCATATATGTAATTCTTGGGAGTACTAAATTCTGGGTCTAATTAATCACTTAAATTTACGATTAGTTTTATACCATCAATACACTAGGGTTGAGGGATTGTATTCCCGTCCTGCTTTCCTCATCATATAGTTCAAATTTTAATTCGATCATCGTCAGTATTTCAAATAAATTAGAACAGTTGTATTACATTCATACTTTAGTTCATTAGTTACACATTTATAAAAGTGCATATAGTTGTAGCTATTTCACCAGTTAGATCATCTTTTCCTTTTTCTTTAGAGTCAGAGTTAGGATTCCTTCGTCTGTCCAATGTCGTTACAACTTTTTTGTCCTATTTCCCTGAGGATTGATATCCGACTTATCAAATTATTACTTGAGTGACATGCTTTCACTTGATCCTAGAGAGTACGCACTTGTGAGACACATTCTTAGTCGTGTCCGAAAGTTGTCTTAATACCCATCTAGTGAAACTCCCTATCAAAGTTATCCACTAGTTCATGATGATTCTAAAAGAGTCTTTTATAGAGATTGGAGAGAAAGCCTCATTGAAGTCTATCCTTTTTTTTATTGAACCCTCCGACTATTAATCTAGACTTATATCTCTCTATGCTTCCGTATTCTAATGTCTTGGTCTTAAAGACCCATTCACACCTAATTGTCTTATGTGTTTGAAAAGGCTCCACCAATGTCCATACATTATTAATATCTATTGACTTTAACCCTACAATCATAGCCTTCTCTCAGTTCTCACTGGACTATCCTTCTATAACCTTTTTAAAGGTAACAGGGTTTGTGACATATCCAATGTTAAAATCAACCTCCTACAGGTATATGACAAAATAATCTACCATTGTATCTAGTGTGGATCTTATAGCTCTCTATGATCTTCTGATAACTTGTGCAGGATCATTCATTTGAGCTTTCTCTTGCTCTGCATTTCAAGTCCAGGTGCAATATCTACACCTAAAATCTCATTTCTTACATTCTGAGGTTCATGATGATCAATGTGACCATCATTTTCAAGGACTAAAACTTAATCTATATGTGTTGGCAGTATTGGAGGATCACTGAAGATGTCATTTTCAATAGAAGAAGAAGGATAATACTTTTGCACTTCTAATAACCCTGATTCTAAATTCATAAAATCATGAGAATAATTAATCTCATTTCAAAAAATTATGTTGTTGGTTTCTATGATTCTAGTAGAGTGAGATGGACAACATAACTAGTAACCTCTTGAATGGTCAAAACTTGACGCGACTGAAAATGTGTTTCAGAAGTGCGTTCACTCTAGGATCAAGTGCAAGCCTGTCGCTCAAGTAATAATCCCAATAAGTCGGGTATCGATCCTCAGGGAAAAAGGACAACGAAGTTGTGACTACGGGAAAAGACGGAGGAACCCTAACCTTGACTCTAAAAAGAAAGGGAAATTGATTTGATTTTGGGAATGATTATAAATAAATGCAAATATAAAATTATAAAAAGATGAAATTACACTAAACTACCTAAAATATGATTGAAAAATGATTGGAAACTTTTAACCTGGGTGATGGGAAAAATAGGACGGGAATACGATCCCCCAACCCTAGTGAATTGCAGTTATAATATTAATCATGAATTTAACTGATTGATTTGACCTAAAATTTAGTACTCCCAAGCATTACGTATACGAGGTTCAAGCCCGCATCATACTTAATCTGAGGACAAATAAATCGGTATCGCGATAGTAACACTCAAATTGCATTCTAAATCATCACGGTTACCCAGAGGCAAACGAGATATAAAGACCTACAATTGTTATGTTGCTACACAATACGATCGTAATCAATCACTAAATTCAGAGGATTAATGTTATACATGTGCAATTAACACATCGGGCTGGGCTCATGTATCCCGACCTTAGAAAATCTAGCCTAGCATGATGAAAGTAATGAAAACAGTGTTTGATATGCAGAAATTCATGATTAATCTAAAGCAAACTTATAAATTGATATAGAATAGAATTGAAAATAGAAAATTACTCACTAATTCTGACCAAGGCAGTAACGACAGCAATGAATAAAATTGGTAATCAAATAAATTCTGAATAAAGCTTCAATCTTGGAATTAAAATGGAAATTGTATCTAAACTAGGGTTTGCTGGAAAAAAAAGGAAAAATCTATTATTCTCCCTAAAATCTCTGTGCTAAGAATGATAATAAAATGGGTTTATATACCCTACAAGACTCCAAGAGTTTTAGCAGCACTAGGACTCCCTTTTAGAGGAAAATTAGAAAATTAAAACTGCGACAGTCGGACCGGTCCCCCTCCTCCCCCAGACCGATCCCAGGGCGGACCGGTTCTTTTTATTTTGGGGCGGACTGATTCTTTTTATTTTTGCCTTCTTCGGTTTACTTGTGATCCGGGGTCTTCTGAAGTTTGGCAAAGCAGACCGTTCCAGGATATGGGCGGACCGGTTCTTTTAATTTCTTGGCGGACCGGTTCTTTTAATTTCTAGGCGGACCGGTTCTCTCTTTATTTGACTTTTTCTTCTATCTTTGATTGCTCATAACTTTCACACCGGGACTCCGATTGAGGTGCTGTTTTTTCCAGTGTTCTTGTAGTTGAAAGTTCTTAAACTTTCAAGTTGGCTCCACCTCCAGAATAAGGCTACAAAATTACAAAAATGCCCTTTACTCCCCGTTTCTTGGTTTTCTTTCACTGTTTTAAGTTCTCTTTGGCACTAACTTGCATGAAATACCTGTAGAACACATAACAGATACACAAAATACGAAATACTTGCCAAAAAGGGTTAGTAGCATAAATATAATTCAAATCCAATCTATTTACACCGCACGAGATCATAAAAATACCGAAATTAAGGGGATAAATGTGAAGAATTTATGCCTAATCAATACCCAATAAAGAAACCTGAAAGAGTCTTGGACTCGAGCTTATTCTCCTTAGGATTGTAAGGCCTTGCTTATGCCTTGAAGCCCCAGACATGAGCATGATTGAATCTTGGTTTTCTATTTTTTGAAGTCTCAATGGGCATTATAGCTACTACCTTTTTCGGAATCCTATTTGTCAAGTAATTTGTAGTCTATAAATTTTCTTCCCATAAGTAGAAGGGTAGGCTAAAAGTTCACATCATACTTCTGACTATATTGAGCAATATCATATTCTTCATCTCTGCTACACCATTCTGCTCTGGTGTTCCTAGGGTTATGTATAGGGCTTGAATTCCACTTTCATGAAAAAATAAAGAAAAAGGGCCTTTGTGTTGTACAAACTCAACGTACTTGCCATAATACTCTCCTCTAGCTAATCTCACTGCTTTTATCTCATTGTTTAATTCTTTTTCTACTCCTGCTTTGTAAATTTTTAACTTCTCTAAAGATTGGGACTTTATACACATAACAGTACCTTGATTGATCATCTATAAAGGTAATGGAATACCTACAACCACATATAGTCTCCTTAAAAGGGCTAAGAATATATGTGTGAATTAGGTTTAACAGGCCAGTGCTCCTAACTGCAGTTTTCTTCCTTTGTTTCACAAATATACCCTTAATGAGCTCTATGCAATTTATTAAATCAGATAAATCTAGTGTAGGCAATACATTTTTTTAACTAGTAATTCCATTCTCTTTTTGGACACATGTCCAAGTCTCTTGTGGCACAAGTAGGCAAAAATCTCATCAAACTTTCTCTTGTTTATAGCTAAACAAACCGTGGCCTCTGAGTTTCAATTAAAAGAACTTCCATAGGTTAAGAACATGTCAATAACTAGTAATCATTCACAAAAGAGGCTGATCCAATATAATTAGGATCATGAGAGAAATTTATTCCTACATAATCAGTGGAAATAATAAATTGTTTCTTAATTAAGCAAGAAATTGAAACTAAATTCCTTTTCATGGAAGGAATACAATACACATTTTCTAAATCAAAATAAACTCATATTCTAAGTTCTAGTCTAACATATGTCTTTCTTATGAACCCCTGTATAGAATTTGTGCTATGCATAGTTGATCTAGTGTCTAAACACCAAGTATGTGGAATTATATCAACCAAGTTAACTTCTTTATAATATAAAATGTTCCTACCTTTCTTAGATAGACAATTCTTATAGGACTCACTATCCTTCTTCACATGTCCATCCTTTTTGCAGAAGAAGAACTTCAAAATCTTCTTCTTCATATTCACCCCCTTTTTTTGAAGTGGATACTTAGTAGTACTAGCAGTAAATGGCTTGCCTTTTCCTTTAGCTGTCTTCTAATGGGGTTTGTCACGAAGTTCACAATGACATCCTTACCTTTCTTAATCATCTCCTCTTCTTTCACACAGACTGTAATTAGCTCATTTAAAGTCCATTTGTGCTTCAATATATTGTAGATAGTAAGCAGTTGATCAAACTGACTTGGAAAGGATTTTAGAACCATATGGACCATAATATGTTCATTCAGTGGTATGTTTAGTGCAAACAATTATGCATTAATATCAATTATTTTCATTATGTATTCTTTAATGTTCATGGTTGATGTGTATTTCATGTTGTTAAGATTGTAAACAACATTATTGCTTTAACTTTGTCACTAGTGGTGAACCTTTCTATTATGTTCTCTAAATACTCTTTAGCTGACTCAGTTGCAGGTATGCTACCTCTCACTGTATTTCATAAGGTCCTCATAGTGGTGAGCCTACAGATTCGGTTGAATCTAGTCCATTCCTTAAAGTGATTATTTTCTAAGTCAGTTCTCTCATTATTAATGACCGGTGCATCCTCGGTCGAGCACCAGTCAACATTTTGGGTGTCCAGGTATAAATCTAGTTCTTCCTCCCATTCTCATAGTTGTTTCCATTTAGGGTGATTATGGTTCCAAGGCTAATTGTTAGAGCGCTCATTACTGAAAATAAAAAATAATAACTAAATTTTATATAGTTTATAAAGTTTTATGCAAGGTTCAGTTAAGGTATAGAACAAAATAATCACAAAGAGTGATTTATCGAGGGTATCTCAATTGCATACAATAACAATAGCAAGTCTACCTGCATGGAAAAGCACATATTATCCATTATATTTTTTTTTTCATAGAAGCATTATAGCAAATACATGTTATAACTTGATATCTCAACATATATATGCAAGAAAAAGTTATCTACTTATTCTTGATATGCTTTAAAACTGTAATGTAAAGTGCCACTTAAAAACCTAAATTCATGAAAGTTTAAACCATGTGTTGGAGACACATTTTACAACTTTAAACTTGACAGTCGGTAAAGACCTCGAAATATTTTTGACATATGCAACATACATTTCAATGACTTATCTAACTTTAAAATATGTGATTGTTAATCTTTATATTTCCCTTCCATAGTCAAGATTGCTAGAAAATGCAAACTTTTTAATTGGAAACTTACACATAAAAACACATTATAGGATAACTGTAATAATTTTTATTGCTAAAAATAGTTTTATCATCATCAACATGCCATAATAACATTACCCAATTGCTAGAAATGTTCACGTAAATATGTCAGCAATGATGATAATCCAAACATATGAAAAACAGTAATGAGACAGGGAAATGAAAGTTTCATCTAGGCACCAACCTATTATATTAAATGTCCACATAACAATGCTAGGGTTCTATGCATGACTTAAAAAAATGAAAATTCTAAGGATTCTGAGAATTCGAGAATTTTGACTCGAAAACACATCTGGATGCAATCCAGCGCTGCAATACAATGTTAGTAAAAGCAAAAAATAATTTAAAAGAACGATTTTTATCAAAAGTTCATGCTTAATCAGATGAAAAAAATTGGTCTATGATTTTGTGATGAGGGATATGACACCACATGTTACTTTAAAACATAATTCGATACATTAATCATAATGATCATAAACACAAGAACATTAAGTAGACTAAGCAATAACATAAGCAAATTGGTGTGGCTAGTAACAATGGGAAATTACCTTAGGAAGGAATTTTACAAAATGAACGAATGATCTTCTACACAACACTCTATTGTGAAAACTAATATGGGGCAGTGCTTAATATCATGTAAATAGAAGTGTGAAAGTATATCCTTATTTATAGATAAGTTTAGCCAAGCCTCTGAATTATTAGGAGACTTCTGGGATGAAGTGGGTACTTCTATGATTATAATGATTAAATATTTTTTTTTTATATTTGATCATCTTCCAAAAGAAAGCAGTAAACTTTATCTTCATAAAAAAGTTAATAATCATTTAGAACCAATCAAACTTTACAATGTTATCAATATCGATTCTCTCATTCTTCTTGGGAGAATAAGGCCATCCACAATGGGTACCACAAACCCATTGTGTATCCTCCACATTTGGTATTTGTGAGTCACAATGGGGGGAAATACCATAAAACGGGGAGAGAATTCATCAAACATCCGGTAGTTGGGTGGGAGGGTTAGGGGAACCTACAGGATTACTCAGGTGCAAAACATTTCTGCGTCAGACCAGGCGAAAATGTTCCACGTTTGGCTCAAGCGTAGAACATTTCCATGCCTGCATGGCCAGGCGCAGAGATGTTTTAGGCCCGAGTCCCCCCGCCTAAATCCCCCCAAACGAGTACGTAACGGCTATAAATGGGCAAAAACATCACAATTTAACCTATAAATATTATAATTCTCATCCATAATTAATTCCCATTTAATTATCAATTCTTTTTTATTTGTAGTTCCTACAAATTTTAAGCAAATTTGATATGGCTTCTCCCTCTCAAACTACGAGACTTCCCAATTTAAGAAAAGTTGATGAAATCGCTTTATGTCGTGCGTATTATAAATATTCCATCGACAGAAAAATGGGAACTAACTAATGAGGGGGGGTGATGTGGGAAAAAAATACAAGGGGAGTTCAATAATACTGAGGGCGTGTTGTATCACTGATTAGTAAATGTCTTGCAAGGCAAGTGGCAGGCTATCAATCGGGATTGTATGTTGTATGCCGCAAAGATGACTGGTGAATTTGGCACGACATGCAAGAGAAGAACATCACGCGATGAACGGGTATGCCTAAAATATAATTTTTAGATGTTATAAATTTAAAATTTATAATGTAGTTATGGCCATCCCCCGATCCTCGTGGCGGGAGGGACAGAGAAAAGGGGTCACTACACCAAGTCCTGCGAATGGTCACGCCCAGATGGTCACGGCCCAAGTCCGCGACCAGCTGGTCGCGGACTTGGGCCGTGACCATATCATTTTTTGGCGTGACCATATTCATTACCACACTGAGTTATGGATGCTCTGGAAGTGGTCACGGCCCAAGTCCCTGACCACGGTGGGTCACGGCCCAAGTCCCTGACCAGGGCGTGACCATCTTGGCGCCAAAATTCCCTCCAAGCTTGGTCGCACAAATGGGGTCACGGCTGGGGGCCGAAACCAAATTTTGAAGTGGGTCACGACTTGGGGACATGACCATACCTCATTCGAAGGGCTGTTGGTCGCGCATGGTGGGTCACGGCCTAGATCCGTGACCAGTGGTCATGGGGGATAACTTATTGGTCGCGGAGGTTGGGTCACGGCTCTAGGCCGTGACCAGGTCAACATATTAAAAAACGATTTGGGAACCATTCGCGATTTAGCTTACTTTTGTTTCTGCCATTCGCGATTTAGCTTTGGACGATTTGGGCGATTTGGGATTTTGGCTATTTGGGTTTTTTGTTGATTTCATCTAAGATTCGTGAAAGGTATGTGTATATGTGTGTGCATTTCGATTTGTTTTGATTTGTGGCAGCTATGTGCGTATGTGTGTGTGTGTGTGTATGTATATTTGTGCGTTTGTGTGGCAGTTATTTGTGTGTATATTTGTGTGTATGTGTGTGTGTGTGTGTATGTATAGATTATGACAATAAACCCTAGATTGTATGTGTGTATTTTTTTTTTACAAAATAGTATTCAAAACGCTAGACATTATGTGTGTGTATGTGTGTGTGTATGTGTGTGTATGTATAGATTATGTCAATAAATCCTAGATTGTATGTGTGTATTTTTTTGACAAAATATTATTCAAAACTATAGACATTATATTTTTTTGACAAAATATAATTAAATAGATTTATAATAAGTAAAAAAAATTATAACCGCCTTGTTGTGGGTTATATGTATGCATAGATTTATGTCAAAAAAATATTAGGGTTTAAGTAAACCCTAGATTGTATGTGTGTGTATGTATAGATTATGTCAATAAACCCTAGATTGTATATGTGTGTATTTTTTTTGACAAAATATGCTTGTCTTGTTTTTTTTTTGACAAAATATAATTAAATGATTTTTTATAACATACGAGTCGCAAACACGTGTGCACATTACTATAGTGAGATATTGTTGGCTTGGTTGTTGGATACTATGTTGAATTTATTGAATTGACACTAGTGTCGATAAATGTACATGTTATTAAATTTGTTGGGTGTGCTCTTGATTTGCCTATGAAAAAGTATATCACATATCTTTCGATTAATGTGCATTTTTTGACGTTTACGTCAAGATATTAGGAGGCTACAACTTGACATGGAACAAATACAACTTGATTCCGTTCATTCATATTTTAACTTGACATGTATGCCATAATTCTGTTGATTTCATACAGTTCTGTTTTAGTTTGAGATTTGTTGTGATCAACTTGATTGGATATGTATTTTAAAACCTTAAAATGGCGGCGTAATAATCACAACTACATTGATATTATAGGCACCGGGTTGATATTATAGATTTTTGTTCTCCTTTGCCTTTGTGCACTTTTCTTTACATATTATAGGCAGCAGGTTGCTCACGTTCGTTCGAATTACGGTGCTAAAATGGGGGAATAAATCTGCGTTATATGTAAATCTACGACATATTATAGGCAACATATCTAATTCTTCAGTGGTTTTGTGAGGTACTTTCTTTAATTTTACATACCCGTTCTTCATAACACATTGTTTACGTATTGCAAATCTAACCAATTAGATACCAGTTCTTCATTACACACCAGGTACTCTTTACTTTAACTAAAGTAGTTATATAATTGATATACATTATCTATTAAATCTTTTAGATGATAGAAGGAGTACGGGATAATTATTGGTTTTGTTTGGTTTGGTTGTTGGATAATTATTGGTTGTTGGCTTGTTGTTGGATAGTATGTTAGAAGGAGTACGGGATAATTAAAAGGAATACGGGATAATTATTGGTTTGATTGTTGGATAATATGTTGAAAATATTTTAGACTCCCGGTTTCAGAATACGACGATAACTTGCTAATGTCTAGATGTAGGAACTGATGTAACACGTAGGGACCAATGTAACACTTAGGAACTGATCAAGCGATCACGGGACTCCCAGTTTGAGAATACGACGATAATTTGAAAATATTAGGACTTAAGCTTGAAAATAAGGCGTTAGAGGGTGAAAACTCGAAACAACCCCCGTAAGGTCCCGTGAGAGGCACTAACACTTCTCACGGGACCAATGTAACTCGTAGGAACTGACCACACGATCACAGGACTCCCGGTTTGAGAATACGACGATAATTTGAAAATATGAGGACTTAAGCTTAAAAATAAGGCGTTAGAGGGGGAAAACACGAAATAGCCCCCGTACGGTCCCGTGAGAGGAACCAACACCTCTCACGGGACCAATATAACACGTAGGAACTGACTGCGCGATAACGAGACTCCCAGTTTGAGAATACGATGATAATTTGAAAATACGAGGACTTAAGCTTGAAAACAAGGCGTTAGAGTGTGAAAACTCGAAACAGCCCCCGTACGGTCCCATGAGAGGCACTAACACCTCTCGTGGGACCAATGTAACACGTAGGAACTGACCGCGCAATCACGGGACTCCCGATTTGAGAATACGACGATAATTTGAAAATATGAGAACTTAAGCTTGAAAACAATGCGTTAGAGGGTGAAAACTCGAAACAACCCTCGTACGGTCCCATGAGAGGCACTAACACTTCTCACGGGACCAATGTAACTCGTAGAAACTGACCGCACGATCACGGGACTCCCGATTTGAGAATACGACGATAATTTGAAAAGATGAAGACTTAAGCTTAAAAATAAGGCGTTAGAGGGGGAAAACAAGAAACAGCCCCCGTACGGTCCCGTGAGAGGAACCAACACCTCTCACGGGATCAATATAACACATAGGAACTGATCGCGCGATAACGGGACTCCCGGTTTGAGAATACAATGATAATTTGAAAATACGAGGACTTAAGCTTGAAAACAAGGCGTTAGAGGGTGAAAACTCAAAACAACCCCCGTACGGTCCCATGAGAGGCACTCACACCTCTCGTGGGACCAATGTAACACGTAGGAACTGACCGCGCAGTCACGGGACTCCCGGTTTGAGAATACGGCGATAATTTGAAAATATGAGAACTTAAACTTGAAAACAAGGCGTTAGAGGGTGAAAACTCAAAACAGCCCCCGTACGGTCCCATGAGAGGCACTGACACTTCTCACGGGACCAATGTAACTCGTAGGAACTGACCACACGATCACGGGACTCCCGGTTTGAGAATACGACTATAATTTGAAAATATGAGGACTTAAGCTTAAAAATAAGGCGTTAGAGGGGGAAAACACGAAACAGCCCCCGTACGGTCCCGTGAGAGGAACCAACACCTCTCACGGGACCAATATAACACGTACGAACTAACCGCGCGATAACGGGACTCCTGATTTGAGAATACAACAATAATTTGAAAATATGAGGACTTAAGCTAGAAAAGAAGGTGTTAGAGGGTAAAACTCAAAACAGCCCCCGTACGGTCCCGTGAGAGGCACCAACACCTCTCGTGGGACTAATGTAACACGTAGGAACTGACTGCTCAATCACGGGACTCCCGGTTTGAGAATACGGCGATAATTTGAAAATATGAGAACTTAAGCTTGAAATCAAGGCGTTAGAGGTAGAAATCTCGAAACAGCCCCCGTACGGTCCCATGAGAGGCACTAACACTTCTCACAGGACCAATGTAACTCGTAGAAACTGACCGCACGATCACGGGACTCCCGGTTTGAGAATACGATGATAATTTGAAAAGATGAGGACTTAAGCTTAAAAATTAGGCGTTAGAGGGGGAAAACACGAAACAGCCCCCGTACGGTCCCGTGAGAGGATTCATCCATTTAATTTGCAGCCTATTGATTTGGGGGTGATTGCATTGACTGAAAGTCTGAATTTTCTTCAATTGGTGAACCTGATACAAAACTGAACAAACGTTAGCTGAATAATCCTCATACTTGCTTTTATTTCTGTGCATCCACAAACTCCAACACACTATAGATGGGATAAGCTTGTTTGTAACTGGATCTGTCTTGGGCCATGTATCCACCATTGGAAAAGTTGACTTCTAATACCTCTAGTAGCCCTCTTGATTCCATACTCTTGATTCATTTTATCCCACACTTTAGAAGCAACGTCCCCATTCTCACATATATGATCAAGAGTTTCCTCAGATTGGTTGTCCCATATTTCCTCAAACTGTAAAATCTTTTTTGATATCTGAACAGAAAATTTGCTCTCACTAGGCCATCTAGAAGAAACACTAGAGCCACTGCCCAACCTTCCTCTATAGTCCCTTACCAAGTTTCTAATGATTAATTCCCTCATATAGAATGCTAGGGGTGGGTAAAAGCCCACTAGAAGGAGAACCAAAAAGCTTTGTAAGTCGCACAATTTATCCTTTTTAGCTATCTTAGAACCTTTGATAGGTGAGAACAAGATAAAAAACTTTAAATCTTTTATTCAGTTTAATGGATTTTTTCATAACTCTTTAAATAAAATTTGGTGCTTTTGGAGACATGGCATAGATGCCAAGGTTTTAAATGATTCCTCTCAAAGTATTCTTTTTTAAGTGTATCATCCAATGAGTCCTAAAAGAATTAGGCTTAACATTGTCTATTCCAAGTGCACTAGAATGGAAAGACTACCTTTGTGGGATCTTATATTAGACATTTCAATGATTTGTGCTAATATTCCTCTTTTGGTTGTGGGGGATTTCAGTATTGTGTCTTCTTCAAAAGAAAAGGCAAGTGGATTGACTATTTTCTTAGATGTGTCTTCAGATTTTAATAATTGCATCTAAGCCAGTAATCTTATGGATTTTGGATTTTCAAGCTCTAAATTCACTTGGTAAAGACTTTCAAATGGTTCTTTGGTTATTCAGAGACTAGACAGAGGTCTAATTAATGAGTCTTGGTCTTATTCTTTCCCTCAATTCTAATCTTAAACACCTTCATAGATCCTGCTCTGACCATAGTTCTCTTCTTATTTCTATTCCTAGTTCTATAGACTTTATCAAGAAAACTTTTAAATTCCTAAACTTTTGGACCTCAGCTGATTCTTTCTACCAATTGGTTTGTAACATTTAGAAATCATTCTCTACAGGATGACCTTTAAATGTCTTTGCTTTCAAACTTAGAAAACTTAAAGGGATTTTTAGGAATTGGAGCAAAGAAAATTTCAAAAACATTTTTCAAAACTGTATTAACCTGGAGGATAAGGTTCTCAACGCATAGATCCATTATGAAGAGAATAAAACTCAGGGCCTTTTGGTGGAGCTAAACAAAGTTAAGGCTAAATTAAATGTCGCCTTGTCATTTGAGGAGCAATTCTTGTTTCAAAAGCTTAAAAGGCAGTGGATCAAAGATGGAGATAGGAACTCTAAATACTATCACTCATTGGTGAATTAACATAGAAGGAAATGATCGATTCATAGCATCAAAAATGAGGATGGCAGCTTAGAGGAGTCAACTGAAGGAATTTCTAACACTTTTATTTCTTATTTTTAAAATTTAGTCACTACAGGTTCTACTGAGTCATTTGAAGTGTTGAACTATATCCTTGCCTGGTTGACTAACTAGATGAATGAAGATATGGAAAGGATTCCCGATGACATAGAAATTTTGGAAGCTCTTAAAAGTATTAATCCAAACAGTGTTGCAGGTCTAGATGGTTTCAACAGATGGTCCTTTATTCAATGTTGGGGCATTATCAAGAAAGATTTAGTGTCAACTATTCAATCCTTATTTCTTAGAGGTGAAATTCAAAAATCCTGGGGAGAGACCCAAATATGCGTTATTCCTAAAATTCCAAACCCCTCCTCTTGCACTGACTTTAGACCAATTAGTCTATGCAATGTCTCCTATAAAATTTTCTCAAAAATCCTCAACTCTAGACTTTCTTCTTTTCTTCTAAGCCTTATTTCCCCATTCCAATTAGGTTTTGTCAAAAATAAAAACATTTTAGACAACATCTTACTTAGTCAGGAAATGATGCAATTGCTTGATAGGAAAGCCTTTGGTGGAAATGTAGTTTTGAAGATTGATATGCACAAAGCCTATGATAAACTCTCTTGGATGTTCTTGATCAAGCCTCTTTCATAGTTTGGCTTTTCATAAATAATGATTGATCTTGTGTGGAGATGTATTTCCTCTTCTTGGCTTTCTGTAGCTATTAATGGTGAAGCTAAAGCTTTTTCTAAACCCTTTAGAGGTGTGAGGCAGGGTGACCCTTTATCCCAAGATTTTTCATTTTAGCCTCAGAAGATTTGAATAGAGGTCTTCATAATCTCGTGCTAAATGGAAAAATTAAATCCTTCTCTCATCCTAGAGGATGTGATTTAATTAGCCATCTTAGTTTTGCAGATGACCTTATCATTTTCACTTCTGGCTCTAAAAGATGTCTAGATAATCTTATGGATTTTTTAAAGTTATATGAAAACTAATTAGGTCTTTCAATTAATTGCAAAAAGAGTAGCTTCATTATGGGGAATAAAGCAAACAGGAGCCATATTAAAACTGTTGCGGATCTCATAGGCATTAAACAAGAAAAAGGCAGTATTAAATACTTGGGATGTTCTCTTTTCAAAGGTAGGAAGAAGGTAGTGTTATTTTATGGTTTGGTTCAAGCTATAAACTTCAAAATTCACATTTGGAAATCCAAATTTCTCTCTATAGGGGGTATAATTACTCTCTTAAAGTCAGTGCTTCAATATATGCAAGTTTATACTTTTCTTGCTCTAAGTCCTAATAAAAAGACAATATTTGTTCTGAATAAAGTCCTTAGTGACTTTCTGTGGGGGTCTAATAAGAACTATGGGAAAAAATATTGGATCAACTGGGATTCAATTTGTGCTCCAAAGAATGAAGGTGGTTTGGGTATTAGGAATTTAAGCAGCCTTATCAAGGCCTCTAATATTAAGTTGGCATGGTCTTTCAAATCAGGTAGTTCCTTGTGGTCTACTCTCATGAATAAAAAGTACACCTCCATGCCTATTTTTCCAGGTTCAATGGCTGCTAGAAGAACTTCTTAAGCTTGGTCTTTTTGTGAGGAAAATACTACGATTCTTAATGGCATCCATATATGGAAGCCAACTGCTTTAGGGAATTTCTCTTTCAAGTCTGCATATGAAATAGTCAGATCTCCAAAGCTTATCTCTATCTCTCAATCTTTTATGTGGGATCCTAATATCCCTCCAAACTTATCCACCTTCTCATGGAGAATTTTGAACAATGCTCTCCCCATTGATCTAAATGTGAAAAATTTAGGTATTCCTATTACCTCCAGATGTTTATGCCGCTATAGATCAGAAGAGCATATTGAACACTTGTTCGTAACAGGTCCTATTGCTAGCTATATTTGGGCCTTATTTGGGAACATGCTAGCTATATCAAGGCCTATAATGTTATTATAGCAGTTATACTGTTATAATAACAGTTATATAACTGTTGTTATAACAGTTATATAACTGTTATAACACCAGTTATATAACTGTCGTATAACAACAGTTATATAACTGTCGTAACTGTCGTTACATAACAGTTATATAACTGTTGTTATATAAGGTTGCGGCTTTCTTCTAGTTTCATATTTGGCAATACATTCTCTCTCTACGCCTCATTTTACATTTCGCATTTCACTCTTTGTATTAGTTTACAATTGCCACTTTGAGCTCTGTTGATACCGACAAACTTAATAAACAACGCTCTGTTGTTGCTGGCCTCAATCAGATCAGGTCTCCATTCTCATTTTCATTTCATTTCATTTCACTTGTGATATATTTGCCACTTTGTTTGTTATTTTATTTTGTTTAGCATTGAATCATGGATCTAGTTACTGAATGTGAACGTTTGGCTAATTCTTTATTTTGCAGTGAAAATGGGAAATCTGGATTCATCAATCTCGTTTCTCGTTATCTCAGGTATTGTATTCAATATCAACATTATTATCGTTGTGTGGACTTAAACGATCTCCATTGCAAATCTGTATCTTTTACTTGTGTGGATCATATAAAAACTATTATTGTATGAGGATAATTTGCATATATAAGGACTTAGGCTTAAAAATTGGGTTTAGAGTGCAAAAACTAGAAACAGCCCCCGTACGGTCCCGTGAGAGGCACCAATACCTCGCACGGGATCAATGTAACTCGTAGGAACCGATCGCGCGATCACGGGACTCCCGGTTTGAGAATACGATGATAATTTGAAAATATGAGGACTTAAGCTTAAAAACAAGGCATTAGAGGGTAAAAACATGAAACAGCCCCCGTACGGTCCCGTGAGAGGCACCAACACCTCACAAGGGACCAATGTAACTCGTAGGAACCGATCGCATGATCACGGGACTCCCGATTATAGAATACGACGATAATTTGAATATTTCTAGACTTAGGCTTAAAAAAGGTGTTAGGGGGTAAAAACCCGAAACACCCTCCACCCGCCAAACGACCCCTTGAGAGGCACCAACACCTCGCACGGGACCAATGTAACTCGTAGGAACTGACCGCGCAGCCACGGGACTCCCGGTTTGAGAATACGATGATAATTTGAAAATTTGAGGACTCAGGCTTAAAAACAAGGCGTTAGAAGGTAAAAACATGAAATAACCCCCGTACGGTCCCGTGAGAGGCACCAATACCTCACACGGGATCAATGTAACTCGTAGGAACTGACCACGAGATCACGACACTCCCGGTTTGAGAATACGACGATAATTTGAAAATATGAGGACTTAAGCTTAAAAACAAGGCATTAGAGGGTAAAAATATGAAACAGCCCCCGTACGGTCCCGTGAGAGGCATCAACACCTCACACGGGACCAATGTAACTCGTAGGAACTGATCGTGCGATCACGGAACTCCCGATTTGAGAATACGAGGATAATTTGCATATATAAGGAATTAGGCTTAAAATTGGGTTTAGAGTGCAAAAACTAGAAACAGCCCCCGTACGGTCCCGTGAGAGGCACCAACACCTCGCACGGGATCAATGTAACTCGTAGGAACTGACCGCGCGATCACAGGACCCCCCGGTTTGAGAATACGATGATAATTTGAAAATATGAGGGCTTAAGATTAAAAACAAGGCATTAGAGGGTAAAAACATGAAACATCCCCCGAACGGCCCCGTGAGTGGCACCAACACCTCGTACGGGACCAATGTAACTCGTAGGAACTGATCGCACGATCACGGGACTCCCGGTTTGAGAATACGACGATAATTTTCACATTTCTAGACTTAGGCTGGTTTTAAGCCTAAGTCTAGAAATATGCAAATTATCGTCGTATTCTCAAACCGGGAGTCCTGTGATCGCGCGGTCAGTTCCTACGAGTTACATTGTCCCGTGCGAGGTGTTGGTGCCACTCACGGGGCCGTTCGGGGGATATTTAAAAATATTAGTTCTTAGAAAAAACATGACGCTAGTGGGCGAAAACCCGAAACAGCCCCCGAACGGCCCCGTGAGTGGCACCAACACCTCGCACGGGATCAATGTAACTCGTGGGAACTGATCGCGCGATCACGGGACCCTCGGTTTGAGAATACGACGATAATATGCATATTTCTAGACTTAGGCTTAGAAACTTGGCGTTAGTGGGTGAAACCCCGAAACAGCCCCGTGAGTGGCACCAACACCTCGCACGGGACCAATGTAACTCGTAGGAACTGACCGCGCGATCACGGGACCCCCGGTTTGAGAATACGACGATAATTTTCATATTTCTAGACTTAGGCTTAAAAACATGGCGTTAGTGGGTGAAACCCCGAAACAGCCCCCGAACGGCCCCGTGAGTGGCACCAACACCTCGCACGGGACCAATGTAACTCGTAGGAACTGACCGCGCGATCACGGGACCCCCGGTTTGAGAATACGGCGATAATTTGCATATTTCTAGACTTAGGCTTAAAAATATTGATATGTTTGATAATTATAACTCATATATGCAATTTTCAGCTTGAATAAATTTTTTGTAAAACTACTTGGTTACTGATATCATTTTTTTTATCCTATCATTTGTAGGATTTTTGCACGTGGAACAAATGAAGAAGGTAATGGTTTACGACATGAAGATTGTTTATATAATGGTTTGGGCGTTCCGGATTATGTTTTTTATTTGTTACAGCCGTGCGGGCTTTTATTGTTTAGTTTTATGGTCGTGTGGGCTTTTATTGTTTAGTTTTATGGCCTTGCGGGCTTTTATAATTTAGTTGTTAAATTTTGATAGCCGTGCGGGCTTTATAATAAGCAGGTTTTATATTTACAGGGTTTGGAATGTCCAGAAAATAGGGAAAACTCTGCCCAATTTTTTTTTGGTCTGTGAATTATTAAGACGTGTAATATTTTTAAGTTTGTATATATATTAGTTTATTAACAACGTTCTCGATTCGCATTTTGTGATTTTTTTATTGTTTTGCCAATATTAAATATTTGTAACATCTCGTACGCGTCCAACGTTACACATAGCAACCGACAGTGCACTCACAGGACCCCCAATATTATAGCATTGGACAAAAAATATATTTTTTTTAAATTCTAGTTAAATATGGTCATGGACTTTGTCCATGACCATTTTTATTTTTTCCGTCGCGCCTAAAAATGGTTGCGGCCAAAGTCCACGACCCCCAAACGTGACCAAAAATGGTCGCGGCCAAAGTCCGCGACCATTTTTTTCCTTTTTTTTTCGTCGCGGTTGTGGGTCGCGGCCCAAGTCTGCGACCAATTGTGTCACGGTTGTGGGTCACGAACTTGGGCCGCGACCAATTTATTTGTATTTTTTTGTCACGGTTATGGGTCGCGGCCCAAGTCCGCGACCATTTTTTTTGTCACGGTTATGGGTCGCGGACTTGGGCCGCGACCAATTTGTCACAGTTGTGGGTCACGGACTTTGGCCGCGACTCGTCACGGCATGGGTCACGGCTCAAGTCCGCGACCATCTGCCGTGACCCCCCTTGTGGCCGTGACCATTTGTGGGTCACGGACTTGGGACGCGACCCACGAAATTGGTCACGCCAGAAATGGTCACGGCCCAAGTCCGCGACCCACAGTCTTGGTCAGTGATTTTGGCCGTGACCAATCGCCAGTTTTGGTGTAGTGGGTGTCTTCAACGTCGAGAGGATCTTGGTCCCGCGCATCCCTCTTAGGAGCGCTTTGGACGGTGTCGGTGATGAGGTGAAAAATGTAGAAAGATGGAGTCGCCAATTTATTTTACTCAAAATAGACAAAAGAAAAGGGAGCCATCCCGAATGACAACATCCAAATACATACTGATACATACGAAACCAAAATGATTCGAAAAGGGTTCGGAGGCTAAGTTACAAAATAAAAAGGTGTTAGGTACCCATTCCTCCCTTGCGGTCTCTCATGGATTATTGCTATTTTCCTTTATTTTCCCATAATATGCATGCATGTGTATATGTAGTGGAGATAGGAATCATCGACTTGTATCATGGAAGAGATAAAGCGAGTCATCCATAGGAATGTTCCTAAAAATTGTATTAGAAAATAGGATTTATGAGATTATCCTTGCGTTGATTGTTATAATGGAACGATAACACATATAGAATAATAATCCACTAAGCACAAATATACGTATAGAGAGTCTAAGAGAGTTATGTTTAAAGAATATATAAGGAAAGAAAAAAAGTAGGAAAAGGACTCGAGTCTCGGGTTTTACCCCGAGACGCCTACGTAGCCTATAGAGGCATCAAAGTTCACGTATTTCGTATGCAAAATGAGGGGTGGGATTTATCCCATAAATCCAATTGGGAACTTCTCTTATATGTGTGTGTGTGTGTAAAAAAGTGTTTTTTAGTTGTGAGAAACGTGTGAGAATTCCCTTTGGAATTTATGAGCAAACCCTCTTTTTCTTTTTCTTTTTTTGTTTATTTATATGAAAATAGGAGATGTGCAATAGTACTAAATAAAAAGTATATTAGGATATGTGAGATCAGAGAATAAAAGTGCCAAGTAATAAAATAAGTTAATGCGAATTTAGGAGAATTTAAAGAGAGAGTTGAAAAAGTTAGGCCTTCTAGGAGATCTTGAGCTTGATCTTGGATGTTGGAGAGCAACCCTTGCACTTAGATGATGATGAAGGTTGGTTAATTCACCAAGTTTGATGAAAAGGATGATGAAAAGTGAAGGTTGGAAAAGGATTTGGATGTGGAAATCACGCTGACTTCAAGGGGGATTTTTTGAGTTCGTTGATAGTGATGGATCTCAGATCTTGTCTCCTTTTGCAATGAGGTTAGGCCCTCCTTTTTATAGGCCCAGGGCATTACCGATCGGCCTAGCCCTGGTCCTGCTAATCGACAGGTGTGTTTAGGAACACTGCTGATAGGTAGGGTTTGGAACCTGCCGTTTGGCAGTCTCTAGTTCCTTCAGAAAATTGGTCGTAGAGTGCAAACCATTGATCCGAATCGCACACGGGGTGAACCATTGGAAAGTTACTTCAGAGACCTTCGAAAGTATTTGGACTAATCTCGGGTTCAAGAATTGACTTTGGGTCAAATTTGGCTCGGAAGCGTTCATCGGTCCTTTAGACGGGGAATTATAGAACGCAAACGGATCATTCGCCCGCATGGTAAGTAAGAATCGCGCACGAGGAAGACCATTGGAAAGGTTAGGAGATGCAATTCCACATTCCAAAGAGTTTGAATCAGTTCGAGGAGTTGACATTGGTCAACTGGGGACTGGAAGCGTTCGGTGACCTTTCGGAGTAAAATAGATCGTTCGTCCATACCGTAAGTCAGAATCGCACACGAGGTGGACCGTTGGAAAGGGGTTTTAGTTCCCTTTAAATATTGATTCAGTCTCGGTCGAGCTGAAGAGTTGACTTTGGTCAAATGGATCCTGAGAGCGTTCGATGGCCTCCTGATCAAGTTTCGGGGGAGAACAGGTTGTTCGTCTGCACCATAAGTCAGAATCGTGCACGGGGTGGACCGTTGGAAAGGTGTTTTAGTGACCTTTAAAGATTCATTAAGTTTTGGTCGAGCTGAAGACTTTAAATTTTGGTCAAACGAAGCCTGGGAGTGCCTGATGGCCTCTAGGTCAGTACCTGGGGTATGACTTAGGTTTGTAGTGATGAGGGGAGGTGCTAGGGGACCTAAGGAGAGGTTAGGGGTGACATAATGGGGTGTCTATAGAGCCCCTCGATGGGTGAGTTTGGAACAAATGATAGCCATTAAATAGACACTACATGATGCCTTTTGAAAGAGTATGACCAATTTAGAGGGTTGAGGCCGATTCTGAGGACCTAAGGATGAGGATGACCGGTTCAGAGGGTCGAGGACGATTCTGAGGACCTAAGCATGAGGATGACCGATTCTAGGGGTTGAATCAAATTCTGAGGGCTTGAAGATGAGGGTGACCGATTCTGCAGGTTGAAGTCAATTCTGAGGGCTTGAAGATGAGGGTGATCGATTCTGTAAGTCGAAGCCAATTCTGAGGGCTTAAATTAAGATGACCAATTCTGCGGGTCAAAGATAATTCTGAGGGATTAAGGATGAGGTTGACCAAATTTGTGAGTCGAAGCCAATTCTGAGGGCTTAGGGATGAGGATGACCAATTTTACGGGTCGAAGCCAATTCTGAGGGCTTAGGGATGAGGGTGACCTATTCTATGGGTCGAGGCCAATTCTGAGGGCTTGAGATGAGATGACCAATGTTTCAGATCGAAGCCAATTCTGAGGGCTTAAATTGAGATGACCAATTCTGCAGGTCAAATCAAATTCTAAGGGTAGAAGCAAATTTTGAGGGCTTAAGTTAAGATGACCAATTCTGCAGGTCGAAGTCAATTCTGAGGGCCTAAGTTAAAATGACCAATTTTACGGGTCAAAGCCAATCCTAAGGGCTTAGGGATGAGGATAACCAATTCTGCGGGTCGAAGCCAATTCTGAGGGCTTAAATTGAGATGACCAATTCTGCGAATCGAAGCCAATTCTGAGGGCTTAAGTTGAGATGGCCAATTCAGTGGGTCGAAGCCAATTCTGAGGGATTAAGTGTGATGTTCTTGGGGAACTCTGTCGGTGAAATTACCTCATGATTTTGATTTGAGATGGAGAGCTGATTGCTAGGGGAACTTTCGTATCTTTTGGAGATTTTGTGGGGTAATAGCCAATCTGATGCTATAAATTCCACTGGGTAAGTGATTAGGTGGTCCATGGTTTGGACGTATTTATCGGGGAAATTTGAGACCTTTGGGGAATAGGAGATGATCCTGAAGTTGGGGATGCCTTATGGGTCCTCCGGGGACGTTATTGGGAGGATATTTTCTTGGCTTTTGAGAGTTCCGCTGGGGAAATAGGGATTCCGTTTAAGGGAGTGAGAAATTTTCTTACTGAAAATGTTCTAAATCCCCCCCCCCCCCCCCCCCCCCGGAATTTTTAGGAATTTTCTGAGGATTTTTCAAGGTTTTCTGTATTTTTTGGGAATTTATGCATGAAAATTTAAGGGGGGTGCCGTCGGCATGGTGTGGAGGGTACCATTCGGCAGTGGCACAGACTTTTGGACTGCCTCAAGAAGATAAAGGAGTAGTGTCGATCGGTAGGTGGGGGTGCAGTGCTGATCAGCATGGCCCTTGGCATCCTATAAAAAGGGGCGGGTTTCCCTCATTTTTCACAGCTTCTTGTCGTCTCTCTTTCTGCAATTTTCTTCTGCGAATCGTTCTAGCATTCCGATCTCTAAAAAATGGACGCTTTGTCAGCACTGTGGTACACCGGGAGTGGTTGGCTGTTGACGACTGGGAGAATGTGGAATGGAGGGCCAGGGCGCCTCTTGCTTTGGGGAGTGAGAACTCTTTTGATGCATTAGAGTCGGTTGCGAATGAGCGAAATTTGCTACGGGAGACGTCGCATCATCACTCTTCGAGGGTGGTGAACCCTGGCGGTTATGTAAGTAAAATGACTTCTGGCATTCTTTTTTGGTGGTTTTCTTTCTTTTTCTTGGATTTTGACAAGGTTTTTCTTTTGGCAGTCTGATGTTTCTTTGTCGACTATGCGTGCCCATGGGACGACGGGGCTTAAGGATGTCTGGGAGCACCTTCCATCTATGGTGCATTGGGTAGTATCGTCAGCAGGCTTTAGGAGGCTGGCATCTGTGGTGGACGAGATGCCTCGTTCGACGGCACTCTTATGCACTCTGGGGGAGAGGTGGTGGGACACTACCCATACCTTTCATTTTGGTTTTGGGGAGATGACTATAACCCCTATAGATGTGCAGCAGTTGTTGTGGCTGGATTGCGATGGAGAGCAGTGTAACACCCCGCCCGCCCGGGGAGAGCGGAGAAGAGCGCTACTATCGATAATATCAATATCAAAATAAATATAATATCAATATCCCGATTAATAAAATAATAATATTATTAAAATTATATACCATATTCATAAATAAAGCCCTCAAAATTACGGGGTATTATTACATACTTCCCCCCTTGAAAAGGAATTTCGTCCTCGAAATTCGACGAAACCTAACACTCAAAATAAAATGCTACTCGATTCTATTTCCAAAAATCACACACAAAAGTCCTCAAATCAATTCTCTATCTCCAAAAAAAATATGTCTAACCCGCATGTTAGACCTAATACTCAAGACCCGAGGGTTGTTGTATACCTAAGCTCTGATACCATCTGTAACACCCCGCCCGCCCGGGGAGATCGGAGCAGAGCGCTACTATCTATAATATCAATATCAAAATAAATATAATATCAATATCCCAATTAATAAAATAATAATATTATTAAAATTATATACCATATTCATAAATAAAGCCCTCAAAATTACGGGGTATTACAAGAAGATAGTGGTGGACCGCTCTTTGTGGGTGAGGCCGGAGGCGGTGCGGGCGACGCTTAGTGATGTGGGGAGGATAGTATCTGGGGATTCTATCCAGTTGTCCCTGTTGAGGGATGTTTTACTGGGAAGGGTGATTGATGCGGAGGATGGGCTGCAGGTGAGGCAGATGACCCAATTGTTTATTTTACTGGTGCTGGGGGGATTTTTGGTGGCGTCGAGCGGTGACGTCGTCCACTTATGATTTCTACAATACTTGAGGATGTTTTCGAACATCCCTCTCTATGATTGGGGTAGCCTGACTTTGGTGACCCTTTGTTTTTCTCTGGATGCATTCAGCCGATGGTGCCGGCAATCTTTCACTGGAGCCACATATCTTCTTGAGGTATTCTTTAATTTGCGCATTTTCCTTTCATGCATTCGCATTTTTCGTATGCGTATTTATTTATTGTGTATTTTTATATTTGGCAGACGTGGTTCTCTAAGGTTATTGGGTGTAATACCAAGCTGATCGATTTGAAGGACAAGACCGTTGGGGACGTTTGCTGATTATATCAGTGGCGAAAGGCCCATCGGCAGTCGAGCAGGTCTCTCTCTGGAGGCGGTGCGTCAGGTCTTGAAGGGCCTGACCAGTGATAGGGTAAGACTTTTCCTTTCTTCAGTCTAAGACCTTTGTGTGTTCTGATTCCATATTTTCTTATATTTTGCTGGGGATTTTTCAGGTGACTTTTTACCCTTAGGGGACGAACGTTCAAGACACGGGGTTGACTGGAGTGAATGCACAGATGAGGCATTTGCTGGCGCATGAGTTTGGAAACTCTTGGTATCTCGGGGAGAGGGTGGTTCGACAGATTTCTAAGGAGGAAGTGGTGGTGCGACATGTGAGGCCCCCTATGTCTGTGAGGCGCGAGCGGCTGCTACCGAAGGATGCGAGGATCGCGACGATGATTGGCGAGTCCTATATGTTGTACACCAATATGGCTGTGCCGTATGATTATATGGATTTTGTGACGAGTTGGATGATGGCGCCCAGCATGTATGATGCACTGCCCTCACCTCCAACGGGTTCGAGTAGGCCAGTGGGGTCCTCCCACAGCGCTGGCGGTCCGTCGACATCTGCGGCGGCGAGGACTTCGGAGGTCCCCTTTGTGCGGTTACATACCCCTTCATACAACATACAGTGGGCTGATGTAGGGATGGTGCCTATATTGCATCGTCCTCATGCGATTGACCCGGAGGAGTTAGGCTTGACAAAGGAGGTTCTTCGTCACTTGGTATATATTTTTGTTATTTTCCTTTCCTTCTTTTTGGTTTCTTTTCATCTTTTTTACTTGATACAGATTTTTCCTTTTCTTGCAGCAAGTCCGGGTGTCCACCACTTGGTTGAGGGACATTAGGGACTTGATATCTTCGGTGACTAGCCATATTTGGGACGCGGTTCTTGTTCCTTCTTGCTTGGTGTCGTCTGCCTCATCCGGGGAGGAGTATAGTTTGGGTAGCGGTGGTACGTCATCTCGTCGTAGGGGAAAGAGAGCGCGTCGCAGGGATGGAGGGTCTTAGGAGAGAGAGGGGGGAAGGGTAAGTGGGTGAGTGAGAGAATGTGGTTTCGGGTTGAGTCCAGTTGTTTTTGTTTTTCTTTATTTTCCTATAAAATTGATGTAACATAGCAAAATATCTATGCAATGCAAGGAAGTTTTTTTATTATCTTCTGTTAATGATGAATGGATGAATGCATGAACATGCGCTTTTTACTTTGCTATTGAGACAGTAAAAAGAAGTATTTTGGGGATTTGAAGGAAAGTTTTATTTAAAATGAGAATTCATATAAATATAGAAGGGGATTTTGAAATTTTATTGAGAATATCAACGTATTTTTATTGGGGTTTGTGATTTTGACAGAAGAGGAAAACGGGAAGTTTCTAAAAATAGGGGGTTGTCGATCAACAAGCACCTTGTCTTGCCTATCGGCAGGTCAGTACAGTCCCATAAATTTAAAGCTTTGATTGGTACCTTCTTCAGCCTTTGGTAACTTGTGGGACAGGATTTCCTCCGATTTCTGTAGAGGTTATGTCTTTTGTGAGGGTTTTCAAGTATAAAAAGAGGGGTACGGGTGGAGTGTTTTCATCACACCTTCACATTCCTACTTTCTTGCTCTGTGAGATGACTCTGCCTGGTAGTGTTGAGTTTTCCAACTTCCTCAAGACTTTGGAGGCGATGTGCTCCTACTACGTCGACTATGATACTTTCAACATGCATCGAGTTTCTTTATGGCGTAATCGGCCCATAGAGTGGAACATGCTGATGGCGGCGGTACAATTTTGATACCCCGAAGACCATGTATTTCGTTTTGGATTGGAAGAAATTTGTCTGACTTATGAGGAATTTTCTACCACGTTTGGGGTAAATCCTATTGTGGCGTCTGATATGCCTGAATTTTCCCGATCTCCTCAGGAGATGTTGGTTGGACTTCTCCATGTCTCTCCCTCGACAGGTAGATCCTTGGGTACTGGAGGAATGATTTCTCTTCCGGCGGTGTTGCGTTCCATGCATCTACAGAAGGTTGGTGATGCTGGACATGCCGGAGCCATCGTTCTGGGCTTGGTTTTAAAATTGCTGCTGGTGACTGGGGAGCTACTGGTGGACCCACAACTTGCAGCTATTACTTCATGGATGTCCTATCATCACAATCCTATAGCGATGATACTGGCAGAGACTCTGAATGGCCTGGATGCCTAGCGATAAGGTCGTTCTGACTTTTTGAGGGGTAGCCCTGTGATGTTGTTCATGTGGTTATCTGAAAGATTTCGCCTGGTGACTCCTTTGAAATACCCTTTATCGATTGTACCCAACTTTTTTTCATGACATTTCATCAGTGTGGACCTGGATATCGAGAGTTGGGAGAACTGGTTTGTGGAGCATGGGGCTCTAAATTTGTACTGGTTAGTGCCTTGGTGGGGACAACTGTTGCCTATTCTGGGACTGGGAGAATACCCGTATGTCCGGCTGATTGGTCTCAGACAGAATTTTTTCTATTTCCCTTGGTGGATTTTGTGACAATTTATCTGGGATCAGGCCACCTCGGACACTAGATTTCTTTCCGGTAGAAGATCTGACAGAGCATCTATGCATGCGGCTTGGCTCTTTGTGGGAGAGTCGGCGTCTGTCGTCCCGCCCCTCTTAGTCTGTTGGGAGAGTTTGGTACATCCCTGGGGATTCTATGAAGTGGTTGTGGAGAAGAGTAGTTAGCAAGATATTGGAAGTGGAGACCGAACAAAGGTGGCTTGTCTTATCTGATACCATGGAGGGAGGTGTTATAGTTTTTCTGAGGCTGGTTCGAGCTTATCGATCCATGGAGCGTCTGCGGCACTCCATTCAGGCAGGGGAATCTTAGGGAACCCAGGATGTAGATGATGATGATGATGGAGAGGAATCCTCTGGTAGCTGTGGGTAGGACTCTTGGAGAGTTTGTTTTGTAATGGGGAATAAATTTGGGAATTTGGCTTTCTAGGAAGGTAGGGGGAAGGGAGTTATCCGTTCCTTTTCTTATGTAATTTTACCGTAATTTCTTATTAGTAAAATAAATAAGTTTTTGATCATCCAACTGTACCTTTTGATGAATTTTGTATTTTTAATTATCTATACCGATCACTAAGGCATGCATAATCCTTTTGTTCAAGTATATGTTAAAATGAACTATCGTTCTCGGAGATATGAAAAGAATAGTTTTTTGTGTAGAAGAAAGGGTAGTACTCATGTAAGATGTATGAGTTGCATATGTACCCTTCGAAAGGTTAGGAGATGTACTTCGACATTCAAAAGAGTTTAACTCGGTTCGGGGAGTTGACTTTGGCCAACCGGGGCCTGGAATCGTTCAGTGACCTTTCGGAGTAAAACAGATCATTTGTCCGTAATGTAAGTCAGAATCGCACACGGGGAGGATCGTTGGAAAGGGGTTTTAGTGCCCTTTGAAGATTCATTCAGTCTCAGTCGATCTGAAGAGTTGACTTTGGTCAAACGAAGCCTGGGAGCATCCGATAGCCTCCTTATCAAGTTTCGGGGGAGATCGGGTCGTTCGTCCGCACCGTAAGTTAGAATCGCGCATGGGGTGGACCGTTGGAAAGGGGTTTTAGTTCCCTTTGAAAATTCATTCAGTCTCGATCGAGCTAAAGAGTTTGACTTTTGGTCAAACGGAGCCTGGGAGTGCCCGATGGCCTCTAGGTCAGTACTTTGGGTATGACTTAGGTTTGTAGTGATGAGGGGAGGTGCTAGGGTACCTAAGGAGAGGTTAGGGGAGCCAGAATTGGGTGTCTATAGTAGTGTTAATATCCTTTGTTATTAATAAATTTTATCTTTTCTTAATATTTTTTAACAGATTCAACTTGCTTTCGATGATTTTAAAAATGAGACGGGATAAAAATTTGCATATGATCATTGCTTTGACGTTTTAAAGGATATCCAAAAGTATAATTCAGCAAACATTTCCACCCTATTCATTAAGGAATATTTAGGCCAATCAATCGGTAGTGAAGATGTCGATTTGGCTGAGGACTTTGAAGCATTGCATACCATACTGTAACGGCCATCGGGGCATAAGGCTGAAAAATAGAGGGTTAAATACATGGAAATGTCCAGCATTCTACAAGGTCACACTGTGCTGATCATTGCTTTGACGTTTTAAAGGATATCCAAAAGTATAATTCAGCAAACATTTCCACCCTATTCATTAAGGAATATTTAGGCCAATCAATCGGTAGTGAAGATGTCGATTTGGCTGAGGACTTTGAAGCATTGCATACCATACTGGAACGGCCATCGGGGCATAAGGCTGAAAAATAGAGGGTTAAATACATGGAAATGTCCAGCATTCTACAAGATCACACCATGCTGATAGAGAATCCAGAGACTTTATTGAGTGGGACAAAGATTGTTTTCTGTAGCAGCACAACATTGTCAAGTGGACTTCAATTTGAAGTTGTACGAGGTAATTATTTTACGAAAACAGGAGATTGAGAATGCGATAATTTTCATGGATAACTCTTGCTTGTCTCCGGTTCAATTGCAACTTCATGAACTGTAAATAAATCAGATACTTCAACGTAGACTTGCCGAAAGTTGACAAAACCCACCACCCAGAGGCAATTGATAATTTATTTCTCTCTAGTTAATTTTTATTTGTAATTTTATTTAATATTTTTAAATCCCACTTAATAAAATATTAATTATTCCCGAATGCTTTTCCAATAATCTTCACATTCTAGGAACATCGATCTCTAATCCTCCTTAGTATATGTACCAGCCGGAGGTGCCCAACTGAGTTAACTGGGCCTCGGGATTTCCACGACCCTTGACCTACCTTCAAAATATACCGCTTCCACTTCCCACCTTAATGGAATTAAAATTTGAGATGATTCCGTGGGATGTTGAGTATCATAGTGCACGGTACTCGGTGTTGACGGAGGTGCGATAGGAATCCTTAGATCGGTAGGAGCCACATCGGCAAATCCATCCCTATCATGGTTAACCCATCAAGATAGGACTGATAATATGGAACTTCAAGAGACTGCACTCTAATATCGATCCCGCTTATCTTGGTTAGTAACGATTAAATTGTCACCAATAAAATCCCAATCGTTGTTCCGGTCGAAAAAGTGATGGCATGCCAAATACCACATTGGGTGTGGTGGGTTATCCAAAATAAAGATGGTACATGTCATCTATCTATAACACCTTTCTTAAAAGTTCCATGTCCCTTCTAATTCTGGATCCAGTAAAATATAGCGTTGTAAAGTCAATTGTCTACCCATTTGAATCCATTATCGGTTGTTTTGTACGAGATCTAAAAAATGGTCTGGATGTTATCGATTTGGGCGATTGTGACTCTAGATGTTCCTACATTAAGGTTACTTTGAACCTCACTTGGCCCAAAACAACTGCTCGATGATCAATCGTCCAATGCAATATTTGAGGTCAATTATTGGGTGCATCAACTCATCAGAGAGGGACAGCAGTGTGTAAATACTTGTACGCCTAATACTGCAAAATAAAAATTCTTTATTAGTAAACAATATATTTAAAAAAATTATATAATGACATATATTAAAAATATTGTCAAAGTTTTACCTCCACAACCATAAGTAATTCAATTGATTCACCTCTTGATGACTAATAACATTGAGGGTAAAATATAACCCCCAAATACAGTGGAGCCCCAGTCTAGCAGCACCATATTACGTAAATCATCTAGGTAGGTGGACTAGTTAATAAAAATAATGGTTTTCGCATTCGAAAAGAAAATCTTGTTGCAAACATACATTATAAAAATCCTGGCTATCTGTAAAGAACTAGTGGGGTGATTATCCCTTATAGCCCACCAACGGTGTAAATAATATTTCATTGAAATTGAAGACATAATTTTTTTATTGATGTTAAAGTTATTTATTCCATAGAAATATGTCTCAAGTAGCATTTCGATCCTGCGATAGGATCATGTTGGAAACGGAGGGAGTGCATCTCCTACCCCGATTGTAATACTTGAAAAAATTTAAAATTTTGTTTTAGTTTCTCGTATATTCTAAAAATTAATCAATTTAATGAAGTAAATTAAAATTATAGTAATTAATACGAACCTGTTAAATGAACGTATTCGTATGGCGTTATTCCTACCTCAACATACATGAAATGAAAGGTATGGGTCTCGAGCGACAATCTTGATGCTACGGCCTCAACTACAATGTTTTCTGAATTTGGGAATCCTTCGATAACAATCAAGGAGAATCCGAACATATCAATATATCCTCTTACTTCCTCGTCGCCAAAATTTGGGTAAAAACCACCCACGCTTTGTGAACGCTACCCCGCATACTATTAAAATCAACATTGGGCCAAGCAGTCATGGTGACAATATCTTAATTAATATGTGGCTCGTCGACAGCGTATAAATGATGACGATCGTCATACATCGTGTCTCGATGGGGTGCCTGAGGTTTTTGATTGTCGAGAATTGGTTTCGCCTTTTTTCGGGCAAAAAATAATTCAATCATATATCGACCTCCATATTTGAAATTTAACTAAAATTGGGGGAGGGATTAAGTTAGAAATATTAGAAAAAAACTTAGTAATAAGGAAGAGTTAGAAAGAATATGTGAGTTAAATGGGATAAAAGATTTAGTATTTATATTAGTCTTTTTAGTGTGAGAAATGTAATTTTATAAAGTTACAACGATCATATAAGTAATGGGCAGAAACTAACGAGAGGATTTTTAGCCGTTGGATACCAGACATATAATCAAACCATGCCTAGATCATACGTGGAAAATAATCATGTCTGACCTCCAGGCGCAGAAATCTCCCACGTCTGCACCCTCTTCCTCTAGTATACCAGTGGAACCTCAGTACTCTACCTTCTACCATAATACCTTATTTTTAAGGTATCCTATTGTCGATGGCATCCCATTATTTCAAACTTTATTTTTCAGTTTCAAAATGACTTTACAACTTATAAGACCATTTGAGACAACATCCTTATTATTCATAAAGTGTTTCACTTCACGCTAGCATATAAATCTAAAATTGGAAGTCTTGATATAAAATTATATTTATCCAATGCTTTTGATCAACTTTAATGGTCTGTCATCAAATGAGTTCTCTTAAAACATAGTTTCTCATAAATTTGGGTTTACAAAAATTTAGAATGCATTTCTATAACTTCCTTTTTATAATTTTATGTATGGTATCGCATATACTCTATTCAAACCTACAAAGGGACTACGACAAGGTGATTCCTAATATCCTTACATTTAATTATTTTAAGAGCTCATAATGTCGCATCAGATAAACATTGTGTTGTTCTTGAAAGGCTTGATAATTTGGTCTCATGTTCCAGTTTTATATTTTAATATTGTTTGCATTCTATTTTTAAGCCATAAATATATCATTCTTAAATACAAAAAAAAAAAATATTTTGATAGGTTATCAATAGTGGTCCTGACGTAAGGCAAGTGAGGCAATCACATTGGGCCCTCCAATGGATAGGGGGCCCAAATACGAAATAAATAATTATTGGCCTAGTGTTTTTTTTTCAAAGACTCAAAAATTTAAACAAAATAATATTATAAAAAATTGTAAAGAGGTTACTAGTAAAAAACCTTACTATATAGAGGTTAAGGGGAACAAATTTTAACTTAAAGAAAGCTCAATTGGTAATTTTACCTATTAGGGTTCTCTTGTCTCTACCTTGACAATCAATTTTCCTTAACTATTTATTTATTTATTTAACCACCATATATTTATCAATAGAAGGAGAAAATGTTATGTATCTCCATGTCTCACAAGAGAATTAGAAAAAAGAAACTATAAAAATCTACAAGTCTTCGATTTTGATGTGGGTGTCTTGTGGTCATCTTTACTTTTAATTTGTTTTTTCTCATATATTCTTGATGCTATAAAATTTTGAGACTTATCAAGACTTGCAAAATTTTTTAATAACATGATTATTCAATATTGAAGTTCTCACTAACACCAAAACGTGCTTCTTCAAAAATTAATATGACATCCTTTAAACCATTATCTACTACTTCCATCTGCATCTCTCTCTCTCTCTCAACTACTCATGGTGTCGGTGTGGGAAGATCATGCCTCCAAATTTGCTACTCAGATGATCTGGACTTACTTTAGCTCACTCGATGGGTACTACTCGCATGTAGGCATGGTTGAATAATGGCATATCTCCCACTAGATCTCTCCTCGCAAAGACGAAGGTTAAAATAAGGAAGGGTTATGTTTATGCATTAGTAAAGACAGCCTTATCCTATCATATATTTTCATTTATACACTTCATGATCCGACTAAGGTTATCGGCATCATAGTTTTTCATATCCCTCGAATCCTTGATAGTGGTCGGTGCATTCTACACAACCATGCCTTACCCAGAAAATTTTTCGAGCTCTGCCACTGTGTATACACTATAACATCCAAAAAGTTGAGTAGACCATGTCCCCCTATAGTCCTATAGTGGTGTCGCATTTGCCTTGGCTAAAATATATCTCTACTGATCTTCCTTTCTTTCTAGTCATTTTACCCTCAAATCAACTTATAATTGTCCAAATATACTAGTCATTTTACCATCTCCCTAAATTTCTTTTGCTTCATTTATAGATCTTACCTTGCAATCAAAAACTAAAATATTGTATACGGTTTATATTTTTTTATTAAAAATAAATTAAGAAGAATATGCGAACACTCAAATATTCATAAGAAAATACAATTATTAGGACTTATCGATTAAGGTTTGTGTTTGACAAAAGGTCCTGAAGGTGAAATTTCATGTTGTTATTGATGATATCCGTCTCTTGAACAAACACCTCCTAGGATGTAACGATCAGATTACTCCACTAGAAAAAAAGGATAATCTTGGAACTCTTAGGATTCTTCAGAACCAAAAAATTATAAAGAAAATAATTTAAACTGAAGAATAACTTTGGGTGAATATTATGGATAAAGAGGCTAATGTTTTTCTATATTATTGATGAAGAGAAAAGTCAATTAAATAGGTCACAAAAAACTATTTTCTGATCAAAATGTATTAATCCACTAAGTCCATAATATTCTTCACTAACGGATAGTTAACACGACTAGGAGATTCAATCAAAAATAAAAAAAACATTTTTTAAATATTTAATGAAAAATGAAATATTAATTGTGCAAAAGTTCTGGGAACTCAAGAGGGGCACAAGGCCCAATCAAAGACTATTAATGTTTAGTGTGTCTCCTAGAGATTGAACCTATGTCCTTAAGCACAAATTTCGACAAAGTTACCATTAGGCCATTTACCCCCAAAATATGTATTTCATTCAAAACAAATATATTCCAATTGCATTATGTATTGAGGCAAACCTAATGCAAAATAACATTTTCTTACCGACTGTAATGAATTAACTCAAGTTTTAAACAATTTTCTCTCGTCCTACGGGAAGTTTCCGAATATTTACAAATTTCATAAACACAAAAGTTTTTTCGTCAAACTTTGGACATTATGAAATTTTTTCGCTAAAGTTGCATTTATTTTTTCATTTGAAGTTTGAATCTTAAATTGAAATAAGAATTCTGAGATCTGAGTCTAAAAAGTTTATTTGTTTTTATGTCTGAATAAACCTCTAAATTGATGTATTTAAATAGGTTCAAATTTAGAGTTCATATTCAGAGGTAATCTTACCTTTTAACTATCTAGAGGCAATTATAATGGTTAACCTCTTAATAATTTAAAAAAAATTACTATTTGGTACCTCTTAAGTCTGAATGGTTTAGATTTAAACTTATGAAGAAAAAATAAACAACCTCTAAGTGGAGAATTTGGAACTTGGGAATGATGGTCTTTCTAATAACAAACCTCTGCAGTTGAATCAATTTATTTTTTTAATCAAGTGATGGTTCATCTTACAATCCATATCTAAAAATTGAGAATTTAGTTGATAAATGATCCAAGTATATTGAATCTATAAACAAATCACCTTCTCATTTTTCAAATTTCAAACTCAAGGTTGATGGTTCCTCTAATAAAAGCACTGCTACTTACTAAAAATAAAACTGGTCATGTTTTATGGGGTTTTGCTAAAAAAATTAGGTTTGACACAAACAATAAATATCAATGATGGGCTAAAAGAAAACATATAACCCTTACAAAAAAAAGTATCGTTAACATTCATATCAAAAACGGAATCTATTTATTCATTTGATATGTCCTGCAAGAAAAATACCTCTAACAAGCACCTATAAATTCCTCTACATGACTTCAATGCATTACTTAACTCATTCTCGAAACTGTCCAACTCTTTTTACTCAAAAAAGTAAATGTTTTTTTTATGTTTTTTTGGATCAACTACCTAGTAAACTAAAAAAAAGAGAAGATGATAAGTTGATAACCTTCAGCCTCTTGTGATGAAATTGTTTCTTATATAGCCTATAACAATGCTCATTTTTGTATACATGATGCCTTAAGTTTTCTTAGATCTAAAGGTGTTTGTAAAAGGTTCAAGGTTGATGTTTGTAAGAGGCTCAAGGTTATCAACTTATCATCTTCTCCTTTTTTTCGTTTACTAGGTAGTGCCACGTTCGTTGCACGTGTAGACATCTATATATAATTTCACATGTTGCTTTTTACAGGAAATTTAATTAGGTTTATATAATTATCATTATTACTTAATACATGAAAAGAATTAAGGTGAAATCATAATTAAACAATGCAATAATTAATCTTGATTTCTATTTTAAAATTCTGGTGCATATACCAAATAGTCCCTCAAACTTTTTTTAATACACGTTTAGTCCAAGCGTTTTTATTTTGCACCAAATAGTCATTCACCATGCCAAAAAAGATTTACCATGCCGCTGGCGCGAACCTTTAAAGACAAGAGAATACGGGACTTTTTGGTACAAAATAAAAGGCTTGAACTAAATGTGTATTAAAAAATGTTTGAGGAACTTTTGGTATTTGATCCTAAAATTTTTAACATTTATATATCAATGAATTACTTAATTTTACATACATTTGTCATTATAAAGTGTTTTGTAACTTCGTTTTTTGGAATACTTGAAGTATATTAGTAATAAATTCAATGTAATTAAATAGCTAGTTATAATATTAAGAAAAAAATAATAAATCTTACAAAAAATGAGATATATTCTCCAAATTTGTAATGTCATTACATATCATTTTAAAGAATTTATAGTTAAAAATAATTTCATTGAGATTTTTTTCAAAAGTAATGTAAAAATCTTGAGAATAGTTTTTAAAAAGATTCCACAAATTCCAATCATGTCAGTAAGTACATATGCCTCTGATATATATATATATATATATATATATATATATATATATATATGGTCATTTATATCATTTAATTTTTTATTGCACAGGCATTGATAATTCTAAGAATTTATATCTATTCATAAATCGTCAACTTTTTACGCTTATAAAATATTTGTGTCTTTTTATGTATCTCTTCCCTTTCATCCCCTTTTAATATAATTTTTTTGCTTTGTATTTCGACAATTGGAATCTATCTTAAGATTATATTATAATAATACAAATAATAATTGCGATATATTTTCCAACTTTTATTATTTCTCAAAGTTCTAATGATGATTTTTTACTATCCGTAGATAAGTGAATGTTAAGAACACTTTTAATGAGAATTTTTTCAAATGTTATATAATCCCACATGCCTAATGCAAAAAAGATACTGCTAAGGAAAAAATAACCTACCAAACACGTACCTGCTTCAATGGACACGGGCAAATATGGCATTTAGTAGCTGAAACGACGTTGGTTATTCACTAATATAATTATGTGTATGTTCTTATGTATTTACTTTGTGATTCTGTTTAGCTTTTATCTATTTTTTATTTACTTTATTTTTTTACCCACTCAAATGCTGTGTTAAGAATTATTTCAACTAGGCCAAATGCTCCCTGACATTATATTTTTAATAAAGATTTTATAGCATATGTAACAATAAAGTTAAAAAAAAGTAATATTGCGAATAATTTTATTGTATTTTATAAAAGCTTATGTTGAGAGAGTAAAAAAAGATCAAAACAATTGGAATATTTAATTAGAGAGCTTATAATAATCAATCCATGACATGAAATTTAGAATAGGAATACTTGTAGTTTAAAACTTGAAAATTTGGACATCATTTTTTACTAAAGTAATTCAAAGAGATATATTTGGTTTTCTAAAATACACTCTTAGTAGATAAACCTAATAATTTTATATTCAGGTTAAGGTGAAAAAATATTGAGCTTCTAATAGATAAAAAAGGCAACAATAATTTATCATGTGCGATCATTTCCCAGTCCATTATAAGATTAGGGAATGTAATAAATGGAGGCCATGGATATAATTAATGTCAATTATTTAACTATGTTTTTTATCCATGTTTTTGGTTCACATTATTCAACATGACGAGAAACATTAATACACAAACACGAAACGATAATGAATCACGTTTTTTTAAATTTTCCACAAACATGATCCATTTTAAACACCACACTATTGACCCAATTAATAATAATTTTTAGTCCAATTAAACACAACAATATATAAAACACAAGTTAAAAAGAAAATATCGTGACATGTTTCCATGTTGGAAATGCCTAATAAGAACACAATATATCGTAAAAATTTATATTTGTATCACTTTGTATTGGGTTTTGTTTCTAAATTCCTTACCCCTATCTTGATTTTTGAGTTATAATTATACCCTCATTACCATTGAATTTCCTTATAATATTATTATAACACTCGTTATTTTTCACGCCCAGTTGATCAGGCTAAATGCCGAAAATAGGGAGCGATAAGAAATTTATATTATTCTTAGTATCAACAATAAATAATAAAGACAGTAAATAAAAACCATCCACAACATAAAACATATGAAAGCAATACAAATAGAATTATGGATTTTGAAGTGAAATAAAACTCCAATAAATTGAATCCACTGTAATAAATCTCCTTTATACAAATGACTCAACTGAATCATGAATACAACTATAATCATCTCTGATCAAATGAACGTGTGGATACCAGTGACTACTAAAATGAAACAGAAACTCCTACTCTACGGATGATCATATGAATATTCAACCATTGCAAGTCTGACTGCACAACCCTACTATTCCTATATATAACAATAATAATACATGTGTGGGAAAAAGAGTTTATAGATTTTGATTAGCGTCCTAAAGTTGCAAGAAATAACTTACAATATTAAAACACTCCTAATCGTGTGACTCAGTTATGATAAACACACCAACCCGTCGACACTCACATGAAAGAGCTACATCACCCCTCATCATAAGTGAAATAGTACATGAATGTCCCAACCCAATGTATAACCTTTACTAATAAGTCTCTATCACTATACTGGTAAGTAACATTTCATAATGGAATATTAACACGAGACCCAATACCCACATTTTACTCATTAATATACACACGATCCCATAACGTACATTTTTTAATACAATCTCGTAACGTACATTTTTTAATACCCACATTTTACTCATTAATATACACACGATCCCATAACGTACATTTTTTTAATATCTTTTAGAAAAACGTTCCCATCACTGGACTACATCTTATGTATATAATACAATCCCGTACCAACCCCCACTCATATCACCCGTACAATAAGATATACACAATCTCATAACTAAATACATAAATGTGGAATAGGGATTTTAGTTAATGTGTTCATCGTCGGACTAATATCATATATCAATATAAGTATCATAGCAACCACACGAAGGTATCTACCTTTGGGGATCTTCTCTTGCTTCCATCAGTAAATTCGTAGGAGTCCCCCACCTAACGTATTTGAAAACATACACATAAATATGAGAATAAGGGATCACTATGCAATCACACCACTACGTAGTCCCATACAAAAACTCATCCGATGGATCGGATTATTCATCTCTCTCATCACAAAGCACAGAGCAACTAAATGTATGATAAAAAAATATCATCACCCAATACTACACCATCAGTTATAATGCAACTCGTCTGATGGATCAGGTGTCCACACCTTATATCATAAAATGGTGACCAACCGATTGTGTGATAAAACATATCTACCTCCACAAAGTCTTGCTTCTTCAACTAGGAGTGCGTTACATGGTCATAAACCACTTGAATCAAAATCCCGACCGATAGATTCCCCACAAGTAAATGGTATGTTCACATAATCAAACAATTTATATATATATATATATATATATATATATATATATATGTGGGGGGGGGGGGAATGTATACACAAACTATATATAAAAATATTGCATAACATGTACTCTCTAGCGTACACAAAACATCTCGATCCGATCATAATCAATTTCAATTCTTCGTATTCTCAAACAGTTGGCAGATATTATATGCACCGGACTATTTGTGCCACACATTATAATCAATTTCAATTGTGTGTTGGTAATTAGGTGTATTGAAATTATTTCCTTAACTATATTCTATTTGAATTTATTAAGCTACGGTACCTTAATAAACTTACAACTTGGCCTTTTGCCCCCTTTTGGATGATTTGGATATCCCTATCGTTGAGCTTTCACAGATTTGAGCTGGTTCATCCATATTGATATATGTTTGAGAAATTTTTTTCTTTCTTTTCTAATTGTAAAAAATGTCTCAAAACACGAGTACAGTTCAAACTACTCCTAGTTCAAGATTATGCCAGGGGGCGTAGGTGAAGCTATTTAATGCAAAGTATGTTTACTTGAATAATAAAGGAGAAATCAGCAAAAATATAGGTTAGAGCGTGACAAGGGCGCGTTTGTAGTGCGTGAAAATATCTGTGATCCACGACCTTGACAAGTGTGGTGCACGCGAGCCATGTTACAATATAATCCCTAAAAAGTACGAAATAAAGATTAAAAAATTACCAAAAAAGGAAAGAAAAAATGGAATTGCAAAATAAGCCTTGAAAATTGCAAATCCCTCTTGATTTTTCTTTTTTTCTTATAAAACAACTATGTGACGTGCCTAGGAACACCGTGCATAATTTATCAAACTTTTAGTAGAACCCAGATATGCCTTGCAACCAATTTTTAGTCGAACCCTGGTTCAGATAGATTCTTAGACAGGAAGCTAGGAAAGTGTGAGTTGATAAATCAATCTCTGGAACTGTTGATGGCTTCATAGTTACAGTTTGTATATTTTTAAGAACATCAATACCTACCATTGATTGGTGCATATTTTCATTTTTTTTCACAGAATGAATTCATATTTTTAAAAAAAATCATAGAATGAAGATGGAACAAAGGTTGAGTATAGAGTATGGAACCCCTTTCATTCTAAATTGGCAGCTGCCATTCTTGGTGGTGTTGACAACGTCTAGATTATATGTGTGTCAAATATATTCTTAAGAATGTTCTTTTATAGTGCTGCCCCCAAATGATCAAATCGGTATTAATGTATTAGGAGTTATTTGGGTAATTTGAATAATATATATTAGTGGATGATGTTTGAATTATAGTAGTTCATAAATAGGGTATTAATAGTTATTAGTTCTAGAGCCATTGGAATTTTATATATTACTTTATACTTTATAATCTTCATGCAGGCACCGGTGCATACAATTTCTTCCAATGCTGGAGTTGAGGGAGTTGTTGTAATTGGCAAACTATTGGAACAGGACAATCCTGACCATGGATATGATGCATCTAAAGGTTTATTACCCCATCCCACTCCCACTCCCCCTCCCCTCTTCCTCTCTCTCTATTTCTTTATGTGTGTCCTAACTTTGATGATTATATTGATTATATTACTCCATTGGTTTTTTTAGGTGAATACGTAGACATGGTCAAGGAAGGAATCATTATTCCACTAAAGGTCATTAGGACAGCTTCGGTCGATGCTGCTAGGTAATGTCTTTTAAAGATATTTTCCATTGTAGGGTCATGGTTCTTTTCTGTTCATGAGATGATGTGGTCATCTTATTAGATATGTAGTGTCTCGTTTTTGTTGACTACAACAGAGGTTGTCATCGTTCAACTTCTTAAGGATGAGAAGGAAGTACCGTTGAAGAGAATACGTTTCTTTTTTTGGTAGTTTTGGTTTTAGAGTTTATGTTAATTATTTTATATGTTTTACTTGTTTTAGGATTGCTTTACCTTTATATAATTCGCTCATTTTCCCTTCCTTTTCATCATACAAGCTTGAATGGGGTTGAAAGTTGTGCTAACCATAATATGTAGTCCACATACATGTAAGTTTTGGATAAAATCTTTTCTTAATTGGTCATTATAATTTTTGACTTTAGTATCCTTTTTTTTCTTTATGTATTAGTGATAAATTAAAATTAGTTATTCGCATTCTTCATTTTTGTTTATAGTTTACTTGGAGTAATAGTTCATAGAAAATACTACCTCCAATCTGACACACTATCAGATTTCTCCTTTGCATATTCGCATGCATTTAAAACACATATCACACTGTCAATCACTATCGATCTTATAAAGCCCAATTGCTTCAATTCTCCATCGTCGCTCTCAATCTCAATCTTCTTAGAAGCCATTATTTGTGTTTCCCTCACAAAATGATGTTTAGAGTTTTTAGTTTCAAGATTCGTTACTTTATTGTTCAACTCAATCAAAACAGTTCCGCCTTCGCCTATATATAGGCAAAAGGCACCTTTTCATATTTAAAAATATAATATTATGTGTTTTGAAGGTAAAAAAGAAGAGTATTGATCAAGAAGTGTAAAAAGGAACAAGAAATATCCCCACCATTCTTATTTCAATAGACCCTCTCCCTGTATCTTGCCATTTTTCTGCCTTACTTTCTTAAATTTTGAAGCGGTTGTGTTTGTAATTTTAATGTAGTAACTAACTTTATTTGTGTTAGTTTACATTGGGGTTAACTCAAAATCCTTGGACAGGTCTTAGAGGCCAGTTTTATGATCATTTTCATGACCAAACAACGGGGTTTTACGTTGTCGCTCTGCTGCAAAACCTATCCATATCCAGCTGAATCTCGTAACATATTTTATAGAGGTAAGACCTGTACTACAAACCCATTTCAGTTACATTTTATTAAGAACCGGACTTAATGTTTGGACCGTAATGTTTGGGATGAGCATGACACCTGTCAAGGTTGTGTAAGTAATCTACGTACATGTCAAAACTAATTATAATTATCTACTTATATGTCAAAAGAACAGTGCTAGTTTGCTGAAATAGTAATGACAATTATATGTGCTGTTTCACTTGTAAAACATTAAGTAATGAAGGTTAAGAAGAAGAAGAAAAAAAGCGATGAGAGAGGATAGTGTTATTTGTCTCACACAGTTTTTTCGATAAAGGATGTACCTCGTATAGTTCTTTCATAGATGATTACACAAATTTTGTAAGTTACATATCTTTCATAGACAGTTACACACACTGATGCACCAACTGTATAGGAGTCACCATATCTAGAAAGTGAATAGAATTACAATGAATTGTTGATTAAATGATTAGAATTCATTGAACGAATACAACTCTTCAAAATTTACATAAGTGTACTATTATGTCAAGCAAGCTATCAGATGGATCTCAACCCACTCAAATCTTCTCCAAACGGACCCGTAAACGGACCAATGTAACTTGTTAAGGGAACACTTAGACTTAAAAATAAGCCGTTAAAGGGTGAAAACCTAAACCATCACCCAAACGGACCCGTAAGAGGCACGAACACCTTGAACAGGACCAATGTAACTTGTATGAATTGACCGCGTAGTCCCAGGTCTCCCGGTTTGAGAATATGACGATAATTTGCAAAAATCAACACTTAAAACTTAAAAACAGGCCGTTAAACTGTGAAAACCTAAACCAGCCACCAAATGCCCCTGTAGGAGGAACAAATACCTCGCATGGGACCAATGTAACTTGTAGGAAGTAACCGCATAGTCCCGGGTCTCCCGGTTTGAGAATACGACGATAATTTGCAAAAAATCAACACTTAAACTTAAAAACAAGTCGTTAAAGGGTGAAAACCCAAAATAGCACCCAAACGACCCCGTAGGAGACACGGACACCTCGCGCGGGACAAATATAACTTGTAGGAAATGATCGCGTAGTCCCGGGTCTGTCGGTTTGGGAATATGACGATAATTTGCAAAAATCACACTTAGACTTAAAAACAGGTCGTTAAAGGGTGAAAACCCAAACCAGCCACCAAACGACCCCGTAAGAGGCACGACCACCTCGCACGGGACCAATGTAACTTGTAGGAACTGATCGCGTAGTCCCGTGTCTCCCGATTTGAGAATACGATGATAATTTGCAAAAATCAACACTTAAACTTAAAAACAAGCCATTAAAGGGTGAAAACCTAAATCAGCCCTCAAACGACCTCGTAGGAGGCACGAACACCTCGCGAGGGAAAAATATAACTTATAGGAACTGATCGCGTAGTCTCGGGTCATCCGGTTTGCGAATAAAAATCAACACTTAAACTTAAAAACAAGTCGTTAGAGGGTGAAAACCCAAACCAGCCCCCAAACGCCCCCGTAGGAGGCACGAACACCTCGCACGGGACCAATGTAACTTATAGGAACTTACCGCGTAGTCCCAGGTCTCCCCATTTGAGAATATGACGATAATTTGCAAAAATCCACACTTAAACTTAAAAACAGGCCGTTAAAGGGTGAAAACCTAAACCAGCCCCCAAACGGACTCGTGAGAGGCACGAACACCTCGCACGGGACCAAGGTAACTTGTTTGAACTGATCGCGTAGTCCAGGGTCTCCCGGTTTGAGAATAAAAATCAACACTTAGACTTAAAAACAAGCCGTTAAAGGGTAAAAATCCAAACCAGCCCCCAAACGACCTCGTAGGAGGCGCGAACACCTCGCACGGGACCAATGTAACTTGTAGGAACTGATCGCGTAGTCTCGGGTCTCCCGGTTTGAGAATATGATGATAATTTGTAAAAATCACACTTAGACTTAAAAACAGGCCGTTAAAGGGTGAAAACCTAAGCCAATCACCAAACGCCCCCGTAGGAGGCACGAACACCTCACACGGGACCAATGTAACTTGTAGAAACTGACTGCGTAGTCTTGGATCTCCCCGTTTGAGAATATGACGATAATTTGCAAAAATCAACACTTTAACTTAAAAACAGGCCGTTAAAGGGTGAAAACCTAAATCAGCCCCCAAACGACCCCGTGGGAGGAACGAACACCTCGCGCGGGACAAATATAACTTATACGAACTGATCGCGTAGTCTCGGGTCTTTCGATTTGCGAATAAAAATAAACACTTAAACATAAAAACAAGATGTTAGAGGGTGAAAACCCACACCAGCCCCCCAAACGCCCCTGTAGGAGGCACGAACACCACGCACGGGACCAATGTAAGTTGTAGGAACTGACCGCGTAGTCTCGTGTCTCCCGGTTTGAGAATACGACGGTAATTTGTAAAAATCAACACTTAGACTTGAACACAAGCCGTTAAAGGGTGAAAACCCAAACCAGCACCCAAACGCCCTCGTAGGAGGCACGAACACCACGCACGGGACTAATGTAACTTGTAGGAACTGATCGCGTAGTCCCGTGTCTCCCGGTTTGAGAATACGACGATAATTTGTAAAAATCAACACTTAGACTTAAAAACAAGTCGTTAAAGGGTGAAAACCCAAATCAGCCCCCAAACGACCCCGTAGGAGGTACGAACACCTCGCGCGGGACAAATATAACTTATACGAACTGACCACGTAGTCTCGAGTCTTCCGGTTTGTGAATAAAAATCAACACTTAAACTTAAAAACAAGCCGTTAGAGGGTGAAAACCCAAACAAGCCCCCAAACAACCCCGTAGGAGGCACGAACACCTCGCACGGGACCAATATAATTTGTAGGAATTGATCGCGTAGTCTCGGGTCTCCCAGTTTGAGAAGATGACGATAATTTGCAAAAATCACAATTAGACTTAAAAACAAGCCGCTAGAGAGTGAAAACCCAAACCAGCCCCCAAACAACCCCGTAGGAGGTACGAACACCTCGCACGGGACCAATGTAACTTGTAGGAACTGTCCGCGTAGTCCCGGGTCTCCTGGTTTGACAATATGACGATAATTGGCAAAAATCACACTTAGACTTAAAAACAGGTCGTTCAAAGGGTGAAAACCTAAACCAGCGACCAAACGCCCCCGTAGGAGGCACGAACACCTCACACGAGACCAATGTAACTTGTAGGAACTGACCGCGTAGTCCCGGGTCTCCCTGTTTGACAATATGATGATAATTTTGCAAAAATCAACACTTGAACTTAAAAATAAGCCGTTAAAGGGTGAAAACCCAAACCAGACCCCAAATGGACTCATAAGAGGAACGAACACCTCGCGCGGGACCATGTAACTTGTAGGAACTGATCGCGTAGTCTCGGGTCTCTCGGTTTGAGAATAAAAATCAACACTTAAACTTAAAAACAAGCCGTTAGAGGGTGAAAATCCAAACCAGCCCCCAAACGACCCCGTAGGAGGCACAAACACCTCGCACGGGACCAATGTAACTTGTAGGAACTGATCGCGTAGTCTAGGGTATCCCAGTTTGAGAATATGATGATAATTTAAAAAAATCACACTTAAACTTAAAAACAAGTCGTTAGAGGGTGAAAACCCAAACCAGCCCCCAAACGACCCTGTAGGAGGCACGAACACCTCACACGGGACCAATGTAACTTGTAGGAACTGATCGCGTAGTCCCGGGTCTCCCCGTTTGAGAATATGACGATAATTTGCAAAAATCAACACTTAAACTTAAAAACAGGCTGTTAAAGGGTGAAAACCTAAATCAGCCCCCAAACGACCCCGTAGGAGGAACGAACACCTCGGGCGGGACAAATATAACTTATAGGAACTGACCGCGTAGTCTCGGGTCTTTCGGTTTGCGAATAAAAATAAACACTTAAACTTAAAAATAAGCTGTTAGAGGGTGAAAACCCACACCAACCCCCAAACGCCCCCGTAGGAGGCACGAACACCACGCACGGGACCAATGTAACTTGTAGGAACTGACCGCGTAGTCCCGTGTCTCTCGGTTTGAGAATACGAAGGTAATTTGCAAAAATCAACACTTAGACTTAAACACAAGCCGTTAAAGGGTGAAAACCCAAACCAGCACCCAAACGCCCCCGTAGGAGGCACGAACACCACGCACGGAACTAATGCTACCTGTAGAAACTGGTCGCGTAGACCCGTGTCTCTCGGTTTGAGAATACGACGATAATTTGCAATAATCAACACTTAGACTTAAAAACAAGCCGTTAAAGGGTGAAAACCCAAATCAGCCCCCAAACGACCCCGTAAGAGGCACGAACACCTCGCGCGGGACAAATATAACTTATACGAACTGACCGCGTAGTCTCGGGTATTCTGGTTTGTGAATAAAAATCAACACTTAAACTTCAAAACAAGCCGTTAGAGGGTGAAAATCCAAACCAGCCCCCAAACAACCCTGTAGGAGGCACGAACACCTCGCACGGGACCAATGTAACTTGTAGGAATTGACCACGTAGCCTCGGGTCTCCCGATTTGAGAATATGACGATAATTTACAAAAATCACAATTAGACTTAAAAACAAGCCGCTAGAGGGTGAAAACCCAAACCAACCCCCCAACAACCCCGTAGGAGGTACGAACACCTCGCACCGGACCAATGTAACTTGTAGGAACTGTCCGCGTAGTCCCGGGTCTCCCGGTTTGACAAATATGACGATAATTGGCAAAAATCACACTTAGACTTAAAAACAGGCCGTTAAATGGTGAAAACCTAAACCAGCGACCAAACGCCCCCGTAGGAAGCACGAACACCTCACACGAGACCAATGTAACTTGTAGGAACTGACCGCGTAGTCCCGGGTCTCCCTGTTTGATAATATCATGATAATTTTGCAAAAATCAACACTTGAACTTAAAAACAGGTCGTTAAAGGGTGAAAACCTAAACCAGACCCCAAACGGACTCATAAGAGGAACGAACACCTCGCACGGGACCAATGTAACTTGTAGGAACTGATCGCGTAGTCTCGGGTCTCTCAGTTTGAGAATAAAAATCAACACTTAAACTTAAAAACAAGTCGTTAGAGGGTGAAAATCCAAACCAGCCCCCAAATGACCCCGTAGGAGGCACAAACACCTCGCACGGGACCAATGCAACTTGTAGGAACTGATCGCATAGTCTAGGGTCTCCCAGTTTGAGAATATGACGATAATTTGTAAAAATCACACTTAGACTTAATAACAAGTCGTTAGAGGGTGAAAACCCAAATCAGCCCCCAAACGACCCTGTAGGAGGCACGAACACCTCACACGGGACCAATGTAACTTGTAGGAACTGATCGCGTAGTCTCGGGTCTCCCCGTTTGAGAATATGATGATAATTTGCAAAAATCAACACTTAAACTTAAAAACAGGCCGTTAAAGGGTGAAAACCTAAATCAGCCCCCAAACGACCCCGTAGGAGGAACGAACACCTCGGGCGGGACAAATATAACTTATAGGAACTGACCGTGTAGTCTCGGGTCTTTCGATTTGCGAATAAAAATAAACACTCAAACTTAAAAACAAGTTGTTAGAGGGTGAAAACCCACACCATCCCCCAAATGCCCCCGTAGGAGGCATGAACACCACGCACGGGATCAATGTAACTTGTAGGAACTGACCGCGTACTTCCGTGTCTCCCGATTTGAGAATACGACGGTAATTTGCAAAAATCAACACTTAGACTTAAACACAAGTCGTTAAAGGGTGAAAACCCAAACCAGCACCCAAACGCCCCCGTAGGAGGCATGAACACCACGCACGGGACTAATGTAACTTGTAGGAACTGATCGCGTAGTCCCGTGTCTCCCGATTTGAGAATACGACGATAATTTGCAAAAATCAACACTTAGACTTAAAAACAAGCCGTTAAAGGGTGAAAACCCAAATCAACCCTTAAACACGCCGTTGAGAATATAGTAATAATTGTGACTCGTATATGCAATTTTTCTACTTGAATACGATTTTTTTTTAAATGAATTGGTTACTAATATCGTATCTTTTTTGTGTCTTATTTTTTTTGTAGGATGACATTTGATCGCTATCTTTTATCCACTCTGAACGCACGAAGATGTCAATGCTTTACAACAATGGGATTATTCATTTAGTGTCGTTAATATTTAGGATTCTATTTTTTGTGTTATGGCCGAGCAGGCTTTAGTAGTTTTATATTTTGTGTTATGGCCGTACTGGCTATAGTAGTTTTATTGTGGACTTTTATGGCCGTGCGAGCTTTATATGGGCAGATTTTATGTTAGCCGATTTTGGAATGCTCAAAAAATAGAGGAAACTCTGCCCAATTTTTTTTTGATCTGGTAACTATTAGCTCTTGTAATTTTTTGAATTTTGTATGCACATTAGTTTATCAATAACATGCGATATTCATAATTTGTGAATTTTCTTAATTTTTTTTTTTACAAATAATAAATATTTATCCTATCAGATTTGGAATTTGAAGATTTTCCAGATTTGTTTCCTATTATTATTTTTTTATTAATTAAAAAATCTGGTACGATTTTAAACTGTGCCAAAATCGTGCCAATTTATAAAAATGAGGACGCTTATAAAACAATCTGGCACGCTTTATAACCGTGCCAAAAGCGTGTCAGAAAATAGACAATTTGGCACGATTTCGGCATGTGCCAAAAGCGTGCCAGATTTAACATCTAGCTCGATTTAAAAGCGTGTCAAAAGCGTGCCAGATAAAAAACTGGCATAGTTTAAAAGTGTGCCAAAAGCGTGCCAGTTTGGAAAATCTGGCACGGTTTTAAACCGCGCCTGAAAATCTGGCACGCCTGATTCTGGAAAGGTTTTGAACCATGCCAGATTGCGTCTGGCACTGTTTTGAACCGTGTCAGTTTCCTATTTTTGGTGTAGTGAGATTGAACCTACGTCCTTAAGCACAAATTCCGACAAAGTTACCATTAGGCCATTTACCCCCAAAATATGTATTTCATTCAAAACAAATATATTCCAATTGCATTATGTATTGAGGTAAACCTAATGCAAAATAACATTTTCTTACATACTGTAATGAATTAATTCAAGTTTTAAACAATTTTCTCTCTTCCTACGGGAAGTTTCCGAATATTTACAAATTTCATAAACACAAAAGCTTTTTCGGCAAACTTTGAACATTATGAAATTTTTTCGCTAAAGTTGCATTTATTTTTTCATTTGAAGTTTGAATCTTAAATTGAAATAAGAATTCTGAGATCTGAGTCTAAAAAGTTTATTTGTTTTTATGTCTGAATGAACCTCTAAATGGTTGTATTTAAATAGGTTCAAATTTAGAGTTCAGATTCAGAGGTAATCTTACCTTTTAACTATCTAGAGGCAATTATAATGGTTAACCTCTTAATTATTTTAAAAAAATACTATTTGGTACTTCTTAAGTCTGAATGGTTTAGATTTAAACTTATGAAGAAAAAATAAACAACCTCTAAGTGGAGAATTTGGAACTTGGGAATGATGGCCTTTCTAATAACAAACCTCTGCAGTTGAATCAATTTATTTTTTTAATCAAGTGATGGTTCATCTTACAATCCATATCTAAAAATTGAGAATTCTGTTGATAAATGCTCCAAGTATATTGAATCTATAAACAATTCACCTTATCATTTCTCAAATTTCAAACTCAATGTTGATGGTTCGTCTAATAAAAGCACTGCCACTGTTGGGATTGGACGAGTTACTAAAAATAAAACTGGTCATGTTTTATGGGGTTTTGCTAAAAAAAATTAGGTTTGACACAAACAATAAATATCAATGATGGGCTAAAAGAAACCATATAACCCTTATAAAAAAAAGTATCGTTAACATTCATATCAAAACGAAATCTATTTATTCATTTGATATGTCCTGCAAGAAAAGTACCTCTAACAAGCACCTACAAATTCCTCTACAGGACTTCAATGCATTACTTAACTCATTCTCGAAACTGTCCAACTCTTTTTACTCAAAAAAGTAAATGTTTTTTTTTTGTTTTTTTGGATCAACTACCTAGTAAACTAAAAAAAGAGAAGATGATAAGTTGATAACCTTGAGCCTCTTGTGATGAAATTGTTTTATATATAGCCTATAACAATGCTCATTTTTGTATACAAGATGCCTTAAGTTTTCTTAGATCTAAAGGTGTTTGTAAAAGGCTCAATGTTGATGTTTGTAAGAGGCTAAAGGTTATCAACTTATCATCTTCTCCTATTTTTCGTTTACTAGGTAGTGCACACGTTCGTTGCACGTGTAGACATCTATATATAATTTCACATGTTTCTTTTTACAGGAAATTTAATTAGGTTTATATAATTATCATTATTACTTAATATATGAAAAGAATTAAGGTGAAATCATAATTAAACAATGCAAATATTAATCTTGATTTCTATTTTAAAATTTTGGTGCATATACCAAATAGTCCCTCAAACTTTTTTTAATACAAGTTTAGTCCAAGCGTTTTTATTTTGAACCAAAAAGTCATTCACCATGCGAAAAAGGATTTACCATGCTGCTGGCGTGAACCTTTAAAAACAAGAGAATACGGGATTTTTTGGTACAAAATAAAAGGCTTGAACTAAATGTGTATTAAAAAATGTTCGAGGGACTTTTGGTATTTGATCCTAAAATTTTTAACATTTATATATCAACGAATTACTTAATTTTACATACATTTTTCATTATAAAGTGTTTTGTAACTTTGTTTTTTGGAATACTAGAAGTATATTAGTAATAAATTGAATGTAATTAAATAGCTAGTTATAATATTAAGAAAAAAATAATAAATCTTACAAAAAATGAGATATATTCTCCAAATTTGTAATGTCATTACATATCATTTTAAAGAATTCATAGTTAAAAATAGTTTCATTGAGATTTTTTTCCAAAGTCATGTAAAAATCTTGAGAATGGTTTTTAAAAAGTTTCCACAATTTCCAATCATGTAGGTAAGTACACATGCCTCTGATATATATATATATATATATATGGTCATTTATAGAGTATAATTTTTTATTGCACAGGCATTGACAATTCTAAGAATTTATATCTATTCATAAATCATCAACTTTTTACGCTTATAAAATATTTGTGTCTTTTTATGTATCTCTTCCCTTTCATCCCCTTTTAATATAATTTTTTTGCTTTGTATTTCGACAATTGGAATCTATCTTAAGATTATATTATAATAATACAAATAATAATTGCGATATATTCTCCAACTTTTATTATTTCTCAAAGTTCTAATGATGATTTTTTACTATCCGTAGATAAGTGAATGTTAAAAACACTTTTAATGAGAATATTTTCAAATGTTATATAATCCCACATGCCTAATGCAAAAAAGATACTGCTAAGGAAAAAATAACCTACCAAACACGTACTTGCTTCAATGGACACAGGCAAATATCGCCTTTAATAGCTGAAACGACGTTGGTTATTCACTAATATAATTATGTGTGTGTTCTTATGTATTTACTTTGTGATTCTGTTTAGCTTTTAACTATTTTTTATTTACTTTATTTTTTTACCCACTCAAATGTTGTGTTAAGAATTATTTCAACTAGTCCAAATGTTCCCTGACATTATATTTTTAATAAAGATTTTATAGCATACGAAACAATGAAGTTAAAAAAAAGTAATATTGCGAATAATTTTATTGTATTTTATAAAAGCTTATGTTGAGAGAGTAAAAAAGATAAAAACAATTGGAATATTTAATTAGAGAGCTTATAATAATCAATCCATGACATGAAATTTAGAATAGGAATACTTATAGTTTAAAACTTGAAAATTTGGACATCATTTTTTACTAAAGTAATTCAAAGAGATATACTTGGTTTTCTAAAATACACTTTTAGTAGATAAACCTAATAATTTTATATTCAAGTTAAGGTGAAAAAATATTGAGCTTCTAATAGATTAAAAAAGGCAACAATAATTTATCATGTGCGATCATTTCCCAGTCCATTATAAGATTAGGGAATGTAATAAATGGAGGCCATGGATATAATTAATGTCAATTATTTAATTATGTTTTTTATCCATGTTTTTGGCTCACATTACGAGAAACATTAATACACAAACACGAAACAATAATGAATCTCGTTTTTTAAAATTTTCCACAAACATGATCCATTTTAAACACCACACTATTGACCCAATTAATAATAATGTTTAGTCCAATTAAACACAACAATAAATAAAACACAAGTTAAAACGAAAATATCGTGACATGTTTCCATGTTGGAAATGCCTAATAAGAACACAATATATCGTAAGAATTTATATTTGTATCACTTTGTATTGGGTTTTGTTTCTAAATTCCTTACCCCTATCTCGATTTTTGAGTTATAATTATACCCTCATTACCATTAAATTTCCTTATAATATTATTATAACACCCGTTATTTTTCACGCCCAGTTGATCAGGCTAAATGCCGAACATAGGGAGCGATAAGAAATTTATATTATTCTTAGTATCAACAATAAATAATAAAGACAATAAATAAAAACCATCCACAACATAAAACATATGAAAGACAACGCAAATAGAATTATGGATTTTGAAGTGAAATAAAACTCCAATAAATTGAATCCACTGTAACAAATCTGCTTTATACAAAAGACTCAACTGAATCATGAATAGAACTGTAATCATCTCTGATCAAATGAATGTATGGATACCAGTGACTACTAAAATGAAACAGAAACTCCTACTCTACGGATGATCATATGAATATTCAACCAATTCAAGTCTGACTACTCAACCCTACTATTCCTATATATAACAATAATAATACATGTGTGGGAAAAAGAGTTTATAGATTTTGATTAGCGTCCTAAAGTTACAAGAAATAACTTACAATATTAAAACACTCATAATCGTGTGACACAGTTACGATAAACAAACCAACCCATCGACACTCACATGAAAGAGATACTTCACCCCTCATCATAAGTGAAATAGTACACTAATGTCCCAACCCAATGTATAACCTTTACTAATAAGTCTCTATCACTATACTGGTAAGTAACATTTCATAATGGAATATTAACACGGGACCCAATACCCACATTTTACTCACTAATATACACACGATCCCATAACGTACATTTTTTTATTGTTAATATCTTTTAAAAAAACGTTCCCATCACTGGACTACATCTTATGTACATAATACAATCCCGTACCAACCCCCACTCATGTCACCCGTACAATAAGATATACACAATCTCATAACGAAATACATAAATGTGGAATAGGGATTTTAATTAATGTGTTCATCGTCGGACTAATATCATATATCAATATAAGTATCATAGCAACCGCACGAAGGTATATACCTTTGGGGACCTTCTCTTACTTCCATCAGTAAATTCTTAGGAGTCCCTCACCTAACGTATTTGGAAACATACACATAAATATGAGAATAAGGGATCACTATGCAATCACACCACTACGTAGTCCCATACAAAAACTCGTCTGATGGATCGGATCATTCATCTCTCTCATCACAAAGCACAGAGCAACTAAATGTATGATAAAAAAATATCATCACGCAATACTACACCATCAGTTATAATGAAACTCGTCTGATGGATCAGGTGTCCACACCTCATATCATAAAATGACGACCAACCGATTGTGTGATAAAACATATCTACTTCCACAAAGTCTTGCTTCTTCAACTAGGAGTGCGTTACATGGTCATAAACCACTTGAATCAAAATCCCGATCGATAGATTCCCCATGAGTAAATGGTATGTTCACATAATCAAACAATTTATATATATATGTGTGTGTGTATGTGTGTGTGTGTGTGTGTGTGTGTGTGAATGTATATGTATGAATGTATACACAAACTATATATAAAAATACTGCATTACATGTTCTCTCTAGCGTACACAAAACATCCTGATCCCCAAATGCTGTACTTTCCATTTAGTTCTTAGGTTTATTAACTCTTAAATCATAAAATAACACTTCCTCTAAGTTTATTACCCTTTAAACTATGAGAACACACATCTATACATATATACTAACTCATAATGCATATATAAATTCCCCTCGAATCTGCCCAAAATCAAACGAAGTCAAGCCACCCATTAAACGACCTATCCTCTACCAACTCCCAGGGATAAACTAATTCGGTTAAATCTGGATTGATTCGACGGGTACAGATTGGGATCCTTCTTCCCAAAAAATCTAGAATTTCGGCCCAAACACCATTATTAACCCATCAAGATTTCAACCATCATTCAAAATTTCACTAGAATCAAAACTAAGTATGAATGTATGATCATAAATAATTTTTACAATGATTAATGCTCTATAAACATAAAATAAAGGTCTAATTATTCAAATCCCCAAATTAAACCTAGTTCATATTTTACATTCATTGGATTCAAACACACATATGATTTCAGATCTAAGCATCAAATTAGCAAAGGAATTTAATAAATACAAGAGATTTAGTCATAAGCCTACATTCAAATAACAAAATCATAATTCAAAATGATTCAATTATAAGTTTCCAACAAAATCCCCAATTTTAACTCTGGTTACAAACTCATCAATAGTTCAATTCAATAATCCAATTAAACCCCATACAAATGTGATTAAGATAATTGATTAAATCCCTAAAAATTCCTTTAAATCCAAATCAAAATACATAATAATGAAATCATAAATTAATTACAGATTATACGATTATAAAGCAAGAGATTTGTTACCTAAATGGTATGAACGAGTGATTGCTCCTCTTGATCCATTGTTCTTCCTCTTCAAAATTCTTCCTATGTTCTCCCAAAATTAGGCATCTAGGGTTGTTGTTTATTCGTAAAATGTTCAACTAATAAGGGTTAACACCCATAAAATAACTTTAAATTCGCAGGTCGTAAAAATTCCTCATTTTAGGCCTCTAAATGAGCCCAAAATACTACCCCAAATAGTAAAAGACATAGATTAAAGGTGTATATACCCCATAGGCCCAACATAAATCACTAAAAATATATCTTCGGGCCTACATGATACTCCATAGTACAATTCAAATGGTAATACTTCATGGCATAAATATAATATACACACAATATTATTTTATGCATCACATTCAAAATTTAATTATATTCTTTATGATGCATTTTATTATTACCGTATCACATAAGTAATAATTAATCTCATTAATAACTTATTTCTCAATTGATAAATAATAAATAAAAGCCAAAAAATGCGGGGTATTATAGTCTTTCCCAATAATATAGCAATTATATCCTCGGAATTTGCCACATCATAACGTAGTAACGTAAACCGCACACCATATGCTTATACACAACTAGACCAAACACATATCATCACGAGATAAAGAAATAAAATTCACTTACGCCTACCATAGTATTCCATGACAAGGGAGCCCATACACCTAATACCACATGTATATACCCATAAGCAATACATATGTGTATTATATAGGTTTATATATATACAAAACTCAACTATATATATGTATGTGTGTATATATATAACCATAAATAAAGGCATGTCCTAATACCTTACTAATTGTGACTCGACTCTTCCTGAGATTTCCCCACATATGCTAGTGATGGTGCGAAAGTTCCCTGATGCTCTTAATCCTTAAATCTTTGTCGATTTTAGCACTAAATATTTGATTTTATCTCGGCTTGATGCCTTATCCCTCTGTAGTTATTCTAGAGTCTTCGAAAGGTCCAAACTGCCTAGCTGGTGCATGCTTTCCCCATTGTCACTGTCCCTATACTCAAGGGAACTATGGGATATCCACTGCCATATTGAAGGGTATACCGATATTCCCCATTCAAGAACCATTCCATGGATGGTAATCTCGACCCTTTAATTATCCGACCTTCTTGGTTCTACCCGAACCTCACGGCTCGTTCCTCTTTCCCATTTTCTATAGAAACCAACTTTCTTTTGTCAATGCATAAATGCAACATCCACCACTTGAACCAAAGTAGTGTATGACAAAAATTACAATATAACTCATATAATAGGCCAAGTCAACCCATAAATGAAACATTCTTAATTTTTTTTCCTCGGTTTTTGCCTCGTTGGGTGCAAATATAGAAACGTTTATGAATTCTCACTCATGTTTAAAACAGTTCTCGAACTATGTGCCAATTTAGGAAAAAAATCTATTTTCTTGTGCTAATAATAACATAAGTAAAGCATTCCTCATTAATTTGCATCTTAAATTAACTAGAGTTCAATCGATTTCAAAACTGAGGTGAGATCACACTCTTCCACCATTTTAATGTATCCCTCGATACCAATTATGAGTATTCAAGCAAAATAGTTCACTCATTCTAAGAATAATACCCTAACTACTTATGTTAATCGATCCAATAACACTCGAAAAACATCATGGGTTCTTGAACGCCTGATAAAGCATACTCTGCCCATCCTAAATCCAATAGACCTCTCTAATCACTCATTTATATCTATATATCTAACCAGTCAAATAAGGACCTACTATCACCTGTTACCCTGAAAATGTCATTGTGCTAATACCACACTTGATCATACACTACTTCATGTAACTGAAGCCATACCTAGACATATAGTCCTCAAAATAACTCAATTGTTCACATTATAAATGCTTCTTATTATGCTTATCCTACAAAGACATCCCACAAAGTATGCAACCACTAGAATATAAATCATCCAATTACTCCAAATTCAGTAGTCATAATCAATAGGCACACTCATGGCATCTGTCAAAATTATTATCATCACATCACATCCACTCTTTGAATCCACAGTAGAGCATTGCCACTGACTAATAATAATTAACAAAGTGCATAGCGTGATCATGGAACCCATCAATTCTAGGACCCTCTGATAAGTCATAAATACGTAGCATAACATAGTGGACACTCATAGGTACACAAATATAAAAAGAATATGGGGAACATACATATAATCTAGTCATACTAAATAGATCGCATATTCACTTGTATATGGGATTAACTCACTTACTATTAATGTCATGTCCTAGTGAACACTAAAACCATAACCATGGGAATCCGCCAATAGCTAATCCACACATAAAGAGATAACTCTTGGAAAATAATCGTGTCCTTTACTATATCCCAAATTCAATAACGACAACAACAACGAGTCTAGGATATCCACATGCATTGGTTCTCACTCGACCCATGAAACCACAAATAAAAATACATAGATCGGCATACCTTATGCCCATATATGCACTTAATATCTCCATGTATTGAGCTATGCACCCATAAGACTATATAACATTTATTTATGCCAGGTACACATAACCATTTATTTACATTGGGTGGTGGGTTTGATCACTTTCCAACACCTTACCCAAACTGAAACATAATATCCCAACCTAGATTAACTCCCAATCTAGATGGCATAACCCCCCCACCCCCCACCCCACACACACACACACTCTATCACACGAGTGATAGGCATAAAAAATAGATGATGACTTCAAAAGGCCGAATAAATCAAATACATTTTAATCCCCACATTGTTATAGCCACTCTCAATAAGGGTACCACTTCCCTCACCATGAGAAACCCACAACTATCACTGAGGTTATGGCAGTATAACTAACTACATAAAATATATAGGCCTAAATCTAACCACCCTTGGTTCTTCTCTATAATACCTAAAATCCACATTTGGGCTCCGTCCAACTAAATACTCATACAATAAACGTCAAAAAATGATAGTCATAAATAAACCTTAGGAGAGATCTCGCGTGTTTTATCTAGTTATCTCGTCACGTACTCTTCCATTTCCCCCCACTATCTCTGATTGGGGTACTTCCGACCTTACACTCATAAGTACTAGACTCAACTAAAACATACTCATTCCTTGAGCCTTTTGGAACTTACTCATTTCTTAACTTTGTGCATCACTAATGCGTCCACAATATATGCCCACAACATTTAGGTAAACCCATTCTCACAATATCCCCTTATTGAGTCATGTCAATTAGAATAACATAAACATCAATCCTCTCGTTTCCAATTTTCACTTACTGAAGTGTATGAACAAGTCATTTCTTGTTAGATATAGCTCATACTACGCAATTATGAGGTCACCTTGCTTCTAACTCAAAAGATCTCACACTTTCATGACCCTTAATCACATGTGGGTACAACTATATATATAAACCTTGGTCATATTTGAGCGAAACACAATTCCAATTTCTTATGGGAATTAACCACTCATATACTCATCATCATAATCCCCTTATCTTTTTAAAATGTAGTAATACCTTATCTCCTCTATTAGGTGCAGATAATGTCACACCCAGTGTTCTGTATATGGTAGTATAGAAAATATAGAAGAATAATTGTAATAAAATAAAGTTTCAAGTGGAAAAAGAAACTGAAACTTTATTTAAGAAGGATGCAACTTCATATTTATTACATTGTTTGTGGTCTCGTATAACATAAACAAAAGTGGGACTAATAGGCTTGCATAAGCTGATAAGTAGTAGTGAAAGTATTCCAATTTATGCTGCCATCTTTGCTAGTTAATGCCCATACACACATAAATGAAAAGATTTTCCTTGTTACAATAGAATAAACGTGCATTTAGGCGGGAGTTACCTCTCTGTTCTCGAGTTCAATTTCCATCTTGAAGGAAAATGAATAAGAAAAACTTTATCAAGTAGATAATTCTACAATTATAATAAATTTAAATTTCAGAGTTTAGAATGCAAAAATGTAATGAAGCACAAATATTATCTCACATCTTATAGCATTTTGGAACAATATAAAATATCAAAAGTAATGAATAAAGGCATAATGGAGTCTATTGATATTTGTAAGGATAATATGGTGATTATAACCAGATAAGTGCTATCGAGTCATAAAGATAAGGGTTTAGGATTTTCTATAATAGGATAACTCATAATTATTGATTATTGAGTCTTCAAATGCATAGAAGTACCCTTATAATATCATTCAACCAAAACCTTTGGAGATAAAAAAAAAACACTGTTCAGACCATCTCTGAAGAGTGGCATTCATATGGTAAGCAAACTAGGCACTCAAACCCTGAGTCCTATAGGCCAAATAGCACTCTCGTGGGTTTATCGAAAGTCTATTCCCTAAATTATAGTGTATGCTATTGGATTTAATGAAATCATCTCGTGTTTATGAAATCATTAGTTTACTGAAATCATCGGTTGTATGAAATCATAGGGTAAGGGTTTACTCGGATAAGGATTGAATTAATTTTGACGGTATTTGTAAACAACACAAAAAATTTAATAAATAAGGATAAGATATTTGGGGATATCACAACGTGATATAAATAATTGATATAATCAAGGAAATTGCATGAAATAATACATAAATAAAAGTTACCGCCTTTTTTAGTTTTGATCTTGATGTGTACGATCTTCTTGTTCAAATGGGTAAATCGGGGATTCTAAAATCATGTATATAGTAAATGTTTAGAGTATGATAAATAAATAGGAATCTATGTAAAGTTTGGGGTTGTATGTGATTTATTTAAGATTAAGAAATTTATTTAAAATTTAGAATTTATGTGGGTTATTTATATAATTATCAATAGTTTAAGTTTATAATTATTTTTCTAAGTTATATTCATTTTTGGGATTGGTGATAAGAGACATTTAGGTTATCTTTTTTGAAAAGGATTTGGCTTTAAGTTTGGGATTTGATATTTAAGAGTTTGAAAGTTTAGGGGTTTATGTGCAAATTAAAAGTTTGATTTTTAACTTTCAAAACTATTTTTTTTGGAAATTGGTTTCTAGATAACCAAATAGAAAAATGTAATAGACTATTTTGACCAAGAAATAAATTAAGAATTTTGGGAAAAAACAGAATTTTTTTATTGAAACGCGCCCTTATTCGTTGGGCAAAGCCCACACGCACCTATTTTTTATCTCACTCTCACACGTGTAACCCACTTTATTTTCAACTTTCGATTGTTTGACTTTGGGTTTTGAAAATATTGACCACCAATTCGTGTAGTTATATAATATCATTTGGGTTGATTCCTGAATGAAATTTGTCTATTTTTTTTAGGTATAATTTCAAACATTGAGGTTCAGTAGTTTGAGCTATTGATATAATCAGAAAAAATGGTGAACGTTTGACTTTAACAATTATAGAGTTTGGTTAATATTCAAACCACGACATGATTATATTCATGTTCTAGGATATAAAATTAATCGAACCACTTTGGTTCATGGATTATAGTTTACCATAACTCCTGAATTTAGTTTTTGAAATTTCCAGTTCCTTTAAATAATAGTTCCAATTTATGGTATTAAAGTTTTTTTTAAATCAAATTAACCTATGCACCAAGTCTCATTAAACCCAGAGATTGAGTTCTTCCACTTTGAAACTGGTTCAAAGTCAGGATTACAGATTCTACCATTGAAGTTCAAGCTTGAGTGGTGGTTTGTGGTACCAAACCTTTTCCAGTGCCTTTCAAATCCATGAATGTGTCAAAACTTAACCAACTGAAAAGAAACAAAAATTCTACATTGTGTTTTTCACTATAGAGAGGTACGCTTTTACTATGCTGGAGTGGGGGTAGGTGAGGAGAGTTGATTGGTTCTGGTAGGGGTGGATGTCAACTAAGGTTATTTTGATATTTGGTTAGAGTAACATATGAGGGGATATGGGTACCATGTGTATGCATGTGGTACAAGAAACTCACTAGGCTGCCAGGTGTGAAATATGGAAGGGGGGTGTAAATGTGAAGTTTGGGGTTTTAGTTTTAATGCTTGGTTAAGTTATGGGATATTTTAAGGATGATTTTACATGTTTTTGAAAGTTTAGCAGGTGGATTTGTAATTTCTCAAACTTTTGAGGATGGATTTCTATAATTTTGTAAAATATGTATGATATGGATAAGTTTGTTGTTTAAGGTTGAGTTATAGGAGCATTATTTGGGTTAAATAAGGATATTGAATTTTATGGGGTATTTTGTATTTTGAAATTTTGAGGGTTACTTGTGTAATCATCCTATTTTCTTGGGGTTTTTGAGATATTTAACTCATCTTGAGCTTCTTGAGGCTTTTGTATTAACAGGGTAGGATATATATATTCTCGATGTACGTTTATTTGATAACAAGAATCTTTCGATATAAAAGCTTTTAAGGCATAAGATATACATATAACAAAATGAATAAGGGTTGTTACATTCTACTTTCCTAAAAATATTTCATCCTCGAAATTATCTTCAAATAGTGTTGGATAGCATAATTTCATAGACTTTTCAATTTCCCATGTTACTTCTTTCATGACATAGTGTTGCCAAAGTATCTTCCCCAGAGGAACGATTTTTTGTCGAAGAACCTTATTCTGTAAATATAATATTTTAATAGGTTTTTCTTCGAAATCCTTATTTCGTTGTAAAGATATACCTTTCCATGTAATGATATGGTTAGGGCCAAGTATATATTTTCGTAATTATGACATATGGAAAACATAATATGTGCTGGATAATTCTAAAGGTAATTTTAAACGATAGGCTATTGGTCCTATACATTGGGTAATTTTAAAAGGTCAAATATAGTGAGGTGCTAATTTCCTTTTCTTTCCAATTGAATAATTCATATCTGTGGGTATACCTTCAAGAATACCTAATTGTCTACCTGAAATTCCAAAGGATTTCTTTTATTATTAGCACTACTCTTTTATTGACTCTGAGCCATATACAAGCTCTCTTGGATTGATCATATCTTTTCTGTGATTTAGGTATAATTTTGGGTCCAAATATACTATCTTCTCCTGATTCATTCTAGCATACCGTTGAACGATAGGGTCTACCATATAGGGCTTCGTATGGGGTTGCCTAAATGCTAGTTTGATAGTTATTACAGTATGAGAATTCGATTAATGATAGATGCTTGCTACAACTATTGTATAAGTCTATGTGACACCCCGCCTAATTAAATATCAGGTGATCACTCCTTTATTAAATTAAAAACATGATTCTCACTTGGTTCATTCTTAGCATCACTGCCACAAACCATATTAAAAACTAATGACTTACTAGTTAATTGAGCAAGTGTTAACTTTTATTATTCATTAAACTGTTAACAATATGAAGAAATTAATTAAGCAAAATCATACGCATAATCACTGTCCAAAATGATATTGAATAATAAATGGCTTGCTCAATAAACCATCAGCTAAAAATCCAGTACCAAAATATCCAACATCTAATAATAAATCTGAATACAAAAGTAAATTGAAATAAAATTTGAATAAGACCTGAAGGCAACACGCTCAAACTAAAATACCGAGATAAGATTCATAATCTAGGAATGAAATAAAAGAAGTGTCTACTCCAACTCCTACATTCGTCCACATATTCCGCATATGCGTATCCCTGGAAGAGATAATCAAGTCTGGCATCTCTGTGGCTAGACACCTAAAAGGTTTTTGAAAATATTTCCAACAAGGGTTAGAACCCAAAACATTTTGAAAATACTTCGCAAGTTATTAATGTTGCAGTAAATAAAAAGCATGATTGCTCTTCATATTTAAGTTATTGTTGCACTCCCTTGAGACAATTCTTTCCCCTCATCTAAAGTTCACACCTAACTCTTCTTACTAACTCTCATAGTTGTTCTACCCTATATAACTAGCCCTGCTATGTATACTTATCGACACACTACTCTCGCCCGTTTAATCTTACTAGTTTCATAAGTCATTTATCTCATTAACTTAATTATTCATCTTTAATTACGTCTATATAATATTCTCAGTCTTAGAACTTGTTTATCGTCTAATATTTTACTGTTCCCACCTGTATTGCCCATACAATACGATACCAAATTTTCAATCCCTTATTATTTATTTAGTGTCACCAACAAATTATAAAACTCTCACGTACTGAAATTAATTTAGATATCAGTATCTACAATGTCTACTAAAACACCCGTAGTATAATAAACCACACACACGCATATATATATATATATATATATATATATATATATATATATATATTCACATCACTATCATATATGTATACGACATACCTAGGTGGAGGTCAGCGATACGTGCATACTCTTCTATTAAGTCCTGGTACATCTCGTACTAAACAAGGACATCGGTATTAATATCACCCATGAACCATAAAATCAAATAACACATATTGGAGGCAAATATAGTCCTAAGACTTTGGGCTATGCACACACCTAACGCACCCAAATGACCGATCACAACTGTATTCACACAAGTGGTTCTCAATCCCTAAGTTCTATGTTCTGAGGTGCAAGTCAATATCCCCCAAATGATCTCACTAGGATAGGACTATCCACGACGTAAAACCTCATGTGATAACAAGTAGCCTAAGTATGTTTACACATGATTAGTCAACCAATAAGTAATCATACAACCTATATATATAGGTATATCCTCAACCTGTAATATTTGTATCACACGTAATGTATATATAGCACCCAAATACCCTACGAATTATTATTAATTCACTATTTAATTTCCCATCGTATTTTTCCCGAGCATTTTTTCCCAATATTCAAAAAGTCATAGTCACTCCATTATATTATTTCATTAGTTAAAATACTATACCCAGACACATCCACTTGGCCCGTTAATTAAATCCTACGAATTCCATTTTCCTTACTTTATTAATAAAAATCAATCACTACTTAAATTTCAACTCGTAATAACTTCCCACCTACACTCCCATTCTCATTGAGGTAAAATAAACCATTACAATATTTTCAGTAAATTTTCTCTTCCTTACAATGAACAATTTACCTGGGAACCCTTCCCTTTTAACTATAAAATTTCCTCGGTAAATCAGACCCCCCGAACCGGTTCGCTATACATGGTATAGAACCGTCTTCTCCAGATTCATTTGTCTCCATTGTTACACCCTTAAGCTCTTTGATTCTTAACCCAAAACTAAATCGATTTTCTCCCAACATATTTTTACCCTCTAAACAAATTCTAACATCCTACAAATCATCAAAAATAGTTAATATATACATCTTTCCCAAAATATTTCTCGAATCGGGTTTATAACAGTATATACAAATCTCATCCTCGATTCAATTCCATCAATCTAAATTACATGAATTCATCTACTGAATATTGAACGAAAATCAGAATTTAACAATCCTAGATAATAATCCGTCATAAATTTAATGATTAATCTACATGGTTCACTCCAATTATCAAAAACCCTATTTTCATATCAATACCCTCCCAAAATGGATTTTCACATACACTCACTATGATATGAATTGATAATCATGAATTACATTAAAATAAAAATTAACCACTTGCTTCTATTGATTCGTAGACGATGATTCAATGAAGAATGCCATTAATACTTTTTGGTTTGGTTCCAAGAAACCTCCCTACTTTCTCCCTCTTTTCTTCTCTGCAGCTCTAGGGTTTTCTAAATGAATTATGTGTGTTCCCAATTTCTTAACTTAGATTAAATAATGTTAATCTCAATTTTAGGCTAACGGGTTAAGCCCAAATGATCCGAACAGTCCCGTGTGAGCCCGGCTACACCTAAAAATGCCCATACACCCAATTACTACCCCCAGGTACTCTTTTCTGACTATCTCGACCTATTAACAATCAACTGTGACCTCTAAAATATCATCCAAGTTACTCTATATAACTTTTCTTATTTCTCTTCACAATATGTTCCATTTAAAAATAACTATCAACTTGAATTAATTAAATCTCATCGAATTAAATAAATTCTCCAAAGTAAATAATTCTCCAAATTAAATAAATTCTCTAACTTAAATAAATTATCCAAATCGCTAATTTTAATTTAATTTATATATCCTCAAAAATACTAGATGTTACATACTTCTCCCCTTACAGAGTAATTTCGTCCTCGAAATTCGGGTAAGTCTATCACTCAAAGTCTTAAATATACCCTTATTCACATGCTCCTAAGATCGCTACACATATTCCTAACCCTTATACTCACAGGTTATATTAAAATTAAATTACTTACCCAGGGCGTCCATACACCCCATACCCATGCTTCTCACAACATATATGTTAACTACATCCCTTTAGCCTTATATCGTAATATAACTTTCAACTCACAATTACCACTATATATATGTATAATAACCAAGGTAACAAACCTATGTCCTACTGACCAAACATGTCCCAACTTCCAATGTTGCGCTAAGATTCATGTTTGGGACATCTCGCAAGCAAAATCCAAATAAGGAATCCCCATAATACACTACTACCCAACATGGTCGGTCGTTGAGATCCGTTAGGCCCTCAGTCCATAGCACATACCCCCATATTTCCGTATCTTGACATAAAAGTATACTTGTCCACTCTCATGTTACAAAAGAAAATATACAATATGGCACCCTTACTATCACTAGTTTCTCTGCGTTAAAACAATAATAAGTTATATCTTTCCGCTTGAAAAGAAGTCAATATGTCCTGAATCACATCAGTAAATGTCCCTACTCACCGAAATCACATATAACAATACAATATATTATTATAAATCTACTATGCAACACACCATAACATATATGCACGTATATATATAGGTTATACCCTCTTTCAGGTGACACGTAGAAAAAATAATATATACCCTGATACAACGAACACAAAGTCTCGCCATACTATGTACTATAGCCCAAACATCCCAGCATAATTATCACTAACGTTTCATAAATAACATACTTATCTCAAGCTTTACTCCTCACTCTCTGCGTGTCTATATCATGCAGGTATTCTTGATTACCCCAAAATTTTGGATTTAATTCTTCTCTGTACTACCCCAGTTATTAACTTATGGTGCAAAAGTTTTCGCAATGCTTCCTTTACATCACTATCCGATTTCACTGGTCATATATCATAATAACTCTCAACTGAAAGGGTTTTCTTTACACATTCAATAATTTAACTTTTAAAAGTGATGCACTAGCATCCAACAACATCTCATTACCCTCAACATTTATTAAGGTCCATGCGATAAGAAATGTCCAAAATGCCCTTTCGGGTAAATCTACACTTTTATGGATTTATGTCAAAAGTAGGTTGACCTTAGCGAGGCCAACCCTATTCTAACCGACCACATTATGGTCGACCCTTTGGAGCCGCCCTTAAAAGACTGAGGGTGAGGTTGAGGCTCCAAACACATAAGGTTATAATTTTTCATACCCACATGATATTGTTTTTAGGATCATCACAATGCACTGTAATATTTACAAATTACAACACCTTATCGTATATGTGGATTAATGATAACAGGAATAATCTTGATAAAATACATTATTGATGGATCTTATATAGGAAATATATTTTGCCTATTACCTCAATTATGAACGATATTAACTAGGTTATTAATGTTGTGGTGCATGGAAGGAACTACGTCATTTTAGTGGCATAGACCGCCATAACTTGCATTAGTGAGCTATTCGATATAGTATAATGAAGTGTATTTAAATTAAGAAAAAATTGACTAATGATTTTTTTGGATATTATTCTTATAACAAAATGTATCGAGTTCCACACACAAAAAAAGGTTATTATATTTGTTTACTAATTTAAATTATATGGTCCAAGTGGAAGAATGTTTGAAAAAATTTATATCATTTAAATATTTTAAAGTGTACCCCCACGTGATTTATTATGTAATTAATTATATTATCGTGGAAATTTAAGGAAATATCAATAATTACACATGTCCTATTTTTATTGGTTGAGAGGTTTATTAAATGGTTGTCTCTTTGATGGTGAAGAGGCATAATCATTAGATTAGAACTGGGTCCTCTCTATGTCATATACAAGCCCACACCCTTTTCCATATTTAGTTATTGGAGAAAAGAAATTTATGCAGAGAAAAGTTTGAACACATTTGAGTTTGAGAAATTAGTAAAGTGGTAAAGAGAGAGAAACACCAAATTCTTGTTATAGTCATTCAAGAAATGCAAGACAGTCACTACAATGGATCAAGGTATGCTTCTGCTTATTATTTATTATGATTTTATGTGAGAAACGCAATGATTCAAGATTGATTGTTTGGGGTTTAATAAACCTATTAAAATTTACACTTCATGGAAAAGAATTCAATCCGTACATCATACTATTTTATTATTATATACTATCAACGTAATTGTATTTTCAAATTAACTTACAATATTATTATTATTATTATTATTATTATTATTATTATTATTATTATTATTATTATTATTATTATTATTATTATTATTATTATTATTATTTAGGGTCATTCGATAAAAATTCTCTCGTTATTTTTTAGTTAATTTAAAGTTCAAGTCTTTTTGTTTTGTTTCATAAAATCTTTCAGCATATAAAATACTAATAAATGATATTTCTTCTCTTATTCTAAACCCTAAAAAAATTGTCAAAAAAATATAGACGAGGGACTTTTTGGAACATAAAAAATAAGGTATACTAAGTGCAAAATGTACTCATCTCATAGGGACTAATCATCAATCACCCTTATTATTATTATTATTTATATGTGGTAACGCCATCTCCAAGGCATTTGAACATTTTTCCTCCACCAAAATGCTCCAATATCATTTTGTTCCCACAAATCATCAAGTGGTTTAAAGTTTCAAGATATGTTGCCTTATCGTGACAGACCAAATATCCCTAAAAGTCAAGTCTCGTGGGAATAGTCCATACAAATAAGCATTCAACAAGTTTGGGCAACATTTTAACAACCGCCCAAACTTCTCTCGAGCCATTTTCTCTTAAATTTTCACTCGGGGGTATCCCTATTCACGACGATGGGTAAGTTCATCGGCCAATAGCACACTAACTTGCATGGCGCATCGTCATCACACATAGATCAATGTGCGATTGATGACTTTAGATTTCCAAATGGTGCAAATATTATGCAGGCTCCCCCCATTGCATCCTCGCTGAACACTCATTGGATGTAGAGAGCATTGAACAACGAGGTAAAAACATCATTCAATTTTTTTATGTGAAATTATATAATGGTTGTTCTAATTATTTAACAAATTTGTTAGTTTGTCTATTAATTTAATTGATTAGATTATTTATTCATTTGATAAATAAATCAGTTAAGTTAGTAAACTAATGAATCAGTAAATTTATAGTTGAAAAAATTAATAAAGTATTAAATTTTCAATTTTAAATATTAGGTTATCGGTTACATTAAGCTTTATGTGTGATGAGATCAGTATGTTCATAGTGGAATAATATGCCATGCCTTGGTTTGCGTTGGCCACCTATTGTTCAGTGGATTTAGGTAACATATTTTGCCCCATTATCACCATGACATACATTAAGATGAATTGGAGCCTCCTTGAGAAGTGGTTGGACACGATTGTAATGCCCCACTCTACCACCATCGATAGTGTCCCCAATTTAACATCACTCATAGCCATATGGGGTTTTATTTTAGTTCACATCCACAAAATGGTGCCAAACGAGGTTTGAACCCTTGACATGTATTAGTGGAGCTGAAAAGGACTCAGTGTTATAAGAGTGAAAATTTACATCTATAAACCATTACTTTCCATCACCCGTGGGGTGTGGGATGTAATTCTCTGGCTACCAAGTCAACCATGGCACCGAATTGTTACAATCAACCCCCTTATGGAGTCCAGTGTCCTCGTTTGGATGAAATCCAACATAACCCAACAAGTTTGCATACTTATTATGGTTAGGTGTTGGCTTTGATTCCATTCGATAATACCCCACTCTACCACCATCGATATTTTCCCCAATTTAACAACCGCTCACAACGGTATGGGGTTTTATTTCAGCTCACATTTATAAACTGTTGCCAACGGGGTTTGAACCCCTGACATGTGGTGTCATAAACCACATGCCTTACTAGTGGTCTGAAAAGGCCTAAATGTTATAAGAGTATAAGTCTACATATATGAACCATTACTTTCTCTCATCTAGGCTATATGGGATGTAACTCTTTGACTACCAAATCAACCATGACACCTGTCTATTATAACAACCCACACATTTTTCCCTGAAGGGAGATATGATTCACACCACTTGGCTTCATGATAATGATAGGGTTAGGAGTACCTGCAATTCGTGCACCCTTTGCTGGATAAGGAGCATGTCAATGCCGATGTATTCATGTGCATTTTACGATATGGGAGGGATAATAGACATATTACTACGGGTGAGGTTCATCATAATCTCCTCATAGTCTATAATCACTTGGAGATGCAAATTATTAAGGCAATGGTGTGGGGGCCTTGGGTTAGGAGTCAGAACTTTAATATGGATGAGGTTGTGTTGTCCCATATAGTTATGGGGTAGAGGGATATTTTATCAGACGGGGATAGTATCCACATATGGTACGTAGGGGATCATTGTTGACGGAAGCACTTTAGATTTCTAGTGGTCCCATATGTCCCCTCCCTTGAGCGAAATGTGGATCGTACATAATTAAAAACCCTACTGGTGGGCCACTTCCATATCTTATGTGGATATGTTCCTGGACTATGACACGTAGTGGAGGTTATTAATACTCTTAGTATAAATAATGGGTAATACACGTCGATGCCATCAGGCCAGAGATACAGATACCATGTGTTAGCGAGCCTTGTTATGCCCCGGGAGGGTATGTGTGACAACCCGCAATCCGAGATAAGGGGTGGCCAGCCCGATACTCAAACGTAACAGGGATCATGGATGGATATCATTCTCAGCATCACAATAATAAACTGAGTATACGGGAAAACCACCCAATAAATCAGAAAACGGGTTGCCAAAAAGTGCAAAATTTTAAAAAATACGGTTATGAAAATTTAAACTAACAACCCAGTCTGACGAGCAAGTGGAATTCCAAAAGATAACATATAATATATAACTAAAACGAATGTACACAAATGGACCGAATAAGCTGTCGGTCCACAGCTACATGAGACAACGTACCACAATATAAAATGTCTTACATATTACAACCATTAATCAAATACAATAGTTTGGGCCACACGCCCGAGGGACAAGACCCGATCATAACTAGAATAACAAGAATGAAAGCGTCTAATACAACATCCTGTAATAACCCGCAAAGTCTTACAGCTCGTCGAAGGTGCAAGGAACTTGGAAAGTCAAGTCGGGCGTCCTTGCGGTGGAGCACCTGAGCGGATACAATAATATATATACAACAAGAAAGTAAACCGGTCAGGGCCGGGTTCTATATGATTTCTAGAAGAATAAAAAGCATGATAGATATGAACAGTTATACATGAATAATGAGGATGATCACATGACATGCCAGCTACAATTACAAGCAAAGATAGTAGGTAAAGCATTTTAATATAAAACCCTTCCTTATTAACACAATTTTCCATTTCCTTCAAACATTCCTTATTAGGAATAAAACCATATATATTTGGTTAAGTCAAGAAGTTATAATTTTAATTCATCAATTCAAACTTCCCATTTTATCTTTCCATTCCTTATTAGGAATATCATTTACATCTAGTGCTCTTTATGGCACATATACTATTCCCGTGCTCTTCCTGGCACATATTTATGCTCTTTATGGCATTTAACAACCATCAAGTCCAACTTGATGGAAATATAGTTATATTCATATACATATAACGATATCTAAGACCGCCAGTCCGGGTTTCCCCGCTGTGCGCGCCCCTAAATGACCATCATCTTCCAGGGCCTAACATAAGACAACCTGGGCACCTAACGGAACACGTCGGGAAGCGTCCATGAGCCTGCGTGGTAGCCAAGACCACACTCGGAATCTCCCTACCCCCGCAGAAAAATACACAACCATAAACGCTCCCATGGCCTAGGACTATATCCACCCTGCATTCATTAGCCAGGGGGCTTCACCTCACGAGCGAACTTCCCTTATGATGTCATTTAGAGAGGTGTGTAACAGTAAATTAACATTTACATTTATCATCATTTTATTTCCAAAATCCATTTCCATTAATCATGTGATTGGTTCTTTATTAATAAACCTAATATCATTAAACAACGGGGTTCATTCTAAATTGAACCTATTATCTTTAAACACCTATGGGTTCATTTTATGCGAACCTAATTCCCATCGAATTTTATCATTTATTCCTCAAATTACAATCCCCGATTAACTCCCCAATTGATCATTATGATCCTATAAATCTCCAAGGCCTATGTAACTTGACAAGCCCTTCTAGTCTCCAAGTTAGGGTACCTAACTTCCAAACTTCTAAGAGTTTGAATAAAAGAAGAAATGCCTTAGCATTTCCTTTAAACCTCCCCGAAACAAACCCCAGATGAACCCATTTCTAGTCCAGGGTAACGACCAAACTCCATAGCTACTCTAGGACTCTAAGTTTACTTCATTAAAGAAGTTTCCTAGGCCCTAATCCTAAAGAATAAGGATAAAAATCAAAAGGAAAAAGACCCCAAAACTGCTGGAACCGAATCGATTCGCCCTAGGGGCCGAATCGATTCGCCCCAGCGAATCGATTCGCTCTGAAATCGAATCGGTTCGGACAATAAAACTTGGTTTCTGCAATTGCCGAATCGATTCGGTCTAAATCCGAATCGATTCGGACAACACGACCTGGGATTCTGCATCTATGCGAATCGATTCGCCCAAGGGGCCGAATCGATTCGCCCCTGCGAAAATGCCAAGAATGGCTATGGAGTCTTGAACTCCAAAATTCTAAACAAACCCAAACCAGCCAAACCCAATTGATTCAATGGAACTAGTACACCAAAAATACACCCAACTACCATCATTTGTCATGTTTATCATCCAAATCCATTTCCAAGGGTTAATACCCAAAAATCCAACAAAAACCCTAACATTTCTAAATCATAAATACCAATGCAATTTATTCTACTTAAACCATAAATTTGCAAGTAGATTACTTGCCTCAAGGTAAGAATCTGATTTGATGAAGAAGGAGGCAACAATCCAAGCTCCAATCTCTCTTTTTCTCCCAAGTTCTCTTTCTCTCTTTACTCTCTCTAGGGCTCAATTGTATAAAATGGAAGAATGGGAATAGGGGTGGGGAAATAAAACGGGGCTTAAGTCTAAAAGCCCAACTAAAAATGCTAATACGCGACTACACTATTCAAGCCAAAACCAGTCAAAAGTCCCCAAAATGCCAAAATACAATATGGCACTTATTTTGACTGTCAAACACCTACCGGGACTAACCACACTATCCGAATTATCATTTGAAAGTTTTATAACTCATTTTACTTCCGGTTTCATAATAAACCAAAATGTCATTTTAAATCTTTATGACATTAAAATTACCACATGCAAGTTTTATCTACTCACGAGGTAACTACACAACATATTAGTAAATATTGACTTGACATATCAAATTAATATTTACTCAGCATCTTACCAGATAATCACTAATTACTACACATGGTAATTAAGGATAAAATGGGCTATCGGAAGAGAGGGTTATTACAGTATGCTACAACCACATCATAACCACATCATACAAATGGGGGTTTATAGAGGGCACGTATAGTGAGCAAGCGTGGGATTGAGAATTACGTCATGTTGACCCAATATTCTTAGCAGTTGCCATAGGTATTATATCCCAGACTCGTACCAACCACGGGAAGTAAAATGTTACATATTTTTCGCTAATATCATTTTATTCCTAATATATTAATATTTATATATTTATTAATGTATTTCATTCATTTCGGTTGAATACTAGAGGTGTTTGAATCAAGAGTTCCTGGTAAATCATAGTCTAAGACAGGAGTTGTATAACTAGGCGCAAGATTGACATCACTTTTATGATAAATGTGGGGCTCATAGTGGCAGATGATGTAGGATTTTGTTACCATAGGAATTAACAGTAAAGAAATTCAGATTGAACACAATGTCCTCAAGAAATGTTTGATACGAAAGACGACACCTAGGATGTGCCAGAGTCATCAACTTACTGGGGATGGCGCAGATCACATCACACCAGCTAGGGCAGTATACCTTGGTTTTTTTAGTATTTTATTCTCTCGCATCACCGTTATTTCCTGAACATTTTGTTTCATATGCTTGCTATTAAATTTTGTGGTTTTGATACATATGTTTCGTGTAACATTATTGGCTCATTTCACTTTTAAGAATATAATTGAATTTAATCAATAGTCATATTTAATTGAATATAATAAATAATAAATTTTAATTTAACTTAACCCAAAAAAATTTAATTGAATTGAACACAAGATCAAATTTAAAAAGAACGTATCTCCCCTATGGCATTCCAACTATCCTTCTTGACATTCCCGTGATGGGTAGTCTGCCACGCAAAACATAACTATGTTGCTTATGAAATAAGAAAACTAGACTTGTTTGGAACATCTTTATTATTTTGCTCCATGCTTTGATCAACAAATTGGTGGAGTAAAATAGAATGATGGTCTAGTCTTCTTTAATAACAACTCTAAGAGGATAACAAATTTGATAATTATTTTATTATTAGATGAGCATTCATTTTTGAATGACAAACTAATTCATTTTTTTAACAATTAGGGTTACTGTAGACACAATATGACTCCGGCCCGCATTCAAATTATATAAAAAGTTAAAAACATAATTGTCTATTTGTATTATGATACTATAATATTTACATATAAATAATTACATTATACATCTATATTATCACTTAATAATGACAAACATTTTTTCAAGATTTCATAATAAAAAATATTATAAAATTTTATATTACTATATTGACATAACTTATAAAATGATTACTTAAATAACCTACCCATAAAAATGGTTGTTAGTAAAGGAAATTAAACTTTAATGGCATTTGGTCAATACTATGAATTAGATCACTATTATCATCATTCCAATTAAAAAAAATGGTTTTCATAAAATTTAAGAGGTGACTAAAGGTATAAAATGATGCATAAAAAGTCCAATATAATGCAAGTCATGTAACATTATTTGAGTATATATTTACACCATAATTAATGGGCCGGTCAATTAGTGATACGTGGAGGGTAAATATGAAAAACATCGTAAATAATTGCCTAAAGAATATAAGAAACAAATTTCGTTCAGTGACGCATGAAAGTACAAAGGAAGGGACACATGGTAATGTGCACGCATGTTGGTAGTTATTAAGAAGGAAGTGGTTGTACATGATGGTACTAATGGTTATTGCGCAATTCAAATTTTAATGAGGTGGATCATATCATCTCAAACACTCGCATGTTTAAAGGTGGATCATATCATCTCAAACACTCGCATGGTAATATTCATATGAGGAAAATTAATAGCAAATTCCTAAAACCATAATCTCCTGCAATATGGGAATCAGTGTAATTAAAAAGGCTACAATAAAATAAAATATTGCATTCATTCACCAATAACATGCTGGATTACAAAGGACCTAAAATTGGCCCAGAACTTATGATACACAGATTTTTGCTCTGCAATTTAAAGTTGCCTATCAGCAAAATATGGTGACTTTTTTTATGAATCTCTAGTTTCGAAAAGGCCCAAAACTAGAGATATGTGTTATTATATAAAAAAATTTGAAAGGTTCCAAGAGAGTTAAACATAGGAGAAAAAATCCCCTCGAGATCATAAGGGTCTGTTTGGTTCTCTATTCAGAAAATTCGATTTAAACACTGTTTTTAAATACAGTTTTAAAATTCAGTTGTTTGTGTTTATAATTATTGGTGTGCGTTTGGTAAAGTTGTTTTTAAATACAGTTTTTTGAAAATTTGACAAAATTAACAAATATGTATATTTATATCATACATATGCGTGTGTGTGTGTGTGTGTGTGTGTGTGTGTGTGTGTGTGTGTATATATGTATGTACATATGAACATACATAAAACTTTCATACATACATGATACATGAATGTATACATACATACATATATCATAAATTATATACATGTACATTTAATAACATGTATTTTTAGGTATATTTAATGAGGTATGTTGTGGAGTTTATATATATATAGATATATATATATATATAAAACTTTCATACATACATGATACATGAATGTATACATATACATACATACATACATACATCATAAATTATATACACGTACATTTAATATCATGTATTTTTAGGTATATTTAATGAGGTATGTTAGGGAGTTTAACTCTCTCTCTCTCTCTCTCTCTCTCTCTCTCTCTCTCTCTCTCTCTCTATATATATATATATATATATATATATATATATATATATATATATATATATATATATATATATATATATATATATTTATAATGATGTCGCATATATAATTCACTATAAAATTATATACATACATGAATTGATAATATTTTTTAATACATATGTACTATATGTATATTTTATATTATTCCATACATTAATAATATATGTATAAAACTATATATAAGTATCATGTATCTATTGATAATATTATTTAATTTTATATTATTCCATACATAATTTTGTGTATATGTACATATATATTTTTTATTTATAAGAATTACACACATTAATGTATTATGTATGTATATTATATATTAAGGTATAATTGCTTTAAAATATTAAGAATGAATAATTCTGAGTTGAAAAATAAAAAAAACAGATGTTATAAAATACCCAAAATCTGTTTTTTGAAAAACTTGATTATAACACAGGAATATTATAATTCTGTGTTTAAAAACAGGTTGTCAAACGAAGATTTTTATCATAATTGTATTTAAACACAGAAAACAGAATTATAGTTGCAAACCAAATAGCCCCTAAGTTCTTAAGGGTTCACAAGATAATTAAAACTTAACTGGAAAATAAACTACCCTCAAAGTAGCAAAATTAAAATTAAAGCCCATAATAGAAGCCTCGTCATAAAATATCTTCAAGATTAGCTTTTAAATCTGTAGTGAGGTGTAGGATCAATGATGACCTAGAATTTTCAGCAATGGATTGAGAAAATGCCATTTTGAAGAAATTAATAGATCAGGAAAAAAAATTAGTAGCAAGAAACCTGCTCTGATACCATATTATGATTTATAAACATAGAGAGAAAACAATGATCGAAGAGAGAATGGAAATGTTTCATTATCTTGAATCATGATAACAATGAAAGAAAATGAGATATAAATAGGCACGAGCATACTTCTTAACTAACTAACTGACTGATACAAATCACACTACTAACAGAAGGCTAATTAACTGATATTAACCATACTACTAACAGAAAGCTAACTAACTGATGATGAGTCTAATATCAAGATCTCTTGCCATAAAGTTGGTCAACTCTTCAGGATCACTCCACCACCATTTGAGAGAATCGTGATTAAGACCCATGTGAGATAAATTGTCAGAAGCTTGATTTTGTTCTTTAAAAATGTGGGTGAACCATATATTCGTGTGAGATATATAGAACTTACAGTTTTCCCATTGAATTTTTAAAGACCGATGAGGAATCAATGAGGAAGACTTAAGACACTGGAGAACAGTTATTGACTCAATCCCCAACCAGATACATTTCCATCCATACAGATTAGCCAATTGAATGCATGTGATAACAACTACCGATTATGCGTAAAATGCTATTTGAACCTCTTTTAGTTTCATACAAAAAGCTCATTTTACAAAGCCTCTTGAAGTAAGGAAAAGAGCTCTAATTGAAGCTTGACCTGGGCAGCCTAAAGCAAGCCCATAAGTGTTAGAGGAAGAGGAATCCACAATACAATAACAATGGATGGAGATTTTATGGGCCTGCTATTGATGCTAAGCTTATGAAGAATGGATAAGTCTTCCACTGAATTGTTCATATGGATCTTCATAATAGAATTCATTTGGCTCAGATAAAATTTATTAGATGAAACACATGATTAAATACATGGTTTGGAATCACTAAAGAATCTCTGATTCCTAGCTTTCCAAATGGTATAAAAGAAGCATAAAATAGTTGGTAACCATAGTTCTTTCACTTGAAGACTAAATATAACCTTGATAGCTGACTTTCAGCAATCCACAATATTAGTAGACTGTAAAAGATATTCAAAATACATCCTTTATATAGATCCATATAGAAGAACAAAATTGCCATGCTAGGAGTAGGTGAGTTGAATATTTTGCAGCCATATGACAAAAAGCATATATAGATACAAGTTGCATTCCAATTTTGTAGAGATTACTGATCACATGGAGCTTATTATCAAGCATTTTTATAGAACAATATTAAAAAATTTGGATTAGTATAAGTCTTCCAAACTTGATTGAACAAGTGAATTTTCTGCCCATGATCCATCAAATAAATATAGGCTTCTTTATGATAGAGATCTCCAGTTTTAGAATGAGGCCATATTAAAGAACCATGTCTCTCATTAGATGGAAGGACTTGCTGCAAAATAACATTACATGTGGATGGGAAGTTAGCAGTGTTATGTCTACTATTTATAAATAACAATTTGTACAGAATTATGAAATTAATATAATTACAGAATTAAAACAGAATTACAGAAATGAATCACTTACTTGAATTTGCAGAAATTAAACAAGAATAAAAGAAATAATCCGAGCCCTGTGAATCTCACAGTTTCCTTAAGACAATTTATTCCCTCCAATGTGCTCCGAGGTTGATAAATATTGTCTCCCAAGATAGAACGGATTTTCCAATTAATTATGTAGCACGACAATAATTAATTACAACGAACTCAAATCTGTGGCTTTTACTCAACTCAATAACAAACAGTATAGATATGTTATGCAGGAGAAGGACAGAAATATTCTGGGATAAAATTGACAGCAATTCTGGAAGGAGGGAAATTTTTTCAGTCTTTAATTCTGTAGGGGGAATGTTTAATTTATAGCTTTTGTGTTGACTGTTGGAACAGTCAACCGAAATTAACTGTCAAAACAGTTAATCAGTTAAACGAAATTAACTGTTGACTGTTGGCAATAACTGCCAACTAATTAATTAATTTCGTAATTAATTAATAATTAAAGCCCAGAAAGTTAAATAAATTCGGCCCAAAAATGTAGGAGATTTTTATAAGCCCAAGCCCAAGCCCAAGCCCGAACCGAACCGAACCGAACCGAGCCGGCCGGACGGACGGACGCGCGCGCGCGCGCGTGTGGACTTTTGACCGAAAGTCAACCCGTGCATAGCTTAGGTCATCTCCCCTTCAAAGAGTTGGGATACCCCCAAGGCATCCAAGCCTTAGTCCATACTTGGGGTGTTATTAACTCATCAAAATTCCACTACTCTTCCAATGTGGGACAAGAGTTAAAACACACCCAATTCATTAACTTTCATTGCTTTGTGAGTCACTTTGGGGACATAATTATCATTCATAACTTATTGAAATTGGACATATGAATATACTACGTTAATCTCCTTGCGGAGGTGAACGCGTTCGTATATGGTCCCACAATTTCCGTAGTGTGGGTCCCACCTAAATTTGAGCTCAAAGCTGCTCAAAAATCTGTCCAGAAAAATCTGGACAGCTTTATAATGCCCATTTAAGTTCCAATTTTCCAACAATCCCCCACATGAATGATATATCACTATAAATAAAACAAAACAGATGCTTATGCAGATGCAGACACAAGTTGAGTAAAACTGAAGACTTATTGCATCGGGAGAAGTAGCCTAGTGGCCTTGAACTTTCCTTAGTGATATACTATCGGATTTACTTGGTTAATCAGTAGACTTCACGTCCTTAAACCGTCAACCGTTTTTGTAAACCTAGACAACAGTATTCACACAACAATTCTTCAACACAGTTGGTTCTCACGTTTGTGTTCATTTTGGCCGTGAACACCACTTGGTTCCGCAAGTATTTTAGAGAATATGCCTTTCATTATTCTCATAGAAGTGGCCCCCTTCTTACTCACGTAGGTGACTTCCATAAAGAGTATTCTGCAATACCCCACTTAGACGTACTAAGATATAGATGTCATTAAAAGCATAACTTATCCTAATTTCGCGGCAGATATGCACTGTCTCATCTTTGGAATGGATAGGATTAAATATCCTCCAATGCTTACTGAATACAATGTAGTTCGGTTTGCCCATTGAACCTAGATCTTGGGATCTCCAGTCAGCTAGGTTGGGTTGCCACTATATTGATTCTTATTTATTTATAGGCTTTAGACCCATTCCTCTCGATGATCTTTCAACTTGCTCTCGGTTTAAACCTTTCGTTAGTGGATCCGATATATTATCTTTTGACTTTACATAGTCAATTGTGATAATTCCGTTTGAGAGAAGTTGTCTAACGGTATTGTGTCTACGACGAATATGTCGTGACTTTCCGTTATACATGTGATTTTGTGCTCTTCCAATCGCTGATTGGGTATCACAATGTATACATATTGCGGGCACAGGTTTAGACCAATTTGGAACATCCTCTAAGAAATTTCGAAGCCATTCAGCTTCTTCTCCAGCTTTGTCTAGTGCAATGAATTCAGATTCCATTGTTGATCTAGCAATGCACGTTTGTTTTGAGGATTTCCAAGATACGGCTGCACCTCCGAGGGTAAACACATACCCACTCGTAGACTTAGAGTCTTTTGTATCAGATATCCAATTTGCATCGCAATGTCCTTCAAGAACAGCTGGATATTTTGAGTAATGCAATCCATAGTTTTGAGTATATTTTAAATAACCCAAAACTCTCAATATTGCTTTCCAGTGATCTCTTCCTGGATTACTCGTAAATCGACTTAGCTTACTTATTGAGTATGCTATGTCCGGTCGCGTACAGTTCATGACATACATTAAACTGCCGATAATACGAGAATATTCTAGTTGAGATATGCTTTCACCATTATTTCTTGCTAGATGTAAATTTACATCTACAGGTGTCTTGGTAGGACTAATATCATACTTCTTGAATTTTTCAAGAACTTTCTCAATGTAATGAGATTGAGATAATATAAGTCCATCCGATGTTCTAGAAATTTTAATTCCTAATATAACATCGGCGATTCCCATATCTTTCATGTCAAATCTACTACTCAACATTTGTTTTGTAGTTTTGACAATTTCCAAGTTACTACCCATGATAAGCATATCATCAACATAGAGGCATACAATGACATATCCATTATGAATGTATTTAAAGTAAACACATTTATCGCATTCATTAATTTTGAAACCATTTGATAACATTGCATTATCAAATTTTTCATGCCATTGTTTAGGTGCTTGTTTTAATCCATATAGTGATTTAACAAGCTTACATACTTTTCCTTCTTGTCCGGGAGCTTTGAACCCTTCAGGTTGCTCCATATAAATTTCCTCGTCTAGTTCACCGTTTAAGAATGCAGTTTTTACATCCATTTGATGTATTTCAAGTCCATTAATAGCAGCTATTGCTATTAACATCCGAATGGACGTTATTCTTGTTACCGGTGAATATGTGTCGAAGTAATCCAACCCTTCCTTTTGCCTATAGCCTTTAGCTACAAGTCTAGCTTTATATTTATCAATTGATCCATCGGCCTTCAATTTCTTTTTGAAGATCCATTTATAACCTAACGGTTTTGAACCTGGTGGAAGATCCACTAGTTCCCATGTATGATTTTGTAATATGGATTCAATTTCACTATTAATTGCTTCTTTCCAATTGGAAGCATCGGGTAAGGATATAGCTTCTTTATACGATTGAGGTTCATTTTCTAACAAATATGTTAGAAAATCCGGACCGAAAGAAGTCGAGGTTTTTGCTCTTTTACTACGTCTTGGTTCATCCTCTATTGATTCAATAGGTTGATGAGTACCACTTGTAGTAGCTTGATTTGTCCTTTTAGAAGGACCAGATTCTCGGGTCATGTTATACGGGAATTCATTTTCAAAAAATGAAGCATCCCTCGATTCAATAACCGTATTTACATGAATGTCCGAAATCTCAGATTTACAAACTAGAAATCGATATGCACTGCTATTAGTAGCATAACCGATGAATACACAATCCACGGTTTTTGGCCCTATTCTTACCTTTTTAGGTTTAGGAACCATCACTTTGGCTAAGCACCCCCACACTCGTAAATATTTATAGGAAGGTTTTCGACCTTTCCATAATTCATAAGGTGTCTTGTGAGTCTTTTTGTGAGGTACTTTATTGAGAATGTAATTAGCAGAAAGTAAGGCTTCCCCCCACAAATTTTGTGGAGCTCCTGAACTTAATAACATTGAGTTCATCATTTCTTTCAAAGTACGGTTTTTGCGTTCAGCAACACCATTCGATTGAGGAGAATAAGGAGCGGTTGTTTGATGAATAATCCCATTTTCAGAACAAAATTCCTCAAATGGATATTCATATTCACCTCCTCTATCACTTCTAATAGCCTTTATCGTTTTGCTTAATTGATTCTCAACTTCATTTTTATATTGTTTAAATGCATTAATAGCCTCATCTTTACTATGTAACAAATATACATAGCAGTATTTTGTGCAATCGTCAATAAAAGTAATAAAATACTTTTTCCCACCTCTAGTTTGAACAAATTTTAAATCACAAATATCGGTGTGAATTAAATCTAAAGGTTCAGTTATCCTTTCAATAGAATGGAAAGGTAATCTAGCTAATTTAGATTCTACACAAATTTCACATTTATGATTTTTATCAATATTGAATTTTGGCAAAAATTCCAAGTTAATTAATCTACGCAATGTATCAAAATTAACATGTCCCAATCTAGCATGCCAAATATTAGATGACTCAATCAAATAAGAAGAACTAGCAACTTCATTTATTGAAACAGATGTTTTAGGGGTTACAGTAAGAACATTCAGTTTAAAGAGCCCCTCATTTAGGTAGCCCTTTCCTACATACATGTCATTTTTAGACAACACAAAGCGATCCGACACAAACACAAGCTTGAAACCATTCTTAGTAAGGAGAGATCCAGAAATCAGATTCTTTCGGATGTCAGGCACGTGAAGAACATTGTTAAGAGTAAGTTCTTTTCCAGAAGTCATTTTCAAAGCAATCTTTCCTTGTCCCACCACCTTAGAAGTGGAAGAATTTCCCATAAAAAGGTTCTCCTCATTTTCCAAAGGCTTATAGGTGGAGAACATCCATTTGTTTGCACAAATGTGTCGTGTGGCTCCAGTGTCCACCCACCATTCCTTGGTATTTCCAACCAAGTTGCATTCAGAGACAACGGCAGAAAGATTCATATCCGCCAAATCATTGGTGATATGATCACCCTCAGTCACATTTGCTTGAGAGTTATTTTTATTTTGCTTCTTAGGCTTACGACACTCACTTGAGCGGTGTCCCGGTTTACCACAATTGTAGCATTTGCCTTTGAACTTTTTCTTGTTATGTTTAGAAGTGCCTTCCCCATCATATTTTCGTTTGTTCTTTTTAGGACCTTCAACGACATGGACCTTTGTTTCCATCGGATTCTTCCCACTTTTCTTTTGAGATTCACGGTTGTCTTCTTCGATTCTTAGCCGGACCACCAACTCCTCCACATTCATCTCCTTACGCTTGTGCTTGAGATAGTTTTTGAACAAAGTCCAAGAAGGTGGCAACTTTTCAACAATTGCAGCAACTTGGAAAGTTTCACTGATTGACATTCCTTCAGCATGAATGTCGTGGAGGATCACTTGGAATTCTTGCACTTGCGAGATCACAGATTTAGAATCAACCATTTTGAAGTCCAGAAAACGCCCAACAATAAATTTCTTCATCCCAGCATCTTCAGTTTTATACTTCTTTTCCAAGGAATTCCATAATTCCTTGGAAGTTTTGATAGTGCAATAGACATGGTACAAAGTCTTGTCCAAGTAGGCCAAAATATAATTTCGGCATAGGTAGTCCGAATGCTTCCAAGCATCGACAGCAGCAACCTTTTCAGCATCATCTCCCTCTTGAATAGAGGGGCAATCTTCATATACAAACCTGCCCAATTGGCAGGTAGTGAGATAGAAGTACATTTGTCCTTGCCAACGTTTGAAGTCAGCCCCAATGAACTTTTCAGGTTTCTCCCCGTGTGGCATAGATACGGGTGCAGTCACACTTGTGTTGGTGACAATCAGTTTCGTAGGAGTAGTGTTCGTACTTTGCGATTCCATTTCTGTTACAAAAACAGAATTTTTATCAATGATAAAATTCATATATAATGAATTAATCAAAACAGAATACAAAATTCTGTGCAACAATTTCCTCCAAATATGATTCACAATAAATGAATTCCAAAAGAATTCAAATAATAATTCAGAATAAAAGTGAAATATAAACAGAATTCCGTACAAAACAGAATTAAATTATAAAATCTGTGTCACACTAATTTTTAATAATAAAAAGAATTCCGTACAAAACAGAATTATAATTTAAGATAAAAAAAAATTTAGATAAACAGATTTTAACAAGAGTACACAAATAAAATTTTATTTTCTAAAACAGAATATAAAAATAGTATAGAAACTAATTTCTATATTAAAACTGTTTTACTAATTTCTACTATAAAGCAGTAAATTAATTCATTTTTCTGTCAAAACAGATTTTATTTCTAACAAATAAATTTCTGTAATAAAAAAAACTGTACACTAAAAATAGTAGAACTAAATAAATTGTCTTAAGATTGTTATGTCTACTATTTATAAATAACAATTTGTACAGAATTATGAAATTAATATAATTACAGAATTAAAACAGAATTACAGAAATGAATCACTTACTTGAATTTGCAGAAATTAAACAAGAATAAAAGAAATAATCCGAGCCCTGTGAATCTCACAGTTTCCTTAAGACAATTGATTCCCTCCAATGTGCTCCGAGGTTGATGAATATTGTCTCCCAAGATAGAACGGATTTTCCAATTAATTATGTAGCACGACAATAATTAATTACAACGAACTCAAATCTGTGGCTTTTACTCAACTCAATAACAAACAGTATAGATATGTTATGCAGGAGAAGGACAGAAATATTCTGGGATAAAATTGACAGCAATTCTGGAAGGAGGGAAATTTTTTCAGTCTTTAATTCTGTAGGGGGAATGTTTAATTTATAGCTTTTGTGTTGACTGTTGGCAATAACTGCCAACTAATTAATTAATTTCGTAATTAATTAATAATTAAAGCCCAGAAAGTTAAATAAATTCGGCCCAAAAATGTAGGAGATTTTTATAAGCCCAAGCCAAGCCGAACCGAGCCGGCCGGCCGGACGGACGCGCGCGTGGACTTTTGACCGAAAGTCAACCCGTGCATAGCTTAGGTCATCTCCCCTTCAAAGAGTTGGGATACCCCCAAGGCATCCAAGCCTTAGTCCATACTTGGGGTGTTATTAACTCATCAAAATTCCACTACTCTTCCAATGTGGGACAAGAGTTAAAACACACCCAATTCAGTAACTTTCATTGCTTTGTGAGTCACTTTGGGGACATAATTATCATTCATAACTTATTGAAATTGGACATATGAATATACTACGTTAATCTCCTTGCGGAGGTGAACGCGTTCGTATATGGTCCCACAATTTCCGTAGTGTGGGTCCCACCTAAATTTGAGCTCAAAGTTGCTCAAAAATCTGTCCAGAAAAATCTGGACAGCTTTATAATACCCATTTAAGTTCCAATTTTCCAACAAGCAGTGAAAGATTGTGGAATATATCACACACCATTAGATATGAAATCAGATAGAGGACAAGAAATAAACCTCTTAACATAACTGAAGAAGTTGAGCATAGAAGCAATAGAGGTACCCATCTAATTCACACGAAAAATTAATGTTATGTCCATTACCAATAATCCATTGAGAATGGATATAGATATGAGCAAAAGCATCCTTAAGACCTGGCCAAATAGAACTGATCTTGTAGCAAGATCCTCCGTCTAAAGGTTTGAATCTAGCTTAAATAAAGGTTGGCCAGTTATAAAGTGTAGAAGTTATTATGTCCCATGCATTCTTAAGTAGGGAAGCTCTATTCAAAGATGTAATTCTTTTGAGACCAAGACATCCCTCATATTTGTCTTTGCAAATGTATTTCCAAGCTACAGTGACTGAATTTTTCTCATGTACATCGAGTCCAAATGAATTTTTTTATCCACTATTGGATTTTATTGAGAAGAAGTTGAGGCCATTTATAAACTCTAAAGTTGTAAAGAAGCATAGGATGATGAGACTCAAATTTTTCCACCATGGAGTCCAATTTGGAAGACAAATCAGTGACTTCCTCTTTAGGTCTAATGGACACTACATTGAACATGGTTAGCTATTATTTTAGCATTATTTTATCGTTAAGCAAGAAAGATTTTTGATCTTTAATATAATTAAAAGATTCAAGAAGAATGAAGGCTCCGAATTGTTGGAAAGAGATAAGAACTCGGTCTTGTGCTAAACTGGACTTTGCCTCCTCAACATGAGCCACTAAAGATAAGTAAAAATATAGTGAGGCGGCAAACTTCATCATTTCTAAGATAATGTGTGTATAAATTGTCCCAACTCTATAAAAAATCTCACATGTCGTACGAAAACCATAGGAAAAGGTAAATTGGATGGTGCACTCACAGGAACCCTGGCAAAGCTTCAAAGGATCTTCAGAGCTTGGGAGGGATCCAATTGGTTTATTGGATTGGAAGGACTAATACCAAGCAATGAACTTATTTTTTTTTTTGACATCAGCAGGAGAAGTTGTTCCATTAAAGAGGAAGGGACTTTGAAAAGATTTTGTTAGAACTCTTCTTGAAAAGTGACCAACTCTTTTTGAGATATGATATCATACTTAAGAGCTGGACAGTCAGTTGTAGAGTTTTATGCAGTTGATTCTTCGAGACCTGATAAATTCACTTGTGGGTTAATCTACCCTTCCTGCTTTGTTTCGTTGAAAGTTATAGAGTGAGTCATATCACCCTCAACAGTCTCCTTTGTAAGGCAAGGACTAGCTTCCTTATCCCTGGTAGGAAGCAATAAAACCTCAACAGGATCCATATTATGCGCAAGAGATCTTAAAGGGGAGGGACTCCTCATGGCTATAGTTTCATCAATAACTGAAGCCTTTGATACTAGGTAAGATAACACATGTCCAACAGATCATTGAAAACTATAAGATACAAAGAAGGCACAAAAATATTGCACAATATTTAAAGGCCCTTCAACTACATCTTCAAGTAAAATGTGATAAATCTCCCATGCTTCGAGGGCAAGCCTATTGGCCCAGGTTTTCCTAATTTGAAATTTTTTGAAAAATTTTGTTCAAAGGAGGTTCAACAATAAGATTGGGAAAGTGGGGAGTGTAGACTGTCAAAAGTAATGTGCAATTGAATTACCAACTAGTGGATGAATAATTCATCACTAAGTGGAGGCATCATGATCTCTCAACTAAGGAGATAAAATGTTTAGCTTTTGTCTTAGTGGTATAGTAGAGATATCCACCATGTTATATTTTATGTCTTAGTGGTATAGTGGAGAAATCCACCATGTTATATCTTATGTCTTAGTGGTCTAAGTGGAGAATTCCACCAAATGTTGTATTCCTTATATAAGTAAGCTCTCATACTAGTTTGAAGACAAGAGAAAAAAAATACATATGCAATTCATCCTACATCTTCTTCATTTGTACTTATTAAATTTCGCATAATTATATTTCCAACCCCAGCATATTTTTGGTATCAGAGCCACCCATCACTCTTGTCTTAACTCTTCAAAATTTTTAATTCATTCCAAAAATCTCATCCATGGCTTCATCGTCAAATTTCAATTTTTCAACCAATCCAATACCTATATTTGAGGGAGAAAGTTATGACTATTGGAATATTCAAATGAAGACCCTCTTTATCTCTCAAGATTTGTGGGAAATAATAGAGGAAGGTTTTGATCCGACACAAAATCTTGAAGAAATCGCAACATGGACACAAGCAAAGCAAAAAGAGTACAAAGAAAACAAGAGGAAGGATGCAAAAGAACTGCTCTTTATTCAGCAGGGGGTAAGTAAATCTATTTTTCCTAGAATCTTGGGTGCAAAAAATTCAAAGGACGCTTGGGAACTTTTAAAAATTGAGTTTCAAAGATCAGAAAAAGTTATTTCCATTAAACTTCAATCTCTTTGGCGAGAGTTTGATAATCTGACAATAAAGGAAAAATAAAATATCAAAGCATTCTCTTTGAGAGTTGCAAAAATTAAGAATCAAATAAGAAGTTATGGAGATAAAATTGAAGACAAAAAAATTGTTGAAAATTTTTTAAGAAGCTTGCCTGAAAAATATAATCATGTTGTTGCTGCAATTAAAGAATCAAAAAATGTATCAACACTCAGCCTTGTTGAGTTGATGGGTTCACTTGAAGCCCATGAGAAAAGAATAACCAGATTTTCAGGTTCTAATGTTGAGCAAACTTTCTAGTTAAAACTCAACATATCAGAAAGAAGGACCTGAGAATATCAAGGCAATAACTCATTTCAGCACGGGCAACAAGGAAGAGGATAACGAGGAAGAGGACACCAAAATTTCGCAAATCGTGGTCGAGGAAGAGGAAGAAATACTGTCACCAATCGAAATAATGGCGGTAATTTCAAAACTGGTTATGGTTCTACAAGCTTTAACCATCAAACTAATGGCGGAGATTTAAAATATGATTCTGCATGCTTTGTTTCCCATAAACTGGACATGAATCCAGAGATTGCAAATATAAGTGTACAGGATGCAAAATTCCAAACCACTCATAAAGAGATTGTTGGTTTCAACAAAATGGTGATAAAAAGGAAGTAAATTTTTCAGAAGAAAGTACTACTAAATAATTGTTCTATTCAAGCATGAGTTCACAACATGACTCACCGAACACATGGTACTTGGATAGCGGATGTAGTAATCACATGACTGGGAGCCGAAAGCATATTGTCAAATTATAAGACCATATTTCTTATCAAGTAATATTAGGAGATGGAAATCTACAACCCATTGAAGGAAAAGAAATTATAGCTGTTCAGACAAGGGAAGGTAACACTAAATTCATTCATGATGTTTTATATGTTCCTACTTTGACTCAAAATTTACTTAGTGTCGGTTAATTAATTCAAAATGGATACTCAGTAAATTTTGAGAGGGACGAATGCAAAATCAGTGACCATAATAAAACACTCATGATGAAAGTAAAAATGGCACCAAATAAAGTTTTTCCCTTTGTCATGCCACTTGATGAAAAGATTGTCTTAAAAGCGGACAAAATTGATGACTCACTACTATGGCATTTGAGATATGGACACTTGAACTACAAAGGACTGAAATTGTTAAAACAAAAAAATATGGTCTTAGGCCTCCCCAAAATTGAAGAAGAGGATAAAATTTGTGACGGGTGTATATATGGTAAAATGCATAGACTACCATCCCCTAAAATTACCTGGAGAGCAAAAGATCCTCTTGAACTGGTACATGCAGACATATGTGGACCTACACGAACTCCATCATTTCAAAACAAAAAATATTTTCTAAACTTTGTTGATGATTTTAGCAGGATGATGTGGGTTTACTTCCTCGAGAAAAAGTCAGAAGCTTTCTCAACCTTCTTGGAGTTCAAACAAATGGAGGAAAGGCAAAGCGGCTACCCATTAAAGACTCTCTGAACTGATCATAGTGGAGAATTCATATCAAAAGAATTCATGGATCATTGCAAAAATGAAGGGATCAAACAACAGTTGACAGCTCGTTATACTCCTCAGCAAAATGGTGTATCGGAATGAAAAAATGCACCATTATTGAGATGGCACGAAGCATGTTGAAAGCAAAAGGACTCCCTAATAGTTTCTGGGTAGAAGGAGTCAACACCGCGGTCTACATCCTCAATCTTTCTCCAACAAAAGCAGTTCTCAAAAAAACTCCTTATGAAGCTTGGAACAAGCGTAAACCGGATGTTAACTTCTTCAAAATTTTCGAATGCATCGCCTATTCTCTCATTCCCTCGCTAAAAAAGGGAAAATTTGATGAAAGGGAGAGAAATATATCTTCATCAGTTATAGTGAAGAATCAAAAGCCTATCGTCTTTTCGATGCAAAATCCAACTAGTTGGTGATTTCAAGAGACGTCAAATTTGATGAAATGAAAGGCTGGGAATGGGAAAATCAAATGTCTCAAGAGGCGAAATCTTTTGAAGCTAATTCAGAAGAAGAACTAGCCGAGCCAACTTCACCGCAAAGTCCATACTCACCACTATCAAATCAAAATACTTTTGATGGCACTAATCTAGAAAGTGATTCAGATTTTGAGTCATCATTTTGGAAGGTACGATGATTAAGAGATGTTTACGATTCATGTAACGTTGCATTTTTCTCTTGTGAGCCACAGAAATTTGAAGAAGCGGTTAAAAACTAAGTATGGCAAAAAGCAATGAATGAAGAAATTGAAACGATCGAGAAAAATTATACTTGGGAACTTGTAGATCAACCCAAACAAAAAGATGTTGTTGGACTAAAGTGGATCTACAAAACAAAGTTCAACGAACATGGCTCAGTTCAGAAGCACAAAGCCCGTCATATAGCAAAAGGCTATTCACAACAGCCTGGAATAGACTTCAATGAAACTTTTGCACCAGTTGCTCACATGGAAACAATTCGCACAGTTTTGGCATTAGCAGCACAAAAAGAATTGCAAGTCTTTCAGCTAGATGTAAAATTAGCTTTCCTGAATGGTGAACTTGAAGAAGAAGTCTACGTGGAGCAACCTCAAGGCTACGTAGTGTAAGGAAAAGAAAATAAGGTGTACCAACTAAAAAAAGAACTATATGGCCTAAAGCAAGCACCACGAGCCTGGAATAGCAAAATTGGCAAGTACTTCCTACAAAATGGCTTTCAAAGAAGCCCAAATGAACCGACCTTATATGTCAAAATGAGAGGTACAAGTAATTTCATTATTTTCTACTTCTATGTTGATGATTTGATATACACTGGTACTAATCCAATGATGATGGGAGAATTTCAAAAGGCCATGATGAACGAATATGAGATGGCAGATCTGGGTCTCATGAAATATTTTCTTGGCATCCAAGTGCGACAGTCAAAAGGTGAAATATTTGTAAGGACACAAATTTCCAATTGAGTCCTATAAGAGTTTTGGCTCAATTCCGGACAAAAATATTTATTCATAGGATAGTATTTTATTGTAATATTCAAGCCTATGATGAAGTTTGTTGAAGACGTAGCGGCAAAGTGTCTAAAGATTCATCAAAATGTCGTGGTTTATGTGTCTCGTTTCAACGTCATCAATAGTGATTCCATGCTCCCAAGGTATGAATGCATTTATATATATATATATATATATATATATATATATATATATTGGAGCTTGGAACATATTTATATTGGGTGTTAGGTTTTCAAAACTGGGTTTTGTTTTCAGAATGTTTTCTATTAAAACTTATATATAAAGTATATAAAAGTTTCTGGGCTTAAAAAGTATTTTTGAACTTTCTGTGAGTTCGTTCGAAGTGTCGTTCGAACGAGATTGTCGTTCGAACCACAAGTCGTTCGAACGAGATTGCCAACGACTTCCCATTATGGCATACTGGAACTTCGTTCGAAATGTCTTTCGAACGAGATTGTCGTTCTAACGAGATTTCCAACGAGTTTCTAATGAGGTCATACTGGAACTTCGTTAGAAGACTCGTTCGAACGAGATTTCGTTCGAACGAAATGTCGTTCGAACGAGATGTCAGGCGTGAATAGTTTTTGGTAGTTTTTAAGCAGTTTTCTCCCATTTCTCCACTTGTTTCTTAACCAACTTTTCTCAGACTTTATTATGTGCGGGAATAACATTTTCCAACTTAACTTTTTCATTCTATTCGATCTTTTAGAGAGAGTTTGAGAGCTAAATTTCTTAAGGAAAATGTTCTTATTTTGAGTAAAAATTTTTAGAGAAAAATATACACCACTCTAGTTTACACCCAATTGTTTGTTTATCCAAGTTTCAACATATATACATCTTGCTTGGAGTTTTGGCACCGGGTTCATCTTTTCCGTTCAAAGAGAAGTTTTGGTTTTCTTCTACATCCCTTAAAGAAGAAGAGTTCATTTTGCTGCGGCATTCTCATGTGGTAAAAGACACCACGTGTGGTTGACGGTGTACCTATTGTCCGATTGGTGAGTCCAAGATCACGGTGGAGCTCCGTGGTTATCCGCTAGGAAGAGGTGATTACAAGAAGATGCGTCAAGGCTAGAGAGGGTTCGAGTTGAGGAAGTAAGTCATCTGTCTTGTAAATGTAATTCCGTACTTAGTGTATTTGAAGCTAGGGCCGTCCGAGATTATTTCCCGTTGTGGGTTTTTTCTCGTACATCGCGGCATAGTGTGATTGATTTATTTTATCTTTCATAATGACTTAGAACTCATGCTTAGGATAATTCAAGATTAAATTGGTTTTAATTGTTACACTTAATTTAATTTAGTGCATAATTAAATTTGGGTAAAGTTTATTTAATTCAAGTCTATTGTTAAAACTGGTTTGGCCTAACTTGGAAATAATGATAAATGTGACTTAGTCAAATTCTAGGACTTGAATGAATTAATTATGTTTAAGTGAAATCAATACTGTGTGTGTTTTAATCATATTTTCACTTGGTTTAATTTTGATTTGAAATAGAAGTTAAAATTTACTTTAAGTTGAACCATCACAACAACGCTTCCGCATCTGTTTCATAAAAAGGAAATAATATTTAGCGACTTCAAATTGGTATCAGAGCCAAAGCGATAAATTATTTTGTTAAAGATCCTTTAAATAATATTTTTGCTAAAATAGAATTTTCCCCATTTTCAAAATTTCCTATTTTTGATGGTTCTAACTACGCGTATTGGAAAGCGCGAATGAAATCAGCACTAAAATCTATCGATGAGAGGGTTTGGATGTCTGTTGTTAACGGGTGGTCTCCACCAACTCATTTAGTTGAAAATGAACTTGTTCCCAAACCGGCCGATAGATGGACTGAGAATGAGTTTAAACTTTCTAATTTTAATTCTTGGAGTTTAAATGCCTTGTTTAGCGCGGTCACACCGGATGAATTCCGATGCATTATGACGTGTGAAATCGCTAAAGAAGCTTGGGATATTTTACAACTAACTCATGAAGGAACTAGTGTCGTTAAAACTTCGAAACTTCAAAACCTCACCACTCAATTTGAAACCATCAAAATGAACGATAATGAAACTTTTGATGAATTTTATACTAGACTTTCCGATATTGTCAATTCATCTTTTAATTTGGGAGAGAAAATACCCGACAACCGAGTTATAAAGAAAATTTTAAGGTCCCTACTCGATAGATTTATTCCAAAAGTGACCGTTTTAAATTATTTACCAACGTTAGCCTCTACGAAATTAAGAGAGCTTGTAGGTGATTTACAAACCTATGAACTAGACATGTTCCCCTCTAAAACTGAAAAGAAAATTGAAAAGGGCGTTGCTTTAAAAGCCCGAAAAGAGGTTAAGCAAGTAGTAGAGAGCGAGAGTGATAGTGACTCGGAAGACATGGCTTTATTTGCTCGTAAATTTAGAAAATTTCTTAAATTTTACAAAGATAAATTCAAAAATGATTTTAAGAAATTTGAAACTCCTAAGTATGACAAAGCCGAGAAATCCCTAAACCTATTAATGAAAATTTAAATAGGGACGAGTCTAATAGGTGTTTTGGTTGTGAGGGTTATGGCCATAGGGCTTCTGAGTGCCCCACTAAACTAAGGAAAGAGGGTAAACGACTCATTTCATATAATGAGACCCTTAGTGATAGTGATAAGGAAGAGGGACCCGATTCCCCCACTAAGCCTAATTTTGTGGCTTTTATGGCTAGTCATGTGAGTGAAAATGAGAACTCATCGATTGATAAAACGTTAACACATGACACTTCCAAGGTCATTGTTTATGATTCTCTTATTTTTTATGATAGTGAGAGTGGAGAAGAAAGAGAGAGTGAAAATGAAGAAGAGGTTAATGTGAGTGAACTTCAAAATGCTTTTCAAGAACTTTATAAAGAATCTATTAAATTGAAAAGAGCTAATTTGAAGTTAAAAGCTAGTTTGAAAGAACGTGTCAAGGTCGTTGATAATAGTATGTAGGTTGAAGACCTTCGGATACGTGAGAAAGCTCTTCTAGAGAAGCTTGAATATATAGAAGGTGAGAGAGATAGCCTTAGGGGTTTAATGGAATCCTTTAAAAAGGAGCTTCTTGCTTTTGAAGAGCGAAATGTTTTATTAGAGTCTAACATTGTAGAATTGCAAAATAAATTAAAAGACTCTAGTAATGTCAAATTTGATTTGGAATGTCGTTCGGAAATATTACCTAAAATCTTAGGAACGGTCCAAATTAAAAATGACATGTGTGGTTTAGGCTTCAATACTTATAATGAATCTACTCATAAAGCTAAAACCAACGTTTTAGGAGAATCTTCTAAGAAAACTTTTAGAGATCACTTCATAGGCAAATCTTTTCGATATGTTTTTACTTGTACACATTGTGGTCGAAAAGGTCATCTTAGGTGTAGAAGGGTGTCTACCAATAAAAAAGTAAATAAAATAAAAATGCTTTTTTATTAATGTCATTCGAGAGGTACCTCGCAAGGGTCACTGTCGAAGTCCAAGATTGAGAAGTGCCACTGCAAGGGTCACTGCAGCAATGACATTCGAGAGGTGCCTCGCAAGGGTCACCGCCGAAGCCCAAGATTGAGAAGTGCCACTGCAAGGGTCACTCCAGCAATGACATTCGAGAGGTGCCTTGCAAGGGTCACCGTCGAAGCCCAAGATTGAGAAGTGCCACTGCAAGGGTCAGCGCTACTGCAAGGGTCAGCGCTACTGCAAGGGTCACTATAGTAATGACATTCGAGAGGTGCCTCGCAAGGGTCACCGCCGAAGTCTAAGATTGAGAAGTGCCACTGCAAGGGTCAGCGCCACTGCAAGGGTTACTGCAGCATTGACATTCGAGAGGTGCCTCGCAAGGGTCACCGCCGAAGTCCAAGATTGAGAAGTGCCACTGCAAGGGTCAGCGCCGTTGCAAGGGTCACTGCAGCAATGACATTCGAGAGGTGCCTCACAAGGGTCACTGCCGGAGCCCAAGATTGAGAAGTGCCACTGCAAGGGTCAGCGCCACTGCAAGGGTCACTGCAGTAATGACATTCGAGAGGTGCCTCGCAAGGGTGACCGTCGAAGTCCAAGATTGAGAAGTGCCACTGCAAGGGTCAGCGCTACTGCAAAGGTCACTACAGCAATGACATTCGAGAGGTGCCTCGCAAGGGTCACTGCCGAAGTCCAAGATTGAGAAGTGCCACTGTAAGGGTCAGCGCCACTGCAAGGGTCACTGCAGTAACGACATTCGAGAGGTGTCTCGCAAGGGTCACCGTAGAAGTTCAAGATTGAGAAGTGCCACTACAAGGGTCAGCGCCACTGCAAGGGTCACTGCAGCAATGACATTCGAGAGGTGCCTCGCAAGGGTCACCGCAGAAGTCCAAGATTGAGAAGTGCCACTGCAAGGATCACTACAGCAATGACATTTGAGAGGTGCCTCGTAAGGGTCACCGCAAAAGTCCAAGATTGAGAAGTGCCACTGCAAGGGTCAGCGCCACTACAAGGGTCACTGCAGCAATGACATTCGAGAGGTGCCTCGCAAGGGTCACCGCAGCAGTCCAAGATTAAGAAGTGCCACTGCAAGGGTCAGCACCATTGCAAGGGTCAGTGCCACTGCAAGGGTCACTGCAGCAATGGCATTCGAGAGGTGCCTCGCAAGGGTCACCTCAGAAGTCCAAGACTGAGAAGTGCCACTGCAAGGGTCAGCGCCACTGCAAGGGTCACTGCAGAAATGTTATCTGAGAAGTGCCACTGCAAGGGTTCCGGCAGAAGATCATATCGAGAAGGAACCCACCCAGGGCGGCCAGGATGAGGGAGTAGCTACCACAAGCAACTCCTCATCATGAAACGTTATTCTTTAAAAGAAAAATTAGTATTAACACTTTGTTTTCTTGTACAGGTTGCCTAGTTGAGCAAGCAGGGCTCGAACAGGCTAGTTGGGACATCCTGGAGTTTTGGCTTGGCGGCTGAGGGATAAGGTATGTTGAGTAAGCTCAAACACTCAGCACTATAGGATTGAGAGAATACTAGTAGGAAGACTCAGAAGCCATTCAAGACTACACACACTTCACACTTGGTCACAAATGAAGTGAGCAGCCAAAGAGCGAGGTACTCACAAGAAATAAACTCTTTATAAGAAAATGACTTTTCTAGGAGAAGGGGTCCTCAAGGTCCCTCTCAAGAAAAACAACAATTTTAGAGGAGAGGGGTCCTTAAGGCCTCGTCTCTCAAGATTCGCAAAATTGCATCACAAGTTACCATTTCAAAAGATAACTACCAAATCTGATATTTTGTCTCCATTAGGGGACATATGTGCTTTTTGACTTTTAGTCGGTGCCAGGTGGCGCTTGCAGGGGGACAGGCAGGGCTGCCTACAGGTAGGGACAAATGGTACACTTCAGACATTATTCCCAACCAACTCTCTCAATTTTGGCGCCCAAAAAAATGCCAACTCACTCCTAACGCCCTAGTATAAATAGACCTCTGGGCAAGGTCAAGAGGAGACACAATAGAAATTGCACTGTTACTCTGCTAAAATATCACCAGACCTACCTAGTATTCTCTCCCTGCTCATTCTCATAGTGCTGAGTGCCTTGTTCCTTCACTCCCTACTGGCAGCCATCACTCTCAGGTGTTTCCCTTGAGAAAATTACTATTTTTTCTATGAAAGTTCATCTTCTTGCAAGGAGTGAGTTGAAGCTTGAGTTCCATTGTTACCAGAAGGAGAAGTTTTCTTCAGAAGTTGCACCAGGAGACCTTGAAGGCCTTGCAGGCAACGTCCATTGGAGTGGGTCACACCTCACCCTTTCTAGTTATTCATAGACCCCAGTCTCACTACCCTCCTACATTTGGCGACTCTGCTGGGGAGGTATTCTTGCTTTAATGGACAAAGAAGGTTTCAATGTCTCTAAGCAGTTGGTTTTTGAGGACATTCCGTCTGGTAACGGAGCTCACATTGACCAGACTACTCAGGAAGAAGTGGTGGTGATCGGAGCCAAGGCGCCTGCGCCTCAGGGAGGGCAGACCAGTTCGCCGGTGGCGGCTCCAACGGCAGGTATGAATCTTATGGCAATGTTTTTTAACTTCTTGAAGAAAAATAACATAGAACTATCAAGTTTGGGTCAAGGTTGTGTGACACCTATTGCTGCCCCCTCTGGAGGGGTGGCCAACCCTACTACGGTTCCGACAGAAATGATTCCGTCCCAAAAGGCGGCGCTGGAGCAGGTTCTGGCGCCAACAGGTTCGCCAGCTGCTAAAAGCGTGTGTTTGGGGGAGTCACCTTCTAAGGCTGTTACTATGGAGGAAGTGAGGAACCTCATCTCCTCCTCTCAGAGAGAGGGTTCCCACCTATATGAGGAATTGCAAGACCCCTATCCGCAGGAAGTAAGTGAGAAGCCATACCCTGAGGGGTATATTTCCACCAAAATTTATCAAGTTCGACGGTAGGGGAAGAACCCTAGAGAACACGTGAAGAGGTTTGTCGAGTACCTGGGAATACAGGCTGGCAACAAGAACCTGAGATTGAGGGAGTTCTCTAAGACCCTCACTGGGAAGGCTTGTACATGGTATTCTTACTTGGCGCCTAACAGCGTCCCTACCCGAGAAGAGATGCACAGGCAGTTCCTCCAAAAGTTTTTTTATAGCGGAGGATGAATTTACACTGAGGCACCTGGCACAAGAGGTCCAGAAGCCAGGAGAAGAGTTGATGCACTACATCAAGCGATTTCGTGAGAGGGCCTTAGATGTCCACGAGAACGTGGCGGAGGCCAGGTTACTAAAGATATGTGTGGAAGGACTCTTAGAAGAGTACAAGCTGCACTTGATCAACGAAACTAGAGATGGAACTTTCAGACTATTCACCAGGGCCGCTAGCAACATAGCTATGATAATAAAACCAAGAGCCCCGGGATGGAGGACGCAAGTTCCACTGACTTTCGGGAGGTTTCAAGTTTCAAGGAGGCAAGAGGTTAAATATGTGGACGGGAGTAACAAAGGGAAGAAGGGAGGCTCTGGGGCCAAGACCGACAGTCCCGGCAACAAGAGAAAGTTTGGGGAAGTTGCCCCGCCGCCACTACCATGCAGCGTAGCTGAGGCTATGGATTGTTATCGCACCTTAGTACGAGAAGGTGTAGCAGGACCTCCTCACCTAAAAGGAGAAACCCCCACTGCAACTGACAAGGCCAATCCAAATTACTGCGAGTTGCATCAACGAGTGCAGCACTCTACTAAGGATTGTTACTATTTGCGTAGGATCATTGGCGAGCAGATGGCCAGTGGTACCTTGCAGATACCCCCTGTGGACGTTAACGAGAACCCACTTCCTGCGCATCACTTTGCACCGCCAACATGGTAGTTGCCTATGACGAAGAAGCTACAAGAAGTCTGATGAAGTGGGAGAGTGGCGAGCAGTTATACGAAGAGTTAGAAAATATATCACTAAACAGACTTGAGCTAAAAAGAAAGCAAGAGGAGTGGTTCTTCACTCCAGAACAAGAAAATGGAAGTGGGGAAATTGAGGAAGTGACTCTCTCAGGGGGTGAGGTAAATGTCATTCTCGCTCTAGATGAGGGAGGGACCTCCGAAGCGGAGTATGTTTGCAGCGCCCAGACGTACGAGGTAGACTTAGATTTTGAATGTGAGGCCATAGCAAGGATCCCCAAGTTCAAGTGGTTTTTCGACCAGATCGGCGTGAAGTACGACACAAGGGGGTCTATCACGAGGAAAGTCTTGGAGGCAGTGCAGCAGCGGGGAGATCCTTCGCTAAATTGGCAGGGGCCAATCGGAAGGATGATTAAGAAGTATACTTCTGAAGTGGTGTTTTCAGAAGCAGATAGGTTTGTGCCTTACTTCCACAACCTCCCGTTGTATGTCACAGCCATGGTTAATGGAGTCTCATTTCCTAGGGCGTTGATGGATGGAGGAGCATCCATTAACATCATGCCCATCAGTACATTATATGAAACAGGAATTGACCAGGAGAAGGTGGTTCCGGTACCACTTGTAATTTCTGAATTTGACAACGCCGGAATGCAGTCTATTGGATACGTGAATATGGGAATCAAGTTGGGAAATTTCACCTCCCACGTCAAATTTCACGTTATTAATGCCAACACCAGCTACCAATTACTCACTGGAAGGGTATGGATGCACACTCATGGCATAGTGCCTTCCACCTACCATCAATGTGCGAAGGCAAACATTAGAGGCACAGAGATAGTGATCAAGGCCACGCAGAGACCCTTCGCCGTTGAGGAGGCCCACCTAGTGGATGATGCCTTCTACACCGAGTTAGATGAGGAAAGAAAGGTCTCTGCAAGAAAACTAGAAGGAATCAAGGTAGCTGAGGGAAGGGTTCCGCAAAAGAAGTTCATTCATGACTGTCTAGGGGGGAGGATAATCCCCCCACATGGAAAAAGGGAAGAGGAAAGTAGAGGAGGTAGCTAAACCCCCTAAAACTTGCAAGAAGGTGGTCTTGCCCGATGAAAAGATCATCTACCATTTATAACGGTCTGCGCGGGCGGTGTTCTAGGATGAGAGCATCGACCCGACGCCCGAATGTTTTATCGTTGATGAATCCCATATCGTTGAGCGTGTTGAGGAACTAGAAGAAGCTCCAGAGTGCATGAAAGACGGACCCAGGGAGCAGCTGCAAGAATTAGAGGAAATCAAGTTGGGACCAGAAGAGGGTGAGAGTAGACCCATTCTAATCTCCAAGTGCCTAGAACCAAAACAGAGGGAGGAGCTCATCGGGCTACTTAAGGAGTTCACTGACGTATTTGCTTAGAAGTACATGGAGATGCCAGGAATAGACGCAGAAGTGAAGTCTCATAGATTGAACATCCTTACCAATGCCCTTCCGGTAAGGCAAGCCAGACGCACATACAAAGTAGACCTTGATTTAAAGATAAAAGCTGAGGTGGAGAAGTTGTTAGCGGCAGGGTTCATTAAGCCTATTCAGCACCCCATATGGTTGTTCAGCATAGTGCCAGTGGCGAAGAAAGACAAGAGCCAAATCAGAATCTGTGTATATTTTCATGACTTGAACAGGGCGTGCCCTAAGGATGAATTCCCACTACCCAGCATAGACATCTTAGTGGACGCCATCGCGGGACATGAGATGTATAGCTTCATGGACGGGTATGTTGGATATAACCAAATTAAAATGGACCCTGCTGATGCGGAGAAGACTGCCTTTCGCACACTGTTAGGGAACTTTCACTATACAATCATGCCCTTCGGATTGAAGAATGCCGGGGCCACATACAGCGGACCATGATGGCAATTTTTCATGAGCTATTTCATGATATACTAGAATTCTATGTGGATGATCTGGTGGTGAAATCTAAGAAAGAAAGCAAACATATTCACGATCTCAGGAGAGTATTTGAAAGGTGTCGTCGGTATAAGATGAGAATGATCCCCTCAAAGTGTGCCTTAAGGGTTACTGCAGGGAAAGGTTTTATGGTAAATAGACAAGGGGTGCAAGTGGATGCAGAGAAGATGAAATCCATTATGATGATGCCACCGCCCAAGAGTCAGAGGCAACTTAAGAGCTTCCTGGGAAAGGTATCCTACCTGTGGAGGTTTATACCTGTGCTGGCAGAAGTAACTCATCCGTTCGCGCCTCTACTAAAAGACAAAGACAAGTGGGTTTGGGGAGAGAGACGGGAGAAAGAGTTTGAGAAGATTAAAGAAATCCTAGCCTTTCCTTCCACGATGATTCCCCCCGAAGTCAGAGCGCCGCTGCTGCTCTACCTTACTTCTACAGAGAGGTCGATAGGGGCCCTCTTGGAGCAAGAAAAATAAGGAGTGGATAAGCCGGTCTACTACCTGTCAAGAGTAATATCTGGAACAGAATCGAGATACACCAGCGTTGAGAGACACTGCCTGGCGTTGGTATTTATGGCTCAGAAGTTGAGACACTATCTTCTAGCCTTCACAGTTCACATAGTCACCAAGTGTTATCCCATCAAGTACCTCCTCGCGCGGACTATACTCGTGGGACGAGCAGCAAGGTGGTTTTTAATCTTGTCAGAATATGATCTAAAATGTGTAGTGCCCAAAGCCATTAAAAGTCAGGCAGTAGCAGACCTGCTGGCCCACTTCCCAAGTGGAGTTTTTGAACCACCTAGTGAAGATCTACCCAGAGAAAGTTTTCAAGCATGCATGGCGAAGGAGGTGAAGAAGTGGTTTATGGAATTTGATGGTTCCAGTGCTCAAGGAATAGGTGGAGCTTGCGTCGTACTGTCAGACGGGAAGGAGAAGATCGCCCTCTCCTTCAAGTTAGATTTTAAATGCTCAAATAATAAAGCCGAGTATGAAGCCCTCATTCTAGGGATGTTGGAAGCACTCAGAAGAGGGGTCAGGGTATTGTGTATACGAGGGGACTCCAATCTGGTAGTAAGGCAGGTTAATGGAGAGTTTTCCCTAAAACATGCCAACTTAGCGCCGTACAGACACATCATCCAAAGGCTGTTGGGACAGTTTTTAGAAGTAACTGTGGAGAGGCAGACGCGAATGATGAACAGGCACCCTGAAGCGCTCGCCACCATAGCACAAAAGTTGGACATGGAGGATTCAGAAGCAACCATCACAGTGAGGCGGAGAACGGTACCCACTACTATAAAATCCTTGTTCCCAAGTAACGAGCCATAATATTGGAGGCGTCTAGTGGAGAAGCAACTTGAAACCAGAGAAGGGACAATGAAAATATTACAGTTAGCTAACTATCATGTGCTCCAAGGAACTCTTTACTTCAAAAGTTCTGGAGGGTTTCTGGTAAGTTGCGTAGGGGAGCAAGAAGCCAAGGAGAGGTTAATAGAGATGCACCAAAAGCACTGCAGAGATAAGGATATCCCCCTTTACAGACGACTACAGCGAAGCGGGTATTATTGGCCTGCCATGAGCATAGAAGCGGCCCGCTTATAACAAAGTTGTTTAAAGTGCCAAGCTAATTTTGACCAGCCGATGGAGGCTAACTTTGTGGATGCCTTTGAAGATTGGAGACAGCCGTACCTAGCATATCTAAAAAATAGGGAGCTGCCCGCCGAGAGAGCGGATGAAATTTACCTTAGAAAAAGGATAGCCCGTTTCTACTTGGTCGAGGGAGAGTTATATAGGAAGGGGTACAATGGGAAGGCGCTAAGGTGCGTAGCCAAAGAGGAGGTGGAAAGGGTGTTGAAAGAAGCTCATGAGCCCTCCCACATGGGAGGCGCCAAGCTGTATGATCAACTGATGACGCTGGGATACTATTGGCCGACCATGGAGGCTGACTCCATTGGGTATGTGAAAAAGTGTAGAGTATGTCAAGTGCATGAAAACATGGTGCAAGCTCCCTCCGTCAGTCTACAAAGCTTGGCAGCTCCTTATCCCTTCCACATATGGGCGTTCGACCTGGTGGGAAAGATCGCCCCAGCATCTCACGGCAAGGCTTTTGTCATTGTGGCTACAGAATTGTACACCAAATGGGCGGAGGCCATTCCTTTAAGGAGAGTCACCGCCCAAGTGGTAACCCAGTTTATAAAGGAGTATATCATATGCAGGTTTGGTATACCCAAAGTGATCCTAACGGATAATAGGAAGCAATTTGTATGTAAGGAGATGGCCCTCCTCACAGACAGGTATAAGATTGTGCATAATAGCTCAACCATATCCTACCCCAAGGGCAATGGCCAAACAGAGGCTACCAATAAGGCCCTGATAAACATTTTGAAGAAAATGCTAGAGGACATGCCGGGAGCATGGGATGAGAAATTGCCTATGTTGCTATGGGCCTACCGTACTTCGAAAAGAAAGCCAACAGGATTCATTCCCTTCTCTCTAGTATATGGGACCGAAGTTGTTTTACCAGTGGAACTGGCGGTGCCTTCAGCCAGAATTTCTCTTAGCAATGGGCTCATCCCAGACCCAAGGCATGTGCATCTGGAGGCGCTGGACGAGCATAGGGACAAGGCGAGATAGAATTTCAAAGTCTACACTCAGCAACTGTCCAGGGCCTACGAGAACTTAGTCAAGCCTAGAGAATTCCAAGTGGGAGATCTATTCCTGTGAGCATCAACTCACCATCTCCGTAGCATGTCGGCATCAAAATTTAAACCCAACTGGGAAGGCCCTTTTATCGTCAGAGGAGTGGGGAAGTCGGGCTACTGCCAAATATCAGAACCAGTGAGTGATTGCCTCCAGTCCATCAACTACAAGTGGCTGAAGAGGTACTACGCTTAGTAATAGCTAACAAGTTTTGTTTGTGTTTTGCATGTCTGTAATGGATTTTGAGGATTGCTCCTATACCAGAAAAGTTTTTTTGTAAAAAGGTTTTTTGTAAAAAGTTTTTTTAGAGCAATACTACATTGTAAACAGCACACAAAAGTAAAGAAATGAAATAGCAACACTTTTGATCATTGTTGACGTTTGCTTTGCTTACTCATATATATATATATATATATATATATATACACACACTCCTTATTAAGTTAGAAGAGAGTACAAAAAAAAATCAGGAACTTTGCTCACTACACTTGGGAGGTAAGTCCATCCTAAGAGAAAGTATACTGAGCAAAGTCCCCCAGACATAAATTAATAGAAAATATATAGGGAAGATTAAATTCCTCCTCTTTAATATTACAAAGAACAGTGAAACTCTTAAAGAGAATATAGAGCAAGGACCCCAAAGACTAGGGGCTAGCTAATTCAAATAGTTTTTTTAATAAAATCAAGCTTTCCGAAAAGGGGCAGGGGTCACCCTCCCTCTCCAACCTAGCCTCTATGACTATAAGTAGTAATATGCAGGAATACCCCCACAGATAGGAGGGGAAATCCAAGAAAGTCGCATGCCAATACCTCACAGCTACAAGAGGTGCATTTTCGAAAAAATATATACAATATGTTAATACATAACTTTTCATATTAATGAAAATACCTCGCAGTATATGGAGCAGCCACCAGTAGACTAAATGCTCACAGAAATTAGAGCAAGTCATATAAAACAAACCCCCGCAGTATAAAGGGAGAACAAAGGAAAAAGAAAGTGCATAAGAAACAAAGTGTCTCATTCAGGAATGATAAGTGATGTACACATAGAATTCTGAGCACTACAAAGCAAGAAGTAGCCTATCTGCTAGAAACTACAAAAAATAAATCATCGCGACCGATGGCACCGGAATATGACGGACCAGCCTCCCGCAGAAACTCTTCCTTCAACCTGATGAATTTAGCCTCGTCCTCCTCATCGACAGACTCGAGTCTGCCAAGCTTCACCTGCAGTAGGGCGATCTGATTTCGAATTCTCGTAGCCTCAGCCTACCGATGCTCAACTCTGGACTGTCGGGAAGTGTGAAATCTCACTATCTTTTGGAAAGGAACACTCAGAAAAGGGCGAACCCCCGCATCAAGCCAATCCAAACGAAAATGATAGAACTGCTGTAAGTCGCGGAGAGCATCCAAGAACAGCAAAATGGAAGAGCTAGCCAGCTTAGCAGGGGAGGTAGCCAAGAACTCATGAACGTGGCTGGCGAGAGCCCTCAGGTTGAAGGTCGTAAGACTGTCAATCTGAAGTATACTCTGAGAAGTGAATGTCTCAGGATGGTGCTCTAAGATGAGATCCAAGAGCTGACGCTTATGTGCCCTGAATCGTCTTGGTAACTCCTCACGCCATAGCATACTCGCAATAGTCGCAGCATCCTCTACTTCATCATCGCCATCGGAGTGGAGAGACCCCGCCTCAGAAGGAAGGAAAGAAGACTCTCCACCAGAATCAGCGTCACCGACTAGAGGAGTGAACTCAGAACTATGATCTCTCTCCACATAAATCTCACTACCAGTCTCCATAGCCATCAGAGTACCCTCATGCACCTGGAAACAATGAGACAATGGTGAAATGGGAACGCTTGCGCAGCATACGCAGGAAGAAAAATAGGGGAATAGTAAAAAGAGGGGGTATGCTAGTTTAATACCTCCCTCGCAGTTGACCCACTTCCAGACTCCACAGTCATCGGAGTACTCTCATGCACCTAGAAACAATGAGACAATGGTGAAATGGGAACGCTTGCACAGTATACGCAAGAAGAAAAATAGGGGAATAGTAAAAAGAGGGGGTATGCTAGTTTAATACCTCCCTCGCAGTCGCCCCACTGCCAGACTCCACAGTCATCGGAGTACTCTCATGCACCTGGAAATAATGAGACAATGGTGAAATGGGAACGCTTGCATAGCATACGCAAGAATAAAAAAATGGGGAATAGTAAAAAGAGGGGGTATGCTAGTTTAATACCTCTCTCGCAGATGCCCCACTGCCAGACTCCACAGTCATCGGAGTACTTTCATGCACCTGGAAACAATAAGACAAAGGTGAAATGAGAACGCTTGCACAATATATGCAAGAAGAAAAGCAGGGAAATAGTAAAAAGAGGGAGTATGCTAGTTTAATACCTCTCTCGCAACCATCCCACTCTCTGACTCCATAAGTATCGGAGCAACTTCATCAGGCTCCATAGTCATCGGAGCGACCTCGCTCACCTAGAGATAATGCAACAAAGGTGAAGATAGGAATGTTTGCGCAATTTAAATAAAATAATAAAGACATAAAAATGACATGAGGGAAGTAGATACCCTTATACACTGTACTTGAATAACGCCCTCCGTAACGGTCAAAGAAGGAGGAGCAGGGGCTCCCATAGGGATCGCAACACTGGTCGATGCTCCTGAAGGGGCTGTCTCAGCGACCAGTGCTTTTGAAGAAGCTACCTCAACATCAGGCACTTCCGAAAGAACAACCTCATCGACGGCGGTCGCAAGGGGTAGGCGAGGCTGCGAGTGACAAGAAATGGCAAGAGGTAACAAATCACTTACCTCATGTATGATAAATACCTCATGTATGATAAAAAGAGGGAAAGGGAAACTCCTCAAAAGGAACCATAGTGATAGCTTCCTGAAGGGGCACGATAACAGGACAAATTGGCCCATGTATAGGGGCTGCTGAAGAGACAGTAGCAGGAGCCACACTCAAAACAGCTCCAAGGGATAACTGCAACAAGGTAAAAGAGGGCTACGATAAGTACAGGCTGGATAGAGAAGAAATATATAACTAAGAAAATAAAAGAGTACCTGAGCCCCATCCAAAGGGGAAGAGCGGAAAAGGACGGTCGGCGCAGTAGGGGCTGTGCTGATAGCCTGCAAAGAATGAAAATATGTTATTCATCGCATGTTCGAGGAAAAAGAGATTCCATGCTTCAACAGAAAGGCCCGACCTGAAGTGTGGGCTCACTGGTTGAAGCCACAGTAAATATTGGGCCAAGAGATATTGCCTGAACCAAGGGTCTATCGTCCATAGATACACGGACCCTAGGGATAGAAATCCTCCCCGAAGAGGATAAACCCGGGATGATAATGCCAGGTAAGGGAGGAGCCCCTCCCTGAGAAGAAAGTCCAAAAGCCATTAGGACTCCTATTGAAAGGAAACAAATACTCAAAAGTAAAAATACATACCTCAGATGAAGAGGTGCCCAGGGGATCAGCTGCAGAAGTGCCTACAGCCGAGATAAGAGAAGATGAGGTGACAACGCCGGAAGACACAACCCTCTACGCATGGTAAATGGGTAAGTAAAAGGAAGAAATAAAGAGAAAATGGCACAATGAAAGTTTTGAGAATAGAGAGGCATACCTGAGGAGAAGGAGAAGCCACAAGGGTGGTCCTGGTGACAGTAAAGTGCACAAATGAAAGCTGCAGGGAAATGACAGCGTACATAACCAAAATGTAATTAGAAGACTAACAAATTACAACAGATGGTAAAAGAATTAAGGAGACAGCAAACCTCTCTAAAAAGGCCTCGGGAAGAAATGAGCATGGAATTCCTCTCCCGCTGAAAGGGTGTCAGTCGTAGTGAGGGAAGAGGAGAACTACTTGCCTCTACGGAAATGACCTGCAAAATATGACAGAATGCTTTCATTAACAAATAAAAAAATAATGAGGGGGAAGAAAGAAAATCATATGCAAAAAAAAATAGACGAGTAAAGAGGTAACGCTTACAGTAGCAGGGCGCGTGGTCTGTCCATAAGGGAGATGGTTGGGGCTAACTCCCCTAGGAGAATGGGATGCCTCATCATCACTAGAAGACTCTCTCGATACTGATAACAAAGCATAAGTGTCAGTAGTGCTTTCTCTATGGAAACCCAGGCCGCCCATATCACCCGAAGAAGAACTATGGTCGTCATAGGAAGGGGTGCTTCCATAATCAACTAGTTCCTCTTCCAATGAAGGGGAGGAGATAAAGAAACTCCGAGAGAACTAGTTCCACTAAGTAAAGAATGTCGTGATATAGTACCTTTTTCAATGGGAATAGACGCGACCTGCGCCTCCTGGGAAGCAAGGCTCGGTGAGGAGTAACCTTTCCCTTTCACTACTTGGAAAGTCTCCCCCACCCCAAGATCGCCAGTATCGGACTCTTGATCCACCGTAGAGGAAGCAGTCATGCCAGTGCCATTTTCTTTCTTTTTCTTTGCAGCCTGGGTCCTCACAGGAGAAGAGGGAGGAGAAGCGGTAGTGGCAGGAACAAAATTAGATACATCTGCGTCAGGCTGTTTCCTTTTGCTCGTAGTAGAGGTTCTCTCTTTCCCTCTGCTTTTTGGTTGGCTTCTAGACTTCACAAGGGGAAGCTCAGTCGGCGGAGGTGGAAGTGACTCTTCAATGAGAGGTTTCACTAAAATGGGAATGGACTACTCCAAGGGTGGCGTGGAAGTGGTGCTGAGAAACCAAGGATCTTTATGCGTCCGCCTGACCAAAAACTGAGCTTTGGTGTATTTAATGGGGTTGGTCTCATAAGGGGGGCCAACTACACATTCTTGAATAAGACGAACCTGCCGCTGCCAAAGAAGGAACCAAGATGAAGTGAATGAAGGATGATAATCGCAGGGAGGCACATAGAGACCACCCAAACCACTGAGCCTACAAAATAATCCCTGAAGAGTAAAGCTAGAACACGCCTTTGAAAACGCCTCAGAATGACTGCTGTAGGTAGGAAGAGGAGGGATATGAACGCCCTGATCATAGCAAATTGTCGTCTTGCCCTCTCGGAATGATAAGATTCAGCACGCGGACCTAACTGGGTCCAAGAAGGGAGGTGGCATGGTAAGAGCATCGTCACCACATTAATATGAGGACAGGTGGAAACTGACCACACTGCTGAAGGGCAATCAAAGGTCCCACCATCGCCAGGGAAAGAAAGCCAGCTGAAAGTTCCCCCAGGGCGCTTGGTATAAGGCCGAAACTGAAACTCCTCAATATCGTTAATCAACATTACCAGAGATTTCTTGGGAATTTTCTTATGCCACCGGAGAAGTCTCGCAGCATCGCTATGACAAGCGTAAGCCCCTGAAGTAAAGTGGTGGAAATGCTCAAATAAAAAGGCCATTAAGAGAGCAGCGTTTGCATGATTAGCAACATCATACCAACCACAAGACCTCTCTACATCTATGTGTGCTCGGTCCATCCAGGTGTAAAGAGAACCCAAGGTCAAGGCGTCCATGGGTATCGACCTACCGCGAGACAATCGTACAACCAATCTAAAAAGAAGTTCGTGAGGACAATCTTCGGGCTTACCTGGCAGAAGGAACCGAGTCAGAAATGTAATGAAGAAAGCGGCAAAATGTTCAGAAGAGTGGAGCTTAGGACCGTCCTGGGATCTGGGGGTTGCGCGTGAAGTCTCCCCCTTCTGCAACTGCTCAAAATCTCTAAACCAGTATATTTGCCATTTGGCAAAGGAATGCTTGGAATGACCAGTTATATTTATAGCCACATACTTCGAGCACTCTCCGAGAGCTGACCATAGCTCCCCTACCATCTCCTGCTCTAAAGAATCCTAGCAGTCATCAGAAAAGACTTGTTGCCCAAAGAAAGGAAGAGCGTACAATTCACATACATCTTCTAGGGTGAGGGTAAATTCGCCCCAGCCTGTGACAAAGGTGTGAGACTCCATACTCCACCGAGATAGTAAAAGATTGAACGAAGAAATATGCTTAAATATGGTGCAGGACTTCAGGCTGCTGACGGCGGTAAAAAGTCCCACCTCCCTAAGAATAGCCACATAATCAGGAACGCTCAGAACATAATCAACCCAGCTAGCCCACTCCTGTGTGGGTCCCCCCAGGGCTTTAGCTTCAACATTAGAATAAGGAAAGTCACCACGATCGACTCGGACTTGGAGAACGGAATCCGGAGAAATAGTGGGGAGGACAGCAGACTCACTTAACCCCACATGAGAACGCTCGAGAACAGCATCAAAAAAAATTTCCCCAAATTCAGAAAGTGAAATTATGAAATTGTCAGCAGGACCAAAAGAAGGAGCGCGACGATAAATACCAAAATCTCGCCCTTGGCGAATGTGCATATAGTCCTTCCATGCCTGAGAAGAGGATGACGTAGCTGATGAACCACCAAGAGCCATTGGCTCAAGAAAAGAACTCATTCTAGTGGGGACTCCGAGCGAGGGACCCTGGGTGTCCCCTGTCGTAAAAAAAGAAGTGGAAGTGGAAACCCCCGCAAAAACATGTGAAGAGCCCCCAGTCAGTGGCATACTCCCCATAACGCCAATAATTGGTGAGACACCCTCGGTCGTGGAACCTTCGATGTGACAAGATGACAAGACCCCCCCACCAGAAACAAATGGAAAATCGCGCATCTCCCCAAACTCAACACGACCAATCAAAAAATCGTCAACATCACAAGGGGTCGAGATAACCTGGGTCGAGGAACCCTCGACATGACAAGATGTCGAGACACCCCCTTGCAGTGACGAGGGACCCATAGACGCGAGGCCAAGCCGCGAGACCCCCGTCCGCTGACGAGAGGCCACCATACTGTCATAGGCCGAAACCCCTGTTCCTGAAAAATTTAAAGGCATTGAGACACCACCGCCCAAAGCAACTAGGGCTTTCGAAGAATCCAAGGTAACTGGAGAGGGATCCTCGGACGTAGGGTCGCCTCGCAGAAAACCACGGGTCAAGACCCCCCCTTCTTCAGAAAAAAGCAATGGCGTCGAGACACCCAAGGTCGAGATACCCCTGTCAGCGCTAACATATACCAAGACACCCAAGATCGAGATACCCCTGCCCAAACTAACTAGTTTTTTCAAAAAATCTGAGGTAACTGGCAAGAGACCCTCGGATGGGGGGTCCACTCGTTTCAAGCCCTCGTCAACAGCCACATCAAGTGAAAGATCCAAGGTCATGCGCGGATCGAGTGAGACACTCCTCGCTGATAGCAGAGGGACGGGCGAGACACCGTATATCTCCAACGAAACCCTACTAGTCGAGACACCCAAAAAGTATACCTCGTCCGTGGAACGAAATTGCGAGGAGCCTATGAGGGTTCTCGAACCAAAATTCGAACCGCCGCCTGATGGAAAGGATGCAGGTAGCACGGACGAGACGTCGATGCCACTAGTAGAATGAGACCAGAGGTCGTCGATGACGGTAATACCGACGGTCGGAGCGGTTGGGAGGGGCATCGAAGGGTACATAGAGCCAAAGTTCATGGGAGCTTTGGGGATGTTCACATTTGAAGAAGTATTCGTTGGATTAGAATCCATGAATGAGAGGCTATGGTGTTTGAAAAAAAAAAGCTAAAGCAAAAAGGATGGGAGGCTATGGTGTTTTAAAATCCCTTTCTCTCACTTTCTCTCACTACAAATCCAAAGGGTCTTATTTCTTTTTTTTGAAGAAGATGAAAGAGCCCAAGAAAAGGGGCTTATGTTTTTTACATCAAAATGGGAAAACGTGCAGGAAGGCAAAAAGATGATGACCTTTTTTTCCCAAATGATGAGATGACAGTTCCCACACTGACGCGTGGGTTCTCAAAAAAAATTAAAAACCTCGGATAAAGGGACACCGCACTTAATGATCCTAGGGTCCCTCAAAAAAAAAAATATATATATATATATATATATATATATATATATAATTGTTGAAATCAAATCTATGGCGTACAAAGTTTTTTTAGTCTACCCAACCAAAAAATCTTTGTACGAGGGGATAATGTAGAAGGGTGTCTACCAATAAAAAAGTAAATAAAATAAAAATGCTTTTTTTATTAATGACATTCGAGAGGTGCCTCGCAAGGGTCACCACCGAAGTCCAAGATTGAGTAGTGCCACTTCAAGGGTCAGCGCCACTGCAAAGGTCACTGCAGCAATGACATTCGAGAGGTGACTCGTAAGGGTTACCGCCGAAGCCCAAGATTGAGAAGTGCCACTGCAAGGGTCAGCGCCACTGCAAGGGTCACTGTAGTAATGACATTCGAGAGGTGCCTCGCAAGGGTCACCGCCGAATTCCAAGATTGAGAAGCGCCACTGCAAGGGTCAGCACCACTGCAAGGGTCACTGCAGCAATGACATTCGAGAGGTGCCTCGCAAGGGTCACCGCCGAAGTCCAAGATTGAGAAGTGTCACTGCAAGGGTCAGCGCCGCTGCAAGGGTCACTGCAGTAATGACATTCGAGAGGTGCCTCGCAAGGGTCACCGCCGAAGTCCAAGATTGAGAAGTGTCACTGCAAGGGTCAGTGCCGCTGCAAAGGTCACTCCAGCAATAACATTCGAGAGGTGCCTCGCAAGGGTCACCGTCGAAGTCCAAGATTGAGAAGTGCAACTGCAAGGGTCAGTGCCACTGCAAGGGTCACTACAGTAATGACATTCGAGAGGTGCCTCGCAAGGGTCACCGCAGAAGTCCAAGATTGAGAAGTGCCACTGCAAGGGTCAGCGCCACTGCAAGGGTCACTGCAGCAATGGCATTCGAGAGGTGACTCACAAGGGTCACCGTAGAAGTCCAAGAATGAGAAGTGCCACTGCAAGGGTCACTGCAGAAATGTTATCTGAGAAGTGCCACTGCAAGGTTTCGGCAGAAGCTCATATCGAGAAGGAACCCACCCAGGGCGGCCAAGATGAGGGAGTAGCTACCATGAGCAACTCCTCATCATGAAATGTTATTTTTTAAAAGAAACAACAGTATTAACACTTTGCTTTCTTGTACAGGTTGCCTAGCTGAGCAAGCAGGGCTCGAACAGGCTAGTTGGGACCTCCTGGGAGTTTTGGCTTGGCGGTTGAGGGACAAGGTATGTTGAGTAAGCTCAACCACTCAGCACTATAGGATTGAGAGAATACTATTAGGAAGACTCAAAAGCCACTCAAGACTACACACACTTCACACTTGGTCACAAGTGAAGTGAGCAGCCAAAGAGCGGGCTACTCACAAGAAATAAACTCTTTATAAGAAAATGACTTTTCCAGGAGAAGGGGTCCTCAAGGTCCCTCTCAATAAAAACAACAATTTTAGAGGAGAGGGGTCCTTAAGGCCTCCTCTCTTAAGATTCGCAAAATTTCACCACAAGTTACCATTTCAAAAGATAACTACCAAATCATATATTTTGTCTCCATTAGGGGACATATGTGCTTTTTGACTTTTGGTCGGCGCCAAGTGGCACCTGCAGGGGGGACAGGCAGGGCTGCCTACAGGTAGGGACAAATGGTACACTTCAGACATTGTTCCCCACCAACTCTCTCAATTTTGGCGCCCAAAAAAATGTCAACTCACCCCTAACGCCCTAGTATAAATAGACCTCTGGGCAAGGTCAAGAGGAGACAAAGTAGAAATTGCACTGTTACTCTGCTAAAATATCACCAGACCTACCTAGTATTCTCTCCCTGCTCATTCTCATAGTGCTGAGTGCCTTGTTCCTTCACTCCCCACAGACAGCCATCACTCTCAGGTGTTTTCCTTGAGAAAATTATTTTTTTTTCTGTGAAAGTTCATCTTCTTGCAGGGAGTGAGTTGAAGCTTGAGTTCCATTATTACCAGAAGGAGAAGTTTTCTTCAGAAGTTGCACCAGGAGACCTTGAAGGCCTTGTAGTTAGCGTCCATTGGAGTGGGTCACGCCTCACCATTTCCAGTTATTCATAGACCCCAGTCTCACTACCCTCCTACATTAGGAAATTTTGTTTTGATCTTAAATGAATTCCTAGAAAATCCCAACGTAATGTAACCAATGTAGTTAAAGTTCCTATACCCCAAGATTGTCATCCGTCATTAATTTGGGTTAGGAAATCCGACTTGGTTGCCTTGCAAAATAGGGTGTTTGATTCTCATTTACTTTCACATACTTCCTTCCTTGCTAAATCTAAAGGATGAATGTGTTAGTGCTTGCATACGTTATCCTTTATACTTCATGCTATACTCACATGCTAAATGTATGCTTGTTTAATCATTTTCTAGTCATTACTTTATATCATATCACATGCTAAAATAATGATTTTTGTTTATCTTTTGTATTTTATTTCTTCATTTTGTTTGCATTAAATGATCAATACAAATAGATTTTTGTTTATCATTTGAAGTTTTTATCTCTTTATAATTTAAGCTTAATGAAAAGTTCAAATGATTTTTGTTTGTCTTTTGAGTATATTTTTTATTTTTGATTAAAAATTTCAAAAACTCAAAAAGATTTTCTGTTTTGTGTATTTTAGTTTGACACACTTTATGTGGCATATACTTGTGTTTGAATCCCATCTTTTACGCTCTCGTGTGGCTAGAACTTTTGGTTTAGATTGTCAATCCTTATTATGTTCTTTACTATGCTTTCATGGAGTAGTTGGATTTTGTGTTGATTAAATGGATTCTATTTTTATATGCCTCTATTCACACATGCACGAGCTCTTTTGAATTTTAACTTCATATGTATATTTGAGCTTTGTGAAGTGTTCTCCTACCAATCTTGTCATCTATATATTTGTGACTTAGGAGGACTAGTGCATGTCAAAATCCGTTGCACGTAAGATTTTTGTGAAATATAAAAACATGATAAATATAAATGTGCATGGGGAAGGGCTCCGAAAGGACTTAGTTATCCTTTGCAATTGTAAGCCACCGTTTTTGAATGGACCTAAAAGAAATACGTGGTTCAAAGGCCTAAAAATAGAAAATATGGAATTAAAAAGAACAATAATTTGCCAAGGCCTATGTTTGATTGATATATTAATTCAAATTTAATATAAATGCATATTGAGGGAGATTGGATGGTATATCAACGGTTTGCACAATGTCCGTTTATTCTAGTTGCTTATTTCATGTCATGACTCTATTGGTTTGTAGAATCATCAATATGCTAGGCTTGTATGCATTGTGTATGTTTGTTCATTGAGTTCACTCTATATTGTCACATGAGGTTATATTCAAATGTGATGAAGTTTGCAATCAATTGAGAACTCCGTGAACATGTTTTAAGTGATTGGGTATAAATTTAATCGTTACTAGTTCACACCCCAACACTTCCGTTTCCATATGACACATTTTTGCCATACGAGTGTGAAAGACTCCTATTATATTTTATGTGTGTCATTTGTGTGTTTATCTCTATATATGTGTACTTGAGTCTCTTTGGTATATATTATGTATACATATATTTGATATTCTTGTTTAGTCTTTGCTTTGATTTCTAATCTATATATGCTTTAATTTATACTTGGTATCCATCTTATTGCATTCTTTGTTGATATCATATGCTCCATAATTTACATATCATATTGGTATCATTTTATTGCATCCTAGTTGGTCTAAGTTGTTATTTGTTGGATTATTTATAATTTTTGTTGCCCATATGCTTGAACGTTCTCATCACTATATGCACAATTACTTGGTATATGTTTGATTCTTTGCCTTTTTCTATTCCTGAACAAAAAGGGGGAGAATGATAGGGGCAGAAATGGTACCTAATCCTATCACACCTTAGTTTAAGGAGATTTATCTTAGGGTAATCCTATCACACCTTAGTTTAAGGATATTTATCTTAGGGTATCACATCTTAGGGGGAGACGTCTTTTTAAGTATACGTCTTTCTAAGTAGGTCATCAGTTTGATAAAGGGGAGAATTAATTTAGGGGGAGTAATTATTTAATTGCATTTAATATTTTGATATCCCCTATACGTTTGATAGTTTGCTTAAGTGTGCAGGAATTCTTCAAAATGGCAACATTCAACATCGGCAAAGATATTGATCCTTGGGTTGTTTGAGTCAAGCATTGTATTTTTATTTTAGGTGGGACATTGTTTTTGAGTCTAGTGATCTTGACGGCCCTTTAGGATTTTTGTTTGGTTTTTGTCCCGGAATAGCCAAAGGGGGAGATTTGTAAGGACACAAATTTCCAATTGAGTCCTATAAGAGTTTTGACTCAATTCCAGACAAAAACATTTATTCATAGGATAGTACTTTATTGTAATATTCAAACCTATGATGAAGTTTGTTGAAGACGTAGCGGAAAAGTGTCTAAAGCTTCATCAAAATGTCGTGGTTTATGTGCCTCGTTTCAACGTCATCAATAGTGATTCCATGCTCCCAAGGTATGAATGCATTTATATATATATATTGGAGCTTGGAACATGTTTATATTGGGTGTTAGGTTTTCAAAACTGGGTTTTGTTTTCAGAATGTTTTCTATTAAAACTTATATATAAAGTATATAAAAGTTTCTGGGCTTAAAAAGTATTTTTGAAATTTCTATGAGTTCGTTCGAAGTGTCGTTCGAACGAGATTTTCGTTCGAACCACAAGTCGTTGGAAAGAGATTGCCTACAACTTCCCATTATGGCATACTAGAACTTCGTTTGAAATGTCGTTCCAACAAGATTGTCGTTCTAACGAGATTTCCAACGATTTTCTAACGAGGTCATACTGGAACTTCGTTAGAAGACTCGTTCGAACGAGATTTTGTTCGAACGAAATGTCGTTCGAACGAGATGTCAGGCGGGAACAATTTTAAGCAGTTTTCTCCCACTTCCCCACTTGTTTCTTAACCAACTTTTCTCAAACTTTATTATGTGCGGGAATAACATTTTCCAACTTAACTTTTCCATTATATTCGATCTCTTAGAGAGAGTTTGAGAGCTAAATTGCTTAAGGAAACTGTTCTTGTTTTGAGTGAAATTCTTTAGAGAAAAATATACACCATTCTAGTTTACACCCAATTGTTTGTTTATCCAAGTTTAAATATATATACATCTTGCTTGGAGTTTTGGCACCGGGTTCATCTCTTCCGTTCAAAGAGAAGTTTTGGTTTTCTTCTACATCCCTTAAAGAAGAAGAGTTCGTTTGGTGCGACATTCTCATGTGGTAAAGACACTACGTGTGGTTGACGGTGTACCTATTGTTCGATTGGTGAGTCCAAGATCACGGTGGAGCTCCGTGGTTATCCTCTAGGAATATGTGATTACAAGAAGACGCGCCAAGGCTAGAGAGGGTTCGAGTTGAGGAAGTAAGTCATCTGTCTTGTAAATGTAATTCCGTACTTAGTGGATTTGAGGCTAGGGTCGTCCGAGGTTGTTTCTCGTTGTGGGTTTTTCCTCGTACATCGCGGCATAGTGTGATTGATTTATTTTATCTTGCATAATGACTTAGAACTCATGCTTAGGATAATTCAAGACAAAATTGGTTTTAATTGTTACACTTAATTTAAGTTGGTGCATAATTAAATTTGGGTAAAGTTTATTTAATTCAAGTCTATTGTTAAAACTGGTTTGGCCTAACTTGGAAATAATGATAAATATGACTTAGTCAAATTCTAGGACTTGAATGAATTAATTGTGTTTAATTGAAATCAATATTGTGTGTGTTTTAATCATATTTTCACTTGGTTTAATTTTGATTTGAAATAGAAATAAAAATTTACTTTAAGTTGAACCATCACAACAACGCTTCGGCATCTGTTTCATAAAAATGAAATAATATTTAGCGACTTCAATATTTATTTCACAAGAAAAGTACACTGAAGATTTGTTAAAAAAATTCAACATGTCAAAGTGCAAGCCAGTAACAACTCCAATGGCGGTGAATGAAAAGCTCCAACAAAAAGATGGTGCACAGAAAGTCGAAGTATCACTTTACCGCAGCCTAGTCGGCTCATTGATGTATCTCACCAACACAAGGCCTGATATTTTTCATCCGATCAGCATGATCTCTCGATTCATGAATGAGCCAAGCCTAGTTCATTATTCCGTGGCAAAGCAAATACTACGGTATTTGCAAGGTTTGAAAACTTTTGGAATTAAATATGTCAAAGAAATTAATTGCAATCTTATTGAATATACCGACAGTGATTGGGCAGGGTCCATTGATGATAGAAAAAGCACATTGGGTTATTTATTCTGCATGGGCATAAAACCAATTGCTTGGTCCTCCAAAAAGCAAAGGATTGTAGCCCTCTCTTCAACGGAAGCGGAGTATATTGCAGCTACTGATGCAGCTTGTGAAGCAGTCTAGTTAAGAAGAATTTTTGCGGATCTCAAAGAAGAACAAAAGAAGCCCACAATTATCTACTGTGATAACATGTCTGTTATTGCCATGACAAAAAATCCAGTTTTTCATGCTAGAACGAAACACATTGAACTCCTTCATCATTTTATCAGAAGTTTGGTTAATAAAGAAGAAATTAAAATGACTTTTCTCAACACCAACAAGCAATTGGCCGATAGCTTCACGAAACTAGTCTCTTCAGAAAAATTGGATCAATTCAAAAAGTTCACAAAAATTACAAATTAAGAAGGGGTGTCAAAAGTAATGTGCAATTGAATTACCAACTAGTGGATGAATAATTCATGACTAAGTGGAGGCATCATCATCTCTCAACTAAGGAGATAAAATGTTTAGCATTTGTCTTAGTATCTTATGTCTTAGTGGTATAGTGGAGAAATCCACCATGTTATATCTTATGTCTTAGTGGTTTAAGTGGAGAATTACACCAAATGTTGTATTCCCTATATAAGTAAGCTTTCATACTAGTTTGAAGACAAGAGAAAAAAAAATACATATGCAATTCATCCTACATCTTCTTCATTTGTACTTATTAAATTCCGCATAATTATATTTCCAACCCCAACATAGACAACACATTCTAGGACTCCCTAAGCATCTCCTTAGGTCCCTATTACTTCCTCCTTCACCATAAACCCTAAGTCATACTCTGAGTTATGATCTAGAGGCTATCGGGAGCTCCTGAGCCCGTTTGACTACCGATTAACCCTCTCACCTGAGCGATAACTCATTGGTTCTTCGAAGGGCTCTGAATCCCATTTTTAACGGTCTCCTTCTTGCACAAATCAGCCTTATAGTTCAGATGAACGGTTCGTTTTACAATAAAAAAAACTAATCTGGAGGCTACCGGCCATCTCCCGGGCCCCATTTTGACCCCAATAAACTTACTCGCCTGAGAAGAATCTCAATGAATCTTTGAAGGAACCTGAATATCCTTTTTAATGGTCCACCTCGTGTGTGAATCGGCCTTACCATTCAGATGAACTAACCATTTTCCCCTGAAAATTGATCCGGAGACCACTCGTCATTCTCGGGTTCCGTTTGACTCCCGTTAACTCTTCAACTTGAACAAGACTGAATGAATCTTTGAAGGTCTCCGAATATCCTTTCCAACAGTTCACCTCGTGCATGAATCAGCCTTACGGTACGAACGAATGACTCATTTTACTCCGACCCCCACCGAGCGCTTTCGGGTCCCGTCTGACCAAGGTCAACTCTCCGAATCAAGCGAAGCACGTTGGAACATTAAATATCCCTGCATAACTTTCCAACGTTCCACCCTGTATGTGAATCGGCCTTACAATTCGGATGAACGATATATTTTCCTCTTGTCCCAATGATCGTCGGGCGCTTTCGAGCCCCATTTAACCATAGTTAATTCCCGAACCCAGGAGCGGTCCAATGGATTATTAAAGGAAACTGAATATCCTTTCCAAAAGTTCATCTCGTGCCCGATTCGGTCTTATAAATTGCATTTTACGACAGTTTTTCAAAAAATCTGCCTGAGACTGCCGAATGACAAGCCCATTTCCCTGCCTATTGGCAGTGTGCCCGGGCTTGCCGATAGGCATGTCAAGGACAATGTCGATCGGCAACCCCTTCACCTTATATAAAGGGAGCATGATCTCACTTCGAAAGGTAGCTCAGAAAAATTCCTCTCAGGGATCTCAGTAACATTCTCTCGAAGTTAGCGCGGTTTTCCTATTGAAATCTCTCCCCCACATTCCATTTCCATCTTTACCTTACCTAATTTGTCAAATTCCCTTCTCTCTCCTCCTATCACCTTCATCCACTTGCAAGAGCAGCCCTTCAATAATCAAGATCAACCTTCAAGCTTCCAAAGAAAGACCAAACCTTTCACTCTCTCTTTAAGTTCTCTTATTTTCACATTAGTTATTTAATTCTCACTTTAGCATTTCATCTTTATTAGATCACACATACTAATATACAACCTTTTTATTAGTAGTATTACACATACTATATTTTCTATAAAAAATCCAAAAAATAAAGGGTTTTCTTGTAAATTCCAAACAGGGATTTCTCACTACATTTTCTCACATCAAAACGACCTTTTTTTTTACACACACACATATAAAAAAAATTCCCGTTGGAACTATGGGATGTACCCCACCCCCGTGTTATAAGCGAACTACGTGGACTTTGATGCCTTTTTAGGTTACGTAGCGTCTCGGGTAAAATATGAGATTCGTGTCCTCCTTCCCTAATTTTGTTCATATATTATTTCCATATATTATATTTTTATGCATGCTTATGTTTTGTCTAATATATACCATCGTCTTTCTACAAACGATTGGTGCTCGAAAACGCACATATTATATTTTTAAATGCTAGTTTGGGAACACTCCTGAGGATGACCTCACTCTGCGTCTATCCATGATGCGAGTCGAGTAATTCCACTCTTCGTTTGTATATACACGAACACACTTCACGGAGTTATTAAGGAGAAGAATAACACATGCCCATGAGAGACCGAAAGGGAGGGATGGGTGATTAGGCAAAAATTCTTCACATTTATCCCCTTAATTTCAGTATTTTTATGATCCCATGCATTGTAAATAGCTTAAATTTATCTTATATTTATACTACTAACCCTTTTTGGCAAGTATTTCATTTTTTCGTATCTCTTATGTATTTTACAGGTATTTCATGCAAATTAGTGCGAAAGAGAATGCAAAACGGTGAAAGAAAATAAGAAATGAGGAGTTCAAGGGTATTTTTGTAATTTTACATATATATTCCGGAGGTGGGGAAAACTAGAAAGTTGAAGAGCTCTAAATTACAAGAACGTTGGGAAAAACGGCACCCCAATACGAGCTACGATGAAGAAGTTATGCTCATTTAAAGTTGGAGACAAAACGTCAAAAGTTGAAATGAATTCTAGAAGCTGAAGAGTTTCAACTCTTGAAATTTCTTGTATAATTATTTTTTATTAGTTGTAAAACGTGGACAGGAATGGCAAGAGTCATTTTTGAGATATATAAAAGGGCAAACCCTATGATGAAGAGGAGGAGGTTTTTTACTTCATGTTTTAGGAGGCTAGTAGTTATGGTTTCTTTGTAGTTAGTTTTTAAAGGATTCTTGTATCTAAGAACCCTAGTTTTGAAGTTTGGCTACTATTCAAGAATCAATGATCTATTCAAGATTCATCATTCATCCATTGCAAGTAATTTTAATTTATTGTTTTTACTGCTTTCATAGTTAGTTTAATTAATTGTTGCTCTCTAGTTTTCCAATCCCAATTCAAGTCATGTTCTCAATTTTTTAGATTTAGGTATGAATTCCTGCACTTTTAGTTTTAAGTTTTCTTTTATTTTAATCATGTTAAGCTAAGTTTTTAAGGGTGGGGATGCATGAACCCAACCCGATATGGTATGCATAGATATAAAATAAATTTGTCCTCTAAATTAAATAAGTGATTAGATCGTGTTGTATAGTTTCACAATCATTGTATACCTTTTGACCACGTTTTCCCTAGGTAACCGGGGTGCTTAAGGATGCAACGCGCGTGAACTATTTCAACACTGCTTTACTCATTCTTTGATTATGTATGATGCGGGTTTGAACCTCATATATGTAATTCTTTGGAGTACTAAAGACTGGGTCTGATCAATTATCTAATTTATGACTAATTTTGTACTGGCATACACACTAGGGTTTGGGGGAGTGTATTCTTAACCCATTTCTTCATTCATATTAATTCCTTCTTAGTTAGTTAATTTTGCATGCATTGGTTAATTTAATTGAATTTAGTTAATTCATAGATAAAATCCAAAAACCAATCATCTTTTTCTTTTCTTTTATTTTAACATCAACTTTAGGATTAAACTACCTTACCTTTGTCGTCACGTTCACACGTCCTAACTCCCTGTGGATTCGATACCCAGACTCACCACTATACTCTTTAAGAGTGTAGTTACAAGTTTAGATTTTTGTATTAAGGTTGGAAGCCGATAACAACGACTAGCATATTACACGGACGCTCGATTTACACCTCGATCAAAATGGCGTCGTTGCCGGGGAATTAGGTAGACTTAGGTTAGGTTGGTTAATCCCGGACTTGACCTTTTAAAAAAATCAAAAAAAAAATCAGAAATATGGATGTCACGTTCTTGAATTGCCCAATTTGAAATATCTTACTTTCACTCTTTTAGTGGCTTTAATTGTTATGATAATAGTGAGGAGGAGGCGCTCAAGCTTATGAACATTGGATCAGTATCACTAAAGATGAGTCTCATAAATACAAGCCCAGTTCTAAGGCCATCCAAATTTATCAAAATGAATTGCTTGAAGAAGAAAGACTTGAAAAAGAATATCGAGAAAAAATCGTTATTGGGAGCAAGAGTTAGATGCATTATTTGAACCCAATGAGGATTTTTCTTTCGATATTTTTGAAGTTGAATAATGTTTTCAACCAAATGAGGAATCCGAGGTGCTAGAACCAAGGAAGCCTACTTTGGAAGAACTCTTGATTATTATCAAAAAGCAATCTGATGACCTTGTTGCTACAGAGTTGAAAATTAGATTAACTTGCAAGGAGATTAATGATTATTTGGACAACTTAGAGAAGGTCGAGACTTGCACTTCACCTAACACTTTTGAGGATGAAATCTTTGAGAGTGATCCAAGTTCTTTTGAATCTCAACCTCTTATAAATATTGCAAAATCTACGGAGGTTGAAGATCATTTGTCTCCTTGTGTACCCATTATTATCGAACCATTAAAACCATCACAAGAACTGGATGAATGTCTTGAGGATGTTGATTCGATTCTTGTATGGGATTATTTTTTTTAGATGCTTCATCTTACGGGCCATACACTTAGACGTTTCACTCCACCAGATCCAGTTGAAAATTTTCGGGGAGAATATTTTGAGAACAAAGACTCTATGCTTGAATTATTTTCCAAGATGGACTCTTTCTGTTTGTGTTCTCCTCTTCCCATACTACTTGAAATATCTTTGGGACGTGATTATATTTTTCTTGGATCCCAATGGTACTTGTCCCCTTGTGCACTCAAATCCCTCATTATCCCCCCAAAAATTTTAATTGGTGATGGTTCATTTCTTCTGTGTTGCACATGCCTTTCGTTTTTGCAACAGAATTCTTATTTTTCGGGAGGCATGATTTCTAGTGAGGGCACGCCACTAATCCCTTAAAGTCAAATTGTATTTTGGGTGGACTCTCAAATTTTTCGACTTCTACTGTATGAGTTATTAGAAGTTCAAATCGTAGGTTGTACATAATTAGCTTTTTCTTTTTCCTTTTTTTATAGTTTTGAGTAATTAGTTAAAGTTTTTGTTATTCTTTTTATTATGATTGGTTCTAACATGTTTTGTAGATTTAATGGACTCGTACTTTTCGGGGATCGCTCCATTTGGGTAATATCTTTCTTTTCCTCTCTTTATGTTGTGTTTTTGATTCACATTGAGGACAATGCAACATTTAAGTTACGGGGTGTGGGATATTCTTCCTATTTATTGTTTAGATTCATTGATTCGATCACATGTTCTTTCCAAGTGTATTTTTTTTTTTAATTTAAAAAAAATGAAAAATTTTGAAAAAAGCCAAAAATAGTTTTCTTCAAAATAAATAAAAATTGGAATTTAAATTTTTCAAAAATATCACCGTTATTCTATTTAAAGTCTCAAATTGTTAACAATCAAAATGCACTAAGACAAAATTGACCGAAGATGGAAATTGAAAGAAAATTGACGACTTAACGAATAAGTGTGGAGATTGATCAAACCCGGTGAGATTTCGAGCCTTCCAATTTTTTATGAGTTTTTAAATCAATCCGAGTTTATGAATAACTCAAAGTCCTTTTCAGTGTTTTAATAAGTCATTGATGATCTCAATCATTTATTTTGATCGGTTATGAGAAATGTGTGAGATGTTGTCTCGAAATTCATGCTAAATATATCTCTAAACTTGATTAATCTCGAGATGCATATGGTAATGTGATTAGCAATTTGGACAATGAAGTAGGCCCTCATTTGTTTAACCCAAAAATATTAACCATAATAAAGTTGTGAAAAAATTATCCCTTTGCAACCCAATTTGAGCCTGATAAAATATTTCCTTTTCGTTTGATAACCCAAAAAACCCAATTGGCTCGAAATTGTGAAAAATGGAAAAAGTAAGAATTTAAGTTCGAAAAGTGCAACAAAAAGGGGAAGAAAAGAAAAATAGCAAGAAAAAAAATAGTAAAAGAAAGAGAAAAATGAGCAAATGCCCGAAAAAGAACTAATGGAGGTCATAAGGACATTTTCCAATTCCGAACATTCCGTCCATTCCCATTTTTACCCTTTACATTTTTTAACCCGAAAAGTCCTAACCGAGTCCGAATGGCAAAATTAATTACTTCATGGAGAGCTAAGACATGAAAAGATAATAAAAGAGATTAAAATGGTGTGATTAAGAGATGATGTTTCCCGTTTTCTAATAATTGTATTCCGATTATGAGATCTTTTCACCATATATTTTCTTCTTTTCAATTTTGTATGCGTGAATTTGTGCCCATTATAATTACTCTTTATATCATGCATACCGAGAGAAAACAACCACAATCCGACTGATTTGTTTGTGAGTGCATTCGTAAGAATTTCAATCAAAACGAATTTTCGGAAAGTAACGTAATGCTCAATCGGTGGAAATTTGAGGTTTAATTTCTGGCTTCGCACACATACATTATGGTTTGAGACATTTGAATATGAATTTATGGTGATTATTTTTCGAAAAGTTTCAATTGTATAATTTTTAGGTATTTTGATATTTATTAGAGTCAATAAAGAATTTTGTGGGTATATTCACTACAAACCCTCACGAGACAAAACTCGTCTTACTAGGGTAACCTAGGGGTTTAAAGGCTTATTTCATATGCTCAATGCAATCTCTTGCCTGCGAAAGTGGAATTTTATTTTAATAAAAGGAATTTCAAAAGTCAACTCATTTCTCTTACATTGCTCGGGATGCGCAAAGTTCTAAGTTAGGGGGATTTGATTAGGCATAAATTCTTCACATTTATCACCTTAATTTAAGTATTTTTATGATCCTATGCACTGTAAATACCTTATATTTGTCTTATATTTATGCTACTAACCCTTTTTGGCAATTATTTTGTATTTTTTGTATCTCTTATGTATTTTACAGGTATTTCATGTAAATTGGTGCGAAAGAGAATGCAAAACGGTGAAAGAAAGCAAGAAATGGGGAGTTCAAGGGTATTTTCGTAATTTTACATATAAATTCTGGAGTTGGGGAAAACTAGAAAGTTGAAGATCTCTAAATTACAAGAACATTGGGAAAAGCGGCACCCCAATACGAGCTACGATGAAGAAGTTATGCCCATTTAAAGTTTGAGACAGAACGTCAAAAGTTGAAATGAATTCTGGAAGCTGAAGAGTTTCAACTCTTAAAATTTCTTGTATAATTCCTTTTTATTAGTTGTAAAACGTGTAGAGGAATGGGAAGAGTCATTTTTTATATCTATAAAAGGTCAAACCCTAGGAGGTAGAGTAGGAGATTTTTTACTTCATGTTTTGGGAGGCTAGTAGTTAGGGTTTCTTTGTAGTTAGTTTTTAAAGGATTCTTGTATCCAAGAACCCTAGTTTTGAAGTTTGGCTACTATTCAAGATTCAAAGATCTATTCAAGAGTCATCATTCATCCATTGCAAGTAATTTTAATTTATTGTTTTTACTGCTTTCATAGTTAGTTTAATTAATTGTTGCTCTCTAGTTTTCCAATCCCAATTCAAGTCATGTTCTCAATTTTCTAGATTTAGATATGAATTCCTGCACTTTTAGTTTTAAGTTTTCTTTTATTTTAATCATGTTAAGCTAAGTTTTTAAGGGTGGGGATGTATGAACTCAACCCGATATGGTATGTATAGATATAAAATTTGTCCTCTAAATTAAATAAGTGATTAGATCGTGTTGTATAGTTTCACAACCATTGTAGACCTTTTAACCTCGTTTGCCCTAAGTAATCGGGGTTCTTAAGGATGCAACGCGCGTGAACTATTGTAACACTTCTTTACTCATTCTTTGATTATGTATGATGCGGGCTTGAACCTCATATATGTAATGCTTTGGAGTACTAAAGACTGGGTCTGATCAATTATCTAATTTATGACTAATTGTGAACTGGCATACACACTAGGGTTTGGGGAAGTGTATTCTGAACCCATTTCTTCATTAATATTAATTCCTTCTTACTTAGTTAATTTTTCATGCGTGGGTTAATTTAATTGAATTTAGTTAATTCATATATAAAATCCAAAAATCAATCATCTTTTTCTTTTCTTTTCTTTTCTTTTAACATCAACTTTAGGATTAAACTACCTTACCTTTGTCTTCACGTTCACACGTCCTAACTCCCTGTGGATTCGATGCCCAGACTCACCACTATACTCCTTAAGAGTGTATTTACAAGTTTAGGTTTTTTGTATTAAGGTTGGAAGCCGATAACAACAACTAGCATATTACACGGACGCTCGATTTACACCTCGATCAATGGGTTCCTAATACCTTCCCATTCTATAACTTACCCCTCGAATCCTTGAACTAATTAGTTTTGTAAGCATCAATATGTCCTTGAGCTAATTTATAAAAGGACTAGACTTTATTTTTACATGGGTGTTATTATTGTCTGCATGTGTGCGTACACCTACCTGTATGTTTACTTTTTCCTCTATTACTTCTTGTATATATCTACCTCGTGTTTATATCACCTATCACTCATTTCTCAAGTCACACATTTGTGAACACCCCCCATGTACACCTCACACTACTTAAATTTGTATGTAGGTGAAAAAAGATGCCACTTAAGACGTTTAATACATTATTAAATTGTTAAAATAGCTCTGAACTGTTTATTGAAGAAACTCTCAATTCAAAACAAAACTTAACACAATATGTGTTTAAAATGATTATCAAATTAGTATGAACGAGTTTAAACGAGTTATTTCAGATTTAGAATGAAACAGTTTTGAAAAATAAAACTTAAACTATTAAATCAGCACAGCTTAGAAAAAGGTGATGAGAGTATGAGGAAATGCACAAATAAATTTTTAACATGGTAAAATCCCACCCAATTGGGAAAACATCCACGGTGACCTCTACGTCATAAAACGAAAATCCACTAAAATTAGAATAACAAATTACAAGCTATTTAACAATCAAACCACACAAACACACCTAAACTAAGTTCAGAATCGTTACTAACTCCTCTGGATTAGATCTGACTTCTCTGAAGTTTGTTGTTGTTGATGTTCTCTCCAGCTTCATAACTTTACTCGATTCCAGCTTTACGTCGACTGAAACAAGTTCAAGATTATTCAACCAACACTTTAAGTGCAGTACAGTGAAAGTGTAGTGGTAATGTGCTCTCTAACATATGCATGCAACACACTCACACTTAATACAGACAAAATGATTTATCAAATTACAAAATCACTAGATATGCAAGATATTCTAAAATCAGTTTAGTCAAAACTAAATCATACTTTTAGACCTTTCAAAATAATCGCAGATCAAGAGGGAATCTTATTGTGAAATATCCAAGATCCTAACACTTTCTTGTTTTGAAAATATTAATGATTAAAAGTGCAATCCCCAATCAAGATCTCAAACCTAGATCTTAGTCTGATAGTTTGAGTAAAATAAAATCACAACGAATATTGTTGGTTTAGATTTTGAAAACATGAAATCAGTTTAAAATAACCAACAAGAAAGATTTCTCGAAATAAGAAATAAAAACAGTAAACTAAATATGTGGTTTGGATCACAAAGACGAGATCTCAAGTTTCTATGTAGAGAAACTGAAAACTCTACCAATGTGACTAAGTTGGAAGGATGATCAAGAACAAGACAGGATAACTGCTCAAAACACGAACTAAACACTCAGGTTTATCTTTCAGAAAATTATTTCTGGTTCGGATTTGACGAAGTTTGGATTAGGGTTTTTATTCTCTCTCTAATACATTCTCTCTATTTTCTCTACTCACTCTTTTTTTCTCTCAAACGAGGAAGTAACGAAAGTCTCTAAATGCCTCACAGATGGCATCTATTTATACAGGTCAAAGAAGTATTTATAACGATGGTTTAAACCAAGGGCTGAGATTAAAAGAAGTTAAATTCATGCAAATCTAAGGGTTCACAAGAAGCGATGCAAAAGCCAACTCTGATTGGTTAAAACCAATTCACTTGGATTGATTTCAAACACATGCAGACCATAGATTAAGTCGATCCAAAGGTCCAAAATAAATCACAGGAATGCGAGTGATAAGAAACACAACTCGTACTGTGGTGTGTGCAACATGTGTAGGCTCAAGATTAACTCACACACGAGTGTTTTTGGTTTCAAAAAATTCCAGTTTCTCCCATAAATGTTTCTACCGCTTTTGGATTCTACCCAATACAATTTTAAGGCATAAAAAATATTTACAAATTAACTCTAAAACTTTCTTAAGGTTCCAATTTTAATTTCCAAAAATGATTTAAAATTCTTAGAAAATATTAAATAAATCCCAAAAATTATTTAAAGGGGATTTAACTCACACAAGGTCATCACATAAATAAAACACTATATATATGCAGTTCTAGTGTGTGGTGTATGTGATATACCTTCATAAACTTGTTGAGGAATATCAATGAGGATTTGAAAGTTCTGAGGCTTTTTGGTTCATCTAGGGATAGACACAATTTTGTCACTATTTACAAACTGATGAGCTCATATATAATGTAGACTAAAATGAGTCAAAGATATAGGGTGCTACAGTAGGGTCACTTATACCCACATGTTTCACACACCACTTAAAATATCCATGCTTAGGTTTCACTAACACACACCTCCACTTATTACACTTGTACATATCCATGCTCACTTGCACATATTACATGCCACTTGTAGATGATCCATGCTTAGACTAACTATCACACACTCACTTATAGATATTCACATATCACTCAATCATATATATCCATGCTTAGTATAGTCTTCATGCTCCATGCTAGATTTACTTTTCATGAAACTTGTACATTCTTCCCCATTAGTATAGTTCTCCTTTTACTCATCATGACAAATAAAAAACTCTCTCTATAATATACTAATCAAGAATCGTGCATTTTTGCACACTACATCACCAAGAGCATTGTAATATTGACCAAAATTTTGTCATGTATTGGGGGTCACTTTGTGATGGGCACTGGTCCAGCACGTCACAGTTAGCCTAAGCAATATAACTCGCACCTTCCATTATCCTACCTTTGATGTCTATCAAACGGTTCCCCCCGCATCGTACCGCTTGACCAAACTCACAACGGTAGGTATATAGTAGGGAACTCCTGTCACATGTACTGTCCTCACAAGGTATATAGTGAGGCAATTCACGTACACTCATTTATATCAAATGGCTTGTCCACATATACCGATTGCGCTCAAAAGAAAAAAGTATATCGTGGAAGTCATGCCAAAGGGGGGAACCCTTCCACTAACCCAACAATTGCATAAAATTCATGTAAGCGTCAAACCTAGGGCTTTCATATTTAGTTTATCGGTTGCTACACGAAACTTTATCGAAATTTCGGGTCGACATGCCACCCAATTTTTTGCGTTATTTCATCATTTTTCAAAATAAGACCCTGTCCATGAGCTTGAAAACAAGTTGTAACCCCCTTATTTTTAATGATTTTTATATTTGTATTAAGGATTACTATTTATTTATATTGAATATTACGTAGTGAATGAGTAATAATAAAGATATGAAAATATTATAATTGTCGTGAGTAAAAAATACGACAGTTACGATAAATGTAGTCGAGACGCGCGTGTTAGTTGTGTCGGGATCTAATTTGTGAAATAAAACATAACTTTACTTTTAATATTTCAAATGGTTATTTCCAGTGCGCCAGTGTGTTCAGAAGGGTTGAGGTAGTCAGAATACTCGGTGGTTTAGTTTGGGTCCCGGGGCATTTTTAGGCCAAACCGGCACCCCAAAGGGGTATTTTGGTATTTTGGAATTTTGGGGGAGTTAAACCAACAAAAATTAGAACCTTATATCTGCAACTACATAAGGGAATTTAGGGTTAAACACAATAGAAAATACAGAGGGGCTATAGGAGTAGGAAGAAGGAGGAATCCAAGGAGATTTGGAGGTTTTCTACCATTCTTATACCACAAACACCACCATCGCGTAGATTGGAAGGAGAGGACAACAATCATACTAAATTTTCTATAAGGATCAGACCTACATACAGAGGCAAGTGTTTGATCTCGCTAACTATGATTTGATATATTATCCATGTTATATTTAGGATGATAATCTTGTGAAATTCATGGAATTTGGCATTAAAATTTGAGATAGAAATCATGTTCTTGGATAGGATTTATGTTATATTCAATACCTTACACATGTAGACCGAATTTGAGGATAAATACCACAAAATTGGAGAAGAAGTTTTGAAGAGTATAGAAGTTATTGAACAAAGAGAATAAAATAAGGTTTTTAAAGTTTAATCTGGAATGATTCCTTTAAGTTAGAATTCATTTATATACGTCCCTAGTACATTAGGTATGCTTTGTTTAGAGTTTAGTAGTGTTTAATGGCGATTTGGAGTTTTAAATCATCATGAAATCCATAACAGATAGAGGAAGAAGACAACCCCTGTAGCATCGAATCATTTCGGCTCCTGACCGAATCGATTCGGAAAGGTGAATCGATTCGGATCTAAGCCGAATCGATTCAGCTTCCCAGAAATTGAAAATTTCCCCTTTTTGTTTAGAACTCACGGGAAAACGATCGGGTTGACTAAGAATACAAATTTTGAATATAATTGAGGATATTCTAATGACCAGTAAACTAAAGTTGTGATTTGAACTTAGCCACATGGGCATGATTTATGGCCTTGTTAGTTAGGAGTAATTGGAAAGTTGAAAACCTAAATCGTGGATTATATTGGGCCACAAATGTTTGAGAGATTTACGAGTTATACCAGTATGACATGGATGAGATAACCACTGAATTAACTTAGTGTATAATTAATAACCTTCCAAGTAGTGGGAAATACTCAGTTATATATGTTGTAAGAAGGAAGTTTAGATTAGATGGATGCATAACCCCTTTTGAGTACAATAATGATAAGTTAACTAATCACGCTATTGATTAACTACAAGACACGCAAGCACAACTTAGCGAAGATAAACTCAGTTTGAACTCACAAATCTCGCGTGTATAACTCAGAAGATAATAATGAACTGAAAAGCAACTCACTTAGAGGGAAAGAAAAATAAGCACCCTAGATACACCTTGGCAGGCAGTCCAAACCCCAACCACCCTCTAAGATCTCTATCAAGTATTAAAGCTTCGTAATAAATCAAAATGGTGGGTGACTAAACTCTTTGGTTTGTAATAAATATCTCTCTAACAATAACTTCTGAACTCTCAAAAGAACCTCTCTTTCCTCAGGGGTGGTTGGGGATCTTAAATAGCCCACACACCACTCCCGAGGTAACTCAGTCATTAATAACTATAAAAGACATCGCTCAAACTTTATGTCACAAACATTAAATACCTGATGCACTAGTTAGCTCTACATCATAAGCATTAAATTCCAAGGCATGCCTTTTGCCTAACCACTGTGTGTCAGGGGCTGTTGCCACAGAGGTGGATTACCAACCATCTGATATCCCCAAATACCGTACTGGTTTACTCAAGTGCAGATTTGGCATTGCCTATCTGGTTAGTGGCGTCACATAAAATAGATGAGACATTAAGTAGAAGGTTGTTTGGTTCATAACACAACACCCGATGGAACTCAAAGCTGCTCCGCCCGAGGTTCCAAGGTCAAGGTCATTTGTTATTTTACCGGTGTATCTAAGATGGTCAGGACAAGCCCCAACGTTGACTCACTTCTCAATATTCCAAACCAAGTCCCTCTAGAGTTCCCACGGCGAGGTCATTCGATAGAGCATGAAAGCTCTCCCAGGCCCTACCAAGCCTGGTCTCTCTCAAGTACCGTTTGACCTCACACTGAATGCCACTATAATTGTTACATAATTACAATCGTTATATATCGTGGTCAATATAAAAAAAAGATATAATATGACTAAGTAACACAACAAGATAAAGTATGAGCTGCCACGCTGAACTACCTCGCTTGAGCTGCCACGCTATCTTAATCCCAAACACTGTTGTTAATGGGAGATTATCTCTAATCTCCATATTACCTTTAATACCACCTATATTTACCCCTTTGTGTAGAGATTTATTGTGGAAATAAGAAATGTCTGCACAAAAACTTCTTAATCTGATAAACCTTCTTCGTGTGAAAAAATTCTGGCATTTTTTCTTTCATTACAACCACTGCGGTTAACACTTTTAGGGAAAAGTAAAATTATCCCCGATGTACCTGGCTTGAAGAGCTACGGCTTATTGGCGCTTTGGCGAAGGGACATCACAACTTCTCCCTGTTACTGAGCTTCAACCGTTCTGGCTTGACTATTTGAAATTCTCTCGATAGACCTATTGACTTTCCCCATCACCCGTTTTAACTATGGGGAAGTGAAACTCTCCCTTGTAAACTTCTTGCTAGGAAATTCTCCCTATTTAAAGGTACTACTTAGTTTGGGCTCTACTGCACCGTCATTTCATCATGTTCGAAAAAGCAAAAAAATTATCCTCGATTTAGCTGAGTCATATTTAAACAACGTTTGGACTTGTGGAGAGGGGACATCGTAGCTTTTTTGAACCGTTTGGACAGCTTCCTCGTTTGGAGTTATTGGATATGTCTGACAAAAATTCTGGCCCCAAAACTCAAAGTTGCTTATGAAGAAAACCATTTCTACTCCCCATGCATCACTTCATTAATGACGTGGTGTTGTCTTTTTAACTGTCAGGACACTTCCCGAAGTTCCACGTGTCTGTTTGAAATGATTATAGGCGACTTTGCACGTGTGGTGGTGGGAAACTCAAAAGGCGAACCCAAAAATTTCAAATGGCTATTATTCAAACACTTAACCATTTTTCCCTTACTTTGCCTTCTTCATCTTCAACTCCCAGCATTCTTAGAGAGAAAAAACCCTCAGAGAGCCATTGTTGTCAAGATTTTACCTGGTTTCCTTCTTCCCATCGTCTCTTACACCATCACCTGTGGTTGTACTCCTCCATTTCCATCCCTATCCCTCCCTTACCAAGCTGTTTCTTTCATCGCCACTTATTATGGCCTCTTCAAGTGTCTCTAAGGCTACCACCACCGTTGCTCAGCCAAGCTCCACCTCTGCCACCTTTGTTTCCGCTTCCAACCCTAGCGCCACCACCTTGGATGTTTCTCGTCAAGAGCAACTAAATTTTTACCGTCGGTTTCCCATCTTTTTCAAGGGTGATGACTTCTATGGTTTCTGTAAGACTTGCACTTTCGGTGCTAAGTATAATTCTTTGCTTCTTGGGGATGAGGATGAGGATTCAGCTGAATGGGGCTTCCTCCCCTCAGAGGGAACTCTGCATTTTTATCTTGAACGAGGTGACCTCCCTTGGTCCCATATTGATTTTGAGGGGCCTGAAGGCTTCTCTGCTAATTTCACTGCTTGGAATGCACATATGCAGAGCTCCCACGCCATGACTCTCACCAAGGTAGGGTTGCATCGGGCTAAATGGTTTGGTGAGTTCACCTTGTCAAAAAACAATGTTGCTCTTTCAGTCCCGGTTTCTCGCTAGAAAGTTACGACTCATAACTTTATAGCTGCGCGGGGTGAGTTTACTGTGACACTAGAAAATGTTTGTGAACTTCTAGGTCTTAAGCCTATAGGGGATGTGCCTTATACCGATGAAGCCCTAGATGTCGAAGAGGCTGCTAACCATTCAGAGTTGGATCGTATATGCCGAAGGTGCCTAGGTACTTCCAACGAAACCACTTTCACTCCCCTCATAAACTACTTCTTCTAAGATCCTTCTAAAGGTGTTTCTTCTGAAGATGCCCCAAGCCAAGGTACATCCCTAGAATTGGCAGCTTATATTCTTGTAGTCCTTTCTAGTTTTGTTTTTCCTGGGAAACCAAACGATCAGTCTCGGAGTGATCTTATCAACATATCGATTCATTTGGACCGGAGTGTTAGGCTTCCCCTAGCGGCAATGGACTTGGGTTCTCTCTATACCTGGCTTGACAGAACCCACTGGGACATAGAACGGTCCCTTGGCCGTTATAACTTAGCCAATTTTGCGAATGCTATAATTTTGACAAGCTTCCTCTATGTTCGTTTTCCTGTGATAGAGGCCAAGACTATTCATCCTCCCTTTGGGGAAAACATTCTTCCCCCTCGCTCCTATATTTTCCATAAGAGACAGAGTAGCAAGTATCTAATTCCTGTTATTGATCAACCTGGGAGTTTTATGATGAGGCCTTATGGAGAAGAGGTCTCCCTCCATACTTGGGATTTTTTCAAGCATGAAGCAAGAGTGGTCCAGCCAACTATTTTGAACCCCATCGTTAAAGACCCCTCACTAGCTGTGGTCCTTCTGTTCTCACTAGGTTACCTGCCTTACTATACCAAGTGGGGATATACTAGTGAGCATTACAATCCCAATCGATGCAACCGTCAATTCGATTTGATCAGGGGCTCCTCTCCCAGTTTTCCAGTTATCTCACATCAAGGTTTCTTTTAGCGAGGCATGTTGTTGTTCTCGTCTACTATTATGTGGGGAGTAAGTTCTACAATGACAGGGCGAGTCACCATTCCAAGCATCAATAGGCAAGGGTATGTTACCCCTCTATTTGCAATGAAGTACTGGTCGAGACAGCTGGCCTAAACTTGTGAGTTCGTTCAGGAGTCTCCCGTGTATCCCCTAGTTCTTTCATTTTCTACCCTGGAGCTAGGTCTGAAAGGTAATTCCGTTCTTGGGATCGAGTTCCCTCTAAGAAAAATCCCCAAGGATCCTCCGACTGAGATTCCTTGACATTGTTCCATGATTCCCGTTGCTACCCCGAAATCCAAAAAAATACCCAAACAGCCTACCCCTTCTGGAGGTATTTCTGGTGAAGGGGTTTCAATCGAAGCAACCACTGGCGAAGGACCTTCCCAATCGGCAGCTAAAAAGACTAGGAGGTCAAAATCTGGGACTTCCTCAAAGACTAAGTCCCAAACTTAGTCTCAAACTCCTTTGAAAGCATTCCCCATCACCTCCGTTCCTCCTCCCATGCCTGCAGAAGTAAGTGAGGAGTTGAGAAGGAAAATTTAGGCTGAGGTGGAGCAAATAAATGCTAAGTTTCGATGACACGCTCCTGTCGTTCCTCCTGCTACTGCCTTTCCTTATATCTTAGTTGATTCAATGAAACCAGGGTCAAATAGGTGAAATACCTCAAGGGTTCCTTAACGTGCTAGTGTTGTGGGTGCGAGGAAAAATACTTTGGGTACTAAGTCCTAGAAGAAACGAGCTCCATATTTACATTTCGTCCCAGCTCCCTCTGTCATTACCTCCCCTCCTACTTCGCCAATGGTGATATCCTCCCATTCTCCCTCTGGATCCGAGGTATGCATGTGTGTTGTTGTTATTACTCCCATTTTTCTAAACCAAACTGTATATGGCTAACTCTTAACAACTTTGGTGCAGGAGGTTGAAGAAGAAAGGACCAGCCCCCCTGTGAGTCCTTTCGTAGGGGGGACATTTTATTTACTCTCAGACCGATGTAACTCCTCCCTATTCCCCCATGATTGGGCTTATTTACTCTCACTATTTGTCCTCACAACGTGTGGAGGATGCTGCTACGAGGGGTGATTCCATTGAGTCCATGGGAATCTCTTCTCAACCAGAGACAACTCCCCCAGCTTCTTCTGAATTATCACCTCAGCCCGAGGTTCTTATGCCCATCGTTCCAGATGCAGAAAGTTCTCCCAAGGTAACATATTCTCAATGACTATTAGGTTTGGCGTCTTTTCTCTCTTCCACCCCTTTTTCCTGTTTACCATGCTGAACTTTAATCTGTTGGGATGTCTTAGGTCGAAATGGCGTCTTTATTGGCTAACGTTCTTCTTACCGCTATGTTGACGAGACCCATAACTTCAATTCCCCTCTTCAGTACCATAACTTACGTAAGTAAAACTTAGAGATATTTTTTTTTCTTCTCTACTTATTCCCATTTCTAACACTTAGCTTCATTTTTTTGCAGTTTTCTCCAGATCTTGTCCCACCAGCTTTATTTAGTGGTCTTCCTATCCCCAAGGCTAGCGTTGATTTTCGGCCCAGCGTGGTGGTTCTTCTGCATCCACTACCATTGAAGCATCCCTTTGAAGTCAAGCACCTTCTCCAAGTGATACTACTCCCATGTTGGCCTTGGTACCTTTTATTGGCATAGGAGCTTCAGCACATATTAAAATTCCCACCGTTGGGGGTTCTATGGGGGCTTTTGAGGTTATAGCTTTGCCTTCCAGAGTTCCCCCAGTTACAGATTCCATGGCGGCTCCCGTTATGTCTCCAGCTATTGCTAAGGTATTTCTCTATTTTCTTTTCCTTTCTCGTTGTTTGTCCTTTACTTGGCAATGTACAATCTAGAAGAATCTCTTTTTTAAACATTCAAACTCCACCAGTAATGGTGTGTTAACAATGAAAACCACTTGGTAAGATTTTTTTTGTAACATCCACCTCTAACAGTGACACCCATAACGGTGACTTAACAATGACAACCACTTGTTAAGATTTTCGTCAAACTCCACCAATAAAGGTGAATTAACAATGATAAACACTTGTTAAGATTTTCATCAAAACTCCACCAATAACGGTGACTTAACAATGATTTTTTTTTTGCAACATCCACCTCTAACGGCAACACCCGTAACGGTGACTTAACAATGACAACCACTTGTTAAGATTTTCGTCAAACTCCACCAATAACGGTGACTTAATAATGATAAACACTTGTTAAGATTTTCATCAAAACTCCACCAATAATGGTGACTTAACAATGATAAACACTTGTTAAGATTTTTTTCACGACATCCACCTCTAACTATGACCCCTGTAACGGTGACTTCATAATGACAACCACTTGTTAATATTTTTGTTAAACTCCACCAATAACGATGAATTAATAATGATAAACAGTTGTTAAGATTTTTCGTACTCATTACCTGTTTTAACCATTCTCAGGTTGCTAGCAAGTCCCTTCAAGCTAGAGAGAGGTCTCCTCTAGTCCCTTCGCCTACTGCTTCGCCCCATCGGGAGCCAGCTATTCCAGAAGATTGTAGTCCTAATGACCAGGGTTCCATGACGGGTACTGCAGTTGATAGCGAGTCTAGTTATGAGCTTCCTCTACCTGTCTTAGCTCCCCATGAGTTCTGCCTCATGGTCCTTCAATGTTCTCCTCAGATGTCTTCCAGCCACCGTTTAGTTATCGAACAAATTGTCATCCATCATCCTGAGACTTTCACTATTGACCATATTCGTTCGAACATTCCAGTGATAAGCCTCGGACTTCAAGGAATGGCCATGGTTGTCATGGATTTGGTTAGTACCCTAACTTCCAATGTCACTAGGCCCCTGCTCAATTAATTTTTGGGCTATTTAAAGGAGTTGGGTAGAGATGGCTTCCAATTCAAATGGTTGATTGGACATTTGAAAACTCTAAAGAGACAACAGTTAGAAGGCCAGAGGGAACTATTACTGCAGCATCGAGAGGCCCAACGAACTGAGGAAGCTAGACTGGTTGAGCTAGCATCCCAACTAGAGGTTGCTAATAAGAAGATAGAGGACCTCAAAGAAACTCTTCGTGTAGTAAAGATAGAATGGGAGGAAATCTTTATCGAGCGGGCATCAGTTTAAACTGGGCTGGATGTTTCAATTAACGTCGAACGGTCATGCCTGGCAGTTTCTTCGAGGTAACCTGGAGACTTTTTTGTTGATCCAGACCTGTGGTTCCTCGTGGACCAGTGAAAATAATTTTTTCATTGGCGTAGGTTTTTCCTTATGTAATTCTTGGTCAATAGCTCCCAATTTTGTAATATCCTAACGTTTATGAATGAGAAGAAAAAGTGTTGTATATTTTTTCTCTGCCCTTTCGTTGTGCTGCTACTCCTTTCAATAAGTTACAAAACTCTGCCATTTTTTTAATCTTCATTCAGATTACAATAAGAGACATCTTTTTTTAGGAACAACGAATTGTATATTCATAACAAAACCACTATATACAACGGTGATCCTAAGTTAATTACTCATACATGATAGGACTTCAACCATTTATTGTTAATCTTCGGTTTATCTTCTTCCATTTTAGAAATTAATCAATAACCTGAATTATGAGCCTCCTTTAAAATAAAAGGTCCCTCCTAATTTTTTGCAAACTTAGGCAGACAAAGCCCCCTGATGTGCTTTACTACTGCCTTTAAAATAACATCTCCGTCCACGAACTTTCTTGGTCTCACCAAGTTGTCATACTCTCTTGAAAGTTGCTTCGTGTACATTTGGAAGTGTTGCATCGCAGTGTCTCTGTGCTCTTCCAATGTTTCCAATTGCACATGTCTGTTCTGAGGGAGCATACTACTTCATAAGACATATGGAGCTGAAGGAACTTCCAACTCCACTAGAAGGATTGCTTCAGTCCCAAAAATAACGGAGAATGGGGTGTACCCCGTAGGCTTCCTCTTCGTCGTGCGATAGGCCCATAACACTGCTGGGATCTTTTCATCCCCTGATCCTAGAAAATCCTCCATTATTTTTGTCAGAATGTTGACCAAAGTCTTGTTAGTTGCCTCAGCTTGTTTGTTCCCCTTCGAGTATGCCACCATTGAGGTATAATGAATGATAAAGTATTTTTCTGTCAATATTTTTACTTCTGAGTTAACGAATGGAGTTCCATTATCAGAGCATAACTTTTATAATCTGAAATGACAAATAATATCCGCCTTGATAAAGTTGGCTACTACTCTCGCAGTTGCTCTTCTCAGTGGTATTGCTTCAGCCCACTTTGTAAAGAACTCCGTTGCCACTAGTATCCAAATCTCCCCTCTTGAAGAAGGGTGCATTTACCCTACCAGGTCAAATTCCTAAGTGTGAAAAGGATACAAAGTTTCTAGGGAATGTGGATCCACCGATGGGGTATGGATCATATTTCCATGTAATTGGCAAGCCTTACATTTTCGAAAGAACTCAGCGGAGTCTCTCTCCATTATTGGCCAATAATACCTTAACGTCTTCAACTGATCATACAACTTTGCCCCTCCTATGTGAGTTGGGTCATGAGATTATTTTAGGACTTCGTCTCCCTCTTCCTTCGTTATGCAACGCAATGGCTTATTGAAGTACCCTCTTCGATACAGTTGTCCCCCTTGAACATAGAACCTTGGGGCCCTTCGCTTGAGTCCCATCGCGTTAATCTTTTCTGTTAGGATAACTCTATCTTGTATGAAATCAATATAGGGTTGCCTCCAATCTGGTTGAGCTTCAATGAAATGGCACTCAACTGCCTCGAAGAAAAGTTCACACTTGTCACATTTTTATTGTAGCTCTGTTGCGTCTTGCTTCATCTTGGGCCAGAAGTATCCATCTCCTTGAATTCTTCTATCAAGAGGGATTTTGGTTATTTCGCAATGCTCTTCGTGTGTCTTCTTTAACCTTCGTTATGCTTCTTCTAGACCGATACATCTTGACAACCATCCTCCTGTGTTCTTATTATAGAGGTTTCCTTGATTTATAAAATATTAGGCCACCACTCTCAGCTCCATCTTTCCTTCTCCAGACTCCAGTTTCTTCCTAATCACTCCCCTCCAGTCAGAATCATCTTCCATCGGCAGGATTGACTGTACTATAGAGGCAGCTATTCTCCGTTGGATCACCACTGTAGTTGAATCTTCCTTCATAATCACCTTCTGGGGAATAGTGGCATAGGCATCTGGATAGCGATTCATCATTTTGGGATGCCTCCTAATCTTTGTCCGATGGAACTGGTTGAGAAGCCTTTGAATGATCGTTCTAAAAGGGGCCAAACTGAGGTGCTTCAGTGCATATTCCCCATTCATTTGCTGGATCACCAAGTTCGAATCACCCTTAATGTAAAGTGAACAAATTACCCTTCAAAGGGCCTACAGCAACCCTAGTACCAATGCTTCATACTCTGCTTCATTGTTGGAGCAAGGGAAATCTAGATTGTAGGAGAGATAAATTTTTTCAGCTCCTTTTGAAAGAATAACCCCTTCTCCTCCTTTCTTTTCTGTCGAATATCCATCGAACTGCATCTTCCATTCTTCATCGCTCATGTCTAAGTGGTTGGCCTGTAAATCATCCCCTGGAATGCTTTCTCTAGGTGGATCAAATGTCCCAGAGGGGAAGATTGCCAAGAGGTCTGTATATGCTTGGCTCTTGATTGCGCGAGGGACCATGCACTTCAAATCATACTCTGAGAGGATGAGGAACCACCTAGCTGACCTCTGTCCCATGTATGATTCTACTCATATAGTAGACTGGTCGTTCTTTCCCATCCACTTCTTGATCCAACAGAGCTCCAACGACCCTTGTGGTGGATGTGAGGTATAGCTGCAACGGTATTCCTACTTTTGGAAGAATCATAGTTTGTGGTGAAACGAGCAACTTCTTCAGCTTGGTAAGATACTCCTAGTGAGCTACCTCCCATTTGAACTTCGTGTTCTTTCGCAGTAGTTTCATCAACGGGTGTGTTATCTCAGCTAAACCCGAGATAAATCTCCTAAGGTAAGAAACCTTGCGAGGAAACTCTTCAGTTCCTTCGTCGTTCTTAAACTTGGCATTTTTAAGATTGCTCATTGCTTGTCCTGGACCATCTGCATCCCTTGTCGATCCACCACAAAATCTAAGAATTTCCCACTAATTACCCCGAAGACGCATTTTAACAGATTCATCTTCAGCTTATTCTTCCTGCACTTGACGAATACCTTCTTTAGATCATCTAGATGGGACTCCTCCTTCTTTGACTTGATGACTAAATCATCCACATAAAACTCCACAAACTTGTGGAAGAAATCATGGAAAATGACCATCATCGTTCTTTGGTATATTTCCCCTTCATTCTTCAATCCAAACGGTATTACTTTATACATAAAGTTGCCCAACGGAGTTCTTAATGTTGTATTCTCTACATCTGTGGGATCCATTTTGAATTGGTTATACCCTACATACCCATCCATGAAGCTGTACATCTCATGCCCAACTGTTGCATCTATCAATCCATCAATGGAAGGTAGAGGGAACTCGTCGTTGGGTCAAGCCCTATTTAACTCTCCAAAGTCCACACAAATCCTGATTTGATTCTTGTCTTTCTTTCCTATTGGAACGATGCTAGATAGCCAAAGAGGGTGTTATATTGGTTTGATGAACCCTGCGGTCAACAGATGTTGGACCTCCTCCTTAATTTTTAAGTCCAACTCAGGTTTGTATGTTCTCATTACTTGTTTAACTGAAATGGCTGAAGGCATCATGTTCAACTTATGACAGCTTACTTCATCATCCATCCCTTCCATTTCTGTGTACTTCCACGCAAAGACATCCATAAATTCCCAAATCAACTCAACCAAGCCCCTCATTTATTTTCGCCAAGATCCTTCGAGATGAAAATGGGCCTTGGGTCCTCTCCTTCCTTCCCCAGGTTCAGTTGCTCCAATTCCTGTACTTGTGGCTTCGGTTGATCTTCTATGTAATCTGGTTCTTTAGCGACATCTTCCACAAACTCCTGTATATTGGAGTTATCTATCACCATGCATTGCCCTCGTTGATCCATCAGAAAACATTCACATATCGGGTCAACCTCCTTATTTATCTCTGCCATAGCTTCTTCAGCTTCCCCTTCACACCGTTATAACCAATATACCACCTTTCCTTCTTCGGTAATTATTTCCTTACACTGTCTGCTAGCAGTTGCAACTTTCTTCCTCTTCTTCTCCCTAGGAGCCTCGGCAACTCTTTCCCCTGAAAAATGACTCATCATGCTTTGTCGTTGGACCTCACGCTCCATTGGATCCATTCTGGGCCTCGTCTTGTCTTTCGTTTGCTTTGAGACCTTCTGGGGTCGAGGAACCACATAGTGGACCTCTTACCTTGATCCTTTATTGCCTATTATCTCTCCCTCTTAACCATTCATAGGTCCCATTCTTTCCCTGATTGAGGGAACCCATGCTCCCTCCATTCGTCTAGTTAGGACTCCGACGTCCTCCTCCAACTCTGTATAGAATGCTGCGTCCACTAGGTGGGCCTCCTAAATAGCGAAGGGCTTCTTTGTCACCCTAATAGTGATCTCAATTCCGTTGATATTGGCCTTGGCTCATTGATGATACGTAGAAGGAACTAGACCCTGGTTATGCATCCACACTGATGATGTTGGAAATAGCACCACCAGTCCAGGTGTTTGTAAGCTCAAACTAGTGATAACAATGGCAGCACAAGAGTATACTAAATATAAGAGATTGAGGTGAGGAGAAGAGGATGAACATTTGAATGTAAGTGGTTCAGCCAATCTGGCCTAGGTCCACTGTGAGTGTGTGTGAGTAATATCACTGAATGAATGCACTAATGGCCATGGATACAATCTCTCAAGCTTTTTCTCTCTACTGTGTAAAATGATAGAGTTTCAGCTAGGATTGTAATTTTTTACCCCTTTACAAGGTAGAGGATGACCTCTATATATAGTGCTTAGGGGTGTAAAGTACCCCCAAGCATGTAATGAGCATGTGCATGAGGATCGAACCGATATGAGAATGACACCTGGCTGATCTTATGTAGATAATGATGACCTCAATATTCCCTCACATGAGAGTAATGATTCGGTTATAACTGATTTTTCCACGTGTTCCAAACCTTATATGTGCTTGTAAATGATCGGCCCTGTGTCCTTATCTGATATAACCTCGGCTGATAAAGAGACGAGATTGGTGTATGAGGGGATAACCTTATGGGAGACGACCTTGCTGATAGTTGTCATAAGCTTCTTGTCAACTCGGCTATGGCTGAGATGACGTTGATGCTGGAGAAGGCCGAGGTCGAGGCTGAGCTGTTGTATGAGAGTTATGAGGCTGAGGCCAACGTCTTCTGTTCTGACCCTTATATGGACAACCCTACCAAGGATAAGTCGTGGTCGACCCTATTAAGGCTGACCCTACTGAGGCAGACCCTTATTTGGATGATCCTGCTGAGGAATAAGTCGTGACCGACCCTATTGAGACCAACCCTGTTGAGGCCGACCCTACTGAGGCTGACCCTTATCTGGATGACCCTCCTGAGGATTAAGACGTAGCTGACCCTGTTGAGGTCGACCCTATTGAGGTCGACCCTGCTGAGGATTAAGCCTTGGCCGATCCTGTTGAGGCCATCCCTGTTGTGGTCGACCTTATTGAGGCCGACCCTTATCTAGATAACCCTACTGCGGATTAAGTCGTAGCCGACCCTGTTGAGACCGACCCTATTGAGGCTGACCCTACTGAGGCCGACCCTTATCTGGATGACCCTGCTGAGGATTAAATCGTGGATGACCCTGTTGAGGCCGACCCTTATCTAGATGACCCTGCTGAGGATTAAGCCGTGGCCAACCCTGTTGAGGCTGACCCTTATCTGAATGACCCTGCCAATGATTAAGTCATGGCCGACCCTACTGAGGCCGACCCTTATCTGGACGACCCTACTGAGGATTAAGCCATGGCCGACCTTGTTGAGATCGACCCTGTTGAGGATGACCCTACTGAGGCGACCCTTATCTAGATGACCCTGCTGAGGATTAAGCCGTGGCCAACCCTGTTGAGGCCGACCCTATTGAGGCTGACCCTTATTTGGATGACCCCGCCAATGATTAAGTCTTGTCCGACCCTACTGAGGCCGACCCTTATCTGGACGACCCTACTGAGGATATGTGAGGTTCTTGTGAGATGTGATGCCCGTCGTCCTAAGAGACGAGCGTACATTTTGGTCATATCAATTACCCCCTAGCCCTTAGTCTTCAATGTAGATAGTAGGCTAAGGGATAAAGTGTCTTTGGGCCAAGAAGTTAATGATACATTCTTTCATATGGGGGACGAGGTCGAGGGTGCTTGGGTCATAAGAACTCTAATGCTTAAATCCTTCTATGTAGTTTGCACGAACTGATGGTACCGCTACTGGTCGGCCTTAGCCGAGGGGTCCTTTCTCTGATGAGACTGAGATAATAAGATAGTCCTTTGGCAGGATGAGGTTGTGTTGGTCCAGGCCGAGATGATGAGTCGGTCTTCTGATGGGACAGTTGGTGGGAATGAGATCATCTGATCTACTGTCATGAACGAGGTTGAGGCTTCCTGTGTTGACCCCCAGGCCGAGTCATAATATCTCTATGTCTGATGATTTATCAAGGTTAGCCTTGATCGAGGGGTCCCAACCTTGGACAAGGGTATACTTGGGCATATCACTGATGTTTGTCTCTAACCAAGACAAAGGTTTTCAAAGTATGAGATCACCAAGTTAATTATGTTTCAGATATGAGACCACCAAGTTAATGGTGTTTGTCTAAGATATGAGGCCACCAAGTTAATGATGTTTCATATAAGAGATCACCAAGTTGATGATGTTTGTCTCAGATAAGAGGCCACCAAGTGAATGATGTTAACTCTCATCTCACCAAGTTAATGATGTTTGTCTAAGATATGAGGCCACCAAGTTAATGATGTTAACTCTCATGTCACCAAGCTAATGATGTTTCAGATAAGAGATCACCAAGTTAATGATGTTTGTCTCAGATATGAGGCCACCAAGTTAATGATCTTAACTCTCATGTCACCAAGTTAATGATGTTTCAGATTTAAGATCACCAAGTTAATGATGTTTGTCTCGGATATGAGGCCACCAAGTTAATGATGTTAACTCTCATGTCACCAAGTTAATGATGTTTCAGATATGAGATCACCAAGTTAATAATGTTTCAGATATGAGATCACCAAGTTAATGATGTTTAAGGTTTGAGGTCATCAAACTAAGATGTTTCACCTCAGGCCTTGTCACCAAATTATGATGTTTTAAGGTCTGAGGTCATCAAAATATGATGTTACCCCTATAAATTTCACCAAATTAATGATGTTTAAGGCCTGAGGTCATCAAAATAAGATGTTTCACCTCAGACCTTGTCACCAAAATAAATTTCACCAAAATAATGATGTTTAAGGTCTGAGGTCAAATAAGTATGATGTTTATCTCAGACCTTGTCACCAAGTTATGATGTTTTAAGATCTTAGGTCATCAGCTAAGATGTTACCCCCATAAATTTCACCAAGTTAATGATGTTTAAGGTCTGAGGTCTTCTAAGTATAATGTTCATCTCAGACATTGTCACCAAGTTATGATGTTTTAAGGTCTGAGGTCATCAATTAAGATGTTACTCCCATAAATTTTACCAAAATAATGATGTTTAAGGTCTAAGGTCATCCAAGTATGATGTTCATCTCAGACCTTGTCACCAAGTTATGATATTTTAAGGTCTGAGGTCATCAACTAAGATGTTACCCCCATAAATTTCACCAAATTAATGATGTTTAAGGTCTGATATCATCCAAGTATGATGCTCATCTCAGACCTTGTCACCAAGTTATGATGTTTTAAGGTCTGAGGTCATCAACTATGATGTTACCCCCATAAATTTCACCAAAATAATGATGTTTAAGGTCTGAGGTCATCCAAGTATGATGTTCATTTCAGACCTTGTCACCAAGTTATGATGTTTTAAGGTCTGAGGTCATCAACTAAGATGTTACCCCCATAAATTTCACCAAATTAATGATGTTTAAGGTCTGAGGTCATCCAAGTATGATGTTCATCTCAGACCTTGTCACCAAGTTATGATGTTTTAAGGTCTGAGGTCATCAACTAAGATGTTACCCCCATAAATTTCACCAGAATAATGATGTTTAAGGTCTGAGGTCATCCAAGTATGATGTTCATCTCAGACCTTGTCACCAAGTTATGATGTTTTAAGGTTTGAGGTCATCAACTAAGATGTTACCCCCATAAATTTCACCAAAATAATGATATTTAAGGTCTGAGGTCATCCAACTAAGATGTTTCACCTCAGACCTTGTCACCAAATTATGATGTTTTAAGGTCTGAGGTCATCAAAGTATGATGTTACCCCCATAAATTTCACCAAATTAATGATTTTTAAGGTCTGACCTTGTCACCAAATTATGATGTTTAAGGTCTGAGGTCATCAAACTAAGATGTTTCACTTCAGACCTTATCACCAAATTATGATGGTTAAGATATGAGATCACCAAGTTAATGATGTTTGTCTCAGATATGAGGCTATCAAGTTAATGATGTTAACTCTCATGTCACCAAGTTACTGATATTTCAGATATGAGATCACCAAGTTAATGATGTTTAAGGTCTGAGGTCATCAAACTAAGATGTTTCACCTCAGACCTTGTCACCAAATTATGATGTTTTAAGGTCTGAGGTCATCAAACTATGATGTTTCACTTCAGACCTTGTCACCAAATTATGATGTTTAAGGTTTGAGGCCATTAAACTATGATGTTACCCCCATAAATTTACTATGATGAAACCGAGTATTGACACAGGAACTGCTCCTCATTAACATTCTCTTCATAAAATGATACCTGTAATACAAGAAAATAACTGCAATATCATATGTAATACTTTTTCAGGTGATCAGCATTCTATGGATTGGAGAAAGGTTCCCCTTCAAGGTTTTCTAGTCGGTAGGTACCAGGTACAACCTCATCGACTACTTTGTAAGGACCATGCCAGTTCGAGTGGAGCTTATTTTCTTTTTGCAACATCTTCTTTAGCACTAGGTCTCCCACAGCTATAGGTCTTAATTTCATCCTCTTCTTTGGAAGCCATGGCTTCCTCGGCATTCATGACCTTACCAGTTGTTGCCAACAGCTCGGACATAGATTTTGGAGGGTCTTCAGCAAGCTTCCATAGTAGCTTTCCCTTTCGAAGTCCTCCAATGAGAGTTGTCATAGCTATACTCTCTTCGTAATCTTCCACTTCTAGATTTTCCTTGTTAAATCTTACAATGTAGTCTCTTAGGCTCTCATTCTTTCCCTGCTTGACATACAACAAATTAGTGGTCTTCTTTTGAGGTCTTACCCCAAAACAGAAGCTGTGAATAAACCGTTTAGCCAAGCCCTTAAAGTTCCCAACAGAGTTCTTTGGAAGATAAGTGAACCAAATATGTACAACTCCCGTTAAAGTGCTTGAGAAGACCCTGCACCTCATCTCATCTGGGATTGAATAAATGTCTCTGCAGACTGGTGCATCTCGATATGATGCACAGGGTTGGAACTACCATCATACTTAGTAGACACCGTTGGTGGTTTGAATTTAGTAGGGGTTGGGAAGTTCACAATTCGTGCCACAAATGGGGATCCCTCCGAGAAGCCTCTTTGTAGTGGCTCTCAGCTTTTGATGAGGTTACCTATCTTCTCTTCAAGACGTTGAATGGAGTCATTCCATGGCTTTGTGACGTCGACCAAGCCGAGGTTATCCCCGACCACCTCCAAGGGGTGAACTAAGGGTTCCCCAGCCGCTGCACAACGTCGACTATTGACCTTCTCTTGATCCCTGTCTCGGTCTTGCTGGGGTCGACCATGATGGGGTCGGCCATGATGAGGTCGATGTTCCCCACCTTCCCTTTGTGAGCATGCTACACATCTTGACCTGGATAACCTCTGCCAGGTCATTAACTGGGTCGAACCTTTCAAAGGTCGACCATCTGCTCAAGAGATCAAAAGTTGATCCTCTTTGTTGGGCACCACCATCTCTTCTGCCCCCACAACCTCGGCTTTATTGGATAGGACGTACAGTGTTATTTGAAACCTCATACGACTCCCAGCAATCCTTTGGATCATATTTTTCCTCCATATCATCATACCTATCCTCGGGGTAAGGGTTTTATTGCCTCCCTTGATGTAAACACCTAGGTTCAGCAACGTCCCTCCTCTGTTAAGGGGTAGGTTGGTCTTTTTGCGATGCCTGAGGTGGTCCCCTGACTTTAGGATGGGGTTGGACAGCTGCCGGAGTAATCATCTCCAGTGAGACCCCAAGTGGCCTCATCATATTTTGACTGAGCTGTGCAAATTGATCCTTCATTACTTGCTATGTTGCAGCCAAGGACCTCAAGGCTGCTGCCACCTCAGCTATTTTGGACTGGGGTGGTGCCAGGATGGAACTAGGTCCTCCAGCACCATATGGTGGAGGAGGTCGTGGCAACTCAGGTGCCATATGTTAAAACTAAAGAGCTTGGGAAGAAGATGAGCTTAATACCTTAAAGGACCTCTTTCAATGGTGAAACAGCTCCACGCAAGGGGTGAGGCCTGGTTCACCACCAGAGTCTCCAGTGAGGTTATGCAGAAAAATAGGAAGAGACAACTTCTCGTTCCCACATACGGCGCCAAAATGATGATGCTGGAAATAGGACCACCAGTCAAGGTGTTTGTAAACTTAAACTAGTGATAATAATGGCAGGACAAAAGTATACTCAATATAAGAGATTGAGGTGAGGAGAAGAGGATGAACACTTGAATGTAAGTGGTTCAGCCAATCTAGCCTACATCCACTGTGAGTGTGTGTGAGTAATATCACTGAATGAAGGCACTAATGGATACAATCTCTCAAGTTTTCTCTCTCTACTGTATAAAATGACAGAGTTTCAGCTAGGGTTATAATTTTTTACCCATTTACAAGGTAGAGGATGACCTCTATATATAGTGCTTGGGGGGTGTAATGTACCCCCAAAGCATGCAATGAGCATGTGCATGAGGATCAAACCGGTATGAGAATGACACTTGGATGATCTTATATAGATAATGATGACCTCAATATTCCCTCACGTGAGGGTAATGATTCGGTTATAACTGATTTTCCCACGTGTTCCAAACCTTACATGTGCTTGTAAATGCTCGACCTTGTGTCCTTATCTTATGTAACCTCGACTGATGAAGAGACGAGGTTGGTGTATGAGGGGACAACCTTATGAGAGACGACCTTGCTGATGGTTGTCATAATCTTCTTGTCAACTCGGTTATGGCTGATATGACATCGATGCTGGAGAAGGCCGAGGTCGAGGCTGAGCTGCTGTATCAGAGTTATGAGGCTGAGGCCAACGTCTCCTGTTCTGACCATTATATGGACGACCCTACCAATGATAAGCCGTGGACGACCCTATTGAGGTCGACTCTATTGAGGCCGACCCTACTTAGGCCGACCCTTATCTGGATGATCCTGCTGAAGATTAAGCCGTGGCCGACCCTATTAAGATCGACCCTATTGAGGCCGACCCTACTGAGGTCGACCCTTATCTGGATGACCTTACTAAGGATTAATTCATGGTCGACCCTATTGAGGCTGACCCTATTGAGGTCGACCCTGCTGAGGATTAAGCCGTGACCGACCCTATTGAGGCCGACCCTTATCTGGATGACCCTACTAAGGATTGAGCCGTAGCCGACCCTATTGAGACCGACCCTATTGAGGCTGACCCTATTGAGGCCGACCCTTACCTGGATGACCCTGCTGAGGATTAAGCCGTGGCTGACCCTGTTGAGGCCAACCCTTATCTAAATGACCCTGCTGAGGATTAAGCCATGGTCGACCCTGTTGAGGCCGACCCTTATCTGGATGACCCTGCCAATGATTAAGTCGTGGATGACCCTACTAATGTCGAACCTTAGCTGGACGACCCTACTAAGGATTAAGCCGTTGCCGACCCTGTTGAGGTTGACCCTACTGAGGCCGACCCTTATCTAGATGACCCTGCTGAGGATTAAGTCGTGGCCGACCCTGTTGAGGCCGACCCTTATCTGGACGACCCTTCTGAGGATATGTGAGGCTCTTATGAGATGTGATGCCCGTCGTCCTAAGAGACGAGGGTACATTTTGGTCGTATCACACACCCTTCCTATTAGCAAGTGGTAGGAAGTTGAACTTTCTATTACATGGAATTTAATATGAGAACTCAAATTTCCCATTACAATCCCTACGTTCACATATCCGATGGATTTGGAAGACTGGTTATTATAACCAGAGATCACTAAAGGCATTGGCACCAACCTCTCTTCGGGAATATTGGTTGCATGGAAGGAGCTGATTTGCATGATGTTTATCGAGGCACTCCCATCCATGAGTGCCCTTATAAAGCTGACTCTGTTAATCCTGGTTGTTATATATAACGATCTACTATGAGGAAACCTCATAGTCGTGTCTACATCACTAAATGTTATTTCGAATAAAAACTTTCTCACCATCCTTGCCATTGGTCCCCTCCGTTTCAGCGAGGGGACTTCGTTCTTCCTCGCGATATCTAGAATCACCTGAGTTATTTCCAATCTGCTTTATTTAGGCATCCCCACCTGGTCGAAGAACCAGGTAAACTTTGGGGATATTGAAATAGCACAATACTCCAAGGCTGGATCAACCTCTTCACCTTCAACATTGTAGGCCTCCTCGACATCCCTATCACTTCCCTCGTCATAGGCTAATACCATATTTTGCATCCCTCTGGTATAACCTTCCAATGCTTCCTCAAACCCTTCCTGCTCCCTTGCCCATCTTCTTGCTCCTTCCTCTGCTTCCTCATCATAAGCCACCACCATATTGGCCCCGTGTGCTGGAAGTGGGTTGTTGTTGACATTCTATGGTGGGATTTGTAAAGTCCCAGATTTCACATGTTTGTCAATGATCTTTCTCAACGTGAAGCAACTTCAAGTTGGATGTTGGATGTTGGATCTTCTGATGGATCTGGCAATACTTGGGATCTACCATTTTCGTCGCATTTGGTTCCTTAGCGGGTATGCCTTTAGGTCCATATCGTTCCCCCCAATAACATTTTGTTATAGCAATTCACAGCTTCTTCGACTGTACAAGGCAGCAGCGGTGGGTCTTCTCAGTCTTGTCCGAACTTCCTCTTGAATTCCTTCTTCGCTTATTTTCCCTCGCCTGCTCCTTCGGCGTATCTCAGGCATGGGGGCTGGGATCTTCCTCCTACAGGTTGTATTGGTTGTCTGAACATCATGGGCACCACTACAGGGTTCGGTCGTACAACCAGCAAAATGTTCCTTGCTGCTTTGAGGAACGCTGCAAAAGTCCCTTCGCGCATCTCATTAATAAGATGGCAGATGTACTCAGGTAGTAATCCTTCAGCATAAATCTGCAATAATTTGGATTCCTTGGCTTCTTCCCTCACATCGAGGTACCTTTCCTTGAACCTTCGGACGTATGCTACCACGTCTTCTCCTAGTTTTTTCTTCTCTCTTCCTAGTTGGGTCAGCGTGAACTCGTCTTTCATCAGAAAGAACTTCTAGACGAACAGAACATACATCTCCTCCCATGTGGAGACACTCTTGGGAGCCAAGTGGGAATACCAGGTGTAGGCTTCATCCATCAAGGATTTAGAAAACTCCCTCAATTGAATCTTCTTGTTGTTGCAATGGGCCCCAAGTGTTCAACAAAATGCTTAATGTTCTCCTTCGGATTTCCCCCTTTTCCAGTATACTTCTCAAAGATAGGAGGAATATAGTCCTTTGGATAAGACTCATCATTATATTCCTGGGGGTATAGTGTCTGAAAGTCATTATAAAGAGAATCTACCTCATCGAAAGATTGCGAGGAAGCTTGCATGAATTTCAACATCTCTTTTTTCATATCCTTACTCATATCTTCCATAGTGAACACCATTGAGGGAATGGTTGGAGGAATCGCAAGTGGAATAATCGTTGCTGCTGGAGTGACCATCGTTGGGACATAGATGGGTACCGCGACTGACGTCCCCATTATTGGTAGGGTAATGGGTGTTGTGATGGCTGGAGCAGTGCCCGTTAGAACTGCACTTAGTGGGACTATTGGGACTACCCCTGGTGTTACTAAAGATCTGGTATCGAACCCTCCCAATACCGTTAAGGCAACGAGAGTCTACAGGAACTCGTAGAACTTACTCATAAGGAGTGCCACTTGTGCCTGTCCCAATCATAAACTTATGGAGGCCTGCGTTATGCCTGGCACGCCAGTTACCATTTGGACTTGTGGTATCTCCACTCGTGGGGGACCCCCTCTCTAGTTGCTTCCAGGTCTATTGCCGTATGTTCTTCATTCCGTTGAATGTTGTCAAAGTTTAGCCTGCGATTAATGTTATCTTGCACCATACTCTTTACCCTACAAGAATACCTCCCCAGCAGAGTCTCCAAATGTAAGATGGTAGTTTAGATTAGATGGAGGCGTAACCCCTTTTGAGTAAAGCAATAATAAGTTAACTAATCACGCTATTGATTAACCATAAGATATGCAAGCACAACTTAGCGAAGATAAACTCAGATTAAACTCAAAAATCTCTCGTGTATAACTCAGAAGATAATAATGAACTCAAAATAAACTCACGTAAAGGGAGAGAGAAATAAGCACCCTAGATACACCTTGGTAGGCAGCCAAAAACACGAACTACCCTCTAAGATTTCTATCAAGTACTAAATCTTTGTAATAAATGACAATGGTGGGTGAGTAAACTCTGTAGTTTGTAATAAATCTCTCTCTAGCAATAACTTATGAACTCTCAAAAGAACCTCTCTTTCCTCAGGGGTGGTTGAGGATCTTAAATAGCCCCCACACCACTCCCGAGGTAACTCGGTCATTAATAACTGTGAAAGACATCCCTCAAACTTTATGTCACAAACATTAAATGCCTGATGAACTAGTTAGCTCCACGTCATAAGCATTAAATGCCAAGGCATGCCTTTTGCCTAGCCACTGTATGTCAAGGGGCTGTCGTCATAGAGGTAGCTTACCAACCATCTGACAGCCCTAAATACCGCACTGGTTTACTCAAGTGCAGATTTGACGTTACCTAGATGGTTAGTTGCATCACATAAAGTAGATGTGACATTAAGTAGGGGGTTCTTTGGTTCACAACACAACACCCGATGGAACTCAAAGTTGCTCCGCCCGAGGTTCCACGATCAAGGCCCTTTGTTGTTTTACCAGGCTTATCTAAGATGGTCCGGACAAGCCCCAACGGTGCCTCACTTCTCAATCTTCCAAGCCAAGTCCCTTTAGAGTTCCCACGGCGAGGTCATTCGATAGAGCATGAAAGTTCTCCCGGGCCCTGCCAAGCCTAGTCTCTCACGAGTACCGTTTGACCTCACACTGAATGACACTTTAATCACTACATCATTACAATCGTTATAGCTCATGGTCAATATAAACAAAAGATATATTATGACTAAGTAACACAACAAGCTAAAGTATGAGCTGCCACGCTGAACTACCTCGCTTGAGCTGCCACGCTGAACTGCCTCGCTTGAGCTACCACGCTGAGCTGCCACGTTGTCTTAATCCCAAACACTGTTGTTAATGGGGGATTATCTCTAATCTCCAGATTATCTTCAAGCCCCCCTACATACATTAAGAGGTTAAACGACATAATTAGAATTCTGTATCTATTTAAGAGTAATATGAACTACGAACGGAATATTATATGGTACATGCTTACCTATACTGAATATATATACATAGGTTGTGTGAATAACTATTGTTTGATTTATTATGTGTAATCATACCTAGGATACTTGCTATCACGGGAGGTTTCGCATCGTGGAAAATCTTATTTTGATGAGCCTATATGGGTGGATATTGACTTGTACCCTAGGACACAGACCTTAGGGATTGAGCACCACTTGTGCGAATGAGGGTGTGATCGGTCATTTAGGTGTGTCAGGTATTAGCGTATCCCAAAGGCCTAGAGTTATGTTCGCCTCCAACATTGTGTGACTTGATTTATTATTCGAGGGAGACTATCTGAACCTGTGTCCTTATATTATACGTTATGTACCGAGACTCGATAGAAGAGTATGCCCACACCTTAGGTTTCCACCTAGGGGTGTTGTATACGTATATATATAATAAGAGTAATGTATATATGTACGTTTGATTGACTCTTCTACGAGTATCCTAGCAAATAAAATAGATTGTGATATTCAAGAGTATGAGAACTAAATCATTTGGTATTGACTCCTAATGAACAAGTAGAATTGGAAAAATGTGGTATTGTAGTGTACAGGTGATACAGGTGGGTATTATAATTGATTAGATGTGAAAAGACATAAATTAGACTAGTTAGGCGGGTAGAATAACTAGGTGGGTTAGAGTATTACATTAGACGTACACATTAGTTGAGGGGTGAGGATCTTAAGTGAAGGCACGCGGTACTAACATGTATTTAATACCCTATCTTATCACATTTTAAACACTTGCTAAATTTTTAAACTGTTTTACTTGGGCTCTGATCCGTTTCAAATCTTTTTTTGTAAAAACCATTTTAGGTTCCCATCCACAGGGACGTCAGGCCTAAGAGTTCCTACTGTTTACGTGATGCAGCTATTGTGGAGGTTGTAGGCCCTTGCTATTAGACGCTTGGATGTTTACTTCTATTCTTATGTGTCTTTAGTTTGTTATTCCACTCGGGAATGTCGCCCACTCTTATTCAGACATTACCTCAGTGACAGTGGATTTCAATTCTTTATGTTTAGTTGTTGGACTATCTTTTATTTCTGGATTAATGTATTGGACTTTATGGCAGGAATGTTTATCCTAGTCCTTTCTAGCTTAATCAGTTATTTCATTATCGATTATGTTGGTTAATTGGATAGGTGAGGGTACTGAATTATTTATTGTTTATTTAATTATATTGTTGCATGACAAATGAAAAATTAGAATATGACACCGGCTTAATTAATTGAATAGGTGGTTAGTAATTAATAAATTTATTTCGACAGTGATGCGAAAACTGAACGAACTGGATATTCTATTTTAATTTTAATATAGGAATGATCGCCTGATATTTAATTGGGGAGGGTGTCACACAAGTCAAACCATGTCTTACATAATTTTCAAATCCAATTTTCTCAAGCTCGGGTCATGTTCGACATTTCTTTTGCATTTACGTAAACTTAATACAAGTGAACACACAATAGTAATGATCATGTTGAGATTCTTCTCTCATTTTTCCTATTTTTTTAAAAAATATCAAAAAATATATCCTGCTTTTATCAAAACATTTTTCCTCTTTTTTAAAAATACAAAAAACAATTCTTTTTTCCCTCTTTCCAAAATAAATTCGAACCATTTTTCTCTCATCAGGACGATCGCATACCCAATTCTTGGCATGGCTCCTTATTGCCTTTGATCCTCCGTCAAACAACCCCGAAGTTCCACCAGTTCCTTGTAACAACCCGAATTTTTTAAATGGGAATTTTTGAATTAATTTTGGAAATCGGAGAAAAATGAAATTTTGGATTTTATAAATTTTATAATTTAAAATGTTAATTTTTATATTTGAAAAATAAATTTTCATACGGAATTAGAATCGGAATTAAAATGGAGATTTAATTGAATTTTTATGATATAGAACAGTCCTTGAAACATAAAACTCTCTAAGAGTCCTCAAAACATAAAACTCTCTAGTAAAAATAATATTTTAAGAAATTCGACCGTCCGATCGAGCTGAATTTTTCACAGCAGTCCTGTCTCGCCATTCGCTACAACATATTAAAATTTCAAACCATTTTGACGATTCGATCGTCCGTAATGATTTTTCGAGTGTTTGTATCTGATTACAACTCTTTTCTTAATCAAATTCTTAAGCCTTTATATATTGACAAATTCATGGCTTGGCTTTTCAAATCACTTTTTCATCAACTTTTTAACCAGAAGACCTCTCCAAAATTACTCCCTTTCATATACAAACCATAGCCCCAAACTTATTTAAGATTTCAACCTAAGATTATGAGGCTTATTTGGTGTTTTCTCGAGTTTGGGCTAGAACGAGATTTGATTATTTTCGCAAGAGGAACGTGATGGTGCGATTAGATTTTGAGGATGAAATTATGTGATGATTTTTAGGTACGGGACTTACACAATATGCTCCTAAATTCTCTCGAGAGTATTCCGTTTTGATTTATGTGTCAATTGCACGCATATTGAATTGTGATATTCTTTGAAATCTGAAAATTGTTGGAATCTAAATATTGATTCATTGTGATATATTATATTGTGATTTTGGCATCGTGTCATGAGATTTTAATATGGAACGGAGAATGGTCACCCGCCAATATTCCAAAAATCGGATATGCTTAAGAATGCATAGGCGCGGTGAGGTGAGGCCTGGTGACTCATTGATGTGTTGTTGAAAAATTAATATTGATATAATGCTTGAGTATTGCATTTGATTTGTATACGCGGATTCGTATTGTTGTGATTTATTCACCATGCTAATTATTTTTTAGCATCTCTTCATGTCATATTGTGTACTTCCCCAAATTTTCTTTTAGTGGCAGGTTAGTGCGAATTTGGGTGCTTTGGACTAATTTGGAGATGGATTTTTTTAGCATGGATTATTTTGGGAAGAATATTCGAGAATACAATTGAAAAGATTTGTATTTATTTTGTTGTATAGAGCATTTTATTTCGAGATCGATAGTTGTATTGTTTCGAGAGACTATTGGTTATATTTATTATGAAGAAATTTAGATTAGTGATTTCTCTTGTATATTGTGGGATTCAGATGCTCTATACTTGTTGATTGATGGATTTTTGTTAGTTTTATCATAGGAGCGCTTCGGTCGCTCTCCCCGGACGAGCGGGGTGTTACAGAATGGTATCAGAGCTTAGGTATACGACAACCCTCGGGTCTTGGGTATTGGGTCTAGCATGCAGGTTAGACGTCTTTTCTTTGGAGATAGAATATTTTTTGTGATAAGTTGTGTTAGGCATCGAGGTTAGATGTGAGGTATTTAAAGTAGATTTTTGGAGGCGAGATTTATTTTTGGATATTATTGGTGTGGCCTGGTTTTTTAGTGTTAGGCTTCGTTGAATTTCGAGGATGAAAATCCTTGTTAGTGGGGAAGTATGTAACAACTCAGATTTTTTAAATGAGAATTTTTAAATTAATTTTGGAAATCGGAGAAAAATGAAATTTTGTATTTTATAAATTTTATAATTAAAAATGTTGGTTTTTATATTTGAAAAATAAATTTTCAAACGGAATTGGAATCAGAATTAAAATGGAGTTTTACTTGAATTTTTATTATATAGAAGAGCCCTCAAAACATAAAACTCTCTAAGAGTCCTCAAAACATAAAACTCTCTAGTAAAAAATAATATTTTAAAAAATCCGACCGTCCGATCGAGTTGAATTTTTCACAGCAGTCATGTCTCGCCATTCTCTACAACATATTAAAATTTCAAGCCATTTTGACGATCCGATCGTCCGTAATGATTTTCCGAGTGTTTGTATCTGATTATAACTCTTTTCTTAATCAAACTCTTAATCCTTTATATATTAACAAATTCGTGGCTTGGCTTTTCAAATAACTTTTTCATCAACTTTTCAACCAGAAGACCTCTCGAAAATTACTCCATTTCATCTACAAACCATATCTCCAAACTTATTTAAGATTTCAACCTAAGATTAGAAGGCTTATTTGGTGTTTTCTCGAGTTTGGTCTAGAACGAGATTTGATTATTTTAGTGAGAAGAATGTGGTGGTGCTATTAGATTTTAAGGCTGAAATTATGTGATGATTTTGAGGTGCGGGACTTAAACAATATGCTCCTAAATTCTCTCGAGAGTATTCCGTTTTGATTTCTGTATCGATTTCACTCATATTGAATTGTGATATTCTTAGAAATCTGAAAATTGTTGGAATCTAAATATTGATTCATTGTGATATATTATATTGTGATTTGAGCATTGTGTCATGAGATTTTAATATGGCACGGAGAATAAGCACCCACCAATAGTCCAAAATCCGGATATGCTTAAGAATGCATAGGCGCGGTGAGGTAATTCTTGGTGACTCATTGATGTGTTGTTGAAAAACTAATATTGATATAATGCTTGAGTATTGCATTTGAATTGTATACGCGGATTCGTATTGTTGTGATTTATTCATCGTGTTAATTATTTTTGAGCATCCATTCCTGTCATATTGTGTACTTTCCCATATTTTCTTTTAGTGGAAGGTTAGCGCGGATTTGGACACTTTGGACTAATTTGGAGATGGATTTTTTTAGCGTGAATTATTTTGGGAAGAATATTCGAGAATACAACTGAGAAGATTTGTATTTATTTTATGGTATAGAGCATTTTATTTCGAGGTAGATAATTGTATTATTTCGAGAGACTATTGGTTGTATTTAATTTAAAGAAATTTAGATTAGTGGTTTCTCTTGTATATTGTGGGATTTAGATGCTCTATACTTGTTGATTGATGAATTTAGGTTAATTTTATCGCAGTAGCACTCCGATCGCTCTCCCCGGGCGAGCGGGGTGTTACATTCCTCTATTATTTCATCTGAGTCTGGAACCTACCTTCACCATCTATTCTTGGAAAACACCAACCAAGCACCGAACGTGCAACCTGATCTAATGGCAGTCCTAGTCCAACTCAGTGCCAAGATTGAAAACCTTCAAACCGAGGTCCATGAGATGCAGCAAAATTAGGTCCAGATTTTTGAAGAACTCGAGGTTATCTTTCCTCGTGCCATGGGTCCACCCGCTTCTGAGCCTGTTTGGATCCTAGTAAAATATCAGCATGCTCCACGTGCCCCGACTACTAATGGGTCATCATGAGCTCAGCTCCCTATGCCAAACCTTACCCAACAAGGGGATAACTAGCCAATGCTTGTTGATCCCATAGAGGAAGAACTAAACAAGGTCAAAGAGGACCTCAAACTCTTCTTCTTTCCTCCACCTCCTCCTAATTGATAACTCCGGAACCCACCGTAGTCTTGGAATTCACAGATGGGGCAAATTAACTACCAACAACACATGAATCCTTTCTCCGTCTGCGCACCACGAAACTCCAAAATGGAATCCTCCGTAGGAAACTTTATCTTTTGGGGTAGAGAGGATACTCGGTACCAAATGATGATCTCAAACAAATATATATGTTAGAACTTGGATCAAAGTAAACTTTTAGGTGCTTTTAGGTGTAAGCACTTGTGTTTTTCTTGAATGATTTAGCATTAAATTTTAGCAAAACATAAGGGACATTTGGATAAAGATTTATAATTTCAAGTGTATGAAAAAATTTCCCCATAGTCCATCTAAAACAATCCATTCCCGCACTATTAAAACATGTAAAAACAAAGTGGGTAAGTGGGATGTTGAAAATAAAACTGCCAAAAAAACTACTGGAAAAATCGCCAGGTCGTTCGAACGACTTTTTGATGTTGTTCGAACGACCATTTTCGAACAAGATTACTAATAGAAAACAGCTAAAATGGGAAGAATTTCCTTCAAACCGGTTCGTTCGAACGATGTCGTTCTTACGACATTTCTACGAGAAGACAAAAAAAAACGATTCTTGTTATAAAGTTCGTTCAAACAACTTGGGAATCTCGTTCGAACAAGTTCCCAATTTCATTCGAATAACTTTTCAGAAAATCAAAAATTTCTTTTAAAGCCCAAAATTTTTTATGATAAGTTTTAAAAATATTTTCTGAGAAAACATAAGGTCGTTTTGACAAAAGATTTATAAAAAGACACCCATAAAAATATCCAAGTCTCTATACATATTAAACGCATTCATACCTTTAGCGATTTTGATAAATTGAAATATTGATGATGATAAACATGGCACGAAAACTGGCACTTATGGTATCTCCTATGACTCTAATAGTTTTGAAAGGACAACAAAATCGTCTTCAACTAAATCGTCATAGGCTTGAAAGGACACAACAAACTTCTATCCTATGACTCTAATAGTTTTGTCCGAAATTAAGCCAACACTACAAATTGACTCAATTGAAAATTTGTCCTTACGAATATCCCTCTTTAGCTATTCCGGGACATAACCAAAATAAAAAATCCTATGGGCCGTCAAGCTCTTCTAAAAAGACACAATCCCACCCAAAAATAAAAAATTACAGACGCTTGACTGACACATGGAAAGGGAAGTTTTGTTTGCTTTAAAATGTTACCGCTAAGATGAAAACCCGCACACTAAAACACACCATCAAACGCATAGGGAATATAACAATATAAAGTGCATAATTAAATTCTCCCTAAATAAATTCTCCTCCTTGGTCTAAAGTGATAGACCTAAGAAAGACCTCTCCCCCTAAGTTAGATCTCCTCGAATTAAAAGGTTTCTAACACCCCGCCCGCCCGGGGAGAGCGAACGGAGCGCTAATGCGATAAAATAAATCCAAATCCACAAGTGACAAGGTATAGAGCATCTAAATAAACCCACAATAGTATAAATCCACTAATATCAATCTCTTCAATTACAACAAATCTCTCGAATTACATACAACAACTAACTCGAAAATAAAATACAAATCTCCAATGCTCTATACAACAAAATAATACAAATCTTTCCCGAACAATCCTCGCTAAAATCAATCTCCGTAGTGCCCCAAAATTCGCGCTAACCTGCCACTAAAAGAAAATATGGGAAAGTACACAATACGACAGGAATTATGCTCAACAAATACGGATTAGCAACGAATAAAACGTAACAACACAAGTACGAATATTCAAATCAAAATGAAAATCTCAAAGCATTTATCAATATAATTTCTCAACAACACTTTAACCTGGTCACCAGGCCTCACCACATCTGTATATGCTTTATCAAGCCATAGCCCGGGAAACAGGAATTTTGGCGGGTGCCCAACATCAGTGCCATATTAAAATCTCATGACAACATGCTCATCAACAATATAATGATACCACATGAATCAAAATAATTTCAACAATTATTTTCCAGATTTCAATGAATTTATCAATTCAAATATAAGTTCAATTAAACAAGAATTCAAAGAGAATAACACTCGCAAGATTTAAGGAGCATATTGTGTAAAATCCCATACCTCAAACCATGATGAGAAACCAACGATCACATCCTCAAGATCAACTCAAAAGATCTACAAAAGCTCCTCCAAGAACCTCCAATAAAATAGCCCCATGAACACCTCTAATCTAAGGTTGGAACTCACAAATCTCAAGGGCCAATGTGTATATAAAAAGAAGAGGAATATAAAATATATTTGCTGCCAAAAAGTTGTGCCAAAAGTATGTTAAAAAGTTTGCCCACGACTTACTTTTATAGTGCAAAGAAATGAAGAGTTGGAATCCAAAAGACTCCTTTAAATAAGGCAAAGAAATGAAGAGTTGGAAGTCAAAACAACTCTTGAAAATTACTTAATGTTCGCCGACTTAGAATTCCAAGAGTTAAAAATATTTAAAAATCAGTTTAAAATCCGTTTTAACTCCGTTTTCAAAACCGTTTGAAATTCTCGCCTTTAAAAATAATAACCAACATATTTGAGCAATAAAAATAATTTTATCAAAAACTTTATTTTCCTCCATTTTCCAGAAATTAATTAAAATAGCCCAAAATTTACGCGGGTTATTACACTTCCCCACTAACAATGGAATTTCGCCCTCGAAATTCGCCGAATGCCTAACTCTCAAAAAATCAGGCCAACAATCTCCAAAAATAATTCCTCACATCTAATCTAGATTCCTAACACGAATATCACCTAAAATTTTCTATCTCCAAAAATTGTTATCCACGAAATGAACCCAAAACTCAAGCCCCGAGGGTTGCTGTATACCTAAGCTCTGATACCATTTGTAACACCCCGCCCGCCCGGGGAGAGCGAACGGAGCGCTAATGCGATAAAATAAATCCAAATCCACAAGTGACAAGGTATAGAGCATCTAAATAAACCCACAATAGTATAAATCCACTAATCTCAATCTCTTCAATTACAACAAATCTCTCGAATTACATACAACAACTAACTCGAAAATAAAATACAAATCTCCAATGCTCTATACAACAAAATAATAAAAATCTTTCCCAAACAATCCTCGCTAAAATCAATCTCCATAGCGCCCCAAAATTCGCGCTAACCTGCCACTAAAAGAAAATATGGGGAAGTACACAATACGACAGGAATTATGCTCAATAAATACGGATTAGCAACGAATAAAACGTAACAACACAAGTACGAATATTCAAATCAAAATGCAATTCTCAAAGCATTTATCAATATAATTTCTCAACAACACTTTAACCGGGTCACTAGGCCTCACCACATCCGTATATGCTTTATCAAGCCATATCCCGGGAAACAGGAATTTTGGCGGGTGCCCAACATCAGTGCCATATTAAAATCTCATGACAACATGCTCATCAACAATATAATGATACCACATGAATCAAAATAATTTCAACAATTATTTTCCAGATTTCAATGAATTTATCAATTCAAATATGAGTTCAATTAAACAAGAATTCAAAGAGAATAACACTCACGGGATTTAAGGAGCATATTGTGTAAAATCCCATACCTCAAACCATGATGAGAAACCAATGATCACATCCTCAAGATCAACTCAAAAGATCTACAAAATCTCCTCCAAGAACCTCCAATAAAATAGCCCCAAGAACACCTCTAATATAAGGTTGGAACTCACAAATCTCAAGGGCCAATGTGTATATAAAAAGAAGAGGAATATAAAATATATTTGCTGCCAAAAAGTTGTGCCAAAAGTATGTTAAAAGGCTTGCCCACGACTTACTTTTATAGTGCAAAGAAATGAAGAGTTGGAATCCAAAAGACTCCTTTAAATAAGGCAAAGAAATGAAGAGTTGGAAGTCAAAACAACTCTTGAAAATTACTTAATGTTCGCCGACTTAGAATTCCAAGAGTTAAAAATATTTAAAAATCAGTTTAAAATCCGTTTTAACTTCGTTTTCGAAACCGTTTGAAATTTTCGCCTTTAAAAATAATAAGCAACATATTTGAGCAATAAAAATAATTTTATCAAAAACTTTATTTTCCTCCATTTTCCAGAAATTAATTAAAATAGCCCAAAATTTACGCGGGTTATTACAAGGTTTAGATACCATTTCTTCCCCTTTTTGTTCAGGATTAGACAAAGATTAAACATGCATAAAATAACCTATTTCTCCTCAATTAAATCAAATTCTCCCCCTAAATGAAAAAATGGATGGGAATAATGAAAAAACAAGTATATTATGCAATGGTGAATAAAGTTACAAATACAATAAATCAACATTGCAACAAAACAGTGACTAATCCAAAGATATATACTTAAATCAACACGAAGCATACATGGACTAGATAGCAAGATAAATATCAAAAAACAATACCTTATATATATATATATAAATGCTCAAAGGATACCAATGACGCATAAGCACATATATATATATAGGTATAAACACCATACAAGACACAAAATACAATAAGTTTTCCACACTCATACGGCATAAATGTATTTAAATAACTATATGGTAAACGGAGTGAATGGGTGTGAACTAGAAACAAACGTATTATGACCTAGTCACTTAAAAATTGTTCAAGGAGTTCTATTTGAATGCAAGACCTTATCAACTTAGATATAGCCTCATGTGATGATATAAACTGAACTCGAAGAACAAACAAACACAATGCATACAAGCCTAGAATTTTGATGATTCTACAAACCAAAAGAGTCATGACAAAATAAGCATAACTAGGATACATTGTCATTGTACAAACCCGTTGATATATCAATCCAAATTCCATCATACATAATAAGTCTTTTTATTTTATTTTGAATGAACATACCCAACTAAACTATGTAGGCCTTGGATACTTTTTATTTAATGCCAAAATTTTTTAGTCCCTTTCAAACAGATAAACTATAGGCCTAGACATATATATTTTTTTACTAATGCCACACCTTTTATAGACCTTTTTTTTGCCCCTCATATTTTTTTATACAATCCAAATAATTCTCACGTGCAACGGTTCTTACATGAATAAATCCTCCATAGTCACAAAAATATGTTGACGACAAAATTGGAAGGAGAACATCTCACTTAGCTCAAATATAAATGTGGAGTTAAGGTTCAAAGAGCTCGTTCATGTGTGAGAGAGGCATACAAAAAGAGAATCCATAAAGCAACTCAAAATTAAACTTCTCCATGCAAGCATGATAAAGAACATTTTAAGAATTGGAATTCATAACCAAAAGTTCTAGCCACATGGTAGCGGAGGAATGATATTGGATTCAAACACATGTATATGCCAGAAAAATGTGTAAAACTAAAATACACACAAAAAAAATCTTTTTGTATTTTATTTTAATCTTTTTAAATAACACCAAATAAATAAAAATAAAATACAAAAGATACACATATCATAATTCTAGTACAATTTATGTGATGAAGTATAGACTATAATATGACAAACAAACATACAACTAGCAAAAATCTACCATGGCACACAAAAGCTAGTGTATGCAAACAAAGCTAACACAATCAACCTTTGGATCTATCGTGAGAGGTGTCATGTGCAAGAAAAAGAGAACCATCAAAAATAGGAAACATCATAAATGATCAGTTTTCCATATTATCAAAAAATCCTTAAAATTCAGGATCACGCGATAAATTAGCGTACCAATCTAAGAGTGCCAAATTCCTTTAAATTATAAGATATGCTCTGATACCAATTATTGAAACGAAGGTTCCCAAAATATCCCAAAAATTTTAAATTCAAATGGGATGGTTCACCAAATATTCTAAATTTTAAACTTCACCCAAATTTACAAAATTAATTCAATTCAATTTCTAAATTTGTTTAACAAAGATAACATGAATATTTCCCAATTAAATTAGTTGACTTGAATTAAACTAAAATTACCCAAATTTAAACTTGCACCAATTTACACAAAAGTTGTGATTTAAACCCATTTTTATCTTTTTTAAGCCTATGCATGCATTTAGGTAATTTTGCAAGATAAAAATAAAAACAATCATAACGTCGCGATGTACGAAGAAAACCCACTACGGGAAAAACATTGGACTGCTTAGTCGTAAATCCACTAGTTATGGTTTTACAAAAGACAAGACAAAAGACTTACTTCCTCTACTCGACTCCCTCTCAAGCCTTAACCCTTCTTATTGCTTCCACCTTTGCCTAGTAGATAACTCCGGAATCCATCGTAGTCTTAGAATCCACCGATGGGGCAAATCAACCGCCAATAACACACAAAGCCTTTCTCCGTATGCACACCACGAAATACCAAAATGGAATCCTCTATAGGAAACTTTCTATTTTGGGGTAGAGATGATACCCGGTGCCAAATGATGATCTCAAACAAATATATATATTGGAACTTTGATTAAAGTAAATTTTTAGCTGTGAACACTTGTGTTTTGCTTGAATGATTTAGCATTAAAGATTAGAAAAACACAAGGGACATTTGGATAAAGATTTTTGATCTCATGTGTATGAAATTTTTTCTCCAAAGTCTATCTAAAACAATCCATTACCACACCACTAAAATAGGTAAAAACAATGTGGGGAAGTGGTAAGTTGAAAAATAAAACTGTCAAAAACTGCTGGAAAAATGACCAGGTCGTTTATCAACTTTTTGATGTCGTTCGAACAACTTGGTTCGAACGATATTACTAACGAGAAAACAGATAAAATGGGAAGAATCTCGTTCAAACCAGTTCGTTCGAACGATGTCGTTCTAGTGACATTTTTAATGAGAAAACAGAGAAAAATAGATAATTATCGTTAGAAAGTTCGTTCGAACGACATGGGACTCTTATTCGAACGGGATCCCAGTTTCGTTCGAATGACTTTTCATAAAATCAAAATTTTCTTTTAAAGGCCAAAAAATTTTATGGTAAGTTTTAAAAATATTTTCTGAGAAAAGATAAAGTCATTTTGATAAAAGATTTATAAAAAGACACTCATAAAAATATCCAAGTCTCTATATATATTTAATGCATTCATACCTTTAGATAATTTTGACAAATTGAAATGTTGATGACGATAAACATGGCACAAAAATCGACATTGATGATATATCCACTTTAGGCATGTCCGCTACGTCTTCAACTCAATCGTCATAGGCTTGAAAGAACATAATAAACTTCTATCCAATGACTCAAATAATTTTGTCTAAAATTAAGCCAACGCTACAAATTGACTCAATTGGAAATTTGATTTACAAAGTCAGCTTAAACAACTAAGTTCAGATCATGTCAGATATGTTTCGACAAACTAGCGAGATCTGTAACATTTTTGAACTACTCACTACTTTAAAGTTGTAAGGGCAGTTGGTCTTTTCACTCATGCACCTCCCCGTTGAGTGGGAAGGTTTATATGAGGAATCCATTAAGGTCATTGAATACATAGATTTCTCTTGGAAAGAAGACTTCATTACCACTTAATAGGGGACAAATTTGACAACTCTGATGATGAATCGAGTCAGGAAAAAGTCAGTCTAAAAGACCTATTAGGGGAAATCAGTAAAGTATCCATTCAGCCAAAAATAGATGAAGACACGGGGTTTTTGTTCTTCTCTACCTTCGTAAACCACATGACCAGATCAGGAACACACTACAAGGATTCTAATCCTCTGTCATCAGGAATAGATAAGGGAAAGGGAGTTATCGACGAACTTCCCATGCCAAAAATGACCATTGAGGAGAGGAAGATCCTCGACCAACTCAAACATTACTTATGGTTACTCTTCATGTCTTCCCAATTACACTGAAATCCTCTGATAAATCTTCTCACCGAGCCCACAGTCCCTCCTTCCACTACCCCAAAATAAGTTATAAACTTTATTGGGTCCTTGACCACCACTAGACTCCTCTCCTTTTACGAAGAAAAAATCCTAAATATTGGTCCCATCCATAACCATGCCCTTAGCATCTCTGTTGAAGTGATGGGAAAGACAATCCCACTCTCACTTGTCAATAATGGATCCGCCCTCAATGTTTTCCCACTAAGAACCTTTAATTGCTTTGGGTTGAAAGTAAGTGACCTTACTCCTACTTATATCGCAGTGCGTTCTTACGATAATACTCATCAAGAGGTAATGGGATCCATAAAACTCACAGTAGGGGTTGGCACTAACAATCCCATCACTAAGTTCCAAATTATTAAAATACTCGCGTGCGTCAACCTGCTACTTGGTAAACTGTGGATTTATTACATACGAGGGGTATCCTCCTCCCTTCATCAGAAGTTGAAATATTTTGCCAAAGGGCAAGTCATCACCATTTTGGAGGATGATGATGGTATAAAAAATGCCATCACCAGCAATCCGATACTAAAAATATAATATGGGATGAATGGCATGCTTCTCTCCGGCTTCAGGGTTAATCCACTTCCCCTTTCAGAAAGGGATAGTTTTAAACACCGAGTATGTCCAAAGCACAACCCTCACAGCAATTCATTGTGATATAAATGTTCAAGAATATGCATTTCATGCCCAGACTAAGGCAAGTCAATAAGGGATCCCATAGTCCTGAAAAAGGCCTTTCTCCCATATGGCTAGAGTTATCAACCTTTATCAAAAGAACTCAGAATGCTTCACCAACTATTATTGACAAGGAGCTTAGAAGATGCCAAGACTGTTTCGAGGGATTCTCTGAATGGGAGATTCATCAAGGAGGGTAAGGACTTCCCCTTCTGTGTCTTTCTTAAATCATGGTATGACCACGTCGATAAGAAGATGAAGTCAGGGATGGAAATATTCTTTCATGATAATAATTCATGGATCAAAGACTGATAGCATAAAGTGCAACCTTCCACCAAAAAAGTCATATCCATTATTTAGGTCTTTGAGGAAAGTGATTCCGAAGACTCGTTCAACCTGAAACACTGGGATGATCCATTCAGGCGCTACATCGTCGGATCCGTCCATTCTGATCAAGGCCTCTCATGAGCCTCTTCTCGACTAAAATGTTGTAGTAGTCCCACTTGTTGAGATGAAACCCAACCTTTTTGTTTACCCTATATCTACCTCTTTAGACGTGGTTCTCAACGTTTTATCTTCTCTAAAGTGAAATAAATAAGTATTTTGAGTATCTTATTCTTCCTTACATTAATTTTCTTGATTCTAACTAAACTCTTGACGATGATGATTTTGCAAATGAAAAATTCTTAACTGATCTTAATAAGGTTGATAACAAATAATATAACCGCGTTCAAATTAATGAGGATGAAACTGTCGTTATTAATCTCGGTTTTATTAGCCAATAGAACGTTATAAGGATAGTGTCCACCCTGAATGAGCATGAGCGCACATAATTTGAAGAGCTACTAAAGTAATTTATGGATGTCTTTGCATGGTCCTACGATAACATGCCAGGCACTGATCCCTAAATAGCTCAACACGATATCTCAACTCTCCATTATTACAAGTCAGCCAAACAAAAGGTGCGAAAGCTCTGCACTAAATGGCCACTCAAAGTAAAGGAAGAGGTAATTAAGCAGGTTAAAATAGGCTTCATATGGGTGATCTAATATCCCACATGGCTAGCCAATATTGTACTCGTACCGAAATTAGGAGGAAAAATTTGCATATGCATCGACTACCGGGGTTTGAGCGAACCATCTTCGAAGGACGATTTCCCATTGCCCAACATCAACATGATTATGGACAACACAGCCAGTCACGCCCTCAAGTTATTCATCGATGGATTCTCCATATACAATCAGATCAAGATGAACCCTAACCATCAGGACAAAACTGCATCCATCACCCCCTGGGGAACCTTTTGTTACACGGTTATGCCATTCAGGCTCAAAAATGTTGGGGCTACCTACCAAAGGGATGCAATTTGATACACAATAAGATCAAAGTATACATAAATGACATGATTGTTAAGTCTAAGACTCGAGAAGTTCACATGCTCACCCTCCGAAAGTTCTTCGAATGACAACGGTGATACCAAATGTGCATTTTTGGTTCACAAAAGGAAAGATTTTGGGATTCTTAAAAGGGAATCAAATCCAAGATGAAAGCTATGATCGAAATTCCACCGCCCTGAATGGAGAAGGAAGTCTGGGGATTCTTGAAAAAATTATAATATATCAGTCGGTTCATTAGCCAGTTGACTTCTATTTATGAACCCATCTTTAAAATCCTTCGAAAGGATTCTACTTAAGTCTGGAATGAGGACTGGCATGAAGCCTTTGAAAGAATGAATAAATATCTTACCCGACCTCCATTACTTATGATCCATAGCCAGGTCTCCCTCTACTCTTATACTTGATCGTAACAGATATGAAAGCATGTCCTTTGCTAGCTGACGTAACTATAAATGTTCCTCTAGTGCGCTTGCTTATATAGGATCAAGTGCAAGCCTATCGCTCAAGTAATAATCTGATAAGTCGGGATCATCTCCACAGGGAACTAGGAAGAAAGATCGTGATGACGAAGGAATAGAGGACTAACCCTAAACTGATTCGTGAAAAGAAACTAAAAGATCATTGATTGTGAACTAAATGACTACTAACTAAATGTGAAGGAAATTTAAACTACTAACTAACTAAGTGCAAATAAATAGACTACTGCAGTGAAGTAAATATGAATAAGGGAAAGATAGGTTAGGATACAATCCGCCGAAACCTAGTACATTTACCAAATAGAATGCTAGCTTTTGAATTAGAAGGTTGATTGAACCTAGTCTTTATCAGTCCTAAGAATTACATATATGAGGGTACTAGCCCACATCATATGTAATCAAAGGTAAGAATAAAGCGGCGCTGAATAGCTAACACGCACATCACATCCTTAAACACCTTGGTTACCTAGGGCCAACGAGGTTAAAAGGTCTACGCTGGTTGTGTGTACTACACAACACGATTCAATAAATTTTAAATTGAAAACCTAGTTTCTACACATGTAAATTACATCGGGTCGGGTTCATGCATCCCAACCCTTGAAAATTTAGCCGGACATAATTAAAATAAGTGTGAGCACAAAACCTACTGTGCACGAATTCATAACCACTTGAAAAATTGGGAAGAAATAGTTTAAATAAAAATTGCAACTTAATTCCTATGAATAATCCTACTTGAATGTAAAAGAAATTGAAATCAAAAAGTAAACAATATTTGGAATGAAGAAATTCTGTAAATAAAGCTTGAAACTTGAACAAATTAAATACCTAGGGTTCTTAGTTACAAAATCTCTCCAAAATTATTCAAAAATGAACTCCCTCATGTCTGGGAATTAATTGGAATAAATACTCTACGAAATTACAAGAGTTTGAACTAGATACAACTCTAATTTTGAAAAATCAAATATTAAAAATTCGTCACCCGGACCGGTTCGGCCTAGTCCATCGGTTCAGTCCGGTGAATACCAAATCGGTTCATTTTTTATTGAAACGCTCTCAATTTATGCAGGAAATTTTAAGCTTTCGGACCGAACCATTTTGGGGATAACCGAATAGATACAGTTGTGCATTTTATACAAGAACTCAACTTCCTCCGGACCAGATCATTTTTGCTTCATATCGGATCAGTTGAAGGTCCTTTTCTCTCTGCTCTTGTGGTGATTTTCTATCATCGTTGAGGCTTCATAACTTCTGATCCAAGACATGGATTTGGGCGTTGTTTCTTCCTACTTGCTCGTAGACTCAAAGTCTTCAACTTTCATGTTGGTTCCATTTTTGAACTCGAGATGTAAAGCTATTCTTTTTCCCTCTGACTTTCCTTCCCTTCTTTCTTCCTTAGTTTTTGGTTTTTGAGTTTTCTCTTCTCTTCACTTGTACAAAATACCTATAAAAAGCATAAAGAATACACGAAACTCGATGCACTCTATAAAAAAATTCAGTAGCAAGGATATGAGATAAATCAAATCATTTTACATGTTACGAGGTGATAAAAACCTGTAAATTAAGGGAAAGAATTTGAAAGAATTTATGCCTAATCAACCCCCTAACTTAAAATGTTGATTGTCCCGAGCAATGTAAAAGAATCGTAACTAGGCTCAACTCTTGAAAATCAATTTATTATGATAGAATACCTCTTTTGCGGGCAAGCGATTGCATTTAGCATATGCAACAAGCCTTTAAACCCCTAGGTTACCCTAGTAGGACGAGTTTTGTCTCGTGGGGGTTTGCAGTGAATATATCCACAAAATTCATTTTTGGCTCAAACAAAATTCAAAATACTTAAAAATTCTATAATTCAAACTTTTCTAAAAATAATCACCATATATTTATATGCTCAAGTCTCAATTTATCGTGTGTGTGTGCGAAGACAGAAATTTAAATAGCAAATTTCCACTAATTGATCATTACGTTACTTTTTTGAAAATTCATTTTGCTTCAAATAATCACGTGATGCTCTCACAAATGAATCACTCGGATTGTGGATATTTATCTCAGTATGCGTGATTTAAGGAGTAAATGCGAAGGACACAAGTTTACGCACACAAATTTGAAAGACGAAAATTTATGGGTGAAACGATCTCTTCATCGGATTACTGTCATTGGGAAATCGAAAGCATTCCCTCTTAATCACACCAATTAATATCTTCTATTATATTTTTGTGTTTTAACTCTCCACGCGGTAATTAATTTCAAAATTTGGACTCGGTTAGGACTTTTCGAGTTTAAGATGTATTTGGGTAAAATTGGGAATGGCTAGGAATTTCGAAGTTGGAAAATTTTGCTTATGATGTCCGTTAGTGCTTTTTGGGCTTTTGCTCATTTCCTCTTCTTTTTCTCCTTTTTTGTATTTTTCGCATTTTTCTTTTCTTGCTATTTTTGTTGAGCATTACTCTTTTTTTTCTTCCTTGCCCCTTTTTATTGCACTTTTTGGGCTTTTCAATCTTTCATAATTTCGGGCTAAATGGTTTTTCGGGTTATCAAACGCAAAGGAAAAACTTTATTAGGCTCAAATTGGGTTGCAAAGGGAAAAATTTTCACAACTTTTTATGGATAATATTTTTGGCTAAACAAACGAGGGCCCTCGTTTGTTCCTAACTTCAATAATAATGAGTAATTCGGCTAAATGAAGTTAGGCCCTCGTTTGTTCCAGCACTTAGCCTTGTCACGGTCATTGACCGTGACAAAAAAATACGCGTTTGTCACGATCATTGACCGTGACAATTCTTATAATGTTGTCACGGTCAATGACCGTGACACGACCGTGACAAATGTCGCAGTAAAAAAACCCTTTCACCTTATTTTTTCTCCCGCCGTTTCTTTCCTCCTTTTTTCTCTCTCTCTCTCTACTTTCAGGTTACTTTGTCTCTCTCTCTCTTCCATTTATATATATGTGTGTGTGTGTATATATATGTGTGTGTGTGTGTATGTGTGTATGTGTGTGTGCGTGTGTGGTGGGTGGGGAGGGGGGGTTATGCGTGTGTGTGTGTATGTGTGTGTGTGCGTGTGTGGTGGGTGGGGGTGGGGGGTGAGGTAGGGGTGGGGCAGGGTGGGGGGATGTTTGTGAGTGCGTGTGCGTGTGCATGTGCGTGTGTGGTGGGTGGGGGGTGGGGAGGGGGTGGGGCAGGGTGGGGGGAGGGGCAGGGATGGGTGGTTGGGTGGTGGGGTAGGGGTGGGGGGCTGCGCGTGTGTGTGTGTGTGTATGTGCCTGTGTGTGTATATGTGTGTGTAGTGTGCGTGTTTGTGCGTAATGTCCCTTGTAAACGAATTGATTGATTGTCCCTCATTGTAAATTAGTAAATTAATAATTGTATAGTTTAATTGTTAGTTTAATTGATGAAAATAATTAATTGAGTAGATGAATTAGAAGGAGTACGGAATACACATTTGTTGTTGATATTGTTGTTGGATTGGAGTGGATCGATGTTGGGTTGGTTAATTTTAAAAGTGGCACGACCTCTGGATTATTGTCCATATGGGGGTGGGATTTTTCAACTTTTTTTGAAAATTATTTTGTATATCGAACAATATATATATATAGTATGATAATTAAATGAAACATACTTGAAATTACATATAGTGAACATAGATACTAGCCTTTTAGTTCTTATGCGTACGCATTCAATAGCCCTTAGACCCATTCAAGATTCATTACCCTTGTAATGAGATCTCTCGAATTGTCCCTTTTGGACAGTTTGGGACTGCATAATTTATGTATAACATTCTTAGTGGCTTAAAGTTGTTACTTTTGGAGGAAGTTCTGCAGTCGTATCCTAATGTTCTCTGGGTACATACTAGATTGACAAGTGTGACTGTTATTTCAATTGATTAATTGAAATAACACTCACACTTGTCAATCTACGTCGTGTACTTGGAGAACTACGGAGATATGTTACCGAATTGTTTTTAAATTGTAACAATATGCATGAGCTGTTAAGTATATTACAGAAAAATGCAGTCTTGAATGGGATATGACCCCTCACCCTTTAGAGGAGATGGAGAAAATAGAAATTTCTATTATAAATTGAATTTGAATATAAATAAGACATAATTAAATGAACATACTATAAATCTAAGTTTTGTTTATACTAGTGCATGAATATATGCTTTGTACATTTAATAGGTGATTAGTTGTGGTAGCTGTGATGGGATATCCGAAATACAAAGAGTGGATGGGTGAGACAAATAGAATGGGGGATGTGTTTCGCAGAGGTGCTAATGAATTTGTGAAATATGCAACAAGATGTCATAATGATGAAGAGTTTTTGTGTCCGTGTCTTAGGTGTAAGAATGGTAAGGTGTTTGAGCGGAAAATAGTTGAACTACATTTGTTAAGATCGGGTATACAAGATAGTTATCGATTTTGGAGTTTTCACAGTGAATTGAAAGTTCCTTTTGTACCCAACCAACCTTCACAACAACCATCAACAAGTAGGATAGATATAGAAGGGGATGACGTAGATCATAATATGTTAGAGGATTTAGTTGATGATGCATATGGAGTTTATGAAGCAGAGGAGAATGAGGTTACTGATGATATAGAAGGTTCAAGTTCTCGTGAAGATATCACGATAAAACTTGACGATGACTACCAAAGTTTAAAATTTAAGGCGACCCAACCGTTATACTCTGTTTGTGAGAAAGATCAAACAACTTTACATGCCATGGTTGGTTTGCACAGTTTGAAGACACGGTACGGTTTGTCTAGCAATAGCGTAACAGGAATTCTAAAATTGGTGAAGGGCTTATTACCCAAGGAGAATACACTTCCAAATGGCTATCCTGTTATGAAGAACAGTTTGAAAGGCTTTGGAATGAAGTATAAATTGATTCATGCTTGTGTATGACAGCATACTATACCGAAAGGAGTATAAAAATCTCGATCGTTATCCGGTATGCGATGAACCTAGATATGTCCAATCTACTAGTAAGGAAGGCACAAGCTCAAAAGTGCCTCAAAAAGTATTGAAATGTTTTCCCGTTAGTCCCAGATTAAAGCGATTTTTCACAGTACCATGGATAGCAGAGGCAATGACTTGGCATGTTAGGGCAGAAGTAGGGAGTAATATCATGCGTCATCCTATTGATTCTACTTCCTGGAGGAGGAGGAATTATGAGTATCCTTATTTTGCTCGAGAACAACGCAACATTCGTTTGGCTATATCAACAGATGGTTTCAATCCATTTGGAAATCTAAGCACCAATTAGAGTGTATGGCCAGTGATTCTAGCCCCACTCAACCTCCCTCCTTCATAGTGTATGAGACCTGACTTTTCAATGATGGCATTGTTGATACCTGGGCCAAAGGCACCAAGTGATGATATCGACGTCTACCTGGATCCTTTGGTAGAAGAATTAAATGAGTTGTGGGAAGAGGGTGTGCAATCATTTGACTCTTTTAGAAAAGAAGAGTTTACGCTGAAAGCTATATTGATGTGGGCAATTCATGATTTTCTAGTTTATGGGACATTATCCGGTTGTATAGTACATGGTTATTTGGGGTGTCCTATTTGTGGAGAGGAGACTGAATCTCTTCGTCTATCCTTTAGCTCAAAAAATATATACCATTGCCACAGGAGGTTTTTACCCCCGGCTCATAGTTTCAGATCTGAGAAAGGTTCCAATTTTTTATTGGGCGGGGTTGAACATAGGCTACCGTCGAGACAACTTTCGGGTTCAGAAATTGAAAGTAAATCTTCTGAATGTGGCCCTAATATGCCAGGTAAGAATCCCAAATTTAAGAACGTCAAGCATAAGAAGACCAATTAGATATCGGTGGATGTATCCATTTGAAAGATTGATGAAAGTTTTTAAAGATTACGGCAAGAATACGCGATACATTGCAGGATCAATTGCAGAGGAATACATCACCGTGGAGTCATCAATATATACTCGGGAATATATGCCTAACTCGACTAGCGTTGATGACACTGATGAGTTCGTCGATGATGGTGGTCATGTGATGGGAAAACGAGTGAAATTAACGAGTTTGCAACATGAACAAGTAGCTTGTTATCTATTTGACACACATGAAGATGTCGAATAATGGAAAAAGTAAGTTTCGATTATTATAATGTTTAACATTATTTTAGATTATTTTATACATGATTTTGTAATATGCAAAAAATATGAAGCCTGTGAGAACAATAAAAGACAAAAAATAATGGTACAATCAGACAGCGAATTTAGGTTGTGGTTGAGACAAGAGGTAATTATAATGAAAATGACCGTTATATAACGTTACATTACACTCAAATTTTACCACTAATATAATTAATTTATCTATATTCTCAGCTCTTAAAGACGGGTGATGGGACATCAAGGCTTGCTCATCTAGCCATTGGACCCTTATTCGTGGCACAAGAGTACAAAAATTATCGATTGAACGGTTACATTTTTAGCTCTAAAGTGTACGAGGAAAGTACAAATGTATAGAACTCGGGAATTTCATATAAGGCTCTTACTTTCTTTCGAGCGAGCACAAAAGATAAAACCCTCATTGAAGCTGAAATGACTTACTATAGTGTAATTCGAAATATATTTGAATTGGATTATATAAGCTTCAAAGAGGTTGTATTTTACTGTGACTGGGCAAGAGTTGAGGATAAAAATGCTTGTAAAATTGATCCTGTCACCAATTTGATCATAGTTGACTTGTTCAAGTTGAAGAGCAACGACCACATGAGCGATGAGCCGTTTGTTTGTGCATTTCAAAAGGTTAATCAAGTGTTTTACTCGGAGTATATCAACAATGAGTCATGGTCAATTGTCCAGCACGCGCCAAAGCGTCTAAATAGTAGTGTGAATGACTTGGCTGCTCCAATCGAATATCAATCCATTTTTTATGATAACCCAAATTTCAAATAATTTTTCAATTTGTAATTAATATTCCAATTTGTACCGAAACATCCATTTTTAATGCTTTTAATTGATTTGCACTTTACCATTTTCACTCTTGTGTAGTGTGCGTGTGTGTGGGCAGTAGGGGTGGGGGTGGGTATGTTTCACTCTTGTACATATTATGAGCTAGATGTTGTTGTTTTGGAATTCAGAATTGAGGTGTTTAACAGTAACAATTCATTTTTATTTGTAGTAATTTTACATATTTGCATGTCCTCTTTTAATTCATTTTAATATGTATTAATAATATTTTTTTACAGCAAATGTCTACTTCAAGTATTAAGGCGAGGATGATGATGTTGATTATGATGATGTTGTCTGGGCTCGGTGGTAGCGGAGGCGACGAGGGCTCCTCGGCCCCTAGTCTCCCTAAATATGGCAAATTGTGGATGCCCATCGAGAACAAGTCGAGGATATTAGCAAGATCCCTCGAGCTGGTAAAGACGATCATCGGCCCGGGATACATTAGTTGGAAGGAGGTACCATATGAGCTCAAGTTAGCTGTTTGGGTGGCACTACATGTAATATATTTATATTTATATTTATATCTATATTTATATTTATATTTATATGAATATTTCAATTTCAATTTCGATTTCGATTTCAATTTCAAAATCATTTTATATTTATATTTATATTTATTTGCAACTAACATTGTATTTTTTGGACATGAACAATTCAACCTGGATCCAAAGCTATGCGATTCCGTCTTGGAGCAGTTGAGGGAGCAACACAAGACGTGGAAGAAAAATATTCGGACCCGGTACGTTGGGAAGACACAAGAGTCCATTATCCAAAGGCGTGAATCCGTCCCGCTGAAGGAGCCGATCTCATTGGCACAATGGCAAAGGTTCATTGACAATGAGATCGGGGAGCGACAATTGGCATCTTGCCAATCGGGAAGGGAAAACAGGGCAAAAGAGACGGAGGTGCACTACTCAGGCCGGACGTCTTACACCGAGGTGGAGCATAGGATGATGGTAAGATTTAATTTTTCTATAACTACATAAAATATATTATTCCGCATTATTTTACTTTGCGGGGCCGATAGTAATTTTACTTTATTTTATTTCATGGGATAGGGAGGGCCCTAGGGGTAGGACACATAGGCTCGATACTTATGTGGCTCTTCGGACGAAGAAGGGGAAGGATAAGGAGGTGTCCCCAAGCGTCGCGGCCACGATTGTAAGTAATCCGACAGTTTACTTTTTGCTAATTACGTTATAATTTTTGAATTTACTTATTTTACTAATCATGTGCTTTTTGCTCAAACGTAAGGGAACACAATAATCATATCATAAGGCTCTACTTCAAAGAACGATTTGCTCAAACGTAATAAGCCGCACAGATCATAAAGGACACTAGAACCTGATGCTCTGATACCACCTGTGACACCCTACCCAATTAAATATAGGGTGATCAGTCCTCTTTCAATTTAAAACAGGATATTCAGTTGGTTCATTCTCAGCATCACTGTCGAAAAACTTTTTAACAAATTAATCACCTAATATCAAATTAATCTAGGTGTCAAAACATTTCCAATTTATTAAAACCAGTTAACTTCCATTTCTATTAAATTTCAAAATATAAACCATTCACCACACATCGAAATGTAAATAAATACTGAACATGAATCAAGTACTGCAATAAATAACACTGAGTAAAACTCTTAGTTCAAAACTCCAAACCATACAATAAACTGAATACAATATCTCTGATGAAAGAACTAGAAGTGGGCGACATATGCCCTAAGCAAGAAGTCTAGATGAAACTGAATGGAAAGCATAGATGCATCTACTGCAAGGACCTACAGCTTCCATAACAGCTGCAACACATCAAGCAATCCAAATCTCTAAATCTGATACTCCTGTGACTGAGCACCTAATATAATACATATATATAGCAAAAGAGAGAAGAGATATAAGAAACGGATCAGAGCCCGATGTGTAAAAATAATTTAGCAAGTATTTAAAACTGGTTCTTAAAACAAGTCTTATACGCATGTTAGTTATCGAACTCTCACATGAGTTTCTCACCTCTCGTCTATTGTGCACGCCTAACGTACATCTAATCTCCCCCTAGTTATACCTCTCAGTCTAACTAGTCAGAAACCATACTAATACTAACTACGCTCATAAGTAGTATTCTCGTATCGCCCATACAATACGCCATTCAGATAGTTTATCTCACATACTAAATTTCATTATTCATCATTTGAATGGTTAATCTTGTAGTCACTAAGATCATTTTACTTCCCATTTTCATTTTATCTACCAGTCTCACAAAGTATAAAAGTTACCCAAGTACACTCATACATATATATAGTCTCATCATCCCTATATATATACACTAATCCTACACTCTTAGATTAAGACCACTTGGTGCAATGAAATGATTATTATTATTATTATTATTATTATTATTATTATTATTATTACCAAGTGTACTAATTCCACATAGTAGCAATATTCACAAGTCCATATATATATATATATATATATATATATATATATATATATATATATATATATATATATATATATATATATATATATATATGTGTGTGTGTGTGTGTGTGTGTGTGTGTGTAGTACCATCATCCCTATACATATATATATATACTAATCCTGCATCCCGGCTAAGCCCCATTAGTGCATATCTCCAAAAAATCATGCATTCCCGGGTTAGCACCCATTAATGCACCTATCAATAATAATTCAGCACCCCCGGGTTATCACTCAATAGTGCGCCTAACAATAGAATATTGCATCTTCGGGTTAGCACCCATTAATGCACCTATCAATAATAATTCAGCACCCCCGGGTTACCACCCATTAGTGCGCCTAACAATAATCATCTTTGTACCCCCGGGTTATCACCCATTAGTACACTTATCAATAGAGTTTCTGCACCCCCGAGTTATCACTCATTAATGCTCTTAACTATAAGGTTCTTGCACCCCCGGGTTATCACCCATTAGTGCTCTTACAAAAATATCACATAATAGGCATACACACATCCTATTATAAATTATAGGTATTTTACCTACCTACATATATACTCTTCATACGTATTTTAATATCATCTCTACGTATAGTATAAATATTTAGATTACTATCTCTCTCGTAATCTCCAAGGTATACTCTCTCTCTATACCGAAATAATTAAAGTATTTATTCCCACATACTTTCTCGAAATTCCATCTTATTTAAATTTACTATTTGGCAGTTTCTCTCACTCCAATAAATCGGCAAACTCAAAACTAGACTTTGAGAAAAATCCCCAAAAATTCCCTATGTCGCGCCAACCAGAAGGGTTGTCGTTTAAACGACTTCCACGTGTCGTTCGAGCGGCATCGCGCGAGATACGCTCGAACGACTTCGCACGAGATCTCCATCTCATTTGAACCACTTCGTGCGAGATCCCCATCTTGTTTGAACCACTTCGCGCGAGATCGCGCGAGATTGCACGGTTCGTCTTCTTCACCAAACTTCAACGTTTTTCACCATTTTTGAACCTAAAAACCTCTAAGATTCAATTCCCAATAACTCATCATCAATACCCATCAACCCCTAACAGGTTATAGATCATTTCTATCATCCTAGGATCCTTAATTCGTCATTAATCATCATAATTAAATAAAACCCCCAAATTAATTCACATGAACCCTAGTTTTCAAAATTCCAATTTAAGAACCTAATCAACCCAGATTCGTTCATCAATATATAATCAAATTCCATGATTAATCCTCTACATACATGAAGGAATTCCAACCACTAATTAAACCAATCCTTAATCATAATTTAAATCTCCAATTTTCACCCAATTAACATATAAATCATGATTAAATCCACCTATACTAACATGAGCATGATTATTGCTAAAAGAAAGCAAGTAATAAACACTTGCCTCGAATATGACGGTCTGATCCGTTGGTGATGTTGGTATATACGCGTTCCTCTCTTCGCGATCTACGCGTTGGTGGTCACGGTTATACAAGGTGGTGCTAATCGAGCCTTCTCTCTTGGAAATTGGTCCTCCTTCACACCCTCCATGGCCGTTCTAACTTCCTGTCACTTCTTAACCCTAATGGACTTCCTTGGCTGATATAATAAGTCCCAATTTTTGTCCATTAATTTAGCCCAAAAATACAATTTACCATAATGCCCTCTCGGGGTGCCGGTTAGGCCTAAAATCGTTCCGGGACCCAAACTAAACACTCGGGTATACTATTTTGACTATATCGACCCTCCCAGACTCAATGGCGCATTCGAAATGACCATACGAGTTAATAAAAATAAATTCTCCTTTTATTCCATTCAATTAGTCCCGACACGACTCACACGCGTGGCAGACTTAAATTACCAAACTGCCGTATTTCTCACTTCCGATAATTTATCAAATATCATAATTCCATATTACATATCACACAGTAGTATTCAATAGTTCACAACAATAAGTGTTAACCCTTGGCACACTAGTTAATAATTATTTAAATCCGGATTAATAACAAATTAATTTCTCACATTTTAATTTAATTAATCCAACAACAATAATTAATCGCATATTTATTCCCATAATAATAATTAATCACATAATTATTTAAATCGTCAAAAATACGGGGTGTTACATACTTCCCCCTTACAACAGAATTTCGTCCCGAAATTCGGAAAAAGTATACCAGGTACAGACAACGCTGCAAAAATATTGCGCATCGCATCCCGACGCTCACAAGTAAGCTACTCCGTACCACCCATATAGTACCCTATCAAATACCCTTAATGATGAACACTTCACATGTGTTTGTTTCAAACTCCGGGTTACCCTATCATATAGGCTCTTGCCCAAGCCTTTCTGCTTAAGTTTCACTACTTCAATTTTATTTTAGATATTCATTATCTAGCCTTCTACTATTTGCACCTTAGTAGATTTATCCTCTTTTCATATACATGCGACTTCGTCTCGTGTCATTCATATAAGTAAATTCGCTGTGCAATATGTATTCCACACACAATATATACGATAATATCGATTCTTCTCCAACATTTGTAATCATAACTGGTCCCTCGCCTTTAACTATTAAGTAGGACAACAACCAAGTTTACCATGCCATACTTCCACAGGCACTCTGCCCGAACGTGAATTTATAGGAGTTATTTGGACACAAACTCCACTAGTGGTAGATGCTACTCTCGTCCTCCCCTAAGATCTTAGGGTTCACATAAAATTTTCTCTCCCGCATCCGATTAGACCGCTTGTCCTTACCCATCCCTCTGTGGGTATTAGGTTGTACTCAATCGCATCTTAGTACCTATAATATCACCATCACAGCTACATGAGAAGATCCTTGGGATAGTCTTCCATTCTCTAGTGGAAGAAGCCCTTAGTGGTTTCAAATTGTCCACCCTTTTCAACCCTTCAGGTGACCCACTGCAAGCCTATCCTTACAATATTACCCTACATCATAACCCATCACTACTGTTGTTTGTATTCTAATACATTTTATACTCTCTTGAATGTACTTCTAATCGTGATACGTTTGACTTTGTCGTATCGTGTGACACAAGTCTCTTTTCCCGCTCAAAAATCTTAGTTTATTTTGAAACGTAAGTCTCTAACAAATCTCACGGAGTAATTTTCGGATTACCCGATTACATCGTATTGAATTCTCAAGATAATCATAATCCACCATTTGATTCAATCCCCTAGGGCGCCCATACACCCTATGCCTCGCGCATCATTATACAACAACATAAAATTTTCTTACCTCAATTCTTGCACACTCGGTATCCTGATGTGGTAGGGTTGCACTCAACCACCCCACTACTCATGACTTAAACCATCCTTCAATGGCATCATTCATCTATTCCGAAAAATACTAAGGCTAGGCTACTTTATTGGCCTTAAGTCATAAACAAATTATTAACTCTCAATTATATTCCTTTATAGGTACAATAACCAACATACAAAACTTATGTACTATCGACCAAACTTCTCTTCAACTCCTGACGTTCGCTAATTTCATGCGCAGGATGTCTCGCAAAGCGAAATCCAAACAAGGAACCCCTCTGATACACTACTATCTAACCTAGCCGGTTGTTGAGGTCCGTAAAGCCTTCAGTACCTACTATGTACATTCCCACAATCTACATATTGTGATATAAAATTTTACTCGTCCACTCTCATGTCCCTAAAAATGTAATATGAAGCATGGAGCCCTCACTATCCCAAGTACTTGGCGCTATAGATATATAACGAGCTAAATTTCGCCGCTCGATAAGAACACAATGTATTCTAAGTCTTAACAGACAAATAAATCCCTATGCTCGGGAATCGCATATAATTAGACACTATACTCGCTGAGGTCTATAATACCATAAAAGTTTCATATATACTCATATCTGGGCCCAACCCTATTTCAGGTGGCGCCGCATAAAATAAGGATCACTCCTCCCGGAGTATCCGGCACAACAGTCATATCAATATATTTATACTCTCGTTTAACCATACGGTAATTAATCACTAAATATTACCATAATAAACTCTACTAAAGCAGACTCAATGCAGTGTAAATTATAATAACAAAACACATTCTTAGGGCCCACCCGGTTCACTCACGGGAAATCACCAAAATGCCCTGCTAACAACGAGAAATACGTTTGTAACAAGACTGTTAAAACTAACGTTCCCACTAAACTCGAACCGCATGCGAAGTTTAGGATTTCCAATTTATATAAAAGTTGTGGCACACCCATATCACTAGAATCTATCCTTTACTCACAAGGAAGAAGCAAAACCTCACTAGTCTCGCCAAATCACAGGGTCTCAGCACGTGGCTGTCGTCACAACCCATGAACATCTGCAATCGTCATACATCCTAGGATTTCATCCTATAGTTTTCCTCTTTCATCATGGATAATTTATTCCATCATGCGGATTTCACGCCCATTATTAAAACGTTGGCCCAAACTCTCTAGGCCTCAATTATAGCTTTATTAAACTCCCGTTTACATCTCGGATCCCGTAGACCCTGACATCCTGTATGCTATTATTAACGAAGACTCTACTGGTCCAGCCTGAACCCATTATTCTCGGGTTATAAATTTCCTGGGCCTAATTCCCTTGACCCCAAATGCTTTCGCTGGAAGTCTCGCTCCTCCAGTCGTTATGTCTAATTGGCACGGTTTACCATTTCTAATCTCTTCGGTCTCACTTCTTAATTGTGGACACATTCAACACTTGTAGTTCTATTTACTTTACATAATGAAAACTTCACGAACTATTTCCCGTCACTGGTCCCACTGGCCATTTTGGGAATGTCATTCTCTCGGACCGTGAGTTTCAGCTATTTATTATTCTTCCACTGTCCCTTTGGCTACGCTAGCTATCCGGAACTATGGTTGGCCTCTACATCCTGATTAACTTCATTGTCCTCTTGAAGTTAATCATTTAACATCATATAACTGAGTTCCCTATTGGGTATACTCTCATGTGGGGTTTCACTAACACCGTTAAATTCAGTTTCTGCTCTTCAGCAGGTTCGTTAACCCTCTCTACTCCCTTCTCTTGGAAGGACTGCAATCACTAGCAACCGTATAACTTTGATGACATCAACATTAGTCATCCTAGATGGATTTCTCATCTATACTGGTATTCTACTCACGGGTCCTTTATCAACTATAAACCCTTTGGATAATTTATACCCCTCTACCAGGTACGAAGTTCATTATGCAATTCAAACTTTCTCTCATGATCGGTATCTATCTTACCCATCATTTTAAACATCAAAATTTCACTCGCATTTTGTTACCACATCGAATGGAAGACCTCACGGTCAAATCGTACCCAAATTTCTCCCTAAATTTCAAACACACTTCCTTATATATGGTGATTGCCTCTAATCACTACACGATGCTCTTAAAAGCTATAACTTTTAACTCCAAATTAAATTCTGAGTGTTGTCACGCCCCACCCTACACAATTACCTTCGGATTTTCTACCTCCGCTGGTCTGTTAAACTTTTTCATTTTCTTTTCCGCATCTTCACTGATGGGTTTTCAAAGGATTCCCTCTGATTTCCCCTTTATCGACTATGCTAGGTGGCCTTAAATTCACTCCACCATTATCTATGACTTTGTCCTAGGAACCCACAGTTCCCGAGTGACAATTTTACTATCTCTTACTTAAGTAATTCTCGTGATGATTTTCGTCCCAATCACTCTTACCCGATTACTCTATGTCTTCTGTTGATCCTCTTCTCCCGCAGTTCTTCTTACGACCCTCGATGGTCGTGTTAAAATATTTGGTGTTCGAATCACACTAAATTTCGTATAATGAGTCACATCCATTATAATTCGTAGCAGGAGAACGTAAGTCGCATACGTAAGGGAACACAATAATCATATCATAAGGCTCTACTTCAAAGAACGATTTGCTCAAACGTAATAAGCCGCACAGATCATAAAGGACACTAGAACCTGATGCTCTGATACCACCTGTGACACCCTACCCAATTAAATATAGGGTGATCAGTCCTCTATCAATTTAAAACAGGATATTCAGTTGGTTCATTCTCAGCATCACTGTCGAAAAACTTTTTAACAAATTAATCACCTAATATCAAATTAATCTAGGTGTCAAAACATTTCCAATTTATTAAAACCAGTTAACTTCCATTTCTATTAAATTTCAAAATATAAACCATTCACCACACATCGAAATGTAAATAAATACTGAACATGAATCAAGTACTGCAATAAATAACACTGAGTAAAACTCTCAGTTCAAAACTCCAAACTATACAATAAACTGAATACAATATCTCTGATGAAAGAACTATAAGTGGGCGACATATGCCCTAAACAAGAAGTCTAGATGAAACTGAATGAAAAGGATAGATGCGTCTACTGGAAGGACCTACAGCTTCCACAACAGCTGCAGCATGTCAACCAATCCAACTCTCTAAATCTGATACTCATGTGGCTGAGCACCTGATATAATACATATATATAGCAAAAGAGAGAAGAGATACAAGAAACGGGTCAGAGCCCGATGTGTAAAAATGATTTAGCAAGTATTTAAAACTGGTTCTTAAAACAAGTCTTATACGCATGTTAATTATCGAACTCTCACATGAGTTTCTCACCTCTCGTCTAATGTGCACGCCTAACGTACATCTAATCTCCCCCTAGTTATACTTCCCAGTCTAACTAGTCAGATACCATACTAATACTAACAATGCTCACAAGTAGTATTCCGGTATCGCCCATACAATACGCCATTCAGATAGTTTATCTCACATACTAAATTTCATTATTCATCGTTTGAATGGTTAATCTTTTATTCACTAAGATCATTTTACTTCTCATTTTCATTTTATCTACTAGTCTCACAAAGTAGAAAGTTACCCAAGTACACTCATACATATATATAGTCTCATCATCCCTATATATATACACTAATCCTAAACTCTTAGGTTAAGACCACTTGGTGCAATGAAATGATTATTATTATTACCAAGTCTACTAATTTCACACAGTAGCAATATTCACAAGTCCATATATATATATATATATGTAGTACCATCATCCCTATACATATATATATATATATATATACTAATCATGCACCCCCGGCTAAGCCCCATTAGTGCATATCTCCAGAAAATCATGCATCCCCGGGTTAGCACCCATTAATGCACCTATCAATAATAATTCAGCAGCCCCGGGTTATCATCCATTAGTGCGCCTCACAATAGAATATTGCATCCTCAGGTTAGCACCCATTAATGCACCTATCAATAATAATTCAGCACCCCCGGGTTACCACCCATTAGTGCGCCTAACAATAATCATCTTTGTACCCCCGGGGTTATCACCCATTAGTACACTTATCAATAGAGTTTCTGTACCCCCGAGTTATCACTCATTAGTGCTCTTAACTATAAGGTTCTTGTACCCCCAGGTTATCACCCATTAGTTCTCTTATAATAATATCACATAATAGGCATACACACATCCTATTATAAATTATAGGTATTTCACCAACCTACATATATACTCTTCATACGTATTTTAATCTCATCTCGACGTATAGTATAAATATTTAGATTACTATCTCTCTCATAATCTCCAAGGTATACTCTCTCTATATACCGAAATAATTAAAGTTTTATTCTCACATACTTTCCCAAAATTCCATCTTATTTAAATTTACTATTTGGTAGTTTCTCTCACTCCAATAAACTGGCAAACTCAAAACTAGACTTTGAGAAAAATCCCCAAAAATTCCCTCTGTCGCTCGAACCAGAAGGGTTTTCGTTTGAACGACTTTCACGTGTCGTTCGAGCGGCTTCGCGCGAGATGATCTCGAACAACTTCGCGCGAGATCTCCATCTCGTTTGAACCACTTCGCGCGAGATCCCCATCTCGTTTGAACCATTTCGCGCGAGATTGCACTGTTCGTCTTCTTCACCAAACTTCAACGTTTTTCACCATTTTTTAACCTAAAAACCTCTAAGATTCAATTCATAATAACTCATCATCAATACCCATCAACCCCTAACAGGTTATAGATCATTTCTATCATCCTAGGATCCTTAATTCGTCATTAATCATCATAATTACATAAAACCTCCAAATTAATTCACATGAACCCTAGTTTTCAAAATTCCAATTCAAGAACCTAATCAACCCAGATTCATTCATCAATATATAATCTAATTCCATGATTAATCCTCTACATACATGAAGGAATTCCAACCACTAATTAAACCAATCCTTAATCATAATTTAAATCTCCAATTTTCACCCAATTAACATATAAATCATGGTTAAATCCACCTATACTAACATGAGCATGATTATTGCTAAAAGAAAGCAAGTAATAAACACGTGCCTTGAATATGATGGTTTGATCCGTTGGTGATGTTGGTATATATGCGTTCCTCTCTTCGCGATCTACGCGTTGGTGGTCACGGTTATGCAAGGTGGTGCTAATCGAGCCTTCTCTCTTGGAAATTGGTCCTCCCTCACACCCTCCATGGCTGTTCTAACTTCTTGTCACTTCTTAACCCTAATGGACTTCCTTGGCTGATATAATAAGTCCCAATTTTCGTCCATTAATTTAGCCCAAAAATATAATTTACCATAAAGCTCTCTCGGGGTGCCGGTTAGGCCTAAAATCGTCCCGGGACCCAAACTAAACACTCGCGTATACTATTTTGACTATATCGACCCTCTCGGACTCAATGGCGTACTCAAAATGACCATACGAGTTAATAAAAATAAATTCTCTTTTTATTCCATTCAATTAGTCCCGACACGACTCACACGCGTGACAGACTTAAATTACCAAACTGCCGTATTTCTCACTTCTGACAATTTATCAAATATCATAATTCCATATTAAATATCACACAGTAATATTCAATAGTTCACAACAATAAGTGTTAACCCTTGGCACGCTAGTTAATAATTATTTAAATTCGAATTAATAACAAATTAATTTCTCACATTTAATTTAATTAATCCAACAACAATAATTAATCGCATATTTATTCCCATAATAATAATTAATCACATAATTATTTAAATTGTCAAAAATACGGGGTGTTATAATTTCAGGCAAAGCTTAAGGAAGTGCATGAGTCGCAGTCTAATGCCGACAAGGCATCTTTGTTCACAAACACACTCAGCGAAGTGCTTGGCTCTGATCGCAAGGGGAGGACAAGGGGGTGAGCTCGTGGGTGGCCAAATATAAGATCATTGGATTGGAGACGAGCGACACCGGGTTGGATCGAACGGTGGATTCACGTGACGCAAAGTTGTCCAGTTTGGAGGCGACGGTCCAGGATATGTACTCATTCGTGAAGCGTTCGTTGGTCAGAACCCGTAAGGGTAATGGAAAGGAGAAGGCGGTGCGGGAGGAGGAGGTGTGGGGGGACGAGGACAAGGATTTGAACCTCGCTGCTTCATCACCGAGATGTGTGGACTTTGATGATCCACTTCCCTATATGGCTCCCTTCAACAGACCGATGTTGACACTTGGTTGGCCGAGTGTGTTTATAATGGACATATTTGATAGCCAGCGGATAGGGTGGGGGTTGAGGGACCCAAATATCATCCAGGGTGCACTAGTTCATGGACGTGAGCTTTAAGAGATCGAATCCAGGGTGCTCATCACGCATGTGATGCCCGGGAAGGAGAACTCCCAATTGTGGTTGCGCGAATAATGCGGCACAACGTATATTAGTGGATGTGTTAATTTGTATATCGTGTGGCCTACTCACCTCCTCAGCGTTAACCATACCCCAGACATTTAGTGACATTGATTTAAGTTTGAATTGAATTATTTTATATTATTACATTTGAATTATATTTGGATTATATGGTGATGCATATCCTCTCTATTTTGAATGTATATTTGCATTATCTCTATTTTATTTGGATATATGATATTTTAACAGGTACAACGTTGCTATAATAGATACAAATATACTGTTGGGCAGTGGCAATGGCCATACTACCCAGTAAATTTTTTTCAATTCTGCCCAGAATTGTCATGGTCATTGACCGTGATAATTTTTTAAAGAATTTCACGGGTTTGTCACGTCCTTGACTGTGACAAATCTTATCGCGATCAAGGACTGTGACAATTCTAACGAACTTGTCACGGTCAATGACCGTGACAAAAAAAATTATCTCGCCCAGTATTGTCACGATCATTGACCTTGACAAGCTGAAGTTGTCAAGGTCAATGACCGTGACAATTCGGCAGATTTGGTGTAGTGTTACCATATGTGTCTCGAGATTAATTTCATTTAGAGATATTTTAGCGTGCTTTTCAAGACAACATTTCACTCGTTTCCCGTAAATCATCAAAGCAAAAATTTAGAGATCATCAACGACTTATTTTAAATGCTGAATTGAACTTCGAGTTAACCATTAACTCGGATTGATTTAATTACTCAAAAAAAGTGAAAGGCTCGAAATCTCACCGGGTCGATTAATCTCCACACTTATTCGTAAAGTCGTCAATTTTCGCTCAATTTTCATCTTTGGTCAATTTCGCCTTTGTGCATTTTGGAATCTACAAATTTGAGACTTCAAACAAAACTTTGGTGATATTTTTGAAAATTTTAAATTTCAATTTTTATTTACTTTGAAGAAAAATATTTTTGGCTTTTTTAAAAATTTTTGAAATTTTCTAATTTTTTTCGGCTTTGGGCACTTTTTTTGTGAAATTTTTGAAACGCATGCGTACCCCCCACTAACTTAGACTTTAGCAAAGTTCCTCTGCAAAAGAACTAAAATCAAAATTAAGGAGAGAATGCATATAAATGAACAAAGGACAAAATGCAAGAATAAACAAACGGGTATACGAACACAAAAATAGAAGAGTAAATTCTTCCATTATATAGTCAAAATGTAGGAATGTATAAATAGCAAAATGGAAGAAAATACATTAAACAACCACTCAAACATGCTACCGGAGGGTGGGTGAGAAGAGCTGGGAGCATTCGGGTCATATGGGTTGTAGAAGTAACTTGGTGGTGACGCACCCATGGTCATACGATATAGCTACGCCTGAAGGCAATGCATCATTATAGTGTCGCGCTAGTATGCTCGACGATCCACATCACGGTCAGTGCGGTATTCATTGATGAACCCGTCGAAGCACGATTCGAGCGCGGTGATGCGTCGATCCAAATCTGCTTTCGGAAGCTCAAAATCAGAATTTGCGTCCTCATCGTACTCTTTTTCTTCTCCTTCGCCCATTTTAACATCAGCAGCCTCCTCTTCCTCATCGTCGTCCTCATATTCATCTGACTCGTCATCATATGATTCATATTCCTCCCTCCATGCCCGGATGATCTCCCTTGACCTCTCACTTTTTGTGTGTGTGCCCTGCCCATAAGGATTGGGAAGGCGAGTGAAGGTTTGGGGAGGGACAATGTCGGTATTAACGAAAATAGACGTAATGAACCGGGCATATGGGAGAGGGTTTGTACCCTTCTTATCCAAGGCTACACAGAAAATATCTTTGTAGAGAATGCGGGCCAGGTGGATGGGGGTAGTGGGGTCGAAGAGGTGATAGACGAGGGTAGCTTGACGTGGGAACATTGCGGAGTCATTTGAAGTTTGGAGGATATTTACGCACACTATTTGGAAAGTAATGTCGGCCTTGTCATTCACCCGGCCCACCAGGACTGTATAAAAACCCCAATTCTTATCGGGTGCGATGCGGGACATGCATGTGGCTTTCAGGAGGGGGCGAGATTATTGGGGTATGTAAATTGGGTTGGGCTCGAGACCCATTTTTTTGCTAACTTCCGAATCAGAATGTCTAAAGAGAATCGGACGGGAGTGGCGTAGATAAATTCTTGGGAAGTGAATTCAGCGGTGCGGACGAGTGAACCGTAAAAGGCATGCACCTAGGTTTCCCACATCGCCTCGTGAGGCTCGTTGAGGAAACGACACCACCCCCTTGGAAGGAAGAGGCTAGTGATGAATAGGGGAAGCTCATTATAGCGCACTTGGTGCTCCATGTGTAGTTTTCTTGTATGGCTGAGAAAATGCTCTTGCCATAATTACTCTTGGTGTGATCGGAACGCCCCATTTTCGTTGTCAAAAACTCAACGGAGGCGTATTATTTTGGGAGAGCCTTATTTGCCATGTTGTAATGAAGTGGGTGTGAGTTAAAATATAGAAGAGAGAGTAAGAGAGTTGGGTGAATGGAGTGATGGTGAAATGGGGGAGAATGAGGTGTATTTATAGGTGTTTGGTGAAGGGAAAGGGGTGGATTTTGGAGGGAAAGGGTTTTGGAGGGGAAGGGGGTGAATTTTTGGAGGAAAATGTATGGGGAAGGGGGTAGGACGGATATGGAGGGAAGAATATGGATTGGGGGAATGGGGGGTGCCTCTTGGAAAGGGTCAAGAAATTATAGACATCAGACCGAATCGGATCCCAGGACCAGACCGGTCCGATCATTTTTTTATTTTTTATTTTTGCATATTCAGACCGATACGGGTGTCAAGGGCGAACCGATCCGATTCCTCAACACTTTATACTTCCCTTGCTTAGAGAATTCACTTTTCTCTCTCAATTTCTGGATGTTCCCACCATTTTTACCTACACATGATTGACCTAAAATCTCTCAATGCTTGCTTCGAAAACCCAGACTCTCTCTCGATGTGTATTCTCTCGAACCTATCCTATATGACTTACACCTACCGACTCTAGCTAACCTAACCGACTCACATCTACTATACACAAGAATCACCCCATACGCATTCAGGGTGCGACGACCTTCTCTCGCATGCTTAAAACTCACCCGACCCCAAGAACGGGGTTTGTTGCTCTCCTAGTTTCCCCCGTTTTATCGTCGTAAGTAAATAATCGAAATAAGTTAGGCCCCATCCTATAGATAAGGGAGAGACCCTTGACCTCGAGCTGACTCACTGGGAAGGGATCCTCGTGGTCCCTAACTTGTTCTTTATCTGCGTGCACCGATTTGGAAGGGGCATCTTGATTTCTTTTAATTACAGGAGTGCATGGGTTGGGATCTAAGTCGAACGATACTTGAGTCTTTACCTTAATCACATTAGAGAACTCAAGTAGTATGGGTGGATGGTCATAAATAAAGAATTTATCTATCGTTTCTTGCCATTCGCTCTCTTCTAAGTGACTAAATGAGTCCAATAAAGGTTGGACTTCGACATTAAGGTTCTCAGCCACCGGTCCAAATTCTTTCTTAAAGTCCTCTAGACTCATATCGCCTAACTCTCTCTTGTGATTAATTTTTGAACCGTTTCTCTCATTCTCCTCTAATATTTTTATCCCGCTCACACCTACATGCTCTCTCTCGCTCTCAATCGCGGTCACTAAACACACCTCCCCTACTTCTTGCTCAATGTTATAATTACCGTTCTCACTAGGTGTCACAAGCCCTACCCCTAATGGCTCTCTCTTGTGAGTCATCTCTTCCTTGTGTGCTCCCTCTATAAAATCCATTTCTCGCGGTTTGCTTTCATCACCCTTGTTTGGTGTTATAGAAGATATTATTCTCGAGGGTCATGTTCTCGAACGTTAATTGCATTTTCCCACTCCGAGTATTAATAAGGGCATTAGCCCTAGCTAGGAATGGGCAGCCTAGAATGATGGGAACATGATTGCTCGGGAGAATGGATGGCTCTTCATCCCAAATAAAAAAATCCACCGGGAAGTAGAATCTGTCAATTTGGATGATCACATCCTCGATAATGCCTTGAGGCCTCTTCACGGAGTGATTCGCGAGTTGGAGGGTCATATTTGTGGGCTAAGGGTCCCCAAATCTAGTTTCTTATAGATGGAATAGGGGACAATGTTAACACCTGCCTCTAAATCTATTAGAGCTTTTTCGATTTGGTTCTTCCCTATGATGCACAAAATGGTGGGTGCACCCGGATCCTAATATTTTAATGGGAGATCACTCAACAGTACTGAGCTGACGTTCTATGTTATAAACATATTTTTCTTTACCTTTATCCTTCTTTTCACCGTGAGTAAGTCCTTAAGTAACTTAGTGTACGCGGGAATTTGCTTTATGGTCTCGAAAAAAGGTAAATTGATCTTTACTTGCTTAAGAATGTCGAGGACATCGTCCCAAGAAGTCTCTTAGGATTGAGGGATCAACCGTTGAGGATATGGAGCTGCACTGGGAGGTTTTACCACCACTTTTGGCCCTCTGGTGTCATCATTACCACTCTTTTTCATGAGGATATCTTTGGCCTCATTCGTGTCGGGCTAAATCTCCTTCTCATTTTACTTAGCACATGGACGAGGTGGAAATTCAACAATTCTCCCATTATACAGAGTGGTAATTGCATTACATTGTTCACGATGCTCGTGGGATGTAATGCTAACACTAGATTGACCTTGGGGCGGTCTTAGGCCTTGGGCCGAAAACTTACCCTTCTCTTGGACACTTGAGGATGCTTTCAACCTAGAGATACTCATATTCACCTCAGTGAACGTGGGCTTTAACTTAGCATTGGTTGCAATTTGAGATTTGATTAATTGGTTTATGTTGTCCTCAAGAGACCTTCGCGGAGGGGTAATGTATGGGCCTGGAGGTGGTGCTTGCATTTGTGGCTGCATAGGTGGTTGTCGTTGAAATTGAGGAGGGGGTGGAGGTAAGGGAACATATAAAGTAGGATTCACCGCAGCGTGTTGTTGCCCGTAGCTAAAACCAGGATGGTTCCTCCACGAAGGGTTATATGCATTCCCGTGAGGGGCGTTAAAATTTCCTATAAGGATATTTTTCTCATGTCCGCTTACATCTTAGTATGTCGTATACCGCTACAAACGTCGAAGGAATGTTCAAGAACATACACGCATTTAGATGGATCCGAATGTCAAGAAATCTTCAACAAAGCCTCGACAAAAAAAACATTGGTAATGTTGGGTTTTAAGTTCTTTAAAGTTTCATTCTAGTATTGGGAAATTTTTACTAAAATGTTTTTATAAAATCGAGTCAAGTTAAGGAAGAAATAATTTTTACAGACCGGACCGATCCGTTAAAGAAGAAAAATGAACCGATCTCGATGGTATTTTTATACAGGGAAAACTGTCTGACTGGACCGATCCGATAATGATCAAAAATGAAACAGTCCGGACCTGATAAATTTTACGCCGCCTCAAATTTTCTAAAATCCTATATATACCTATTTTGGTGGATTATTTTTTTAAGACTTTGAGAGACATTTTTAATAGTCCATATTCAACAAGTCTTCATATTTTTTGAGCCCATAAAAACTCAATTTTGATTCACCAAAATTCCCATATGCTTTCGTGAATCTTTTGGAACCCTAGAACACAATCTTGATGGTGTTCATACATTTGTGGAGAGATTTTATACATCATATGGAGGCATGTCATTGAGGTTCGCTGCATGTGGATCTTTGTTGATTTGGACTGCGATTCATAGGGAGTGTTGCGGTATTCCTGGGCTGAAGATAGGATTGCGGTTGTTGTGGATTATTGCGCGTAATTCATTGTTGACGATGTCGACCGACGCCTAAGGGTATTTGTGTGTCAACCAACTGTATTTCTTTATAACCATGTAAGTTGTGACTTACAATTATAGTGAAATAAAAAGTTTTTGTCGATAGGGAATTTTTCCTGAAATTTATGTCGCGTATTTTATTTATGTTGGTTTGACACTGCACACACATAGATATTTGAGTTTGTGGGCTAAATTAATTTGATTCATAAATTGACTATAATTTAATAAGTTTGTGATTGCAATTTTGAGAGTTGATTTGAATCAGTATCCAACACAGCATTTAAGGCATTTACAAATTGGTATCAGAGCAGGTTGTGTTAATTTATTGCGTATTCCTATTTTCCACAAAAATATGTGATATTAATTTTTTTGAGAAAAATCTATTTTGTGAAAAATTGCAATTTTCCAATGGAACACTTATGTAATTGGATTCTCCCTCCTATTGACACAAGTTAAAGTTTTAACGATTTAAATAGTTTGAATTTGATGTTTGCGAAAAGAATTGAAGTTTTGGAAAACGAAAATTCTCGTTTTAAATTGGGGATGGATCTTTCGCAAACGGTTCAAAATCAAAAAAAAAATTATCATGAATTTTTTTTCTTTGGACTAGGACTTTAATGCTTTAAAATTTTCCAAAAAGGAGAGTGGTTATAGAGTCCTAGTTTTAGAAAAAGACTTGAAGGACTTTAAAAATTCAAGGATTCCTATTTGTTAAGGATAATAGTTTAATTAATCATGTTACGACACATGAAAAGACTATTAGGGATAAATTTGTTTTAATTGATAATGAACGGGATAATCTTTTAGGTTTGATTGATGATTTGAAAAAGGAGTCCCTCAAATTGGAAGAGTCTAATTCTTTGCTCGAGTCTTAAATTTTGAAGTTGAAAAATGATTTGAAAGACTCGAGTAGTTTGTGTAGTGATGGTAATGGATCGTCTTGTTCTCATGCTTGGAGTGTTAAAGCCAAAACCATAATTTGTTTTAAACAATCAACCATTTCCAAGGACGTTAGAAAAGGTCAACCCATAGGTGTCGTTCTACCCGTTTACACATGTTCACATTGTGCTAGGAAAGGTCGCCTTAGGCATTTTTGTTTCGATCTTCGAAGAAGTCCTAGGAAGTTGAAGTCTAGTGTTACCTTGGTTCCCGTAACCCCCTTGTATCATTGCACACCTATTTGGGTTAGGAAATCACTTTTAGAGGAACTAGATATTAGACTAGTTGATTCTCGGTTGCTTGCACATGATTATTCGCTTGCTATATCATATAGATGATTGTGTTTGCGTGTTTGTCATACACTAATTGTGATTCATGATATAAGTTTGCTAGTGTTATGACATGTATACTTTTTGTATGTCCATTCGTATATTTTTTGGGGATCATATTTGAAAAAATACAAAAAGATTTTATTTTGATAAATTTTTTGAAAAAGTCAAAAAGAGTTTTGTATTTTCTTTTACACCATTTATGGATAGACATTTAGGATGACCAAGTCACAACATCATTCCATATCCATGTGACTATTTGATAGTGTTTTGAGACAATATGTTGTGTCATGCATGTATTTTACAAGGTTTCGAGTCTTTGAGATGATATATAGTGTTGCTACCTACATGTTTGATAGATTTGTCCTTTATTGCACATATGCATAAATTTGTTTGACTTTTTTGCTTGTCTATAACATATTGGTTGAGTGTTTCCATCTCAATTTTGTCTATACAACGAACCAAATGTGATAAAACTTAACAAGAAACCGTGCATGTTACAAACCGTTTGTGAGTTTATATGATTTATTTTGAAAAATAGAAAAGGGTTGCGAAAGGTATTTCATTTTTTCCTTTGCGATAAAGCCACTGTTTAAATGGACCTAAAAAGTGAGGAATTGAAATTTATCCGGGGTCCAATGAGGTTTAAAAGAGCCCTCAAAAAAATTAAAAGGCAATAAAAAGATAAATATGCCAAAAATGGGCCAATAGGTTTCGGTTTCATCACCTCATAAGAAAAATAAAAAGCATTATCTTTTAAATAAGGGAGTTTGGATGGAATTCAATACGGTTTGCACATCCTTGAACGTCATGAAAAAAACATTGCATGGTTTTGGATGTTATTGGTGTGAAAATAATTTATACTTTTATTTGTTGATATGATTAAAACGATGCCATCTAAATTCAACAATTTTACCCCTAAGGACTATTTTGATGTTCATTCGTTAGGATTAACTTATGCATCTTGCACACATGTCATGATTGAGTCAATTTTTCTATCGAATTTGTTCACACCCATTCATTCCGTTTCCACGATTTAGTTACTTAGTACAAATTCATGGTGTGTGATTTTTGTAACATCATTTTTTTGTATATTTATATGAAAAATCTGAAAAATCAAAAATAGTTTGTTTGCCTTGGTTTACCCTGACACCCTGATTTAATGTATGTGATTTATTATTTTTCTTATCTATTTCAGACAAATAAAAATGGGGAGAACTAACTATGACTTTATGTGACTTTATAGGGGAGTTTAAGTATGCGGGAGAATTGATTATGCTTTCATGTTTATGCTTTATATCATTTCGAACTTGATACGTCACTAGGTATTTGCTTTATCTCTTGTGTGTAGGTGCAATTGAAGATCATTATGTTGCACACCCTGATGGGAAAAGCTTTAAGTTTTGAAGATTTGATTGTTGAATCAAAGGTTGAAGACTTGACAGTTTATCTTTTCACTTTTGTTCTTGGGAGGGTAGATTTGTATAGGTTAATTTTTAGATTGATAATTCGGATGTTTTAGTTTGTACTGGCATAGACATAGGGGGAGATTTGTAAGGACATTTTTCTCATGTCCTCTTACATGTTAGTATGTCGTATACATCTACAAACGTCGAAGGAATGTTCAAGAACATACACGCATCTAGATAGATTCGAATGTCAAGAAATCCTCAACAAAGCCTCGACAAAATAACATTGGTAAGGTTGGGTTTTAAGTTCTTTAAAGTTTCATTCTAGTATTGGGAAATTTTGTGACACCCTGCCTAATTAAATACCGGGTGATCACTCCTTTATTAAATTAAAATCAAGGTGAACAGTTCGTTCATTCTTAGCATCACTGTCGTAAAAATGACTTTTCCAATTTAAACACCCTAATTAATTAAGCTAAGTGTCAAAACCATTTTTAGACATTACTTTCCAAATTTTATTTTTATAAACTGAGATTTAAATGTATACAACAATTCAATATTAAAGAATCAAACCACAATTATCCTGGAACATATAATCCAAATAATTTAAACATTCAACAACTAAATCCCAACATTTAAAACTTAAAGTAAAACATCCAGATAATAATAATCCCAAAGTGACAATACTAAAAATAAATGAATCACAAAGTCCAATAAAATAACTGGATAATGGAAATGGGCGACACATGCCCAATTGAATAAATATGCTACGAGGGAAGTCAAATAAATGAAGTCGTCTAAGCAAGAGGCCTGCAACTCCCACCTAAGCTGCAGCGCGTTCTTTCCAAAGGATCATATGCAAGACGCCCCTATGGTGGGCACCTGTAATATATACATATATATATATATACAAGACAGAAAGGAAAAATAGAAACGGATCAGAGCCCGATAGTGTATATGATTTAAAATTTATTTAGCAAGCATTTAAAATGTTTACAGGCCAATGCAACAACATATTAGTGCGGCACTCTCTTGAGAAATTCTCACCTCTCTTCTAATGTGCACGCCTATCGCACTAACCTTACCAACGGATGATCTGATCTTATATCGCACTAAACTTCCCAATGGTTTAACTTATCTTAGGTTACTCGTAAGATTTAAAACTGAACAATATAATTGTTTAAGAGGAAAATTTCATTCAGTAACAAAGCTCTCATTTTAACTTTATTTATTAATAAAGTTTCTCAGTGTCATATTATACTTTTCAAAACAAGTATTTCCAATTCGAAGTCATTATTCATTTCTTACTTACCATAACACAGTAGGCAGTTCCAAATTTCAGAATTTCATATATATATATTAAATACTCGTATAATATATATATATATATATATATATTCTAACAGCACCCCACATAAAAATTATGGTGCGTGCATACTCTGCTATCCAATCCCCGTATCACTCGTACTAAGGGAAATACAAGTTCGGAATCACTCTCTAACTGTATTAACACATACACAAATAATATTGAGGTGAAGCATAGATTCCAAGTCTCTAACAGGATAGTAGATGCCCCACGTCTCTTAGGACCGTCTGAACTATCGATTCGATAGCCTGTACCAAGGATTTCTATCTTCTAGGGTACGAGTCAATATCCCCCATAAAGGTCCCATCGAGATAAGACTGTCCCAGCGCGGTAACCTCAGGGATAGCAAGTAGCACGGGCACGATTTTCACACATAGATAGTATATGCATAAACACAGTCATATAACTATACTAATATTACCATATCAATTTAGGTACATTTCAAATCCCATAATTGCGACTTTTGTCCTTATTTCTCATTATTTAGTTATCACGTATAACCGTTCATATCTTACTTTAATTTGAGGGATCATTCCAACTTATTACGTAACACTCATGGACTATATCCTTTCAAGTGTAGAATTCAGTAGGTACTGGTCTAATTTCCAACGTAACTATCTTACGCGTCTCTCCCCTTAATTCGTACTTTCATCGTCCCTTATATGTAAACATCCAAAAAATACAACTCTCGTCTTACATTAAAGGTCCCATAATTATCTATAGGTCCTACTGGTCTTCTTTATCTCCCAAGACATTTTAAGAAGGGTATCCAAGGATTATTTCTCATTAAATTGAATTTAACTAATTTTAAAAAGGGGGAAATATAAGTCTGCCATCAGGGGTCGATCGATCGAGGGTAGGGGCTCGATCGATCGAACCTTCGATCGATCGAAGCTCTTGGCTTAATCTATCGATCAAACAGGTATGGCGAATTCTGCAGGAAACCAGTTACGGGTTCTAACACACAACCTCACCCAAATCCAGATTTTTCACAACCAAACTCCCTAAAATTCGTACTAAAATCAGTATACACACATATTATTCATCTTCTACGTAAATCATGCAATTTTTCATCAATAATCATGGATTAATAGGCCAAAACTTCATAAAAATCTCAAGAACCCTAGAATTTCTTTAACATGATTCTAATAAGTCTTTTTCCAGAAATTTCTACTCTTAATTCATCATAATTTCGTGGCTAATCCTCTACATATGAAGGGGTTTCCAGATTTTCATTCAAATCAATTCTACATGCGATTTTCCTATCTCCAACATAAATTTTCTTCTACCAAACTCATCCTAATCACCCTAGACTAACATGAACGGTGCATTAACGAAAATAAGCAAGATAAATACTTGCCTGAGATTTTCAGAGTTCTGATTTGATGACGAATTTGGTGTGGTTGCGTTCCCCGTCGCGCGATCTACGCGTTGGTGGTGGTGGCGGCGGTGCAATCGGGTGACTTTTTGGCCTTGGATTGCTTGGAAAGCTTCCTCCTTCCCTCTCCTATGGCCGTTCTAAAGTTTTGAGTTGTTTTAACCCTAGAAGGTAACCTTAGACATCTGATATAACCCTTGAAATTTCGTGGGTTTAATTACCCAAAAATGCGAAATGTCCAAAATGCCCTCCCGGGGTGTTAAATAGGCCTAAAAACGCCCCGAGACCCAAACTAAACCCCCGAGTACACTTTTCTGACTATCTCGACCCTTCCGGACACTTTGGCGCACTCAAAACGACCATACGAGCAACTTATAATATATTCACTTTTATTCATCAATATTTAGTCCCGACGCGACACGGGCGCGTCCCGACTCAAATTTTCAAAATTGTCATTTTATTCGCTCTTGACATTTAATATAACCAATATTATATATTACTTTGCTCATTAGTAATATTCAAAAAATTTCCCATAATTACTAACTCTCATCACGTTAATAATTATAACATAATTAATTTTCGGATTTATATTAAATAATTAATTCACATTAAATTTAATAAATCCCTATATTAATATAGCATAAAAATACGGGGTATTACAAATTTTTACTAAAATGTTTTTATAAAATCGAGGCAAGTTAAGGATGAAATAATTTTTATAGACCGGACCGATCTGGATGGCATTTTTATACAGGGAAAACCGTCTGACCGAACCGATCCGATAGTGATAAAAAATGAACCGGTCTGGACTTGATAAATTTTACGGCACCTCAGATTTTCTAAAATCCTATATATACCTATTTATGTTGTTTATTTGTTTAAGACTCTGAGAGACGTTTTTTAGAGTCCATATTCAACAAGTCTTCATATTTTTTGAGTCCATAAAAACTCAGTTTTGATCCACCAAAATTCCCATTTACTTTTATGAATCTTTTGGAACCCTAGAACACAATCTTGCTGGTGTTCATACATTTGTGGAGAGATTTTATACATCATATGGTTGCATGTCATTGAGTTTCACTGCATGTGGATCTTTGCTTGGACTGCGGTTCATAGGGAGTGTTGCGTTAATCCTGGGTTGAAGATAAGACTGCAGTTCTTGTCGATTACTGCCGTAATTCATTGTTGATGACGCCAACTGCGGGTATTCGTGTGTCAACCAACTGTATTTTATTGTTACCGTGTAAGTTGCGATTTACAATTATAATGAAATAAACAGGTTTTGCCATGAGGGGATTTTCCTGAAATTTGTGTCGCATATTTTATTTATGTTGGTTTGAAATGGCACGCACGTAGATATTTGAGTTTGTGGGCTAAAATAATTCGATTCATAAATTGACTCTAATTAAATAAGTTTGTGATTGGAATTTTGCGAGTTGATTTGAATCAGTATCACACACGGCCTTTAATTCATTTACATTTCCCTTAAACTCCCCTATAGACTCCACTTGCTTGTTAAGCATGGTTTTATAGGTGAGTATCATCGGGCATGCCCTTATTGGATGGCCCATCTCGCAAATAACACATACCTCCTCTTTCACAGAACGAGTGGATCCGGTAGCTTCTCTCAATCGTACCTCAAGTAGGTCTCTCATACTTTTATCAAATTGATCAAGTTGGCGGTCTACCAAGGTATCATGATTCAACTGGTATAGACCAGACGCAGCAGGAGTAGTGAACTCTTGTCAAGGTTAGTTTTGGGCATTAGGATCGGATGTGTCCCATGCTTGAGTATTCTCGATGACATACTTAAAATGAGCCTTGGCGTCACTCGCATCTACTTCCCAAAATGGTCTTTCACACATTGTTTAAACAAGTTATTTAGACACTATAGTAATCCCGTGATGGAAGAAAGAGATATGGTGATGCTTCTCAAATCCATTATGGGGGCAAGCGTTAACCAACTCTTGGAATCGTTACCAACACTAGTCAAATGACTCGTGATCTTGTTGTCGAAAAGATTGAATTTGAGCCTTAGCAGAGTTGGTTTTATGTTGTGGAAAGAACTTTGAAAGAAACTTGGATTGCATATCCTTCCATGATATGATTGAGTTTAGTGGTAAAGACCAATGCCAGGTTCTAACTTTATCCTTTAAGGAAAAAGTAGAAATCTTTAGGTGAACGAAATCTTGCATGCAAGCTTGATCACTAAAGGTTTCTCACGCCTCTTCGAACTCTCGGATATGGAGATATGGTTTCTTCGAATCCATGCCGTGAAATATTGGAAGAATTTGTATCATCCCACTACGAAAGTGGAAATTTCCAAATTTTTACGGAAGTAGAATGCATCCAGGTGTGACAGTTCGCTCAGGAAATAAGATATCCTCCATGGGACGATACGGTGGGTTTCCCTCACCCGTACCGAAATTGCCAATATCTGACATTGCTCTCTCTCCAATTGACTTAGAATCCTCACTCAGTGTTCTAGAAGTGTGACTAGTGATGGAGTTTGGACGTGTAGGATGTGGAACCCAGAATTGTGGAACGCGAGGGGTATGGAGACTATTGGAATTGTACTCAACGATGGTATTTTTGTGGATTCTTATTAGAGTATTTGGAGGAGTTTATTCTGGATTTTTCATGAAAGGTCTTTTGAGAGATGATTTCTTTTTGGCTTTTTTTCCCTTAAATTTTTATGGATTTTTGATTTTTTTTAATTTTTGGAATCAAATTTAGGAATGAATCTACTAACCTAAAGTCTACCTAACTCCCCGGTAACGGTGCCAAAAACTTGACGTGACTACAAATGTATCTATAGTGCACGTGCTTATATAGGCTTAAGTGCAAGCCTGTCACTCAAGTAATAATCCGATAAGTCGAGATCGTCTCCACAGGGAACTAAGATGAAAGATCGTGACGATGAAGGAATACAGGACTAACCCTAAACTGACTCGCAAAAAGAAACTAAAAGATGATTAATTATGAACTAATTGACTATTAACTAAATGTGAATGAAATTTAAAGTACTAACTAACTAAGTGAACAGAAATATATTACTGTAGCGAAGTAAATATGAAAAGGGAAAGATAAGTTAGGATACAATCCTCCGAACCCTGGTACATTTACCGGAAAGAATTCTATCTTTTGAATTAAAAGGTTGATTGAACTCAGTCTTTATCAATCCTAAGCATTACATATATAAGTGTACTAGCCCACATCATACATAATCAAAGGTAAGAATAAAGTGGTGCCGAATAGCTAACATGCACATCGCATCCCTAAACACCCCGGTTACCTAAGTCAAACAAGGTTAAAAGGTCTACGATGGTTGTCTGTACTACACAACACAATTCAATAAATTTTCAATTCAAAACCAAGTTTCTACACATGTAAATTACATCGGGTCGGGTTCATGCATCCCAACTCTTGAAAATTTAGCCGGACATAATTAAACTAAGTGTTAACACAAAACCTATTGTGCATGAATTCATAACCACTTGAAAATTTGGGAAGAATTTGTATAAATAAAAATTGCAAATTAATTCCTATGAATAATCCTACTTGAATGTAAAAGAAATTTAAATCATAAAGTAAACAATACTTGGAATGAAGAAATTCTGGAAATAAAGCTTGAAACTTGAATAAATTATATCCCTAGGGTTCTTAGTTACAAAAGCTCTCCAAAATTATTCAAAAGAGAACTCCCTCGTATCTGGGAATTAATTGGAATAAATACTCTACAAAATTACAAGAGTTTGAACAAGATACAACTCTAATTTTGAAAAAGAAAAAATCACATTCTCTCTGCTCTTGTAGTGATTTTCTCTCATCTTTGAGGCTTCATAACTTCTAATTTGGGACTCGGATTTGGACTCCGTTTCTTCCTACTTTCTCGTAGACTCGAGGTCTTCAACTTTCATGTTGGTTCCATTTCCAAACTCTAGATGTAAAGTTACTCTTTTTCCCTCTGATTTTCCTTATTTTCTTTCTTCCTTGGTTTCTTGGTTTTGAGTTTCCTCTTCTCTTCACTTGTATAAAATACCTGTAAAAAGCATAAAGAATATATGAAACTCAATGCACTCTATAAGAAATATCAGCGGCAAGGATATGAGATAAATCAAAGTATTTTACATGTTACGAGGTGATAAAAGCCTCTAAATTAGGGGATAAATTTGGAAGAATTTATGCCTAATAACTAGCCCAGTACATTAAGAATCCCAAAAGGAAAGGACCATTCACTATGCCAGCCAAAAATTAATTGGATACAAAGTCAACTATAATGCCTTAGAAAAAGCATGCATCGCCCTAGTCTAGGTCACTTAAAATTTACGGCACTACATTATCACCTTTCCTATAAGACTTGTATACCGTATGGATCCTATCAAGTACCTACTTAAGAAGCCCATCATATCTAGTCGAACGGCCCAATGGTTGATGCTACTAGCTGAGTTCGATATCATGTGTGTCACACAAAGCCATAAAAGGGAGATCTATCTCCGACTACCTCACTGACTACCCCATGGAAGAGGTCAACGTTTGGATCTCTGAATTCCCAAACGAAGATATCCTCTGCATCTCTCAGGAAGACCTATAATGGCAAATATTCTTTGACCGAACTGCTAACAAGAAAGGATATGGCATTGGGATACTCCTGATTGACCCTAATGACTCTCACACTCCCATTGCCATCAAGCTAGATTTTCCCTTCACCAATAATATTAATGAATATGAGGCATGCACTGTATGCCTCAATGTTCCCCTCAAGCAAGGTATTAAACACCTAGATGTATACAGGGATTCTTCCCTCATCATCGACCAAGTCCTTAGAAGATGGAAAGTTAAAGACGAAAAGCTCTTACCCTTCCACGCCCACCTAAAAGAGTTGTCCTCCCCGTTCCAAGATATCACCTTCCATTACTTTCCCCATGTAAAGAACACCTTAGATGATGCCCTTGCTACCCTGGCCTCCATGACCGACATGCTGGAAGAAATAACGATGGCCCCTTTCCTAATCCAAAAATAAGCTATGCCAACCCACTGCTACCACATTGAGCTCGTCATGGAGGAAAATTCCAATATGGTCGAGTTTTGGTACTACGATATTAGTATCCTCCTCAAGCACGGTAGGTGTCCCCAAGATGCCAGCAAGAAAGATCGTGTGAACCTTTATAAATTGGTTGCCTATTACATTATCTGCGACAAAGCACTGTTCAAGAGAAACTTCGATGGAACCCATTCGCACTGCATTACAGGGACTAACATAGAAGAAATGATGCAGAAGATCCACGGCGAGGAATGCGAGCCCCACATGAATGGTTGTATGCTTGCTAAAAATATTATCTGTCGAGGGTACTATTGGACCACCGTGGTTCAAGTTTGCACCACCTATGTTCGGAGATGCCTCAAATGCTAGCAATTGGCCAATCTGCAGCACTTACATCCTCGAAAATTATACGACATGACTTATCCCTGGCCATTCTCCACCTGGGGCATTGACATCATAGGGAAAATCACACACAAAGCTTCAAACGGGCATGAGTTCATCCTAGTCTCCATTGATTACTTTACCAAATAGGTCGAAGTCATGTCATATGTAGTACTGAATGCCAATAAGGAGGCCAGGTTTATATAAAATAACACCATATACTAATACGGGGTTCCCCGTGAGCTAGTATCAGATAATGGGCTACATTTCGAATCCGAGATCACAAAATTGATCGACGATTATGGGATTCAAAGACACAAATCTTCTTTTTATTGACCCCAAACTAATGGTGCAGTCGAAGCCTCCAATAAGACCCTCAAAACCATCATCAGTAAAATGATAAAAAATTACCGAGATCGGGTCGATCGAATCCCTTATGCCCTCTAGGGATACAGCACTTCGGTCAGGACATCTACTGGGGATACCCCTTACTCTCTAGTATATGGCATGGAATCATTTCTACCCATTAAGCTAAAAATACCTTCCCTATGCATTATGCTCAAGAGAAGAGTCAGAGAGGAAGACTGGAATCAGATCCGCTTTGACAAGCTGTCACTCCTGGATGAAAAGAGGCTGAAGGCTCTATACCCCATACAAATGTACCATCATCGGATAGAGCTATTATTCAACCCAAAAGTCAAGGATCGTGGTGTCCAGGAAGGAGACCTTGCCCTTGAGGAGATCATAGATATTGTCTAGGACCCCAGAGGGAAATACAAAATGAATTGGAGTGGACCTTATATAGTGAAGAAGATTCTCTCAGGATGTGCCACAATGCTCACTGACCTCGATGGAGAAAAGATGGCACGTCTAGTCAACCTGGATTATCTCAAGAAGTTCTACCCTGAGTCTGAAATCTCAATGCACTACGACTCTTCTCATCTCCCTTTTAATCTAAAAAAAATCTCTTTTCATTTATCTCTACCTAGAACTACATGGGTCCTGATCCCCTAAAAAATCTTTTTCTTTCAAAATGGAATTCATAAATTTTCAAAACCCCAGTGATATGTAGGTAGCTCATACACCTTACATGGGCACGATCCCCTTCTTTTTCACAAAATGCTATTCTTTTCTAACGTCCGAGAATGACGATTCATTTTATTATTCACATGAACAAAATAATTATGTATGCCTTAACGATTGGTATGGATAAATCAAATGTAAAACTCATCAAGAGGCATAATAATATGATCAAAATCATTTTTATTTAAAACAAGGAAGTTCGGTACCATTACATGAAGTCTTGGTGAAGGGAGTTAAAATAAACAACCCCTCTTTGCTAACCAAACTGTTTCTAAACAAGCCTAACTAAACTTCACAAAATTACCCCCAATATCCCAAATACAACAACATCCCATTCACCAAAAGTTTCACAAAATTCACGTAAAAATCTTCATATAAAAATAATCCCAGCTTCACAAAAATCCTAGTCAAAACTCCTGGAAGACCCAGCCTCATCATCCATAGAGCGGTACGCCCTGACCAGCATAGAAAAGAACCATTGCTCCCCCTTATATGGTGTCAAAAATAAGAAACCACCTCTAGTCAGTCTCTTCCACCAGGATCTTCTCTACTACTCGCCTCCACAACCATTCGAAACAGTCCCCGAACACATGCCATACCCTTCCTACAGATTGAGATATACGGGTAGATGACCGTCGAATCTCCAACAAAAAACCCAACATCGTGTGTCGGGATTCAGTTAGGTCCTCCACCGTAAAAAAGTCTAGTGTACGAGGAGCCATTATTTGCTCCCATCTAACTTGGCCTAGTAGTCACCAGGGAAAATAGAACGAAGTCTACTACTTACCCACTAATGACGTATACCGATACTCTCCCACTTTCAGAACAGGTTGTAGTTCCCCCCACTATGGCACCGACCAACAAAGGTACTGGGCTCCCTGCTCTACAAACCAATTGATCCAATTCTATACAGATGGGCCAAAACTAATAAAGTACCGAGCAAAGAAATTTGGCATGCCTGCCAAGGGATACTCAGGAAGAAATGCTAAACGGAACCTCTCGGCCATCCACATAAACAACATCATCGGGCTCCCTCTCAAAAAATCAGAGTGACCATCCTTCCAAGATTTAAGACCATTCAGAGTCTCCGACAGTATCACCATCACAGTACTACAACGGTAAGACATCCACGCTGTTATCACAGCCAACTAGGGATCCACCATTAAGTCCCCGGTAATTAGCAAGAGCCTCGATGTAAGGTCCAAGGCAACTGCTTCGATAAAGACAGCATCATAAAAACCTTTCGGAATCAATCCCCCGTAGCTACTGAACGTCTATAGGAGTGATAGTCATCTCTCCAAATCCAAGATGAAAAGTATAGGTAGTGTCCCACCACCTCTCTCCCAAAACACATAACACTATAGTAGAACGCGATGTCTTATCCAAAGCAACAGCTCTAGTAAAACTAGTATCATTACAGTCTATTCAACACACCAAATTCAGCACAATCTAATGAAGGTGACAAGCCCCACTTTGTAACCAATTTTTCTATCCCCTCATCAATAAATCAATCAAGCCAAGCCACCAAGGCCTTCCTCTTTTAAAAAAAATCAAAAAAACTCATTTTTACTACTTTTTCTCAAAATAAATACCTTCAAAAAGGGAAGCTATTTTTCAACCAAACCTCTGAGGCCGTCTTCTACTCAAACATATTCTAACATTTCCAAAAACACACTTTTCCTACTCTTTCTCAAAGCAAAAACTCAACATCAAATTAAAATGTACGTAGAATATGCCACTAAATCAAGATAATAAAAAAATATGCATCTCTTCTTGTCTTCTTGGAGTCTATTTTCAAGTGCAATGCCGCGACATCAAGCATGCAACATGGTCAACGTCGAGCTCCCCAGTCAATGATGAATCTGTAAGAAAGTACCAGAATTAGATATCACCTCATTTACCCTGCAACCCTTTCTCTTAGGTACCAGATATACCCAAACTCATACGAATGCAACCTGCTTATATGCGCATGAATACCCATCACCTATGTATCCCTAGAAGCCATACCCCGAGGGTAAAAGGTCACATGCAATCCCAAATAGAGAATTAGCATCTACTCAACAGATAAAAAATTCCAGAAAATGCGAGAAAATCCCAAAAAATTCCTAAAAATGCCAAACAAATATTGGAACATTTCTTCATCCAAAAAACCATTTTGGGGAACACTAAATCACTTACAAACTCCTAAAATCCCCATCAAGACTAATATTACGCTCTTATCCCTACATAAACCCTAACCTACCCTCAACATATTTTGCGCCCACATCCCAAGTCTACTACTCTAAGGACAAATTTCCAATCGAGTCATTTGTATTATTGGCTACATTTTGTTGAACAAAACTCTTTTGGTTCATTTCTAATCAAGATTCATACAAGTTTAGATAATCGGGCATCCAAAGTTCACGCGTCATCCATATGTATTTCAATTCCATTCTCCTAAAAATGTATATGACCAAAATCATTTTTATGTGTTGGAGTAATTTTCATAAAAAATTAATTTCAATAAAAACCATTTTTGAAATTATTTTTAAACCTTTTTTAAGAAAAAGGAAACCTCATTCGAAGTTTTTCCAGGTCGTTCGAACGACCTGGATCTAACGACTTAGCCCAGCCTGCACTGGTCTCTCGTTAAAAGTTCATTAGAAATATTATTCGAACGAACTCATTCGAATGAGATTTCTAACGACTTATCTAACTTTTATACTCGACTATCGTTAGATAACTAGTTCGAACGACAGGTCGTTCGAACGAGATCTCTCAGTTCTGAAAAAAAAATAACTATTTTCCTGCATTTATTTTATATAATTGCCAAGGTCCACTACTTTTCCTGTTTTGATAATAAGGACGAAAATCAGTTTTTAACTAAGAAGTTTTTCATACATTCTAGAGAAAAAAAAAACATATCTTCTTTTTGATGAAAAATCCTTCTCCAACACAATTTATCTTTTGAACTAAAACCCCATACAATCAACCTGAAATTCAACAAGCACACTTGCGGTGGATTTTCTGTATTCAAGCTTATTAGAGATGGTAGTTTGGGCTTCGGTGGATATCGCGATACGAGTAGTGTCGAGCAACGTGTTGAAGCTTCGCATACTACTAATTCTGAGGTAGAGGATGACATCAGCATGTCTTGATTGAGTCAAAGTCTGTAAGTCTTTTGAGTCCTTTATAAAACCTATTTGTATTGTATTTGTCTAGGCCCAACCATCCGAGGTTTTTCCCATTTGGGTTTTCCTCGTACATCGGCGCGTTGTGGTTGTGATTTTTGAACTTTACTTTATTAAACCACCTAAATGTATGCGTAGGATAAAAATGATAAAATTGACAAAATTTATATCTCTTAATCAAGTTATCAATCCCAAATCTTTAATTGTTAATTGTTCACGATAACCTTTAAATTTGTAAAGGAAATTAAAATTGGAATATTTCTCTACTTGGTAAATTTGTAATAGTGTAGTGTCTGTGTATTCTACGAAATAACCTAGGTACATATAACCTTACAACTTCAAATTGGTATCAGAGCTAGTCTCTAAAAATTATTGAGATGAATCCTGGAGGTTATATGGAAAGTTTTTCATCGAATAGACCACCTATGTTTGATGGAACTAATTACACCTATTGGAAATCACGTATGAAATCTTCCCTTAAATCAATCGATGAACGTGTTTGGTTCGGGTTGCTGTTGAAAGAGGATGGTCCCCTCCTACTATTATTGTTGATGATGAAACTATTTTAACTCTTGTAAAAAATTGGAGTGAGGATGAATTGAAATGGTGTAACTTTAACTCTAAAGGTATAAATGCCTTGTTTAGTGCTAGGACTCCCGATGAATTTCGTCGTATAATTACGTGTGAGATGTCAAAGGAAGCTTGGAATATTCTCCGAGTTACTCATGAGGGAACTAGTGTAGTTAATGCTTCGAAACTTCAAAACTTAACAACTCAATTTGAAGCCATCGCCATGAAAGAAACTGAAACATTTGATGAGTATTATACTCGTATATCTGATATAGTTAATTCTTGTTTTAACTCAGGAGAAAAAATTCCTGAAGATCGTGTTGTTAAGAAAATTCTTAGATGTCTTCCTAAGCGGTTCATTCCTAAAGTCACAGTTCTTAATTTGTTAGGAAATCTAAATACTTTGAAACATGAAGAGCTTGTTGGTGACCTTCAAACATATGAATTAGATATGTTTCCTAAATATAACAAAACCAAAGATAAAAGTGTTGCCTTGAAAGTAAATAAGGAAGAAGTATCTGAGTCTGATGAGTCTGATATAGATCCTGATGATATAGCTCTATTTGCTAAAAAGATTCTCAAGTTCAAAAAGAAAAACTCAAAATTTGAAAAACCAAAATTTGAGAACAACAAAAACAAAGGTAATAGAAAATTCAATAATCAAGATCCTAAGAAGTTTAATAGAGACAACTTTAAAAAGGATGATTCAGAGAGATGCTTTGAGTGTGAGGGGCGTGGCCATAGAGCGTTTGAGTGACCTACTAAACTTAAGAGACAAGGTAAAGAAAAGGCGATTTACAATGCTATACTAAGCGACAGTGATAATGAGTCTGAAGACTCAGATGACTCTAACCCATCTAGAAATAATTTCACCACTTTTATAGCAAGTCATGTTAGTAATTCAAGTGAGTCACATCCTAATGTTGACAATTTCGATCAAAATCTTGAGGTTGTTTCCATTTACTTTACTAGTAGTGATGAAAAAGGAAGTGAAAGTGAAATAGATGAGAGTGAATTGCAATCCACCTATTATGAACTATATACTGAGTCTCTTCGTATTCAAAAAGTAAACAAAAGATTAACCTTTAAAGTCTTAACTTTAGAAAAAGAGTTTAAAGGCCTGAAGGAGAAGGAGGTTTTAGTCAGTCAACTAGAGGTAATTAAGATATCTCTTTCTGAGAAGCTTATCTTGGTAGGTAAAGAAAAATGTGACTTAATTATCTCCTTGGAAGGTGTCAATAAAGATCTTTATGAGTCTTTAGAGATTATAAATCTCTTGAAGCTAAAATTATCCAACTTGAAAAAGATCTCGAGTTCTCTAATGAAGTCAAAGTCACACTCGAAGATAATTCAGGAAGAATGGGAAAATTATTTATAGGTTATGTTTTAGGATATAAGGAGAAAGGTTATCAAGAGAGAAAGGGTATATGATATGAAGAAGGAGAATCATCCAAAGTCAAACCCGAACCCGTAGCTAAGTTTGTTACCAAATCTAATTCACCGAAACCTTATCCACCTAAAAGAAGTCCTCCTAAGCAATATTTAAAGGCGAGTCCAAAAGAACCTTATATGTGCACTTACTGTCACAAACGGGGTCATCTTAGAGATTTTTGTTATAAGCTTGGAAAGAACTCTGATTTCACAACTTCTAAGAAAAACTATAACTCCTTAGCTAATCTTAAGGGCCAAATTGAGTTTCTAGTTAATACTTCTAAAAGTCTTATGAAAGAATTTCTGAGGTTCTCTAAAGTCCAAGGAAATAATTCCAACCAACATACTAGAGTCAACAAAGGGAAGAATACAACTCAAGCTTGGGTTAAGAAAGATAATACCAATAAAGCTTTTGTTGCTCATGTTTCACTTAAGGCTCAAAATACCTCTCAATGGTACATTGATAGTGGTTGTTCGAGACATATGACCGGTGATAAATCTTTATTTACCACTCTTGAGAACTATAGAGATGGTAAGGTCACCTTTGGGGATGAAAGCAAATCTCGAATCATGGGTAGAGGATCTATTGAAATTTTTGGGTTTCCTAAACATGAAAATATCCTTTATGTTGATGGTCTTAAGGAAAATTTCATAAGTATTAGCCAATTATGTGATGAAAATATTGATGTCAAGTTTAGTCAATCGGAGTGCACCGTTTATCATAAATCGGGTGAGTCTATTTTACAAGGTGTGAGAACTAGTGACAATTGCTAAGGAATAGTTCATAAATCCTCTTTAGTTTGCAATAGTGGAAAAGCCTCGTCTATCGTTCTTTGGCATCAAAGGTTAGGCCATGTTAACTTTAGAGATCTTGATCGATTAGTGAGAAAAGAGCTAGTTCGAGGTTTACCATCTCTAGGAAAACCAACCTCCACTATTTGCGGGCCTTGTCAATTAGGAAAGAAAATTAAGAATCCTCATAAAAAGTTAAACTCAATAACTATCTCTCGTGTCTTATAATTAATACACATGGACCTTATGGGTCCCACTGGTACCGAGAGCATAGGAGGAAAGAGATATATTTTAGTAATGGTGAATGATTTCTCAAGATACTCCATAGTAGGTTTTCTAAGAGAAAAATCTGAGACTGTTGATTTTCTCACTGCTAAATGTAGAATTCTTTAAAATCAACACGGTGTTACCATAAACTTCTTTAGGAGTGATAATGGAACCGAATTCAAGGAATCCGGTGTAAATACCTTTTGTGATGAAATAGGGATTAAGCATGGATTCTCGGTCGTTAGAACTCCACAACAAAATGGTATAGTTGAAAGAAAAAATCAAACGATCCAAAAAATGGCAAGATCTATGCTCCTAGGAAGAAATTTTCCTCGTATGTTTTGGGCCGAAGCGGTTAACACCGCATGTCACACCGTAAATAGGGCTTATTTACGTCCTAATACTAACAAAACTCCATAAGAATTGTGGACTGGCAAGAAACCAAATTTGGCCTATTTTAGAATTTTTGGTAGTCCTTGTTATATCCTTAGGGATAGAGAACTTCTAGGTAAATTTGACTCAAGGAGTGATGAAGGGATTTTCCTTGGATATTCTCAAAACAGCAGAGCTTTTAGAGTTTTCAACTTAAGTAGCTAAAAAGTCATGGAATCAATACATGTTGTTATAAAAGAACATGCTCCAGCCACATCTATTGAAAATGAGGAAGATTTGTCATGTGAGTGTGAAGTTGTTTTCGATGTTGAAAATATTGAGTCTCACACTGACTTGGTTATTCCCACTACCGAGAAAAAGGATCCTTCTCCTTGGGTTCGTAAAAGTCATGACCCTTCAAAAATTATAGGATATCCCGAGGTAGGTGTCAATACTAGGGATTAATTAGAAAATGAAGTTACCTATTTGTGCTATACTTCTAAAATTGAACCTAAAAACTTTAAAGAAGCGTTAAAAGATGAACATTGGATTAATGCCATGTAGGAAGAATTGTTTCAATTTAAGAAAAATGATGTTTAGGAATTAGTCCCCAGGCCTTCTAATATTAAAGTCATTGGTACCAAATGGATTTTTAAGAATAAAATGGATGAAAATGGTGTCATTGTTCGTAACAAAGCTAGGTTGGTTGCCTAAGGATACACCCAAATAGAAGGTGTTGACTTTGAAGAAACTTTGGCTCCAGTTGCTAGGTTAGAATTGGTTCGCCTTTTACTAGCCATAGCATGTCACCTTAAATTTAAATTGTGTCAAATGGATGTCAAAAGTGCTTTTTTAAATGTTATTATTCAAAAAGAAGTCTATATTGAACAACCGAAAGGTTTTGAGGACCCAAAGAATCCTAATCATGTCTTCTTTCTAAAGAAAGTGTTATATGGCTTGAAACAAGCACCCCGTGCTTGGTATAAAAGGATCACTTCTTATCTCCTTTATAATGGCTTTTTTATAGGGGGAGTAGATATGGCACTATTTGTCTGTTGTGATTAGAAATCTATTCTAGTTGCACAAGTGTATGTCGACGATATAGTGTTTGGTTCTATGTGTGATAAACATACTCAAAAATTTTCAAAAGAAATGCAAGATAAATTTGAGATGAGTATGGTCGGTGAACTTACTTTCTTCCTAGGTCTTCAAGTTCATCAACCCGAAAGTGGGATATTTTTGTCCCAAACTAAGTATGCTAAAGACCTTGTTAAGAAATTTAAACTAGAATCCTCTAAGCATGCATGTACTCCTATGAGTTATTCGATTAAACTTAGTAAGGACACCGAAGGAAAGGATGTAGAGAACACTCTCTTTCGGAGTATGATAGGTAGTTTACTTTACCTAACTGTTGTCGTTCGGATATTTCCTTTAGTGTAGGAGTTTGTGCCCGTTATCAAGTCGCCCCAAAAGTGTCTCATTTACTTGCCATTTAACGTATTATCAAATATGTTATTGGGACCTTATCTTTTGGGATTTGGTATTCCTTCGACACAAATAATTATTTATCAGCATATTCGGACGCCGATTGGGCAGGTGATGTTGATGGATGCAAAAGTACATATGGTGGTTGTTTATAATTTGTAAGTGTACTTGTTTCATGGATGAGCAAGAAACAAAATTATATTTCTTTGTCCATGGTGGAGGTTGAATACATAGTAGTCGGGAGTTGTTGCACTCAACTCATTTGGATGAAACAAATGTTGGAAGATTACTGTGGAGGCAATTGTTATGCAACACAAATAAATACGAGATAAGCAATTATCAAGAAGAAAATAAGGAATATAAGATGCCAATAACACAACAAAGGATGTACATAGTTCAGCAAGGATGTGCCTACGTCCATGGTGGTGCAGTCGATATTATTTCTATATACTCCGAAGAGTAATTACAAAGAATACAACTTGTTCTTTTGCCCCGGACCTAGGGTCTAATATATACATGTACATGTAGGTAAGTGGAGGTGATGGGTTTCACCACGTTTTCCATCTCCCGTATAACTTCCAATTTGTGGAAACGTGGGGGAGACTGGATTAATATAAGAGATGAGGGGCCCGAACTTTGGGCTGCCAGGACTGGGCTACTCGTCCGGGCCCATGGTTCTAAATTTTGGGTACCCACAATTGCCCCTAAATTTGTTGGGCCATGTTTATGGGTTCAATGGATTTAAATGATCAGCCATTATGGCTGATTTGCGATTCTTCGAAAACTGTGAAGTTGATTTGGCGGCACCCGCTTCGCTTATTGTGCGCTATGATCAGAATTGAAGGCTTGTTGGGATAGCCACTTTTTCTTCCGTCGCTTCAGCCCTTCCAGTACTCTTCTTTCTTCTGAGAACTCTAGTGCCTCGTACCTTCTTCTCTCAATCCCCATTCCCATTGCTTCTTAGTCGTCTTGAGCTCGTGCTTCTTCATCACTTGAATCGATCTTCTGTTTTGTAAGTTTCTCGTGCCCTTTCTTTGCACTTTCTCTTTGGTTTGTAGCATTTCTTGAGTTTTTCAATGGCGAAGATTGGAAATAGGTCAATCTCTGAATTTTGGAAGTTCTACAACATCCCTGAGTGGGTAGATATTGAGTGTTGTGCCTCCCCTCCTAGGAACGTTAGGGACATAGAGGATGCCCACTGGATCCATGTTTTGTTACTTTCCCAAGGGGGACTTACTTTTCCCCCTAATGATCTATTTTTTCACTTTTTTGGCTATTTTAATATTATTCCTGCACAATGCTCGCCCAATGTATGGAAAATAGTGAATGGTGTGCACAGGATAAATCAATTGTATGGTACTAGGTTAGGACTTGCCGAGGTCTGCTTTTATTACTCCTTTTCTCGTACTAGTTCAGGTGTCCTGTACCTCAAAGCTAGGAGCCCTGACAGGGCATTGGTAGTAAACCTACCTGATTCCCATAAGGACTACTGGCAAGAAGGTTTCCTTGTTAGAAATTGGCAGTTCTCTCCCCAATTTGAAGGGTCGAGGTCGGAGAGGTTCACTATTCCTTTTTACGAAGAAGAATATATAGGTAGACATTGTACTTTTATTTCACCCTTTGCTGATTTGTGACTTTTCTAACCCCTCTTTGATTTTTCTTCCACAGCGAGGTCAAAGAATTTGGAGCCTTCTCTCAGTGAGGTTCGTATCTCGGATTTGGTAAAAGCTTGGAATATCAGGGAGCCTCTGGGTGACGGCGAGCATCCCAGGTCTGCTGCCTTTTTGCTCGAGTATAAGAATGTTGGCTCCAACTTCATAGCACGGCCTGTGGATAGTGTACCAGAGTTCGATTCCTTCGAAGAGACTACTGCTGAGACTATCCAGTTGGACGAAGAGGAGAGCAGCTCTGAAAGTGAGCCTGCAGGAGCTGTGAGTAATTTGGGTGAAGGGAGCTTTGACAGTAGCAGTTCCTCTAACTGTGAGGAGGATTCTGAAGCTCGAGGATCGTCGAGCACTTCCAGCAGTTCAGGTGAAGAGATGCCTCCAAGGAAGAACTTGATTAGATATGATGATGATGAGGACCACGTGTTTCTTACACAAAGGTCAAAGAAACAAAAGTCTACTTCTGGGGCCGTGGCTACTGGTTCTCGATCTTCTACTCAGGAGCAAGAGAGGAAGAGAAGGTGAGAGAGAGGGAGTGAAAAAAGGAGGAGGAAAGAAAGAAGGTGAAGGAAAAGAAGAGGATGGAGGAGAGGAAGAGAATGGAGAAGGAGAAAGAGGAAGAGATGAGAAAGATGGAGTCAAGGACGAAGGCTGGGCAAGCCTTGGTACCGGTGTCTGCTTTGCCCGAGGGGGCCTCAGTTGCCATTTCTCCTCAGCTGACTCCTGCGCTACTCGAGAGAGCAGTTCTCCCTGCAAATCGCCAGAGGGTGCTGGGGTCTGATCAATTGGCCCTACAAGCTAGCCAGAGGCTAGCCTTGGTAAGATCCTATCCTTTTTTCAATTCTTTTAGAAGTTTTAGTTATTTCTCCTTCTTGATCTCTTCTTTATTTCTGGCAGTTTGTGACTGACTTCGCCGTGTACTATCGCTCTCGCGACGAGTTGGTGAGAAGGAATGGCGAGCTGGAGTAGCAGAAGTCCGCTCTGTAAGTCAGGGGTTCTCAGCTGGAGGTTGATTTAAAGACTGCTGATGCCGCCCGAGCTTCCTGTGATCTGGCCCTCATTAATTCTAATCGAGAGAAGGATGCGGCGGTTAAGGAGCTGAACGAGCTGAGGCAGGCCTATGACCTAGTCTGCTCGAGCAAGCTGGATGTCGTGGAGGATAATAAGGTTCTGACTGAGCAGTTAAGGGAGAAAGAGTCCCAAGTAGCCACCATCAAGGAGGATTCATACAACTCCGGGTGGACTGCTGCTTACGAAGACGCCGAGGTTCAGATAGGCTACATCAGCCGTCTGAACTTCAAGAAGGGCTGGAACAAGGCCCTCTTAGCTGCTGGTGTTGATGTTGAGTCTCCTCTATTTGACGAGCATGACCCGAGTCCGAAGCCAACTGTGGACGAAGAAGCCCCTGCCCCGACCATCGAGGGTGTTGATCTTGCCTCTCAGATAATTCCTGTCGGTGTTTGTCCTGCCCAGGCGACTGAGGGCATCCCTGCAGAGGGGGATGCCTCCGCTGTTGCTGACAAGGGGAAGCAGACAGCCACCTCTGGGCAGCCTGAGGTGGCTAGTTAATCTTCTTTTAGGACTATTCTTGTATTTTTTTCTTTTTCTAGTCTGTAAAAAAAATTCTTCAATCTGATGTAACCTCGACCCTTATTAATGAAAAGGCTTCATTTTTTCCTGTGCTGATCTCTTTCTCTCCTCTATCTTTCTTTTAATTGTAGTTAGTCGATGTGGATGATTACATTCCTGCTACTTCCCAATTGGGTAGGACCCTCGGTCCCAATGCGAGCCCTGAAGTTCGTCAGGACTTTGTTTAACTTTGCAAGTCTCTTAGGTCCAGAAATCAGAAATATAAGGAGCAGTCCGAGCTAGTGGCTAAGCTGAAGGACAGGCTCTAGGAGATGGAAGGCATTGGTGCCTCAGTGCAAGAGGAAGTCAATGTACTGAGAGCTAAGTTACTTGAGGCCACCGAGATCAACCAAGTTGGGGAGTGCTTGCAGCAGGAGAATGAAGACCTGAGGAGGGAAGTCTTACAACTTAGGGAGCATGCGCCGAGCACTGTTTCAGCAGTTCTGCAAGGCTCCTCGTCGTCGCGAGCTAGATATACTCCTCCTATGCCGCGAGGTTCCACTCGTCCTCCCCTCCCGCGAGCTGGTAGGAGCACCAGGGGTAGGAGCAGGGAAGTAAAAGAACAGCGTGATAAGGAGATGGAAGAGCTCCGCGATGATGTCTGGCAAGCATATGTAATTGCTGCTGGGCTTCAAAGGGACGTCACCCGATTGCGGCACTTATTCAAGAAAGGTCCTCGGCAAGCGTAAGTTGATGGTTATGATCAAGGCTGGCTAGATGCTCCAACAAGACTATCTGAGTTCGAGGAACTTTCTTTCATTAAAGGGTGGTTAAGTGCCTTGAAAGAGCTGCAGGTCCCGAGGAACTCGGTGTTATGGTATCGTCACGAGATGTCTTCCTCCACTCTGATGCCCAACCCATTCAGGAGGGACCATCGATGGATCCCCATCGATGTTATTCCTCGACAATTATTGGATTTGGATGCAAATGAGGTTGTGGAAGAGCTAGCCCCTGCTCCAGACGACGGACGAAGAGCTAGAGTGGACGATTATCTTGCTCGGAAGGTTCCACCCCCATGAGTTTTTGCAAGTTGTTATTCTTTTGTACCTTTGATAATGTAAATTCTTTGGGTGAGCTTCGCCGACTAAACATGTATTATCATTGTTGTAAATATAAGGGATTAATGAAAAGTTCGTGTTTTGGGCAATTTTGCCGACTAAACGTGTTCATCCAATCTTTTTATATTTTTGCTGCTTCATAATCCTTTTTGTTTTGTCATGCAAGTGCCCCCCCAGTCCAGTATAATACCAAAATACCATTATGCCCCATTTTACCTTTTAGGTTGTGTCGTCACACTCCCTTAAGCCTAAGTGGGGCAATTGGCGAGGACACACCTGGTATTGGATGTCGTCATCCGATCAGGATTTTGCTCAACCAAAGTAGGTTTGATGGCCAGTATAAAATCTGGTCGCATTGCCTAAGAATCCTCTGTAGGGCTTTATATATTGCCAATGGCAATGCTAAGAGGTCTCTCGTGTTTCATCACGATGACCTGAGGAGGGGTATTCCCCTGCTATATCGACCATCGTGCATGTGATTTGGAAAAGATGTGTGATGAAATGCAACTGTTAAAGATTCAACAATAGAATTCCTTGAGAATCTAAAAATAGAATTTCTTGAGATTAGCTGCATTTCATGCTCGTGGTATCTCTCTGTCCTCCATCGTTTCCAAATAATAGGCACCTTGCAGGTCGTCTTTAGTTATTTTAAAGGGTCCTTCCCAGTTTGGGCCTAGCTTGCCATTTGATGACTTCACCGCATTGCCCAGGACTTTTCTTAGAACATAGTCCCCAACTTGGAATCTTCTCGGGTTAACCCTTTTGTGGTAGTGCTTTACGAGCTATTGCTGATAGCTCACAAGTTTCACCAGGGCCAGTTCTCTATGCTCGTCGGCTATGTCTAGTTCGATGAGCAATGCTTCTTCATTCAAGCCTTGGTCGACAAGGTTGGATCTCATTGTTGGCAAACCTGCTTCTAATGGGACGACTGCTTCCATGCCATATGTCAACGAAAATGGGGTTTCTCCTGTTGCTCGTCGAGGAGTGGTTCGGTATGCCCATAGAACATGGGGTAGCTCTGTTACCCATGCACCCTTAGCTCGCTCTAATCGCTTCTTTAATCCTTCGATCACAGTTTAGTTGGAAGCTTCGGCTTGGCCATTGCTCTGAGGGTAGGTTACAGAGCTGAAGTGGTGTCTGATCCCATGTTCGTTATAGAAGTTCTAAAAGGGGCCACTTTTGAACTGCGTTCCATTGTCGGTGATGATGGTTCTGGGGATTCCAAACCGAGTGATTATATCTCTCCATATGAACCTTATCATATCAGCATCTTGGATGTTCGCCAAGGATTCAGCCTCGATCCATTTGGTGAAGTAGTCAGTCGCAACCAACAGGTATTTGCGATTATCGACGGCGATAGGCAGTGGTCCCACGACGTCCATTCCCCATTGGGCGAAGGGCCATGGGCTGGACAGGGACTTCATATTGCTGGCGGGTTGGTGGACCATAGGAACGTGGAATTGGCATTTCAGGCATTTACGAACATATACTACGGAGTCCTTTTGTATGTATGGCCACTAATAGCCTTCCTTCATTGCTCGAAAGCCTAGAGACCTTCCTCCGATATGACTTCCACAGATTCCTTCGTGAAGCTCGTGTAGCACTTGCTCGACATCACCTGGGTGGACACATCTAAGGTAGGGACCGGAGAAGGATTTCTTATACAAGTCGCCTGCTGTGGATAAGTGAAAGCGAGCAGCTTTGACACTTATCTGGTGGGCAGTTTTCTTGTCATCTGGGAGCGTGCCATCCTTTAAATAGTCCCTTAAGGGGTCCATCCATCTGGGGGTTGATCCCACCTGGAGTACTTGTTCCGCGTTTGGTAACTTGCTGTTGCGGTTAATGCTCAAATAAATGAGGAAATCGATGGGGATGACCCTCTTAAGGTCAGAGTCAACTGCCGAACTCAAGGCTGCTAAGGCATCAGCGTGACTGTTTTGCCCCCTGGGAAACTACTGGATGTTGATCTCTTCAAAGCTTGACATTAATTCTCTTACTAAGGTGAGGTAGGCTGCCATTCTTTCATCCTTTGCATTGTAATCTCCACTTATCTGATTGGAGACTAACTGTGAGTCGTCGAACACCTGTAAACGTTTTGCTCCTAGAGTTTATGCCTTTTGGAGACCGGCTATTAGGGCTTCATATTCTGATTCGTTGTTGGAGGCTGCAAATCCAAGCCTGATTCCTTGTTCGAGGATTGTGTTTTCTGGAGTGATGAGGACAATGCCTACCCCTGCCCCCTTTGAGTTGGAGGCTCCATCAACAAAGAGTTTCCAGGTTCTTTCTGTTGCTTGGTTCTTCTTTTGCTTTGTCGGTTGAGATTGGTCGGAGAGTTCCTCGCCCGTAAATTCGGCTATGAAATCAGCAAGGATCTGACCCTTGATAACTGTCCTTGGTTGAAATTGGATGTCAAACCGGCCAAGCTCGATTGACCACTTAGACAGTCTGCCTGACAAGTCCGCTTTCCTTAGGACAGCCTTAAGGGGATGCGATGTAAGGACGATGACAGTATGGGCTTCGAAATAATGCTTCAGTTTCCTCAAGGATATTACCAGTGCAAAGGCGAGCTTCTCCAATGGCAGGTACCTTTGCTCGGCGTCTAATAAGGTCTTGCTCGCGTAGTAAATGGGGTGTTGGATTCCTGCAACCTTGCATATTAATGCAGAGCTGACTGTGTGATTGAATACCGAGAGGTACAGGTACAAAGAATCCATTTACTGTGGTATGACAAGCAGTGGTGGGGAGCTTAAGTAGGCCTTGAGCTCGTCCAAAGCTCGCGAGAAGTCTGGGCTCCATTCTATCAGTTTACTCCCCTTTAGAAGCTGGAAAAAAGGTTTGCATTTCTCGGAGGATTTGGATATGAAGCGATTTAAGGCGGCGAGCATTCCAGTGAGCTTCTGCACGTCCCGGATTGTTCGAGGGGGTTGTACCCTGTTGATTGCACCGATCTGGTCTGGATTAGCTTCTATGCCTCTCTTACTGACCAGGTATCCAAGAAATTTTCCTGATTGGACACCGAAGGAACATTTGCTCGCATTAAGCTTCATTTGGTACTTCCTGAGGATTTCGAAGGTATTTGACAGGTATGAGAGGTGATTTTCCTTCTTCTTGCTCTTAACGAGCATGTCATCGATGTAGACCTCCATTGTGTCTCCCATTTGATCCTTGAACATTTTTGTGACCAGCCGCTGATAGGTTGCCCCCGCATTCTTGAGTCCAAATGGCATGACCTTGTAGCAATATAACCCAACGGTCGTGATGAACGCTATTTTATCCTGGTCTGGGGCATACAAGGGGATATGGTGATATCCTGAGTATGCGTCCAGGAAACTCATTCGCTCGTGAGCTGCAGTGGCATCTACTAGTTGGTCTATCTTTGGGAGAGGGAAATTATCCTTAGGGCATGCTTTGTTGAGGTCAGTGAAGTCGATGCAAACTCTCCACTTCCCATTATTCTTCGGAACTACTACTGGGTTGGACAACCACTTGGGGAATTGCACTTCCCATATGGATCCTGCATCCAACAGTTTTTTGACTTCCTTTTCGACCGCTTTAGCCTTCTCGGGTGCAGTTCTCCGTGCCTTCTACGTGATTGGCTTGAATGTGGGGTCGACGTGCAGTTGATGACAGACCATATCAGGATCGATGTCAGGCAGCTCGTATGGTTCCCATGCGAAAACATCTACGTTGTGTCTTAGCAAGGTCGGCAACTCCTTCTGTTCTTGATCAGTGAGAGATGCTCCAATCAAGAAGACTCTGCTATTGTCACCAACTTCGGCTATAACTTTTACCAGGTACTCGACGACACGCTCGGAGGGGAGGAGCCTGGTCTCCTCTACTCTAGGTCTTCCATACTTTAATTGTTATTTAGAAGGTATCACACCCTCTTCAACTTTCTCGCTGGGTTGACCGGCCTTCTTCTCTGGCTTTGGTCGGATGGCTGCTATGAAGCACTTCCTTACCATCGCTTGGTCGCCGTGGATATCCATTACTCCTCGCTCGGTTACATACTTGAGCTTCTGATGGTAGGTTGAGGAGACCGCCTTCATTGCATGAAGCCATCCTCTGTCGAGGATGGCCTGGTACGGTGATTCGATGTCAACTACCAAAAACTCAATCATCTTGGAGACGTTCCCAGCACGAACTGGCAGCACTATCTTGCCTAGGGGCATAGTTATTTTTCCAGCGAAGACGACCAAAGGAACAGTAGCTTCTTTTAGGTGGGCGATGCTCAACTTCAATTTCCTGAATAAGTCGAGGTACATTACTTCGGATGAACTTCCTTGATCGACGAGCAGCTTGTCGATGTCAAAGTTGGCTATCCTGAGTGTAATGACCAGGGCATCATGATGCGGGGTCCTTACTCCCATCAAATCTTCATCCGTGAAAATAATATGCTTGTTATAGTTGGCGTCCTCTACTGGTCGATGCTTTCCTGACTGTGACTTTGCTGGATCGATTTGAAAAGCCTGCATTACCGCTGTAAGTTTTTTCATTTCCATTCGAGCTGAGTTCCCTTGTATTTGCTTGACGTCAGATACTCCGTGGATTACTGCGAACTCGTGTCCAGCATCATCCTCCAGCACGTTGTCGGGTCTCGCCTCTCTGTTGGCAGTCACTTTCTCTGCCATTTTTTCCACAAAGTCGTTCAAATGCCCGGACTGGGCCAACTCTTCGAGGTGAGACTTAAGAGCTTTACAGTGCTCGGTCTTGTGTCCTCCCTCTTTGTGAAAAGCGCATCTCAACGCATTGTTCCTCTTCGAGGGATCTCCTCCCATTTTCCTGGGCCACTTGATGAATGGATCATCCTTGATCTTCGCGAGAATCTTGTAAATTGGTTATTTGAAGACGGTGTTGACCGTCTGGAATACTTTCGATGCGTCATGGTTCCCTCCGTTCTTGGAGCCATTTTTGCCTCCGGTCTTTCCTCCTTTCCTCTGGTTCTCAGTTTTCTCACCTACCTTGGTAGTGAGCCTAGCTTAACCATTTTCTCCTGTAATAGGGCGGGTGACATCTTCCACCTTTGCGTATTTCTCGATTCGGGCCATTAGGTCGTCAATAGTCATAGCTTCCTTCTTCGTCAGGGACTGGTAGAGGAGGGAAGAACTAAGGAGCCCAATTTTGAAGGAGGCCACTGACACTTCCCAGTACCTCTTTGCGTATTCTCGGAGGGTCTCCTGAGGGGTTTTCTTCATTGTTAGTAGAGCATCCATCCTTTTGGGATGGGAGCTACTGGTAATGAATCGGGCCGTAAAAGGTTCGGCTAGGGATTTGAAATTCTTGATCGACCGGTGGGGGAGCCTTTCGAACCACTTATGTGCTACATCATGAAGGCTCGAGGGAAAAATGCGGCACATCAGGGCATCTCGGTGACTCCAGAGGGTCATGGCCTGTCGGTATTGCCTGACGTGATCGATGGGATCAGTTTTTCCGTCGAAAAATCTTGAACCTTGGAATGGAAAATTTCTTGGGAGCTTCCTCCTCTTCTATTTCTCTTGTGAAAGGTGACTTCATCTGGGTTTTGAGAGCTCGCCTAGCGAGTTCTCTAGTTGATCTTGTTCCGTGGTGAGCGGGATGCTGGTCCATCTCCCTGCGGACCATATTTCGTAAGTTCTCGTCGCTGCGAGCAGGGCTCTGGTAGCGGCGAGCTCTTCGCAGCTGTTCGTGGAGGTCGTCGTCTGACTCGCCACCTTCGTCCCACCTAGGGCTCCTTCCTCGGCTGCGAGATTTTCCCGCCTGAGGGCTAGGAGTGAGATATGAGCGTCTCCTGTTATCAGGGCGAAGCTCCCTCTCCAGTCTTTCCATTCTTCTTTTCAAGCGAGCATTCTCAGCCTCGTATCTACGAGAAGACTCCCTCTGCTCGTGGAGCCTTGCCTCGTACGCATCAATCAACCTGGATATCTGCGTGGACCTCGCTGGTCCCTGACTTTCTTCTGAGGCTGGTCTTTCCAGGCGGGCTCTTTGATCTGAACGTCGGACTTCAGACCTAATTTTGCGAGGAGCAGGTGGCTCTTGAATATCTCCTGCTTGGGGAGCATTGCTGCTGTGGCCAGACATATTAAACTCATTTCTTGACGTGGGCTCTTCTCAGGGAAAGATGAACGTTTCCCACAGACGGTGCCAATTGTGGAGGCAATTGTTATGCAACACAAATAAATATGAGATAAGCAATTATCAAGAAGAAAATAAGGAATATAAGATGCCAATCACACAACAAAGGATGTACGTGGTTCAGCAAGGATGTGCCTACGTCCACGGTGGTGCAGTCGATATTATTTTTATATACTCCGGAGAGTAATTACAGAGAATACAACTTGTCCTTTTGCCCCGGACCTAGGGTCTAATATATACATGTACATGTAGGTAAGTGGAGGTGATGGGTTTCCCCATGTTTTCCATCTCCCGTATAACTTCCAATTTGTGGAAACGTGGGGGAGATCGGATCAATATAAGAGATAAAGGGTCCGGACTTTGGGCTGCCAGGACTGGGCTACTCGTCCAGGCCCATGGTTCTAAATTTCGGGTACCCACAAATACGGTATTTCTCAAGGCACTATGACTATCTATTGCGACAATACAAGTGTAATTCACATTTCCCGCAATCCCGTTTAACATTCTAGAACCAAGCATATTAAAATCCGTGAACATTTTATTGGTGACTTGGTTGAAGAGAAAATCGTTTCCTTAAGCTTCGTTAGCACCGATCAACAATTGGCCGATATCTTTACCAAACCTCTAGATGCCCATAGGTTTGAAAACCTTAGGAAATCAATTGGGGTTTGCTCCATTGATTGAGATCGAAGTCGTCTATCTAGTTTAGGTTGTCTCTCATGTCTATTTTTATACCTCTGAACTAGATTATTTTTGTAAATATTTTATTCAAATTTTCAAAAATATTTTTCGTTGTTTTAAGGAAAACGGGAAAGGTTAGAAAAGCCTTCACAAATTTTTGTCCATATGGTTTTATATTCGATGTGCTCGGATCTCTATTATATTTCATGTCCACGTGGCTTTCGATGAGTAGTCAAGCCGAACTTCATTTCTCTTGTGCACAATAATGCTCTTTTATTATATGTATTTCTGTGATTTTCTCGTATATTTGCCTTCTTGCACACACTTTTCACGAAATATTACGTATATCTTTTTCACATTGCACTAGTATGGTGAGATTTATGATTGTCTTTTCAATCTTAGTCACCTCTTGTAAGCAATTGACATTGTGCATGATCATCCATTGCCCGTATTTAAACAAAAAATGTTATAATATTCATCCGGTTGTTTGTTGGTTCTGGCAATGGACTCGGGTTGCGAAAAATAAAAATTTTTTACGTGAATAGCATCCATTTGCATTATAGAATAAGTTTCTAAAATTGAAGCATTGAAAAATGATATATAATGCCAAGGCCATAATTGTTAGCTTGATTGATTCTTTAAAATAAAATTCTCAATCTAAAGTTACTTATGGGAGATATAAGTTAAAGATCAATGGGCATGCACATTTATTCGATACATTGCTTTCTAATTGTGACAACATTGGCGAGAGAATCATCTATCTTGTATGTGTGTTGCTTTAGTGTTTGAGTGTCCTATGGTATTTCTTTATTGACACAAGGCTGATGTGAGTGCATATTGCATCTATATATTGTTTGGCATTCCGCACTTGTGAGTTTTCTTAAGTAAAGCTCGCAATCATATTGTTCACACCCCTACATTTTCTCTCCCACGGTTCGAATATGTCTTCACAACCTAGGACATTTAAAACCTTCTTTTTGGCAATTTTCTGTCCTTCCCATCTCCTTAATATATATTTTTTTTTCCTTTTTCTTTTTTTATGTTTTTAACCTGATTGAAGTTCATTAGAAAATCTTGTTCAAAAGAGTTTTCGAATGAAGTTTCCCAACTCTAGACTGTCATATCGTTCCAATTGTCGTTTGAACGAACTATGCCGTTCAAACAAACTTCTAACGAAGTTTCTAACGAGGTTCATTAAATATCTATGGGATATCGTTCGAAATAAGTCGTTCGAACGACCTCGTTTATTTTGGGTGATTTATCTTCCCAAATTTCTGCCACTTCATTTTTTTCTCTCTCTCTCCTCGTTTCCCACGATTTCTCCATTTCCTCAAATATCTCCATCTCTTTTCTCTCATTTCCCCACTTACTCTCTTCCCTCTACTCCCATTAACCCATTTCCCCACTAAACCTTACTCCATTTCACCTACGATTTTCTCCCCGACACCTCCATTAAACTTATTTCATCCTCCCACAACCTCATTCCTCTTCCATTTATAATTTTCACCTAGGGTTCCGACTTGGAGTTCTACCTCTTCTCTTGTCTAGGTATTTTTTTCATTTCTTTTCTTTATATATATATATATATATATATATATGTGTGTGTGTGTGTGTGTGTGTGTGTGTGTGTGTGTGTGTGTGATATTGGGTGTGTTTTCTCAAACTACATTTTATCCGTTCTTTGTCACCCAATTTCATATACATACATATCTATATATATCTATATGTGTATATACATATAACTTTTCTTTGGGGCAATATAATATATCATAATTTTTTTTGCCCCTATTTAAGTGGTACTCCACGAACATTATCATCTTTTTAATTCAAATTTATTTGATAATTTCGTGGAACTCCCCTTAATTATTTTCTTGTTTTCTCTATCTCTAATGGAGGATGGGTATTATTGTTGATTGGTTTGTTGGTGTGATTGGCAGTTTGGATGGATTTTTATTTGGGTAGGTCCTAGTTTAGACCCTTTTATAATGTCCCCTCGTAGTCGTCGCACCCGTCGCATTAGAGACTCTCCCGAGGAACGCTCCTCCTCCTCTTCTTCATCCTCATCCGATGAGGACAACACTGCTAATGCGTCCATCCCTAATCTTAAGCTGCGTTGGAGGACTCTCACCAGTCATACCCAATACCATACACAGGGATTTTCTATTAGGTCCATTGTCTGTAAAAAAACTTGTCCATCTCACATCTCTAGCAGGCACCGCAGTCCACTCCTGGATATCTGACTTAGGGTGTGACCCCTTATTCAACCTCACTGATACAATTTTTCCCGACCTTATTCGAGCATTTTATTTTTTGGATGTTTGTTCGGGAGGATCATATTTTCTCTCGAGTAAGAGGTCGCGAGATCATTGTCAGTCCAGACTCTATAACTCGTCTCATCTCTTTACCCCATGTTAATAATCCATCCTACCCTTGGGCTCCCTCTTCTCGTCCTAACCCTACTCTGATTATAAGCACCGTGTGTAGGATTCTCCAACCCGGCACTGTTATAATTTTCCATAAAAATTTACATCCGGATTTTGTGGTCCTAAATTGGATTGTATGTGATTGTCTCATTCCATGTGAAAATTCAACTCAAATCACTAAGATACACGTGGACCTCATGTTTTCCATTATCATTCGGGTTGCCATCGACCTACCTGTCTTCATTTATCTTATCATTAAGTCTATAAGAATCAACCCCTCCAGTCCTGCTAGACAAGCACTCCCATTACCCGCCACTGTCTTGCTGCCGGATGCCCTCATCTCCCCACCGATGTTCTTGTGACCCACTAACAATTCATTGATATGTCCTCTGTTAGTAGGTCTCGTGGTCACTTACCCCCTGATACCCCTCAACTCACTCCGTCTCAATCCGCATCTTCTTAATCCGCCACGTCCTCCGCTCCTGCACCTACTAGACCAGCACCCTCTGGTGTTACCCCTAGACCCTCATATTCTCATGCTCCCTCACCCCTTGAATCGAAGGATCTTATGTGTGTGTGTTCACAGGTGGAGAAAATTCAAGAAGACAGGCGCCAGGATAGGGCAATTCTGCAGGAGCTATTGATTTCTGTGCAGCAGGATATGGAGGCTCAGGCCCGTCATGAGGAGGATCAAGCACGTCGGGATGAAGCTCAAGCATTCCGTGATTCTATGCTTCTTGAGAACCTTGAGGCGATTCGTCGGATGTAGATGCGCCGTGGAGCTGGATCATCCGGTACCAGGTCCCTTCCAGATGATTCAACAAATGACGCCCCTCCCCTTTGATTTCATTTCTGTTTAAGTTTATTTCATTTGTACTAGTGAGGACGAGCGGAACATCTTTATTTACATTTTCTCACTTGTAGCTGTTTATTTGGTTTGGTTATATTCTCTTTCTTAATGTGTGGATATTTGGTTTTTCCATTTATGGTTAATGAGATCTCTCATGTTTTTTCAATTGTTGCACATATGGCTCTTGGATTGTGTTGCATATTTTTCAATTGATTTTATGCCTCCTATACTTTTCTCTAACCATGCAGACTATTTCTATTCCTTTGTCTTTTTCGGACAAAAAGGGGGAGAGACATTGATAGGGGGAGTTAATTAAAGTTAATTAAAATTTATCATATGTCATACTCATATCATATGTCATACTCATAATCATTAACTTGCTTTATATTCTCATGATTAGTTAACATTTGATTTATGCTCTCTATTTCCCCATGCGTTTTATGAATTTGTTGTTTCATATGTGTAGGATATATCACCTACTTTTCTGCAGCACACCGTCAGTCGAGTTATTTTGTCTGTCTTTTTATTTGGGTTTTTGGGACGGGCTTTAGAATCGCCTTGACGACTGGCTTAGCAAATTCAGTCTTTTTGTTTATCATTCTAAATTTCGTTTTGTCCCGGAATAGCCAAAGGGGGAGATTTGTAAGGACAAATTTCCAATCGATTCATTTGTAATATTCGCTACATTCCGTTGGACAAAACTCTTTTGGGTTATTTCTAATCAAGCTGCATAATCAAGCTTCATACAACCTTATAGAATCGAGCATCCAAAGTTCACGCATCATCCATATGCATTTCAATTCCATTCTCCTCAAAAGGTATATGACCAAAATCATTTTTATGTGTTGGAGTAATTTTCATAAAAAATTAATTTTCATAAAAACCATTTTTGAAATTATTTGTAAACGTTTTTTAAGAAAAAGGAAATCTCGTTCGAAGTTTTTCCAGGTCGTTCGAACAACCTGGATCTAACGACTTAGCCCAGGCTACACTGGTATCTCATTAGAAGTTCATTAGAAATGTCGTTCGAACGAACTCTTTCGAACGATATTTCTAACAACTTATCTAACTTTTATACTCGACTATCGTTAGATAACTAGTTCGATCGAAAGGTCGTTCGAACGAGAACTGTCAGTTCTGGAAAAAAATTAACTATTTTCCTGCAGTTATTTTATATAACTGCCAAGGTCCACTACTTTTCCTGTTTTGATAATATGGACGAAAATCAGTTTATAACTAAGGAGTTTTTTATACATTCTAGAGAAAAAATATCATATCTTCTTTTTGATGAAAAATCCTTCTCCAACACAATTTATCTTTTGAACCAAAACCCCATGCAATCAACCTGAAATTCAACAAGCACACTTGCAGTGGATTTCTTCTTTCAAGCTTATTAGAGACGGTAGTTTGGGCTTCGGTGGATACCATAATACGAGTAGTATCGAGCAATGCGTTGGATCTTCGCGTACTACAAATTCTAAGGTAGAGGACAGCATTAGCATGTCTTGATTGAGTCAGAGTCGATAAATCTTTTGAGTCCTTTGTAAAAACTATTTGTAGTGGATTTGTCTAGGCCCAGTCGTCCGAGGTTTTTCCCATTTGGGTTTTCCTCGTACATCGGCGCGTTATGGTTGTGATTTTTGCACTTTACTTTATTAAATCACCTAGATGTATGCGTAGGATAAAAAAGATAAAATTGGCTAAATATATATCTCTTAACCAAGTTGTCAATCCCATCACTTTAACTGTTAATTGTTCATGCTAACCTTTAAATTTGCAAAGGAAATTAAAATTGGAATATTTCTCTACTTGGCAAATTTGTAATAGTGTAGTGTGTGTGTATTCTATGAAATAACCTAAGTACATATAACCTTACAACTTCAAATACAATTCCGCAGTGGAATCCCAACCTCAAAATAAACGCTTCCTTAACGGAATGTCAAATCTCAAGTCTTCCCCAGCAGAATCCAAACCTCAAATCAAATGCTTCCCCAGTAAGGTTGCAAAATAATACCTTCACAATTCCTCCAGCGAAATTTCTAGGTTGAACTTTCTCCCAATCCATCCATCTGCGAAATTTCAGGCTGCGCTTGCAATCAAAATTCTTCACGACTTCCCCAACAAAGTTATACCCTCTCAAAATAACACAATCAGATGTCTAAAGGGTAAAACTTCCCCCGGTAGAGTCTAAAAAAAACATAATCCTCAACGGAACAACAAGTGCATTTGCATCCCCAAAACAATGGGAAAATTTTCCAAGAAAATAACTCCCCGCGTCATAACTTTAGGTCCTTAGAATTGACCTCAACTCACAGAATCGATTCCTACAAACTTAGGTCCTTGGAATTGACCTCGACCCACAAAAACAATTCCTACAACCTTAGGTCCTCATAATTTACCTCAACCCGTAGAATCGGTATCTACAACCTTAGGTCCTCATAATCGACATTGACCCTCAGAATCGGTTCGTACAAATTTAGGTCCTCAAAATTAACCTCGACCCACAGATCGGTCCATACAAACTTAGGTCCTCATAATTAACCCCGACTCGCAGAAATAGTGCTTATAACTTTAGGTACTCAGAATTGACCTCAACCCGCAGAATCGGTCGCTACAACCTTAGGTCCTCATAATCGACCCCGACCGCAAAATCGGTCCTTAGAACTTTAAGTCCTCAGAATTGATCTCGATCCGTAAAAATTTCCCCTACCACTTTAGGTCCTCAAAATTGACCTAGACCCGCAAAATCAGTCCCTACAACCTTAGGTCCTCAAAATCGATGTCAACATACAGAAACGGTTCCTACAACGTTAGGTCATCAGAATTGACCTCGACCTGCAGAATCGGTCCCTACAACCTTAGGTCCTTATAATTGACCTCGATCGATAAAAATGATCCTTATAACTTTAGGTCCTCAGAATTAACCTCGACTTGAAGAACTGGTCCTTACAACTTTAGGTCCTCAGAATTGGCCTCGACCAGCAGAATCGGTCTTTATAACCTTAGGTCTCCAAAATTTATCTCGAACAATAGAATCGGTCCCTACAACTTTAGGTACTCAAAATTAACCTTGACCCACAAAATCAGTCCCTATAACCTTAGGTCCTCAAAATTGACCTCGATACACAAAATCGGTCCCTACAACCTTGGGTCCTCATAATTGACCTCGGCTCTCAGAAATAGTCATCATAAATTTAGGTCCTCAGAATCGACCTCGACCCTCATAACCGGTCATCCTCGATCCTCTGAATCGGTCATCCTCGACCCTTTGGTCCGTAGAATTGACCTATTTCCTAAACATCCATGGGGTGTCTATTCGACGGCGTTCACTTGTTCTAAGATCACCCGTCGAGGGGCTCTATAAACATCACATTATAGTACCCCCTAAGAATATCCTTAGGTCCCTAGCACTTCCTCCTCCTCCATTAACCCTAGGTCGATGGCCTCTTTTGACTACGGGCCAACTCTCTCACCTGAGCGACAGCTCATTGGATCTTTGAAGGGATCTAAATCCCCTTTTGACGATCCGCCCCATATGAAAATTGACCTTACAATTTGGACGAAAGGTCTGTTTTACTTTCGAAAGCCGATCTGGAGGCCACCGGGAGTTCTTGGACCCTATTTTGACCCCAATTAACTTCCTCACATGAGTATAAGCTGAATGAATTTTTGAAGCACCTTAAATCCCCTTTATAACAATTTGTCCAGTTCATAAATAGGCCTTACGAATCGAACGAACGAAATATTTTCCCCTAAAAACTTATTCAAAGACCATTGGGCACTCCCAGGCTCTATTTGACTCTCGTCAACTCTTCAACTCGAATGAGACTGAATGAATATTCAAATGGCTTCGAATACCCTTTCTAACAGTTCACCCTGTGCATGAATGAGCCTTGCGGTATGGATGAATGACTCATTTTACTCTGAAGGGACATAGGGCACTTTCGAGACCCATTTGACCAAGGTCAACTCTTTGAACCGAGAAAAGCTCTTTGGAACATCAAACAGCCCTGCATAAAATTTCTAATGGTCTCTCATGTGCACGAATCGACCTTAAGGTTCTAATGGACGGTTTATTTTCCTATTTTCTAAACGATCATTGGGCACTTTCGAGTCTCATTTGACCACAATTCTCGAACCCGGGAGTGGCCCAATGGATTCTGAAAGGGCTCTGAATATCCTTTTGAATAGTTTGTCCCATGCATGATTCGGACTTACGAATTGCATTTTACGGTAATTTTTTTCCAAAAAAATGTCCCTGAGACTATCGAATGGAAAACTCATTTCCCTGCCTGTCGATAGTATGTTTGGGGATTCCTGTCAAAAAGGCATGTCAAAGGTAATGCCAATAGGCACCCCCGCCCCCCAACCTATATAAAGGGAGCATGAGCTCACTTCGAAAGTCAATTTATAAATATCCCTCTCTGTGATCTCAGCAGCATTCTCTCGAAGTCAGCGTGGTTTCCATATTGAAACCTCTCCCTCACATTCCATTTCCATCTTTCCCCTACCCAATTTGGAAAATTCCCCTATCTCCTCCTCCATCCACTTGCAAGAATAGCCCCTCAACAGTCAAGATCAACCTTAAAGCTTCCAGTGAAGGTCCAAACCTTTTACTCTCTTTTTAAATTCTCTTATTTTCACATTATTTATTTAATTCTTACTTTAGCATTTCATATTTATTAGATCACACATATTAATATCCTACCTTTTTATTAGTAGTATTTCATATACTATATATTCTATAAAAAAAACTAAAAATAAGAAAAAGAGGGTTTATTTGTAAATTCCAAATAGGGATTTATCACTACATTTTCCCACATTAAAACAACCTTTTTTTACACACACACATATAAGAAAAGTCCCCGTTTGGATTTATGGGATAAAACCTACCCCCATGTTATATGTGAACTACGTGGACTTTGATGCCTTTTTAGTCTACGTAAGCGTGTCGGGTAAAATTTGAGATTCGAGTTCTCCTTCTTTATTTTTGTTCATATATTATTTCCATATATTATATTTGTGATGCATGCTTGTCTTTTGTCCAACCTATACCATCATCTTTTTATAAATGATCGGTGATCCGAAAAATGCACACATTATATTTTTAATTGCTATTTTGGGAACACTCCTAAGGATGACCTCACTCCGCCTTTATCCATCATGCGAGTCTAGTAATTTCACTTTCGATTTATATATACATGCACACACTTCACGAAGTTGTTAAGGAGAAAAATAACACAAGCCCATAAGAGACAGAAAAGGAGGGATGGGTGATGTTGTATGTAAAAATTAGTCTCCTACGTGGATCAATAATGAATAGACAACTATCCTCCTATATGGCTGACCAGCCACTTTGATCGGCTTCAGATACATTTAGTTGGATGGAATGCCAACCAACCCCAAAAGGCCAACCAACAGGAATACCAATAGTTAATCGGATGGAATGCCAATCAGCATCGAATTCCATGATTTTCAATTATTGTACATAGAAAAGTCTATCAATATAAAGGCGCTCCATCTCTATGGTTTTACACCCATATAGATACAAACCAATCCCTTAGCTCAAGGTACAACTCGAATCACTCCTATTCACACCATATCGAGTTATTGCCAACCCGACTAAATAAAACCAGCAGTGGACGTAGGCTATTTTATAGCTGAACCACTCTAAAAATATTCTCTATTGTGTGTGGTTTGAGTACTTACTATATTATTATTTGTGATTATAAATCTGGATCTAGTCCATTTTTAGACATCAACAGATTATGTCCAGCTCCTTTTCAGCAAGTTTACTTTTTTGTCTTTTCTTTCTTGATGATGTATCAACTCTTGTACATCAACGATTAATCAATGGAAGAACATCTTCTCTTGTATCAACTCTTTATGCCTTTAAATGGTCTATATTTTTTTTTTTGTAGTCTACTCATCTGGATTTGCCCTATAAATTCATATATTTATCTCTTTACAGTTTTATGCTAGGACAAGGGCCATAATTTTTGTTTAATCTGACTTGCTCAAGTAAAGTAGAAACCTTCTAGAGGCTGGTCATATTCCATGTCTGAGGAAGACTTAATAGGGTTACTCGACCCAGATATTTTCGACCAAGTGAAGGATTCGTATATCCATCTTCACTGCCTGTTGGATAGGGTTATTCCTAAATATGTTGTATATTATGAAATGATTAAGAAACTACAAGAAGATCACAAACTGTCCCTCGATTTACTTTACTCTAATTATGAGGCTAAGTATAAAGCATTAAGCAATAGATTAGGCACTCTCCAAATCTTGTTACAAAGATAGTTCCTTCTTATTTAGAGCAGAAAGAATGTCTTATAACTTATTTGAATAGGGGCAGCAAAAATGGCCTTCTTCCAACCTTTATCAAAGGCAACTTTGCCTTTGGCCTTCAATGATGTCACCTTGTCTTCAGCAACTTGTGCCCGAACTTTGGCGTCTAAAATCTTGTCCTCGACAGCCTTGGACCTACCTTCAGCATCGTTCAGCTTCTTCTCGGTCGCTTTAGTTCTTTCCATGGCAGAATTTATTTGGCATTCAGCCTCAGTGGCCCAATCATTGGCCTTCTTCAAATCTACTTCCTAAGATTTCTTCTTTATCTCCAAAGCTTGTCAAGAAGCTTCCAAAGATTGTTTTAGACCTTCAAATGCCTATTCAACTTCACCAAGAGAGGATCTCAATTGATCGTCCTTCTCCATCATTTGGTTAAAATCAACTAAAAACTGTAAAAAGGGCAAAATATCAGATATTAGAAAGAGTTCATCAATAAGGGAAAAAAGCAAAAAATGAGAAAAACACCAATGTCAAGTTATGGTAAGCTCTATGAGTCATCCTAGACCTGGACATGAGGGTTGATGCAGCTCTATCAGTAGCAAGTGTCCCAAATTTAATCAAACCCCTAGCCAGTCGAGGGTTAAAAGCAACAGAGGTCAACCCAATATCAAGGTCAATCTGATTTTTTCTTACTATCTCTTGTTGGTTGGTATTATTCTTAGCAGCCAATGCCTGTTGGTCGGCTGGTGCTTTCTGGACTTATTTTTTAAGATCAGGCAAACCTCTCCTCAACCTCTTCAGTTGAGGCTTAACAGTCTGAGTCTCATCGGCACCAATAGGCCTCTTTTCACTAGCATGAGATTTTTTTTCAACTAGCTTCTTACCATCATCATCAGCTTTCTTGAGGGTAGGAGATAAGGGTCCACCCATCAAGTTGGGAATCTTTCTCTTAGTCATATTTATGGAAGTAGAAAAGGGTATCTCAGAAATGTGATGGGACTCAAATGAGGAAGAAGTTCCTCCCTAGATGAATTTATCACCAGCAGATTCAGTGGCTGAGGAAGTAGGTACAGGGTCTTTTTCCAAGTTGATTCCAATTTGAGGTAGCACAAGTGTTGGTCAGGCAATAAAAAATATGATAACACTTTTGTACTCTAACAATAAAGAAATTGACCAGGGATGTTCTTCTCCAATCTTCTAATTTAATCCCCACGGGAACTTAAGATTGTTGATGTTGATTTCCCCTTACTTGGAGAACATCTTCTTGCTTTCTTCTGCATCAAAAAGAAACATCCAAGTTAGTCGGCAAACATCGAAGTGCATAATAAAAGAGGAAAAATAATCAATAGAATTATAACTTATGCCACGTCCTGATTGAGGACATCTTGGACCAGTATAAGAAACTCTAGTAGGGAAGGGAGCATGTTGTCAGTTCTTAACAACTACTCCATATTTCCAATAGTCCTTATTGGAGTCTAGTAGATTCACTACTAATTCCCTATTGGCTTGCCTAGTCTTCAAGTAATAGCTACTTTCTCTAATAGTAACCCACTTATAGGAGAACATCAACTCCAAGACTCTAATATGGGTTCCATAAAGTTCATTCAACCTATGTACACCATTTACAACCCTACAGGTATTGGGTGCTACTTTGGCAGGTACTACATCAAAGTATTGGCAAATTTAAAGAAAAAGGGGGTTTGGTGGAAAGGTGATGCCACACTCAGCTATGAATAAAGTGGGGATCCAGTGACCCTCAGGAAGAGAATAAACATCTATGGGACCCAAGGCTATTTTTAAGTCTGCCTACGTCGTGATTTTACTTTTTTTTCTCTAAACTCATCTAACGAACTCTCATCTACAATGTGAACTATGGTGGAAATAGAGAAAAAGATGATAAAATAGAAAAGGGAAAAGAAGTCTTAGAGGGATCAAAGACGATTACAAAAACTGAAGAGAAAATGGCAACAAACAATTGCACAGAAAAAATCTTGAAGATAAAGAAAGTGCTAAGTTCAGAAGGTTTAAGGTAAAAAGAAAAGAGGGAAAATTCGTACCTATTTATAGGTTGCCTCGATAAATGGTAATGAAATGATTAACTGAATGAACCATATAGCTACCGTTAGCTACACGCTTCTCGAAGCGTCAAAAGATTATAGTATACTTTGGCAGTTCAAAAAAGTTTGAATTATTTATGAGAATTCCACTATTAAACAGCGCCAGTGGAAATTTTTACAAGTATGGGAGGTCATTTACTCACTAAACACTCCAAACATTACGTCGAGCAACTTCCTGGAAGCATGGAGCATTAGGGGCTTTTGTTGTATGTAAAAATTACTCTTCTACGTGGACTAATGATGAATAGACACTTGTCGTCCAATGTGGCCGACTAGCCACCTTGATCGGCTTCAGAGATATTTAGTCAGCTGGAATGCCGACCAACCCCAAAAGGCTAACCAACAGGAATATCAATAGTTACTCGGATGGGATGCTAACCAGCACTGAATTCCACGAGTTTCATTTATTATACATAGATGTAAATGCCTGTCAATATAAAGTGGCTCCATCTCTAGGGGTTTACACCCCTATAAATACAAATTACTCCCTTCGTTCAAGGGATAACTCGAATCACTCATATGCACACCATACCGAGCTATTCTAAACCCTACTAAATAAAACCAACAGTGGATGTAAGCTATTTTACAGCTGAACCACTCTAAAAATCTTATCTCTTATGTGTGTGGTTTGAGTTACTTACTAGTGCGCGTGCATTCAAATGAATTAATTATTTAATTAAATTCCGATTTCAGACCCAACAATTTTTTAACTCTTGCAAATAAACGATTGATTAAAAAATTAATCTAAGCATGCAAGACAGTCACAAATGAGGAAAAATCCCCGAAGGGAAAAACCATTTATTTCACTATAATTTTGTAAATCATAACTTACACGGATTACAATGAAATAATTCGACACACGAATACCTACAGACGTCGGTCAGCGTCATCAGCAATAGAACAACCTCAACAGCTCCACAAGAACACCCAGTTCTTTTTTAGCAAAGATCCATACTCAGCAGACCTTAATATCCTCAGACTTCGATTAGTACCATGAACAGTACCAAAATCAGCAGCATAATATTTCAGAAAAGTATTTCTTGGGTTCCAAAAAATAATTCATAAAAGTAGTTGGGATTATGAATTAAATGGACAAAGGTTTTGGACCCTTAAAAGTGAGAGGAAGACATACTGGAAAAATATTGAACACAAAGTTTTTTCTATTCATAAAATGTTCTGCCACAAAAAACTTTTCTTCTCTATTATGAAAACTGTGTGTATTGTGCATTATATAGAAGAGATTTGGTTAAAGAAGATAAACATGGGCACGCCAGTTATCCAAAAAAACAGAGGCGTAAGACTTTAAAAAAAGCAGTTGCGTAAGTCTTTAAAAGAAAGGAGTATCGTTCCTTTTTTTAATAAAAAAACCATTGTATCTTTAGCCAATGATTGGCAATCATTGGCGCCTCATAAACAAACATATTGTCCTCCCTATGTTTAGCGCGTGGCAACAGCAGTATTGGCTCAATTGCCAATATAATAAAAAGAGGCGTGAGGACTAAAACTTCCTTCACCAAAAAACTTTCAAGATCAATATGCCAATCAATTGCAAAATAAAAAAATGGCGCCCCATATTTTTTCATCACAAAAGGCGCGTGGCTAAATTTTGAAGCCTTTGGCTTACATTTCAATCATTGGCGAGAAGGCATTAAACCCCACAAGCTGCCAAAAAACTTCAACAAACAAAAAGTCTCCTAGTTTTTTTTTCAAAACCAAAAATCCCCTTTTTTTTCTTTAACAAAAACAAACCTCTCTTTCTTTTAACTGTTCGAAACAGTCCTTAAAAAAACTTCTTTTATTAAACAAAGTATACTTTAAATGTAAATTGCAAATGGAACTTAAACATATTTTTACCAAAATTATCTCGACGGCGCTTGAATGTTAAAGTGCACTTCTAATTACGATCCGGAGTTTGTATATGTTAGAATCCTCGATTCTTTGTTGACTTGTAGCGGTATACGACATAATTAAATGTGACGGACAATGTCCTTACAAATCTCCCCCTATATCTATGCCGGTACACAATAAAAAATCTGAATTATTAATCATAAGAATGACCTGTACAAATCTACCCTCCCAAGACAATCATGGAAAGATAAAATGACAAGTCTTCAAACTTTCAAACTTTGCTTCAATAATCATTTTTTTAAAACTCCAAGCTTTTCTCATCAGGGTGTGCAACAATTTGATCTTAAATCTTCGTACCTACACACATGAGATAAAGCAAAAAAAAACTCGTGACGTATTGAGTTTGAAATGATATAAACATAATCAATGTTAGCACAATCAAATCTCCCCCATACTAAACTCCACCATAATATCATAATTCGTTCTCCCTCTTTTTATTTGTCCGAAATAGACAAGGAAAAGAATAAATCACATATAGCAAATCGGGGTGTCATGGAAAACAGAATAAACCAACTATTTTTTATTTTTTTATTTTTTATACAAAAACAAAAAATGATGTTACAAAAATCACCGAGCATGAATTTATACTAAGACGACCAAATCTTGGAAACGAAATGAATGGGTGTGAACAAATTCGATAGGAAAAACAACTCAATCATATCATGTGTGCAAGATGCATAAGTGTACTCCTAACGAATGAACATCAAAAACAGTCCTTTGGTGTAAAATTGTTGAATTTAGATGACATCGTCTTAAATCAAAATCGACAAATCAAAGTCAACATGATTTTCACACCAAGAACGTCCAAAACGATTTCATGCTTTTTCAAGACTTTTTAAGTATGTGCAAAGCCGTTTGAATTATCCAACCAAACTCCCTCATATATATTTTCTTTTCGAGGTGATCTAAATTCTCAAATATTGGAGAATTGTCGTATAAACCTAATGGCCCATTATTGGCATGTATTTCTTCTTATTGCCTTTCAATATTTTTGGGCTCTTTTAAACCTCTTTGTACCCTCGATAATTAAAATTCCTTAATTTTTTAGGTCCAATTTAAATGGCGGCTTAATTGCAAAGGGTAGATGTGTACCTTTCGTAGCCCTTCACAGTTTATAAAACTCACGCAAACTTATGGCAAAACGGTAAAAACATGCACACCTTTTATTATCTTGTTTTATCGTATTTGGTTATTTTTAATAGACAGACTTGAGATAAAAGCACGTAACTAACATGCGATTTATCAAGAACAAACATCAAACAAATCTGTGCATGTGTACAATAAAGGACAAAGTGAGTCAAACATGTAGGAAGCAACACTATAGCAACTCAAAGACTCCAAACTTTTTAAAGCACATGAATGACATAACATATTGTCTCAAATCACTATCAAACATTCACATGAATACGACAAGAAGTTGTGACTTAGTCATCCTAAGTGTTTATTCATAAACGGTGCAAAACAAACTACAAAAATCTTTTAGAGTTTTTTTAGTTTTCTAAAAAAAAAGAAAATCTTTTTGTATTTTTCATTTTTTGAAGAAATAAGAAAAGAACCAAATGTATATAAATACAAAAATGATACAAACTATAAATAAGAGCAGACTTATGTGAGCATGAAAAAAAAATGCATCCTATACTACACACGGACCATCCCCTCAGCCAACTATGCAAATCCCTAAAGACTTCCTAAGACTCTTGAATCTAAGGTCATCTAAAGGTTTCGTGAAAATATCGACTAACTGAAGATCAGTGGGTACAAAACTCAAGGATATGACTTTCTCCTCAACTAACTGACGTATAAAGTGCTTGTCTATCCTGATGTGCTTTGTGCGCGAGTGTTGGACCGGATTACGAGATATGTGTATCGCGCTCGTGTTATCACAGGAGATGGTCATGGTGTCCTGTGAAATTCCATAATCCTCCAACATCTTCTTCATCTACAAGAGTTGCGTGCAACAACTCCCGACGACGATGTACTCAGCCTCCGCAGTGGACAAAGAGATGGAGTTTTACTTCTTGCTCATCCAGGAGACAAGAGCAGAACCAAAGTAGAAACACCCACCAGAAATTCTCCAATAACCATCTATATCCCCGGCCCAATTAGCATCCGAATAGGCGGACATACGATCATCGGTATCAAAGGAATACCAAATACCGTAGGAAAGAGTCCCACTCAGATATTTGATAATACGTTTTTTAGCGGGTAAGTGTGACTCTTTTGGGGATGCCTGATATCGCGCATAGACTCCAACACTAAAGGCTATGTCGGGGAGACTAACAGTCAAGTAGAGAAGACTACCTATCATACTCTGATACAAGGTTTGCTCTACATCCTTGCCTGAAATGTCCTTACTAAGATTGGTAGAAGTACTCATAGGTGTACACGCCTGCTTAGAGGAATCTAAACCAAATTTCTTCACTAGGTATCTAGCATACTTGGATTGGGAGATGAACATCCCATCCTCTAGCTGACGAACCTGGAGACCAAGGAAGAAAGTAAGCTCTCCTACCATGATCATGTCAAACTTAATTTTCATCTCCTTCTCAAAGTGGTGAGCATGCTGGGAGCACGTGGATCCAAAGACTATGTAGTCCACATAGACCTGGGCAACCAAAATATCACCGTCATCTCTCCTTACGAACAACGTCATATAAACTCCCCCTCTCTTGAAGCCACGGGATAAGAGATAGGAAGTAAGCTTCTCGTACTAAGAATGGGGTGCTTGCTTCAAACCATACAAGGCTTTTCTTAGATAGTAGACGTGCACTGGGTGCTTAGAGTCTTCAAACCCTTTTGGTTGTTCCACGTAAACCTCCTCCTGTAGAATTCCATTTAGAAAGGCACTCTTGACATCCATCTGATATAGCTTGAAGCGCAGATGACATGCGATGGCGAGTAGTAAGCGAACGGACTCAAACCTCGCAACAGGAGCAAATGTCTCCTCAAAGTCTACACCCTCTATCTGTGTGTAGCCTTGAGCGACCAACCTAGCCTTGTTTCATTATGGTACCATTTTCATCCATTTTATTTTTGAAAATCCACCTGGTACCTATCACATTCGCCTCACTAGGTCGGGGGACAAATTCTCATACATTATTATTTTTTAATTGAAGTAACTCATCCTGCATATCAGATATCCAGTGTTCATCCTTGAGTGCTTCTTTGTGATTCTTGGGCTCGATTATAGACGTGTAACAAAAATGACTAACAACGTTCTCTAGCTGAGCACGAGTCTTGACCTCTAAGGTGGGATCGCCTATAATAGTGGCACGGTCATGACTCTTGCGAACCCAAGCAGGTGTGTTCACTAACACAGGAGTAGGGTCCATAGGGTGTGTGTGAGGGACAAGTAAATCGCTGCCAGCAAAGTCCTCATCCTCACACTGAAGAACACCGGAGGTTCGTCATCTTGCACGGTGACGTTTCTGGACTCCATAACCTTAAAGCTTCTCAGGTTGTAAACCCGGTATGCTCTTGTAAGGACATATTTTTAATAAGTCCGTCACAATTAATTATGTCATATACCGCTACAAGTCGTCGAAGAATTGTGAAGATTGCATCTACAAAAGACGGATCCGAATTACCAGTTAGCTTCAACATTCAAGCCCAACAATATGAACTTTGGTAAGATATTGTTTTAAAGTTTCATATACATTTCATATTAAGAGTGTTGGGATATTTTTAAAAGGTTTTTTAAAAAACTTTTATGTAAAAATGTTTTTATAATATTCTTAAAAGGAATTTTAAAAAGATTTGTTATAAAAATTGTTTTTATAAATGTTTGTTTTTAAAAAGGTGTTAACTGTTTTAGAAAAAGAATAGTATTGAGAAAATTTCATTGGCAATTAACGTACCTCGGTTTCGATGCCAATCTCGTTCGTGCGAGATCAGCATCTCGTTCGAACTACATTGGGATGTCGCGCGTAGTCGTTCAAAGGACACGCAATCTCGTTCAAGCGAGATGGGGTTCTCGTTCGAACGACCCTGCTTTTTGGCTGACACGCTGCTGTAATGCTTATCCTTTGACCGACTCAAATTTTGTATAAAAAGGGGTCCTCGCAACCTTGAAAAAAGCGAAGAACAATTTCAACTTTTAAGAGTCTTATTCTTTTGAAACTTATGTGTATCTGCCTAGATTTAATTCAATACCTTTTGGCAGAAAGTTTTTCTCCAACAATTTTAAGGGTTCAAATGTTTTGTTTTTAATTCACAAAATCCCAATTACTTTTATGTGAAGTGTTTTGTGGAACCTAAAACATATTTTGCTTTGGTTTATTCTTTGTGGGGAAAACTTTACAATCGAAAGTTGCATACTATTGTGGAGGGAGTCCTTATAAAGTTCACTCTTGTGGAGAAGCCATTTTTCTTCTTCATTGCTGCCCTCCTGAAAAGGAAAAATTCCAATCGTAACTTGTGGAGGAGCCGTCTTCTTCTTCACTGCTGCCCTCCTAGAAAGGGAAAGTTCCAGCCGAGACATCGGAACCGACACCTGCGGATATTTCGTATGTCATCATATTTCATTGTAATCCGTGTAAATCGTTTTCTTACAAATTATAGTGAAATAAAAGGTTTTTCCCCTTTGGGGGATTTTTCCTGAAATTTGTGTCTCAGCATATTTATTGTGTCGCATGCTTTATATTTATTTATGGGTTGACACACGCACTTTAGATGCATGTTTAGGGACTGGATTAATTTGGTTTAAAAATAGACCCTAATTAAAAAAGTGTGCCAAATTGGAAACTTGCGAATTAATTTAATCAATTATCACACCGTCACACTTTTTAGCTCTACTGTTTGATGAATATCCAAGCAAGATTCCCTCGTCGCTCCGGGAGTCAAATTTTCCTAATTGCTCTCTATCCCGTATGATGTAGCATTTACTCCCAAAGATATGGAAATATGCAAGGTTGGGTTCTTGCCAGTCCATAATTCATAAGGAGTCTTAAGTGTGTGTAGACGCAGGAAAACCCTATTCATCGTGTGGCACGCAGTAAACACCGCCTCTGCCCAAAATCTCCTAGCAACAGTACGACCCAAAAGCATAAACCTAGCCATTTCCTGAATCGTCTGATTCTTCCTCTCAACAATCCCATTTTGCTGAGGAGTCCTTACGGCCGAAAATTCATGTTTAATTCCAAGGCTATCACATTAAAGATCTACCTTTGCTTCCGTGAATTTCGTGTCGTTCTCACTACGTATCTTGTTAATAGTGACTTCGTGTTGGTTTTACAGGACACGACACTTGGTCGTTAAAAACTCTCAGCATCGGATTTCTCTCTCAGAAATCTTATAATCGAATATCTAGAGAAAACATCCACCATCACGAGAGTATACCTCTTACCACCCAGACTCTCAGTACGAGTAGGACCCATAAGATCCATGTGAATCAGCTCAAGCACATGAGAGGTGGTAATGGAATGCAACTTCTTATGGGGACTACGGACTTATTTACCCAACTGACAGGGTCCATAAACCAAGAAAGTTGGCTTTCTAAGGGACGACAAACCACATACTAGGTCCTTTTTAATAAGAAGATTTAAATCCCTAAAGTTCATGTGACCTAGACGTTGATGCCACAGATCCATAGGAGTGATCGTGGCACTGTTGCAGACAAATGAGGACTTAGGTATAATCCCTTAGCAGTTATCGTCGGTCCTCACCCCTTGCAATAATAGTTTACTGGCTTGATCATATACATTACACTCATTCCAATCAAACTTTACTGCAAAGTCAGCATCGTAAACTGGATAATGCTGAGTAAATTAGCTTTCAAACCTTTCACGTACAGAACATTCTCTAGCTTAGGAATGTGTTCATCAAGATTAAAGCTAGTGTTTATAATATCAGATGATCTAGCATAGAATTAATCAAAACATTCAGACTCAAACATGGTGATAGTCTCAAATTAGGTTGTTAAATTTTGCAGTTTAGACTCTTTCACAGCATTAGTTCCTTCATGGGTAAGCTGTAAACATCTCATGCCTCTTTTGACATGGTGCGCGTCATAATCCGTCGAAACTCGTCAGGTGTGATGGATCCAGAAAAAGCACTAAGACCCTAAGAGTTAAAAAGATGACCATTTAAATTCATCTTCAGTCCATGCAGTCACAGATTTTAAATTTATCACATTGTCAATGGTGACGGAGGGAGGTGTCCACCCTCTTTCAACCAAAATCCAAACTCTTTCATCTATGACTTTTAGAGCAGATTTCATACGGGCTTTCCAGCAAGCAAAATTTGTCCTGTTAAAAACTGGCATTTTATTATATAATATCTCCATTTTGAACACGCCCTTTTTAAAAATCAATTTTTCAGAAAATTGATATCCTCAGAAAAATTTTGCGAAAAATTACACTGTATAATTGTGTAATTGGCTCTGATACCAATTTGAGAGTGCGCGTGTGTTCAAATGAATTAATTATTTAATTAAATTCCAATTTCAGACCCAACAATTTTTTAACTCTTGCAAATAAAAGATTGATTAAAAAATTAATCTAAGCATGCAAGACAGTTAAAAATGAGGAAAAAATCCCCGAAGGGCAAAATCATTTATTTCACTATAATTTTGTAAATCACAACTTACATGGATTACAATGAAATAATTTGACACACGAATACCTGCAGGCGTCGGTCGGCGTCGTCAGCAATGGAATAAACTCAGCAACTCCATAATAACACTCAGTTCTTTTTCAGCAAAGATCTATACTCAGCAGACCTTAATATCCTCATACTTCGATTAGTACCATGAATACTACCAAAATCAGCAGCATAATATTTCAGAAAATTATGTTTTGGGTTCCACAAAACAATTCATAAAAGTAGTTGGGATTATGAATTAAATGGACAAAGGTTTTGGACCCTTAAAAGTGAGAGGAAGACATACTGGAAAAATATTGAACACAAAGTTTTTTCTATTCAGAAAGTGTTCTGCCACAAAAAACTTTTCTTCTCTATTATGAAAACTGTGCGTGTTGTGCATTATATAGAAGAGATTTGGTTAAAGAAGATAAACATGGGCACGCCAGTTATCCAAAAAAAACAGAGGCGTAAGACTTTAAAAAAAGCAGTTGCGTAAGTCTTTAAAAGAAAGGAGTGTCGTTCCTTTTTTTAATAAAAAAACCATTGTATCTTTAGCCAATGATTGGAAATCATTGGCGCCTCATAAACAAACATATTGTCCTCCCTATGTTTAGCGCGTGGCAACAGCAGTATTGGCTCAATTGCCAATTTAATAAAAAGAGGCGTGAGGACTAAAACTTCCTTCACCAAAAAACTTTCAAGATCAATATGCCAATCAATTGCAAAATAAAAAAATGGCGCCCCATATTTTTTCATCACAAAAGGCGCGTGGCTGAATTTTGAAGCCTTTGGCTTACATGCCAATCATTGGTGCGAAGGCATTAAACCCATAAGCTGCCGAAAAACTTCAACAAATAAAAAGACTCCTAGATTTTATTTCAAAACCAAAACTCCCCTTTTTTTCTTTAACAAAAACAAACCTCTCTTTTTTTAACTGTTCGAAACAACCCTTAAAAAAAACTTCTTTTATTAAACAAAGTATACTTTAAATGTAAATTGCAAATGGAACTTAAACATATTTTTACCAAAATTATCTCGAAGGTGCTTGAATGTTGAAGTGCACTTGTAATTCAGATCCGGAGTTTGTCGGTGTTAGCATCCTCAATTCTTTGTTGACCTGTAGCGGTATACGACATAATTAAATGTGACGGACAATGCCCTTACATTACTATATTATTATCTGTAATTATAAATCTGGATCTAGTCCATTTTTAGACATCAAGAGGTGCCTAAAACCCTCCCATTCTGTAACTTAGCCCCCGAATCCTTGAACTAATTGGTTTTGCAAGCATAAGTATGCCTTTGATGCCATTCTTTCGAGGCGATAATATTTCTTTTGCCTATTTTGTGCAAAATAGGTTAGCGACTTTATCTCTATGCATCACCCTAATTAACGATGGCCGAAGTTCCCCGAGAAAGGGAGCAAGACCCACGCACGCACGTCGAACGGGATGGGATGGCCACACGGAGACTTGGAAATAATTTTAAAAGAAGTTGATGGTCATCTAGGACTAAGTTGGAAAGGTATTTATTCTATATGCACCCTTTTAGTCGGTGAGTCTACGGGTATAGTAATCTCGCCAACAAATGGGGATCCAGAGATGTAAGCATTAGTGTCTTCAGCCACCATTTTCCCAAACTCTTCAAAGATTGAGGTTAGAAAATCAAGTATAAAATCCCGAATAAAGTTGGGGATTTGGAAAGAAGAAGGGTAAAGGAGATTTGTAAGAAAAAATAAGCTTAAGAGAGGGATGATAGCCAGAAGTTGAAATAATTTTTCAAATAGATTGACACTTTTATCGTAATGTCCAAGTTAAATTGTCCATATGTATTATTAAGTTCCCACCAATTTTAAGGAATTGATCAATGGGATAATTTCCCAACACTCTTTAATGGTGAAATTGAAATTATATGAAAACAAGTTACATTTGACAACAAAATAATGAAAATGTCAAATAGTTGTCCAGTGAAATCCTAGTTTTACCCTTACCTAACTAAAAGATATTTGTATAGCGTTTGGAGAACCTTATTTGGTTTAATGATGGTTGAACCAACAGTTATCAAAGGCATTTGTAGTCCCAATAGAGAATTTGGGGACCTTTAAACTAAAGGTTCAAACTAATTCCTGATAGCTCTACAAGTTATTTAGAATAGTCTCTTTAGCTACCAGATAAGACACGATAAAGATAAGAGGGTTGGCCAGGCTTCTTTTAGGAATAGGGATAACTTCAACCAAGCCAAATTAATAAGAAAACTAAGCAGGAGGGTAAAGATCACTTATAGATTTTCCAAATATAATTTTAGAGGGCTTAGTCCCACAAAATAGATCCCTATTAATATAAAAACTCCCCAATTCTCATTTTTGAACTTCTCGTGACTAGACTAGTTCAAGATGGGGACCATGCAATTAGCAACATGATTAGGGAAAATATCCTTCATAAACATAAGAAACCCAGGAGCTCGAACCTTATGTAGTCTCTTGAACATGGACAAGTGTTCTCCAAATGACATATTAGTATGAGAGTAGGTGTAATATTTTTTGCCATGGTTATGGGGATCAATCTATTTCAAATAATGTCTGATCTCAATAATATAGTCATTAAGCAAATTTGTAAGGCCCAAAGAGGGGCACATTGGTTGCTGTTAAAGGGAATCTCTCATAGCTCATAATAATTCTTATACATGCATCCTAAAATTAAAGGGCTCATATATAATTTACAACCTCCAACTAAAGCTCTGGCAATAAAATAAAATTACAACATGACACGTTGGTATTTAGCACAAAAAATATGCTTTGACAACCAAAAAATAAGAAAGTAATTAAACTATTTGTTAGTGAGTGGACCATAATATTTTTGTACTTTTCATTAATTTATAAAATAATAATTGATAATTATCCACTTTAAATAAGGAATAGGGTCAGTCTTTGGCATGAACGGATGAACGTCTTCCCGGTAGTAAAAAAATCCCAATAATTGACAAATGTCAAGAATTTTGGGTTTTACCATGTCAAATTTGAATTCAAAATAAATGTGAGCAGGGTTTCAAAAGGAAATGGCGCTCTATAAGAAATAAGGATCATTTTAATGTCCTTACGGAGCAGATAAATAGAATGTAGGATACTTACCGCCTCCATATCCGAATATCTTTCAGCACACGTCCTATTAACCCACTTTGGCCAGTTAGCATCAAGAATTTTTTGTCAATACCTACACCTAAAAGAATAAGGATCTTTAACGGAACCTTGAGAGAGAGGATTTTTGTCACCAAATTTAGGGTGATAAAAAGATTAATGTAGGGTAATATCATAAATAAGGCCCATTGCTACATTCACCCCTTTAGTCGGTGGGTTTATAGGTATAGTAATCTTGCCAATAAATGGTGTGGATTTTGCAAAGAGGTAAGCTTGGTGTCTTTAGCCACCATTTTCCCAAACTCTTCAAAGTGCGAGGTTAAAGAATCATAGCTAAAAGTCATGATAAAGTTGGGGATTTGGAAAGAAAAAAGAATTATGGAGATTTGTATGAAAAATAAGCTTAAGTGAGTGGTGATAGCCAAATGTGGAAATGGTTTTTGAAATAAAGTTTTGCTTTTATCATGATGGCCAAGTTAAATTGGTCATGTGGCTTATCACATGCCCATTAATTTTGAAAAATGCATCAATGCGATAATTTCTCAACATTCTATAATGGTAAAATTGCAATTGTACCACAACAGGCTACTTTTGACACAAAAGTAATAAAAAAGGTCAAATAGTTATCTGGTAAAATCTCAGTTTTACCAATCCCTAACTAAAAGATCTTTTTTCAAAGTTTGGAGAACCTTATTTGGTTTACTTATGGTTGAACCACTAGTTATTAAATGCATTTGTAGTCCAAACAAAGAATGCGGGGACTTTTAAACTGAAGGTTCGAACCGCTTCCCGATATATCTTCAAGCTATTAATAATGGTCTATTTGGCCACAAGAGAAGATCTGGTTATGATAAGAGAGTTTTGTATACTCCTTTTATGTGACACCCCATAAAATATAAACTAGATTGATTAAGTCTAAATTAAATAATATAAGTGTCTAAAACATTTGGGTATCATTCTAAGCATGACTGAAAATAAATCTAACTGCATAAGAATAAATAACCAAAATATAATAAAGCTGAACCACATCATTGTTGATACCAATCTAACCAACAGCAATAGAATCATCACACACTGTGACTATCTTATAACAAATCCAAAACCAAATGAAATAATAATACCGACTCAATACTACCAAATATAAATCCGACACAACTGAAATATAAATAGGAATATATAGATTGACCATGCATGCTCGACGCCTACATCTTATAAGAACAACAACTCATAATATTAAGATGAGATCAGAGGTGAGGTTCCAACGGCGGTCTATGTCCTAAAAAGAGAATTAAAAAATAATGCAAATAGCAAGTTTACAAAGAGTAAAACTATAACTAATTTTGGGATACGATATAACTAAGCCTATTCATATCACCTTTTAGTTATTTTTAAGTTACCCAACCCAAACAGCCCTAAATATAATATTCGTATAATCCCACGCCTAAGTGAACCCCATAATTATATTTTATTCATCTCAGATGCATATAAGTAAAATTCTATAATTGCTCTAGTTTATACATGAACACATAATGGAAATGCAGTCTCTATGTATACATACACATAGTAAGATCCATGCCACATACATCATAAATGGGATACTCAAAAGCCCGCACGCAATAAAGGTTTATATATACTGCCTTTTGGGATAGCTCATGCATACTAGGCATAGTTATAGGCTATCCCACACCAATTACCTCAGAGCATATATTAGATATTTATCACTATGCTTTTACACCAGTCATATGTCCCTATACCCCAGGATAAATGAAAGGATCGCCCCATGAATCACATGTAGATACAACGAGTATTTTTAGCATGTAGGGACAGGGTAATCATGAACAAGGCAAAAAAGTCTCTATCTAGCAGGGTACTACGTATCCCACAAGTACTCATACCTGGTATGTTGCACATAATGCAGTAGGAGAGTAATCCTAATCACATAAGGAGTACAAGTCTTGAATCCAAATTTATTAACTTAATTAGTGTTTCTTAATTAAGAATACAATATCTAAACCACTGCCAAGTCCCAAAACCAAACCAAGAAACCTTAACCCATCCTTGGCATAACCTAGGTGGGTCGATCGATCGACTCTAGGGGGCGATCGATCGACTTTCCCTGATCACAGGTCCTTCTTTCGTAACACAAGATTAAACCCCAAAAACCTCCATTAATGAACATTCAAGCTTCCAAAATTCGAAAAAAATAATGCCATTTAAGTTGTTTAAAAGATTTAAGATAGATTAAATGGCTCCGAACAGTTTGTTTGAGAAACTCCTTTTTTTACAAAATAAGTACTAACACAAGATATGTATAAAACTTATGAACGAGATATTTCAGTTATTAAGCATCCAAGTTTTGAAAAACAAAACTAATTAATTTCTAAATCATCACACAAGTAGAAGGTGATGAGAGGAAGATGAAACAAGCAAGAAAACAAGATTTTAACGTGGTAAAACCCCACCCAATTGGGGAAACATCCACGGAGGTCTCTACACCTCAAAACAAAAATCCACTAAAGAGAATATAGGTTACAAGCTATATAAAAAACTAAACACATAATCATACATATTCTAGGTCAAGAATTCTTAAAAACAACCGCAATTAAATGATATCTAATTGCCACAAGGTTGAGACTTGGATTGTTAAAAATAACATGTAGACCGTAGATAAAATATATACAAGGGCTGGTAATGATTCTCAGGATTGTGAGAGTAAGAAAACACAATCTGGACCGTTGTGGATGCAACATGTGTGTGGCTCAGATGGGCTAACAAATGTGTGTTTTGAAAGTTTAAATAATTCCATTTTGTATCACACAATTCTCTGTCGCTTTCATATTCTACCCAGCCTAAGTTTTTAGGAACTAATTGATATTACAAATAAGCCCATAACATTTTAAAACCAAATTTTAATTGTTTTTAAAATGTTTATAAATTCCTATAAATTATTTAAAAATCTCAAAAATTATTAGAAAAAAATATTTTGATGGGAATTAATACTCACAAACCTAATATGATATGAATGCAACATATAAATGCAATCCTAGGTGAAGTTTGGTATTATACCTTTGAGACTATTAGAGGAAAAATCATGTTGAGTATGAGGTTCATTGGTAGACTAGGGTATGACTCAAATTTTGTCACTATTTCCAAACTAGACAAGCGCCTATATAATATAGACTCAAGTGAGTCAATGAGTCAAAATCATATTAAAACAATACTATATTCATATATAAGTGTTCCAAGATACATTATAACCTATAACTAAGGGTTTTACATGAATCCCACAAGAATCAAAGGGATAATTTTGGATTAAATCCATGAACCCTAGATTTCTATCTTTGATCAATTAGGTTCATAATAGCCATCACATCGTTCAATTAACAACGTTTTTTTGGTTGATTTATATTATATAACATGTCACTCTAGGCACATATAATAATACTAAATAATAAATTTCACCATTTAATTAATGCATTAAAATTAAGGGGTATTTCATTCTTGCCCCTAAAATAAAGAATTTCATTCTCAAAATTCAAATTTTGTACCTTACTAGAATAACTATGGATATCTCTCATGCATGTCATCCTCTCTCTTCCATATAGACTCTGTCTTATTATATGTCACCATTTGACTCTAACTAACGGTATGACCTTCAATCACAAAGTTTGCTCTCTCTATTTAAGGATACATTATGGTCACTCCTCATAGATCGCATTGGGTTGCAGCTCACTACCGCTGAGGTAATATTGATAGGCATACTCATCCCTTAGACTCCCTCAACATCGACATGTGGAAAACATTGTCCAGGACCACCCTATCCAATATCATAAAGGGATTAATCTTGTTGGAGTAGCTCTTTCAATGATCATCTGTCGTCTTCATCTGTGATCAGATAAGTGTCACCTTCTCTGAGGTGACCCAAATAATGTTTGGCCCTAACATCTTGTGTTCACCTAACTCTAACCAATAGTGCGAAGAATAGCACAGTCACCCATATAATGCCTCGTAGGGTGCCATACCAATAGTCTACTAACTACTATTACGGTAAGCAAACTCCGTGAGCGATAAGTGTTGATCCCAACTCCCTTTAAGATCCAAAACATATATCTAAAGCATATCCTCCAAAATTTGGTTCACTCTCTTAGTTTTACCATCCGACTAAGGGTGAAATGTCATACTCAAATTAATTTCTACCCATATCACCTCTTAAAAACCCCTTCAGAACCAAGATACAAACGTGTTGTCCCAGTTGGACACAATAAAAACATATTGTCCCTGTTGGAAATAATGTCATGCAGTACTCCATGCAACTGTACAATCTATGACATGAATAATTTAGCATATTGTATGACGATGAAATATTTTTGCAGTGGAAGGAAATGATACATCTTCATCGCTCTATCAATGATGGCCCAAATAGAATTATGACCTCTGTGGGACCTCGACAGTCTCGCTATGAAATCCATGGAGATGCTCTCTTATTTACACTTAAAAATCTCCAAGAGTTTTAATTCCCCTATCAATCTCTGATGTTCCACTTTTACTAACTGACATGTGGTACACTTAGACATAAGCTCTACAATGTCTTTCTTCATCCCGGTCCACCAATATAATCTACACATATCCCGATACATCTTATCTCCTCTGAGATATACTATGAACTGGGAGTGACCAAAGCGTGGAGGCCCAGCCTTAAGCCTTGGAAGCCTAGGCGGGCCTTGGCGTAAAAAGGCATGAAAAAGCGTTTAGCCATTTTTTAATATATTTTAATATTTTTTTACTATGACAGGGCTATTTAAAATACTAAATTGGTACATACCTTAAAAATATGTCTAAATATTTGTAAATTAAAATACTATTTTTTTAAAATACAAAAAAAAACAAAAAAAATGCATTTTTTCACGCCTTACTTCTAAAAAACTCGCGTTTTTTCACGCCTTAGCTCCAAAAAACGCGCATTTTTTCACGCCTTGCCCCAAAAAACGTTGACCATCGTTGACCACGCCTTGATCCACGCCTAGGGACAAAACTTGGCGTATCTAAAAAGCCTCGCGCCTAGGCGCGCCTTGGCGCCGCCTAGGCGCGTTTTTTAGAACACTGGCCTTGACTATCACTGCTCTCCTCAACTTAGGACTCTCTAACATAACCAACTGTCCTTAAAATATCAATCCATCGTCTGAATTGATCAAAAAAGAAGGAACGCCGCCTAATAAAAAATCTTTTACCTTCTCCTAGAAGAAATAATCTAAAGCTTGTGCTTATATCACTCGTGTTACTATGGATGGTGCAATGGTCAAAACTCCCAAAAAGGCTTTTCAGAAATCTATGTCATGGGTGGAACTCCACTGTGCTACCTAAATGTCCGATAAATTATCCACATGCTCTACCCATAATGATGCCAACGTAATAGTCAGTCTCTGACTCAACACATCCACTATCACATTCATTTTCCCCGAGTGGTAATAAATCAAAATGTGGCAGCCTTTCACAAACTTGAGCCATCTCCTCTATCTCATAATCAGCTGCTTCTGAGTAAATAAGTCTAGAGACTCTTGTGATTAGAATATAATGTGAATCTATCACCCAACAGATAATGTATCAATATACAAAGGGCAAAGATTACCATCGTCAACTCTAGATCGTAAGTGGGGTAATTTCCCTCATGAGGCTTAAGCGTTTGGGAAGCATAACCTATTCGCCTCTCTTCTAGCTTTAACATGACTCCTTTCCCTTGAACTGACTCATATGTATATACCAAATACTCTACGTCGCCCCATGGTAACATGAGGATGTGCGTAATGGTGAGCTTCTCCTTGAGCTCCTCAAGAGCTTTCTGGCAGTCTCCGCTCCAAATGAACGGTACTCCCTTTAGGGTGAGGTGAGTCAATGGCCCATAAATATTCAAGAACCCATGAATAAACCTCATGTAGTACCCCTCCAAACCCAAGAATATCCTAACCTCTGTAGGCATCATACGTCGTTCCCAGTCTACAACTACGGATACCTTTCTAGGATCCACTGAAATCCTAACTATGGATACAACATGGACTAATAATTGTGCCTCTCGAAACCAAAATCCACACTTAGAGAACTTAGCGTACAAAGTATGTTCCCAGAATGTCTACAAAATCGACCGCAAATGTTCTACATGCTCTTCCTTTGATCGAGAATACAATAATATGTTGTCAATAAACACAATAATGAACTGATTTAGAACTAGTAGAAATACCCAATTCATTATATCGATGAGCATTGCTTGTGTTGGTGAGCCCAAATGGCTTGAAGTTGAATTTATATTGTATAAGGGGAGTTTAATATGAGGAAATACCAGATTTCTGTACATGTTTGACTTGAGCAACTTCGGTTGCGCCTACATATCCGTCATAGTTGAAATCAAAGTCAGCGTAGTTTGTGGGTTTATACTATTCGTCGAAAAACTCATTATGTTAGAAATCAAGAGGTGAAAGGTTGTGAAACTCTTCTCAAAGAACTCATCTCAAAACTCTTTTATAAAACTCTCTCTAAAAACTCATAAGATAAGAAATCACTCTCCTCTCCAAAGAGATATATCCTTCAAATGTAAGGAAATGAACTCTATTTATAGCAAAACCAACCCAAGTGGGATGCCACGTGTTAAATATATTGTGGAGGCATGTGTCAAATAACCCGTGGTGACATATGTCCTCTTTTGTATGGCACGGTACTAGAATATTATCTAGTTAATGTATAAATAATACATAAATAGGCATAATATACTAGACACGCATAATAATACCTCAGTCACATTAACATATGGAATTTTGTCAATAGTAATCATCTATAATCTCATTTAATAATAAAATGAGAGGCTTATCATTAATCCCCTCTTACATTTTTTCCCCGTACATATTGTTGATATATTGATTCATGTCTGAAATATATCAGTTGTATGCACGAAACATCTTTAGTCGATTTTGATATGTTTGTTCATCCTACGGATCATGGGTAATAATCTTATATCTCATATCTTAAATCTCATATCTCATAGATCATTTCGAAGGAACTCGTGATCATTCTTTTCATACGAATGATATACTATGAGTGTTGCCCCCATTCCTATTAAAATGAACATGCATTCATGATTTTATTGTGGTTGCTCGTAACTTTGCTTTAGTAAAAAGTATTATCATGGGCACATAATAACTACTTCATCATTCTCTTTCATTATTCTCAACAAAGCTATTTGGAAGTATATTATGGTCCCATGATAACTACTTCATTATTCAGTTTCATCATTCCTAACCAATCTTGGTGGAAGTATTATTATGGTTTACATAATAACTACCTCCTCATTCTCTTTTAAGCTTTTGGTCCATGAAAATTTAATTGCTCATCCAAATCATGGCGAGGTTTTGAAAAATACACCTGCATGGTGATTTAACTCAATTTCTGCTACATTTTACCTCAGATTTATACTTTATAAATCAACTTAGCACATATCTTACTAAGGTTTATTTACACTTTGTAAGTCAAATTAACATCCGATAGCACATATCTTGCTATGGTTTATTTACACTTTGTAAGTTAACTTAGCAGCTGACTGCTAAGGTTTTCTTCGATTTTTACACTTTGTAAGTCAACTTAGCAGCCGATAACACATATCTAGTTAAGGTTAATTTACACTTTGCAAGTTAACTTAGCAGCCAATAGCACATATCTTGATAAAGTTTTTCTTAATATCTCACACCTTAGAGGTGACTTAACAATGAAAACACACTTGTTAAGGTTTTATCAAAATCTCACACCTTAGAGGTGACTTAATAATAAAAACACACTTGTTAAGATTTTCTCAAAATCTCACCCCTTAGAGGTGACTTAACAATGAAAACACACTTATTAATATTTTTTTGTAAACTCCACCTATAAGGTGACTTAACAATGAAAACACACTTGTTAAGATTTTTCACAAACTCCACATATAACAAAAACTTAACAATGAAAACCACTTGTTAAGATTTTTCGAAAACTCCACCTATAACGGTGACTTAACAATGAAAACCACTTGTTAAGATTTTTCATAAACTCCACCTATAACGGTGAGTTAACAATGAAAACATTTGTTAAGATCTTTCACAAACTTCGCCTATGGCGGATACTTAACAATGAAAACCACTTATTAAGATTTTCCACCTATAACGGTGACTTAACAATGAAAACCACTTGTTAAGATTTTTCGCAAACTCATTCTTCTATATCGCTTTTCAGGTCGCGAGGGATCCCACACCTGTCGAAGGACAAACTGAGTATGGCCCTTCATCTATTTGCATTAATGACCAATGTCTCCGGACGAGTCAAATCATAATGACTGTGGTTCAATCACTTACCAATTTATCGAGTTTTTGAAATATAATACACCTATAAAGAATACTTAAAACAATACTTGTAAAGTTCTCGTAATATGATGTCATATCTGAAGGATAACTACGACTTTGTCAATTTCTGAGTGACAACTAATTAATCCGTCTGGACTCTTTTGGAAATAAATTGAAGAAGCTTTTGTAATGGCTTGATTGGACATTATAATACTCTGAAGGCTCATCAATCCAACCTTGTCATGGATAATGTCGAAGAAGCTTTACACTGCAAGCTACATTACATCATAATATCTATTTGCCCCCTTTATTTTATCTCTATCTCAAGATAAAATAAAATAAATTGCATATATAATTTACAATGCCCATCCGAAAAAATGAAAGAAACCTAATCATTACATTTTATGGGGTATATCGCAAACTATCATATCTTTAAATAATGGCTTTATGTTACCATCGCTCAATATCTGCTCATTTAGAAGCCTATGCAAAATAATATCTTTCAGACACAATAAGATCATATTGTAAATGGTTAGTAAAAACTCAGGAAATATCCAAGTATAATTCTCATCATGCCCCCTTTATTTTATTTTATTTTATTTTATGTAATAAAATAAAATTTACATAAAGTTCAGGGATATTTGTGTAATGAATCATAACCACCCATACTCGTAGGTGTATTGTGCACAATTAAATGTCTTTTGCGCACACGCCATATGAAATTTGAAGGTCTATATAATCTCAAGGCTAATCATGAGTTGTAAAACATACTCAACACTTTCATAAATGATTCATAATTTATGGAACATCCATACAATAACATTTACAAGTTTTTTTCTATGAAATAATAGTACCATTCCCCCTCTGAGTCATTTTTTTAGCTTTATGTAATGTATAGAGAGATCAAGCGATGAATCCTAATAGAAACCCCAATAGTTCTATCTCAGGTGGTGTGGTTCATCACGTATATAGGCTTTAGAAGGATAAACTATGTTCATACTTATCTAAAATCATTAAATAACACTTGTAAATGTTTTGAGGCACAATAATATATTATGTTGAATGGAAACGTCCCATAAACATAATAACCGCATGACGCAATTTATATTTCTTAATAAACATGCACAAATATATTCCAAGGAAGCACGAGAAATAATATATACGATTCACCAATAAGTGTGATAAAGATATTCATTTTCAACTGTGGTGTCCACGCATGTCATTTTTATATTGTTCTAGCCTTTATATTATTCGAATCACTAGCAACAATAATATTCATAACCGTCAAATAAATAACAACCTCTAGAATAGACATTAAAAATAACACGACTCATTAATTTGAGGTTTTTCGAAGAATCAAATACAACAATAATTTTCTTACAATTCAAGAACCAACACTCCATATAACATCATGCTTAAAAAATTATGAATATAGCAAAATATGCATACAGAACATATGTATATATACACAAGGATTTAAGAAGTATTTCAATTTTTCCTTGTAAACCAAACTACTTGTGAGAAGGGCCACTTAAAAATGTACTACATCATGAGCTCTAAAGACAAAAAAAATTTATTGGGAAAAAAGGAAAAAATTAAACTTATATTCCAGGTAACTAGCCCCTTTAATCTCTCTTTAAACAAGCTTTGAGAACATATTCAAAAATTTACTCTCACATGTACAGCCCAATTCATAGGGGCATTTGCCCAAACACGGTTAAAACACAAAACGCGAGGGAACTCCGTTGGAGTTTGCTCGTCCAGTCGAAAAACACGTGTACAATGAAAGCTAAGATGTGGTCTACCTTTTTTGGAAAATCTCAGGTGAATCAGCTAAACTTTATGTCGGATCTACACGTACACACGAAGATGGTAACCCGTATGGTGATTCAGTTTTAGGTTTCTTCGAATAGGTGCCTCGGTTTGATGTGGACCCATGTGTAAAGCCATGGTTCGTCGAATAAAATAGTGTATCATTTCAAAATTTGGCTATGGACCGTCGGGGATTTGATCAGAGAGATGAAGCTTCCTCATTTGATATAAAAAATAAGGTTTGTAGGAAACTCATGGTATGTGGTGTGTAGATTTGTAAACTTTGTGGTGAGTTGGTTGATGATGACTCAATTTGTTCCCAGTTAAATCTGAAATGGGTAGCTCATATGGTGAATCGGGTTTTCAACACTTCCCTTACTTTTTGTAAAACTTGTATGTTTTTTACAATACTTTTTTCAACATTATAATCAAATGCACCTTAAGTGTTAGCCTAAATAATACTTCACACTCATAAGAGGGTGGTAAGTTGGAGGGTGCTCATAAGTGTAAACAAGTGATGTCCTTGTATGATAGGAGTAAATTAATATATATATATATATGTGTGTGTGTGTATATATACACACCCATATATCAAAGTTCATACATGTCATGTCGGAGAGACCCGATGAGGTGTGTTAGGTGGACACACACAGAGAGAGAGAGAGAGAGAGAGAGATGAGTACATTTAACCTCATGAGAAGGGTGTGTGGTTTTCTATATATGGATTAGTATCAAAAGTGATGATAGAATAGGATTTGCGTAGAGAGACCCACGATAAATGTGTATGAAATAATCTAATGTAGAAAAAGTCTCATCAAGATGAGATAGGCCCAAAGACGTCTCTGTGATATCAATTAATGGAAATGAGATATTTGTAGTAGAATGATTTATGGGCCTAATAATATTAGTGATAACATGTGATTAAGAATAGTGAAATATATCACATATTATATGATACTCTATCCTTGATGAAAATAATTAGTTAGTCACGACCAACCAATATAAAGATACACATGGTAAAAGATTTAAGTCAAAGGAATTTATGTTTCAATATTACATAACTTCTCTCATGACCCACTAAAGTATAACCTCTTTGAATTCAAGTGGAAAGAAAGCTACGACCACGGCTAGGTCGCGGGTAAACTGAGGATTAGGCAGAACCCTTTTTGGATGTTTAATAACTGAAATGAATATTCCAATTCAGTAAACCATAATACCTAATTTTCTCTTAATCTTCTCCATAAAGAAACCCTAAACTCTCTTTAGACCCTTCCCCAAACAACCATTTTCATAAACCAAATCAAAGGGCTTTTTAAGGAAATTTCAAGTGGGGATTCAAGAGAAGATTCAAATCACTTCAATGAAGTTTTCAAGAAGTCTAAAGAGGGTTTCAAGGATAATTTTTCAAATATTTCATCCCTCCCATTTAAATAAAGTTGTTATGCCTTTGAAAGGAAATTTACTAAATTGTTCCTCTCCTTTTGTATATACAATTGTTAGTTTCATTTGAGCCTTAATTGTAGGGTTAAAATTATTTAGTAACCCTTAGAGTTTTGAGATCCCTTGTGTTATTTCCCTATTTTGATGAAGTTGGATAATTTTACATGGTTTAATGGGTAATTAATATTAAAGTAAGATTTAATTATTGTTAAGGATACGTGTGTTAAATAGGGTTGTGCATTTATCTTAATAGGTGGCAACTTTAGGTATAAATGTCTAATGAATGTAATTCAGAGCATGATGTTTAATAATTTGAGTTTAATTCCACATGTAAATGCTTGCATAGTGAATAACCACATATTTTAAATCTTGAATTGCAATTAGAATCCCTTTAAGTGATTTATGGTCTTGGAAATCATAAATTAGATCTAATTACTATTCTAGTGTCTCATCAACTACCCTGTCTAAATGGAAGTGTATTGGGGGATTCCTTATGTGGATTTCATTTATCAAACGTTCCACGCATGGAGTCGAGATACATATGAGGACTTTGGGAATCCTTTAATTAACCTATTTATTTTATTATAATACTTAAATTAGTGAGTAATCTCATATTAGATGACCCCGTGAGTTGTTTGAGAAGCCCTTTTTAAGTTAATGAAATGGCGTAGCAAGTGATTTAGAGACCGTTTTGGAATGGTACGAAGGGTGGGGTAAATGAAAAATAATGATGTTATGATAAGTAATAAGTTAAATAAGGAATATGAATGATATTAAGATGATAATGATATTGATTAAATGAGATAGACAAATGGATTTAATTATGGGTATGTGCCGAAAGAGAAAACTCTTACTTATTATAAGCTGAGAGAGCACAGTTTTGTTTGTGCATTACACCAGATATTATTTGTCACGGCCATGATATTACGAGGTGGTGACAGATTGGCGTGACGATATCTTATTTTGTACATCACATGGATTGTTTAAGTTTATGGTTTCGGACAATACGCAAGAGAAAGGCGGTGTCTGGTTATGTGATGGGATTTATTTGAATGTCACACGATTTACTCTTATTTAGAGTTTCGACCATGCGAGAGAAAGGTGATACACGATTGTGTGACTATATTTATTTGTTGCGCGTTACATGTTCTTGAGATGGCCAGGGAGAAGGAGGCATGTCGGTTAAGGTTGAATTAATTCAAAGATTAATTAATTATTGAGACTATTGAGCTAATTAAAATGGACTGAGAGATTCTGTGGCATATGGTTGGTTATTATAATAGGTTAGATGATTGTGGACTTATCACTTGTGTGTGTGTGTATGTAAGCGCGCGCGCGCCTTTGAGTTGCATAGCTTTGATAACTTACAAGGTTTGACCCATTTATATTCGTGGAAACTTTCCAGGTACCAGGGTTGGTCCACGCAAGTAGATTCTTATCCAGCAAGCACAGATCATCATCTTCCCTCCCTTCAAATTATCATTATCATAAGGAGTTTAATGTAACTTTATCTCTATGATGTACGAGCTTCTATTTCAGTTGTATGAGTTGAGTATTTTGGATTTAGTTGGCTTGTATATTAGGAGGACATTGGGCATGTATATTTTATACTTTGAGTTGGATTTTCGTTATAGTGAGACTGTGTGGTGTCATATTTCATTTGAGGCTTGTGGATGTAGATGTAGAGATATATCTTACATTGTTTTAGTCGATGATGCATTTATAAGTTGAGTATTTAAGGTTTAATATATCATATTCATATCTTGTTATTGTTTCATTTGATTATGCACATGCTAATAATGATATTTAAATTTTTTTAAAGTTGAATATTTTAATATCAGGAAGTGATCAACCTTAATGATAAAATATATGGTTGTAACACATCTCACCATTCATTCCTATAGTCTATCCTTATCATTGTGCAATATTTCAAGTCACTAAATATTTTATTATAAGACTAGTTTTATATATTTTAACTTTTCAACCTCCATTTCATATCAAATGCATCTTTTTCACTTTAACTAGTATCAACATCATCTCTAACGGTTCACTCTATGTTAAGTATCATTTTTTCAATTCCTAATTCTAAATATATCCTCACACTTTTGTAACACCCCGACTAATTAAATATCGGGTAGCTACTCCTTTATTCAAATTTATACAAAATGTCAAGCTGGTTCAGTTCAAAGCATCATTGTCGAAAATATTTTTAAACAATTACTAGTCACCTAATATTTAAAAAGTGAGTTGTCAAATTTTATTTAAATTAGATTAACATGCAACCAATTAAATTATTAACTAATGATACCACAACCACATCACAGTCACAAAAAAATATAAATGGAATGATAAATGAGTCTGGAGTAACACTCCTTTGAATAATCCAAATACGAAATAAAACCAAATACAAGTCTGAATAATTAATTAAATAATCTCCAAAACTGAAATGGAAACTGAAAGTATGATAAAGTTGTCTTTAAAAGAAGAGGGGCGACATGCCCTAACAGATGAATGAATGTGAAATAGAAACAATGTAGAATGTGGAGGCGTCTACTATCGAGGTCCTGTCACTTCCACAGCAGCTACAACACGTCACTGAAATGGAACTCCTATGCTTGGCGTCCCTGTGGCTAGGCACCTAAAAGGTTTTTCAAGAAAAATAGATTTGAAAGCAAACGGGTCAGAGCCAGATGTGAAAACAGTTTAAAATATAGCAAGTGTTTATTTGCATTAAACATTGAATATTAAATACATGTTAGTTATATGCTCTCACATGAGTTTCTCACATGTCAGCTAGTGTGCACACCTAACGTATATCCGTAACCCGTCCTAGTTATGCTGTTAACTATCTAGTCTGTACCACTTTATGTCCTCACATTATAATATAGGAGTTTATTCAAGACATTCTAACATGACCTGCATGTATCTCACCTTTTTATTTCCCAGATTAATTTATAATAATTATTATAGCAAATTCTCATTTTTAATCCTTCTCAAAATGTCTCAAGTATTCACATTCACTTTAACAAAGAATCTGCTATAATTATAAGTATATTAATCTCAACATAAATATAAAATTAGGGCACCCCTAGGCTAAGCTGCAGTGCACACATACCCTGCTATCGAATCCCGGTACATCACGTACATAAGGACTACGAGTTCCGAATCTCTCAGGAACCATTTCAACAAGCAAAATCACACATATTGGAGGCGAACATAGTTCATATACCCATGGGTCACGCACATACCTACGCTCCCATGGTCAGCTGACTTATTAATTCACAAATAAGTCATTCACAGTCCTATGTCCTTAAGGTACCAATCTGAATCCCCCCGTAGGCACACAAAGATTAGATGGCCCTATTCTGAAAGCTGACCTCCCGTGATAGCAAGTATGGTAGATATGTCATACACATAATCCATATACTAAGCATTCACACAACGTAGATAACTTATTATATTTTTAAAGGTATGTTCTCAATCCCTATACCGTTACTCCAATTAGTACATTTTTATACATCCGGACAATATATAAAATGATCCACCGATACGTCTCACGTCGTATAATTTCGAGTACTTAAATCTAACCAAAGAGGTTACTACGTCTCCTATTATTCTCATATATTATTTCAGTACTCTTAACTCCTTATTTATGTCCCAAATCTTAACTTATTACTCCTAAGGATTTAAATTATGCTCTCACATCTTTACATAGACAATTACTCGTCGGACACTCGAGAAGTCAATGCGACAATTCAACCCAATTCTAATGTATTCCGGTTTTCAAATATAATACCCTACTGGTCTTCTTCAAGTCCTAATGCATTCACATAATCCCCAACTACAACATTCGATGGTCGGAAACACTTAAAATCAAAAAGGGGAAAATCACCCTTTCTAGGGGGATCGATCGATCGATCCTGATCGTCGATCGATCGACCTATGAATGTCGATTGATCGATCATACCAGATGAGGCTACGGACTTCTTCGTTTTTCAGTCCTAGATTTGTCCCAAAACCTCATTACAAGATGTGAAATTCTAATATAATCATATAGGATCATCATACAACCTAAATATATGATTTCTAACATCCCAAAACGTTTAAACCATCATCAATTAGTCTTATTTGGATCAAATCTTCATAAAAACCCTAGTTTTTCTATTTCTTCAAGAACCATAATTTTTCTCTTCTTAAATCCATTTTTAGTTCATCAAGGGTTATGTTTTGGTTACTGAAATTCGTCCAGGACTAATCTACATGCAATTCCTATCCAAGATTTAGGGTTCTACTCCAAATTCATGAGTTTTCATCATCTTTCAAGGTTATTAACAAACCCTACACTAACATGGAAGAATTATTCGCTCAAAATTAATGAAACCAAATCACTTGCCTTAGGATTGATGTGCAGATCTGCTGGTGATGACAAAGGTTGGTTCTTTCCTCCTCTCCGGTCACAATTTCGTCGAAAGTGGTGGTGGTAGGTTGTGCTTATGGTTTGAAACCCTCCTATAACCTCTCATCTATCTCCATAGCCCACTTCTTACTTTTTGGTTGATAATGGCCCTAATGACCTACACAATAAGAATTAAATAAACCTTAAATTTCGTGGGTCTAATTTTCTTGAAATTTAAAATGACTAAAATACCCTCCCAAATTGCCAATTTGGCCTAAAAATGCCCCGGGGCCCAAACAAAACCCCCGGCTAGTATTTTCTGACTATATCGACCCCTCCGAACACGTTGGCTCACTCAGAGTGATCATACGGATGATAAAATTATAATTTACTTTTTAATCTAATTAAATTAATTCCTGACGCGACTGACACGCGCGTCCCTACTTAATTTCCCGAATTGTCGTATTTATGACTCGCGACAATTTTAAAATTTTCAATAATCATGTATTACCATATATACTCAGTAATACTCAATATTATCATCATAATCAAATACCAACTCACGTCTCGCTAGTATTTAAATTCGGATTAATTTTCAATTAATTCTCATTTAATTTAATTAATCCCATTAAATAAAAATTAATAAAATTACGGGGTATTACATACTTCCCCCCTAATAACAGAATTTCATCCCGAAATTCGGAAATAAAGTATACCTGGCAAAAATAACTCTGGATAACGCTCGCGCATCTCATCCTCGTGCTACCAGGTGGACTCCCCAGCATTATGATGTCGCCACTGAACACCTACTAACGGTACTATCTTCGACCTCAGTTTCCTCTCGATGTGGTCCAGAATAGCAACCGGCCCCTCCTTATAGGAACTATCAGGCTGTAGATCGATGTCCTCTAAAGCAATGTGGGTATGGTCCAAATCATCCCTAAGATATCTCCTTAGTGAGGAAATATGGAACACGTCATGGATCCTATGCAAGTGTTCCGGTAACCCAAGTCTATACGCAACTGGCCCAATTCGCTCGATGATAGGAAATGGCCCCACATATCTAGGTGTTAATTTCCCCTTCTTCTCGAAATGCATAATCCCCTTCATAGGAGACACTCTGAGCAGCATCTGGTCCCCCACCTTGAATTCTCTGAAGAACTGCTTGGCATCAGCATAACTCTTTTATCGGTCCTGAGCTACTCGAATATGACTCCGTATCATCCCTATCCTCGTTGAAGTATCCTAAATCACCTCCGGCCCAAGGAGTTTGTTATCCCCCACCTCTAGCCAATATGCTGGGGAATGACAAGGTCGATCGTACAATGCCTCGAATGGAGTCATGCCAATAGTGAACTGGTAGGAGTTATTATAGGCAAACTCCATCAGTGGAAGATACTTCTCCCAACCACCTCCAAAGTCTAGAATGTACGTACACAACATATATTCCAACATCTGATTCGTCCGCTCGGTCTGCCCATCTGTCTGCGGGTGATATGTTGTACTTAGCCGCAACTCCATATCCATTGCTTCCTGAAAGCTCTCCCAAAATCGTGAAACAAATATCTTGTCTCTGTCAGAAACGATATCGAGAGGCACCCCGTGGAGTCTCACTATCTCCCCTATGAAAATCTGGGCATACTGTCCCGTAGTGAAGTCTATCCGGACTGGCAGAAAATGAGAAACTTTGGTCAACCAATCCATGATTACCCATATGGAGTCGTGATCCCTCTACGATATAGGTAACCCCGTGATGAAGCCCATGGAAATGCTCTCATATTTCTACATAGTAACCTCTAATAGTTGTAGAAGTCATGTCGGTCTCTGATGGTCCACTTTTACCAGCTGACAAGTGGGACATTTAGAAACGAACTCGACAGTGTCTTTCTTCATCCCGCTCCATCAGTATTGTTGCATCATATCCGGGTACATATTATCCCCACCAGGATGTACCGCGAATTGTGTGACTCTGTCATTACCTCGTGTTGCAAGTCTTTCCCCTCAGGAACTACCAGTCTTCCATTGAAGCGTAAGCCCCCGTCTGAACTAACAGTATAAGACTCGACCCCTCTATTAGTAATCGTACTATCTGGTCTTGACAGAACGAGTCTGTTTTCTGGGCCTGTATCACTCTCGTACGATCTGGGGCGTAACTATTATCACAGACATGAATGATCGGGTCACTGTGTCCTGGTGTCCTAACTCCTTCTACTTTACTTTCCACACTTCGTCCACCTCACCTACTGGCCTACGGCTCAACGCGTTTGCTACCACGTTAGCCTTCCCTAGGTGGTATTGGATATCAAACTGATAATCCTTCACAAACTCAAGCCACCTACGTTGACGCATATGTAGTTCCTTCTACGTGAAGAGGTACTGTAGGGACTTATGGTCCGTGAATAAATAAAATTTCTCCCCCAGGAGATAATGTCTCCAATTTCGAAGAGTAAATACGACTGTCGCTAACTCTAAGTTATGGGTGGGGTAATTCTTCTCGTGAGGCTTAATCTTATGGGAAGCATAAGCTATAGCCTGACTCTCCTGTTGCAGTATACCCCCAAGTCCTAGTAAGGACGAATCATTGTAGACTAGATACTCAACTCCCGATCTGAGAATTGTTAACACTGGTGCTGAGGTCAACTTGTCCTTCAACTCGTCGAATGCCAATTAATAGGCATCGCTCCAGATAAATGGTACACCCTTATGAGTCAGATGTGTCAAAGGACCCGCTATCTTTGAGAGCCCCCAAATAAACCTCCTGTAGTATCCTGCAAGGCCCAAGAAACTACGAATCTCTGTCGGTGTCGTGGGCTGTCCCCACTCACTCACCGCTGATACCTTCCTCGGATCAACAGATATTCCCCTGTCGGAAATTATATGCCCCAAAAATTGAACCTCCTTCAGCCAGAATCCACACTTCTCATACATTGCAAATAACTCGTTCTGACGCAGCGTCTGCAAAACTTGCCTCAAGTGCTCGATATGTTCCTCCTCTATCTGGGAGTAAACCAGAATGTCATCAATGAAGAAGATAAAAAACTGGTATAGGAACTCTCTAAACACCTTATTCATCAAGTCCATAAACACGGCTGGGGCGTTGGTTAGGCCAAAAGGCATAACCCTGAACTCGTAGGAACCGTATCTCTTCAAGAAGGCAGTCTTCGAGACGTCCTGCTCCCTGATTCATAACTGATGGTATCCCGATCTCAAGTCAATCTTTGAGAAGAAGAAAACTCCTATCAACTGGTTGAATAAGTCATCGATTCGGGGTAGTGGATACTTATTTCGTATTGTGACTTTATTCAACTCTCGGTAATCTACACACAACCTCAAAGATCCATCCCTCTTCTTAACGAATAGCACAGGGGCACCCCACGGTGAAGTACTCCTACGAATAAACCCCTGACCCAACAGCTGCTTTATCTGATCTCGTAGCTCCCTCATCTCCGCTGAAGCCATACGGTAAGGTGCGAGGGCTATAGGCCGAGTGCTCGGTGTCAAATCGATAACAAAGTTTATCTCTCTACTAGGAGGTAATCCCGAAATATCCTGGAATACATCAGCGAACTCTCTAACAACTGGAATCGAATCAAGTGGTATTACCACCTCCTTAGAGGTCTCCTCCTCTATATAGTACAAGTGAGTGGACGATCCTCCCTCAGGACGAGGCATCTCCACTAGGAACATCTTATGTCTGGGTATGACAAAAATAATACTCCTACTGAAACAATCAATTATGGCTCGATACGCAACTAGCCAGTCCATACTAATGATCGCATCGTACTCAATCATATCTAACACTAACATATCAGTAGGTAAGGTAAACCTCCTGATCTCTACACCCACACCTCTACATATAAGGGAAATCACAGAGCCCCTACTCAATGGTGAATCTACGCAAGTAACAGTGCTCTCCGCGGTATTTAACAACCTCATAGTGCATGAAAATCTCGTGGCAATGAAATAGTGTGTGGACTCCGTGTCAAATAAAATACGCCCCATAGTCCCCTAAATAGAAAACATACCCTCAATAGCGGGTGGATCCTATGGGACTGCGGCCTGCTGGAGTTGATAAACTCGCTCTACTGAAGCTGTCCCTACTGGACTGGGACTGCTAGGATGGGTGGTAAAGCTGGCATCTGCGATGGTACTGGGAGGGTGACAGGAAACATAGGTCTCTGGGGCTCGTATCGAGCACCCTGCTGCTACTGCTGTGGGGCCCTACCCCTTTCGGGACACTCCTGGCGTTTGTGGCCAATCTTGCCATAAATAAAACATTTCTCAGCAAAGTTTCCCCCTCTCTGTCCCTGCTGCCCACGGCCCTGATGGCTGTTACCATTCCTACCCTGACCATGTTGGCCCTACAGAAACTGCTGCTGATGGTCGTGCTGGCCCTGATGGTTGTGATGGCCATGCCGAAAACCTCCCTATCCATTTTTGAAACCTCAAAATCTAAATCTCTTAGAATCCCCCTGTTGGGAACTCTGATCACCCTGTATGTGTTAACCCTGAGCTGATTGTGCCCCGGTGGCACCAATCTCCCTGTCCTGCCCTGATGGATGGACTCTCCTGCTCGCTTACTCTCTGACAAGTGAAAGCCGTGGTCCTGGCAGTGAAGCAATGCTTCGTTAACCACATCAGAATAAGTGGCCAACGAGAGATTACCTAGTAAGTGCTAACGAATCCTCCATGTCAACCCATCCATGAACTTCTGGATCTTCTTCTCTTCAGTAGGGATCTCATCAGGAACGATGTTCAGAAGATTGGTGAACTTGGCTTCATACTTTTCCACTGTCTTCCCCTTCTGCTTGAGGTTCATCAATTTTCTCCTCATCTCGGTGTGAACTGCTGAAGGAAAATACTTACGGTCGAACCGTACCCAGAATTCCTGAATGGTAAGAACATCTCTCTCCTTCGCAGTGGTAATAGACTTCCACCACTGCAACGCTGCTCCTACTATCTTAAAAGTAGTCAGTATTTGCCTCTGTACATCCGTACACTCGTACATCCTCAAGTGTCTTTGGATGTCCTTCTTCCACTGACTGGACACAACGACGTCAGAGCTACCTGCAAACTCTGAAGGGTGCATTTTTTGGAAAGCATCATGGACACATTCCCAATCAAACGGGAACGCATGAGCCTGAACTGGGACTACCACCGGTGCCTGAGGTGGCGCCTGCTGCACAACTGCTAAAGCGGCATTTATTACCTGGGTTACAATGGCGGCAACTTCTGCAGCGTTCATAGAACCCTGAACTGGTACAGGTTGTGGTTCGGGTTGGGCACCCCTTGGAACTTTATGTGCACGTCATGGAGGCATCTGAAATGAGAGAGAAGTCTTATAAGTCCACAGTTAATATCTCAAAATAGCTGAAGAGCGCAAGATAAACAAAAGAGTACAATAATCCTAAAATATAGGGCTCTATATCAAAGGACGCTATGCGGAAACATAACAAGTCGTACAGATCCTAAGGACACTAGAACCTTATGCTCTGATACCACCTGTAACACCCCGACTAATTAAATACCAGGTAGCTACTCCTTTATTCAAATTAATACAAAATGTCAAGTTGGTTCAGTTCATAGCATCACTGTCGAAAATATTTTTAAACAATTACTAGCCACCTAATATTTAAAAAGTGAGTTGTCAAATTTTATTTAAATTAGATTAACATGCAACTAATTAAATTATTAACTAATGATACCACATTCACATCACAGTCACAATAGAATATAAATGGAATGATAAATGAGGCTGGAGTAACACTCCTCTGAATGATCCAAATACTGAATAAAACCAAATACAAGTCTGAATAATTAATTAAATAATCCCCAAAACTGAAATGGAAACTAAAAGTATGATAAAGATGTCTTTAAAAGAAGAGGGGTGACATGCCCTAACAGATGAATGAATCTGAAATAGAATTAATGTAGAATGTGGAGGCGTCTACTATAGAGATCCTGTAACTTCCACATCAGCTACAACACGTCACTGAAATGGAACTCCTATGCTTGGCGTGCCTGTGGCTGGGCACCTAAAAGGTTTTTCAAGAAAAATAGATTTGAAAGCAAACGGGTCAGAGCCCGATGTGAAAAAAGTTTAAAATATAGCAAGTGTTTAATTGCATTAAATAGTGAATATTAAATACATGTTAGTTATGTGCTCTCATATAAGTTTCTCACCTCTCAGCTAGTGTGCACACCTAACGTATATCCATAACACGTCCTAGTTATGTCGTTAACTATCGAGTCTGTACCACTTCCTATCCTCACATTCTAATATAGGGGTTTATTCAAGACATTCTAACATTACCTACGTGTATCCCACCTTTTTATTTCCCAGATTAATTTATAATAATTATTATAGCAAATTCTCATTTTTAATCCTTCTCAAAATGTCTCAAGTATTCACATTCACTTTAACAAAGAATCTGCTATAATTACAAGTATATTAATCTTAACATAAATATACAATTAGGGCACCCCTAGGCTAAGCTGCGGTGCACACATACCCCGCTATCGAATCCTGGTACATCACGTACATAAGGACTGCGAGTTCTGAATCTCTCGGGAACCGTTTCAACAAGAAAAATCACACATATTGGAGGTGAACATAGTTCACATACCCATGGGTCACGCACATACCTACGCTCCCATGGTCAGCTGACTTATTAACTCACAAATAAGTCATTCACTGCCCTAAGTCCCTAAGGTACCAATCTGATCCCCCCGTAGGCACACAAAGATTAGATGGCCCTATTCTGAAAGCCGACCTCCCGTGATAGCAAGTATGGTAGGTATGTCATACACATAATTCATATACTAAGCATTCACACAACTTAGATAACTTATTATATTTTTAAAGGTATGTTCTCAATCCCTATACCGTTACTCCAATTAGTACATTTTTATACTTCTGGATAATATATAATATAATCCATCGATACATCTCACGTCGTATAATTTCGAGTACTTAAATCTAACCAAAGAGGTTACTACGTCTCCTATTATTCTCACATATTATTTCAGTACTCCTAATTCCTTATTTATGTCCCAAATCCTAAATTATTACTCCTAAGGATTTGAATTATGCTCTCACATCTTAACATAGACAATTACTCGCCGGACACTCGAGAATTCAATGCGACAATTCAACCCAATTCTAATGTATTTCGGTTTTCAAACATAATACCCCACTGGTCTTCTTCAAGACCTAATGCATTCACATAATCCCCAACTACAACATTCGATGGCCGGAAATATTTAAAATCATAAAGGGAAAAATCACCCTTTCTGGGGAGATCGATCGATCAATCCTGATCGTCGATCGATCAACCTATGAATGTCGATTGATTGATCATACCAGATGAGGCTACGGACTTCTTCATTTTTTAGTCCCAGATTTGTCCCAAACCCTCATTAAACGATGTAAAATTCTAATATAATCATATAGGATCATCATACAACCTAAATATATGATTTTTAACATCCCAAAACGTTTAAACCATCATCAATTAGTCTTATTTGGATCAATTCTTCATAAAAACCCTAGTTTTTCTATTTTCTTCAAGAACCATAATATTTCTCTTCTTAAATCCGTTTTTAGTTCATCAAGGGTTATGTTTTGGTTACTGAAATTCATCTAGAACTAATCTACATGCAATTCCTATCCAAGATTTAGGGTTCTATTCCAAATTCATGAGTTTTCATCATCTTTCAAGGCTATTAACAAACCCTACACTAGCATGGAAGAATTATTCGCTGAAAATTAATGAAACCAAATCACTTGCATTAGGATTGATGTTCAGATCTGCTGGTGAAAGGTTGGTTCTTTCCTCCTCTCCGGTCACAATTCCGTCGAAAATGGTGGTGGTTATGGTTTGAAACCCTCCTGTAATCTCTCCTCTATCTCACGTAGCCTGCTTCTTACTTTTTGGATGATAATGGCCCTAATGGTCTACACAATAAGAATAAAATAAACCTTAAAATTCGTGGGTCTAATTTCCTTAAAATTTAAAATGACTAACATACCCTCCCGGGTTGCCGGTTTGGCCTAAAAATGCCCCGGGGACCAAACTAAACCCCCGGCTAGTATTTTCTGACTATGTCGACCCCTCCGGACACGTTGTCGCACTCAGAATGATCATACGGATGATAAAAATATAATTTACTTTTTAATCTAATTAAATTGATTCTTGACGCGATCGACACGCGCGTCCCAACTTAATTTCCTGAATTGTCGTATTTATGACTTGCGACAATTTTAAAAATTTCAATAATCATGTATTACCATATATACTCAGTAATACTCAATATTATCATCATAATCAAATACCAACTCATGTCTCACTAGTATTTAAATTCGGATTAATTTCCAATTAATTCCCATTTAATTTAATTAATCCCATTAAATAAAAATCATTAAAATTACGGGGTATTACAACTTTTCATATATTGATGATGAACAATCATTCAACAAATGTCGTTTATTAACCTTGATTTCATATTCACTTTCATGTATATTGTCCATCCATGCATTACTAACACAATACAATTCTCTATTATTTCTTTTCCATCATTATTTGGTGATTATTTAATTAAACATACAACTCCCTTAATAAGTCATATATTCAACATAATTGTTAAACTACAAATATGGTACGACCCAGAAACCAGTTAGAAAGGTAAAACTGAACTTATTATTAACAAGAAAGAAGTTGACTAAAGTAATAAAGAGATCAACTCAGATATGATCAAGGTCGGCCTTAGGCATACTGATCGGCCTTGCTATCCCAAACAGTTCGCGTGCCATTATATGTTCACTACCAATGAATGAGATATTGGGATGACGTCATTAGAGCACTCACGTACTGTAAACAAACAAACGTTCCCCTTACTATGTTTACCCATGCTACCTCCATAACTATTCCCCACTACCTTGTAAAGCGGGTATTTGTTTATTTTATAAAGACAAAATCACCAGCATACTATAGCGGATTAGCTATATAAGTCCATTAACAAATACTCCTACAATGATATTTAAGTAGGCATGGAGTAACCCAGAGCAGGGAACTCAACCAATTATCCTACTGATAGAGAGAGATATTCTGACTTTGTCATTATATTGACAGAGTGATGGAACGGTTGTACTACTCTGGTACTAGTTCTAAAAGATAACCAATGGACATAGGCTCGATCTTGAGGGATGAACCACGTAACTCTGTGTGTAATTCCTCTTATTCACACATATGTCTTCATACATCAACATTTTGTTGTTTATTTATTTGTTATCTCACATTGGATCTCAATTAGGTAAGATAAAACCTTAAAACCAATTTTGGACGACAACCGAATCGCGACGTATGTCGGAACGACTAAAGTCTAGTTGTTTCTCATCTAATAACACATTTTTAATTGTGGAAATCATGGAATTTCTGTAAAACACCCCCCAAATCTCGTTGACAATCATCTCCTTAATCAAATCAGTAGATTCTCTTGATTTCTCACCTTAAATCCTTGATTTTCTTTTCCATTGTCTGATTCAACGTAAACTATACCTAGATACACTCATTTTTAGACTAAAATAGTTTTTTCATTTTTAATTTCGCAAATATCCAATTGCACTTCGTTTTCCTGTTATCATACTCTATTTTTATGGGAATTTATTACAATTACTGAACACACAGAAAGTAGTAGGTAAAAAGAAATTGCACCACCCTCCACCCCTATTGGAATAGGGTATCTAACAAGATTCTTACACAACTTTGTGATAGAGAGGATTTTGTGGTCGTTTTGAATTCGGCTCACCAACTCAATACAAAAACCTAAACTTATGACTACACTCTTTTAAGGGAGTATAGAGGCCAAGTACGGGTATCGAAAATTCACAGAGACGAGTTGCTAGAATTTAATTGGTTTATTACTTCTCAATAAAAGTGTAAAAGGTAATGTTAACAAAAATAAAAGATAATAAAGAGAAAAGATTATTCTAGGCGAGGGTAAATTAAAGTAAGATTAACAAAGCGAATAAAACTCTATATTGCGCTAGACATCCCTCACCCCGAGTTAATTGGTATAAATGGTTACATGGGTTCACACGTTATTAAGATTGCGTCTCATTTCATCAATTAATTAAACAATTGTTGTCACACCCCTATATTAAAAAACTAATATGATATTGGCGTCAATAAATACCCCAGAAATTACGCATGTAAGGTCATAAATACGGATCATATGTGACAACCTAATTTAACTTAGCCGCTAAACATAATAAACAACATTAATAAAAATAACTAATTGATTAAGGCAACTAATTAATTAACAACTAAATAATTTAACTACACAAAATTATCTAAGCTTGAAATAGTAACAAAGCATGAAAACCTAAATTAAAAAGCAAATAAACTAGGGCACAAAGCTTGAATAACTAAAATGAAACTTACATTAATGGAGATGGAGGAATAGTGACTTTACACACCCAAAATGGGGAAGACAAACCTAGGAGAGAGAAACTCTCAAAAACTAACCTAAAAACTAACTAAAATGAAGATATCTTGAGATCCCCACAAAGATAAACCAAATGGTCTATTCATACTAAATTACAAAAAATAATAAAAGAAAAAGGGATTAAGTAACGAAAACAAATAAAAGAAAAAGAGAAAAAAAATATAAACGGGCACACAGCATATCTCGGCTAAAACAAATCATCGGTCGACCGGTGGCCAAATCGATATCAAACGCGTGAGAAGGGGAATCGATACTGCATTGGTCCAAGAACAAAAATTGAAACACCGATCGACCGAGGGCTAAGGTCGATCGATCGCGGCTGTTGCAACACACACACTGCTGAAACTTGATAATGCCGAGACCTGTGTCCAACTCCTTCCAATGGAAACCAAGACCAAGCCATTATACTAAATGGGACCTGCTACCAATGATGTACCAAAACTGTAATGACCCCGCTTTTATATATAGTTTGTTTTTGCACTCTTGTGTTACTTATTATCTTATAAATATTGTATTATTAGATATGTGGTATTATTGGCTATCAATATAACAAACCCCATTTTTAATTATGAATAATTAACTGTAAATTGGATCAAATCGAAGTCTTGTGACATATCTTAAGGCAAATAATAAGTTTTGGGGTAGAAAATAAAATTTTATGAAACTTTAAGGGCTAAAATAAAAATATAAACTGGGTCATTTTGTAAATAAAATATTTTCAAGGACCTCAAAGAAATATTCAAAATATATAGTGTGAAATTACCAAAATACCCTTCATTTGTGAAATGAACTTTATACCCTTATCACTTTCCACCACGTGCTGGTCACTTCCACCTTACACATGTCATCATTAGAGAGAGAGCTAAAACACTTGTCATCATTTGGTGATTTTAACACTGCAAGACCACTCCGGATCGCGACACCTCGGTGTTGAATCACCACTCCAAAAAGCCTAGTCATTAGACACGTGTCAACACCGTAATACTTTTGAAAACCTATAAATAGGGCCTTAGGGTTCATTTGAAACTCACACCAATTCCTTGAGAATTATAGTAAGAAAGAGTGATAGAAAGCTTGGGAAATATCTTAAGAAGGAGTTCTATAATTTCTAAGAAAGAATTCATTTCGTAGGTATGATTTTATTTAAATGTTATAATGTATTTTTATTGTTTTAATTTTGTGTTTTAGAGCTTTACTTAGTAGTTATGCTGGTAAAATACACTAAGGACTTCACTAATCAAAACTTAAAGTTTAGAAGAAATCCAAGTTGATTTTATTTTCATATAAACTTGTTTGAAATTGTATATACGCTTTTAAAAATGATTTTTTAAAACTAATTGCTCGTTATTATGGAATCCCATTTAAGTAATTCCAAAGTCCGGCCCGGTGAAATTCTGTCTAGATGAGATGGTATTTTAAATGGTGCCCCTGTGACCCTCCATCTCTACTGGGAATGAATCCAAAAATGTTCTGCCTAGAGGAGATGGTATTTAAGCGGTGCCCCTGTGACCCTCCATCTCTACTGGGAACCGACTGATTAGGAAGAACTATGAATTGAATCCTTTAATTACGATCAATAAGTTTTGAAAGTTAAGAAAATGGTAACAAGTTACTATTAAAATACAATATGTAGACTGGACCTTGTTTAGAATATATACTTAAACCTTTATCGTATTTGTTAGATTAACGGGCGATCGAAGACTCATTATCTATAATTTCGACCTCTATTTTAAGTGAGTACTCTATGCAATTTCTTGCGCATTTTGATTATATTATATTATGCAAACTATGTATTTTTTTGTGAAATGATTTTATTCTCAAATACATCTGATACCGATGATTCCGTCGTTTGTTATATATTTATATCTCTCTATATAAACATCTGATTTGAATTCTGAAATTATTGATTCGGCCTATGGAAACTCTCTTACTATATTGGCCTTGACTACCGGGTGGAAATATTTGGGTGGTACCTTCCCAACTGGTTTATCGCTGGTGTGCCCTAAACAAGGGGTTGTTCCAGAAATCATGATTATCTGTCTGTGATGTTACCGGGTGGAAACATTTGGTAACACTATCTGTCTAGGTATTAGAGCGTACATGGCCACTAAAATTGAATAATTGACATATGCTCAATTGTTTTATCTGCACTGTTTTGAACTGTTTATTCTGAATATATATGTTGCCATCTACTTTATATATATTACTTGAAATTCCTATCTTTATGTATATACTTTCTGTTCTAAATTGAATAGGTATCAATTTTCTGAAAAACCCTGGAATGTCTGGAGATTGAATCTCATTCGGCTTTTAGCTGACGTTGTATAAATAACCATTTTTTAGGAAATAATTAAGCTCGTGGATGGAACGAATAAGGACTGTGTTGAAGATTTAGCTTTTAAAGCTCTTTTTGTTACCTTAAGTATAAGTTTGTTTAATTAGATAGAGCATGTTTAGGTCTTTGTGTCAAGTTGTAACTCGTTGATATTTTAATACAAATGAAGTTCCCTTTAGAAAGCTCTGATGATGTAATTCCTTCACTTTCAGTATTTTACGATTCATAACCATGTGATTATACTTCCGCTACATATATTTTAAAAGAAAAATTTTAAGGCCAGAATATTGGTTGCCTTGGTGGCATGTCAAGACACTCGTTCCCTACTATTTTCGGGTCAGGGTAGTGACAAAGGTGGTATCAAAGCATAGGTTATGAACCCGTAGACTACTGAGCATAGGTTTCGAATGTTATAGATTTTATGTTTTCATCCTTTAGAGATAGTATTAAAAATCTAATTTATATGATAACCCTCCCTATGTGTTATATTATTTATAATTGATCTTTTAGTTTTCAATATTGATATAGTATAGTGGATCTTACGTTAGGCCATGACTGTAGAAAATGACCAAGAGAAGATCATCAATGGGAACTAGTGATTCGAGTATAAAAGGACTGGAAGGTGCATACAAGGCAATTGAAAGTCTAGCAAAGATTGTGGAGCAGCAGGTGAATAATGGAGTACCAAAGAATCTTGAACTAAGTTGATGTACTATTGAACAGTTCAAGAAGTTGAATCCTCCATCTTTTAAAGGTACTCCTAACCCCACCGAGGCAGAAATTTGGGTGATGCAAATGGAAAAGATACTCGATGTTCTTAAGTGTACCGATGAACAAAGGGTGTCATTTGCAACATTTATGTTAGAAGGGGAGGCCGAACATTGGTGGAGAATGACTAAGAGAATACACGGGGAAAGGAATACTTACATAGGTTGGAATGATTTCTTAGTAATCTTTTATGAGAAATATTTTTTGGAAACGGTGAAAGACGAAATGGCAGCTGACTTCATGAGTCTGGTGCAAGGGAATATGACGGTTAGTCAATATGAGACAAAGTTTACTGAGTTATCCCGCTTTGCACGTCATGTTTTAGCGACAGATATTTTAAGAGCGAAGAAGTTTGAGCGTGGGTTAAGGTTGAATATTTGTAGTCGAATTTCCATCCTGAAATTAACATCATATATTGATGTCGTGACTAGGGCTACAATAGCTAAGAGGGATGGTGAGGAGTACAATCGAATTAGAGATGGCAAGAGGAAGTTTGGGGAAGAAAAAGGAAAGAACCCGAATAATAGAAATTTCTTTAGGAATGCATCAAATGTTGGGGGATCTAGTGATAACAAACAGTATAATAACCAGACATGTCAGCAATATGGAAAGATGCATGGAGGACGACCTTGTTATAAGGATTCAGGAGCTTATTTTAGATGTTGACAGAAAGGACATCAGATAAAAGACTGCCCAAACCCAGCAAGGGTTCCAATAAAGCCTTCAAGTGCAAAGAAGGATCAAGACAGACAGGGTAGAGTTTTCGCACTTTCTGATACCCAAGCTTCTAATGCGGTAGTATCAAATACACTTTCTATATGTGCACAGCCTTTTAAAGCTTTGATAGATCCTGGTTCTACCCATTCGTTCATATCTATATACATGTATTAAATCGCTTTCATAAATTGCCTGAACCCTTGAATCATAACATACACGTTTCTACTCCTTCGGGTGAGTTGTTGATCGGTAAATTAGTATACAAGGCTTGCCCCATAGATATTAATAGTCATAAACTATTTGTTGATTTGATAGTTTTAGACATTAAAAATTTTGAAGTCATTTTGAGGATGGATTGTTTAGCATCACATCATGCTAAGGTAGACTGTTTTGAGAAGAGTGTTACTTTCCAAATTCCTCACCAACCAAAATTTAGTTTTAAAGGAACTGGCATCATATCTCTGATGTGTATTATTTCTGCAATGCAAGCCTATAGTTTTCTTAAGAAGGGATGTCAAGGATTTCTTGCAACTTTTACTAGTTTGGAGATGATAAAGCCTAAATTAGAAGATATTCCTATTGCTAAGAAATTTATGAATATTTTTCCTGATAATTTACCCGGTCTACCTCCTAATAGAGAAATAGAATTTACCATTGACCTTATTCCTGGAACTATACCAATCTCAAAACCACCATATCGTATGGCACCTTTAAAATTAAGAGAGTTAAAAGTTCAATTAGAAGACCTCTTAGACAAGGGTTTTATCAGACCAAGTATATCGTCTTGGGGTGCTTCAGTGTTATTTATGAAAAAGAAGGATGGGACAATGAGACTGTGTATAAATTATCGTGAACTGAATAAGGTAACCATTAAGAATAAATACCCCTTACCTCGTATAGATGACTTGTTTGATCAATTATAAGGTGCAAAAGTATTCTCTAAGATTGACCTTAGGTCAGGCTATCATCAATTGAAGATTAAGGATGATGATATTTCAAAATCAGCTTTTCGTACTAGATATGGTCACTATGAATTTCTCGTAATGCCATTTGGACTAACTAATGCACCAACCGCTTTTATGGATATGATGAATAGAGTCTTTAGGAAATATTTGGATCAATGTGTTGTTGTTTTCATTGATGACATTCTCACTTATTCTAAGTGTATTGAAGAACACGAGAAGCATTTAGAGATAATATTATAAATCCTTAGGAAAGAGAAATTATATGCAAAATTAAAGAAGTGTGAGTTTTGGATGCCTAGTGTTTCTTTTCTAGGACATGTCATATCCAAAGAGGGAGTGTCAGTTGACCCTCAAAAGATTGAGGCTATACTAGATTGGCCCATACCAACTAATGTGAGTGAGATTCGTAGTTTCCCTGGATTAACAGGTTATTATCGAAGATTTATTGAAGGATTTTCTAGCATTGCCAAACCTCTATCTAGGTTAACACAAAAGAAGGTAAAATATGAATGGTCTGAGGAAGCCGACAAAAGTTTTCAAGAACTTAAGAATCGATTAGTGACTGCTCCAATTTTGACTATTCCATCAGGTACGAAAGGATTGGTGATTTATAGTGATGCTTCAAAAAATGGTTTAGGATGTGTGTTAATGCAAAATGGAAAAGTAGTTGCTTATGCCTCAAGACAGTTAAAACCACATGAACAAAATTATCCAATCCATGACCTAGAATCAGCAGATGTAATTTTTTCTCTTAAGATTTGGAGACACTATTTATATGGTGAGACTTGTGAGATTTATATCGATCATAAGAGTTTGAAATATATATTTACTCAGAAAGAATTGAACATGAGACAAAGGAGGTGGTTAGAATTGATGAAGGATTATGATTTGAATATTCATTATCACCCAGGGAAAACAAATGTAGTAGCTGACACTTTAAGTAGGAAGCCTACACCGAATTTAGCATGTCTTATTACAAACCAGGAGGCTCTATCGAAGGATTTAAGAAATATGAAAATAGAGGTTCGTATTTATAGTAAAGGTGGAATGATTGCAAACTTACAAGTACAACCCATATTGATGGAAAGGATTAAAATTGCACAAGTAAATGACCCACAACTGAAGAAGATTAGAGAAGATGTTATTGAAGGGAAGCGAATGGAATTTGCGATACGGGATGATATATTGAGGTTTGGAAATAGAGTGTGTGTTCCACATGATGCCCAACTAAGGAGGCAAATTTTAGAGGAAAGTCATTACTCGAGATTCACGTTTCATCCCGAAAATACCAAGATGTATAGAGATATTTGAGAAGTGTTTTGGTGGAATAACATGAAAATAGAGATAGCGGAATTTGTATCTCAGTGTTTGGTTTGTAAACAAGTAAAAGCTGAGCATCAGAGACCATCAGGATTGCTACAACCACTGCCTATCCTTGAGTGAAAATGGGAACATATCACTATGGATTTTATGACAGGTTTACCAAGGAGTTCAAGTGGTAATGATTCTATTTGGGTAATTATTGATAGGCTAACTAAATCTGCTCATTTTCTTGCCATTAAGATTACCCATTCTTTAGAATAGTTAGCTAAGTTGTATGTGAAGGAAATTATTAGGCTTCATGGAACCCCAATTTCAATTATTTCTGACCGTGACCCTAGATTTGTGTCTCGCTTCTGGAAAAGCCTACAAGAAGCCGTGGGAACAAAATTGAATTATAGCACTGCTTTTCATCCTCAAACGGATGGACAATCAGAGAGAACTATTCAAACCTTAGAGGATATGCTTAGGGCATGTGCACTTGATTTAAAAGGGGAATGGGATGATCATTTACCGTTAGTGGAATTCGCATATAATAATAGCTATCAAGAAAGTATTCAAATGGCTCCGTATGAGGCACTCTATGGTAGAAGGTGTCGTTCCCCTACATGTTGGGCAGAAGTTGGGGAAAGAAAATTATTGGGACCAGAATTGATTCAGAACACAACAGAGAAGGTGAAATTAATACAAGACCGACTTCGAACCGCTCAAAACCGTCAAAAGAGTTATGTTGACCATCGACACCGACAGTTAAAATTCCAAAGAGGAGATTATGTGTTCTTGCGAGTATCGCCTGCAAAGAGATTAATACGATTTGGGAAGAAAGGGAAGTTGAGCCCAAGATGCATAGGACCTTTCGAAATCCTTGAAAGGATAGGAGTTGTTACGTATAAAATAGCCTTACCACCGAAACTCTCTAGTGTACATAATGTGTTTCACATATCAATGATAAAGAAATATGTCCTAGATCCAAAACATATCTTAAGTCATGAGTCTCTTCAAGTTAGAGAAGATTTGTCATACATTGAGCATCCAGTGGAAATTTTGGACCATAAAGCTCAAATATTACGAACCAAGGTTATTCCACTAGTTAAAGTATTATGGCGGAATCATTCTGTTGAAGAAGCAAGGTGGGAGCGGGAAAATGAAATAAAGCAGCGATATCCATACCTTTTTGGAAATTAATGTAAGGAAAGTTTGGGGACCAAACTTTTTATAAGGAGGGTAGGATGTAATGACCCCACTTTTATATATAGTTTGTTTTTACACTCTTGTGTTACTTATTATCTTATAAATATTGTATTATTAGATATGTGGTATTATTGGCTATCAATATAACAAACCCCATTTTTAATTATGAATAATTAACTGTAAAATGGATCAAATCGAAGTCTTGTGACATATCTTAAGGCAAATAATAAGTTTTGGGGTAGAAAATAAAATTTTATGAAACTTTAAGGGCTAAAATAAAAATATAAACTGGGTCATTTTGTAAATAAAATATTTTCATGGACCTCAAAGAAATATTCAAAATATATAGTGTGAAATTACCAAAATACCCTTCATTTGTGAAATGAACTTTATACCCTTATCACTTTCCACCACGTGCTGGTCACTTCCACCTTACACATGTCATCATTAGAGAGAGAGCTAAAACACTTGTCATCATTTGGTGATTTTAACACTGCAAGACCACTCCGGATCGCGACACCTCGGTGTTGAATCACCACTCCAAAAAGCCTAGTCATTAGACACGTGTCAACACCGTAATACTTTTGGAAACCTATAAATAGGGCCTTAGGGTTCATTTGAAACTCACACTAATTCCTTGAGAATTATAGTAAGAAAAAGTGATAGAAAGCTTGGGAAATATCATAAGAAGGAGTTCTATAATTTCGAAGAAAGAATTCATTTCGTAGGTATGATTTTATTTAAATGTTATAATGTATTTTTATAGTTTTAATCTTGTGTTTTAGAGCTTTACTTAGTAGTTATGCTGGTGAAATACACTAAGGACTTCACTAATCAAAACTTAAAGTTTAGAAGAAATCCAAGTTGATTTTATTTTCATATAAACTTGTTTGAAATTGTATATACGCTTTTAAAAATGATTTTTTAAAATTAATTTCTCGTTATTATGGAATCCCGTTTAAGTAATTCCAAAGTCAGGCCCGGTGAAATTCTGTCTAGACGAGATGGTGTTTAAGTGGTGCCCCTGTGACCCTCCATCTCTACTGGGAATGAATCCGAAAATCTTCTGTCTAGAGGAGATGGTATTTAAGCGGTGCCCCTGTGACCCTCCATCTCTACTGGGAAATGACTAATTAGGAAGAACTATGAATTGAATCCTTTAATTACAATCAATAAGTTTTGAAAGTTAAGAAAATGGTTTTTGGTAATCCTTTGAAACAAGTTATTATTAAAATATAATATGTATACTGGACCTTGTTTAGAATATATACTTAAACCTTTATCGTATTTGTTAGATTAACGGGCGATCGAAGACTCATTATCTATAATTTCGACCTCTATTTTAGACGAGTACTCTATGCAATTTCTTGCGCATTTTGATTATATTATATTATGCAAACTATGTATTTTTTGTGAAATGATTTTATTCTCAAATACATCTGATACCGATGATTTCGTCGTTTGTTATATGTTTATATCTCTCCATATAAACATCTGATTTGAATTCTGAAATTATTGATTCGGCCTATGGAAACTCTCTTACTATATTGGCCTTGACTACCGGGTGGAAATATTTGGGTGGTACCTTCCCAGCTGGTTTATCGTTGGTGTGTCCTAAACAAGGCGTTGTTCCAGGAATCATGATTATCTGTCTGTGATGTTACCGGGTGGAAACATTTGGTAACACTATCTGTCTGGGTATTAGAGCATACATGGGCACTAAAACTGAATAATTGACATATGCTCAATGTTTTATCTGCTCTGTTCTGAACTGTTTATTCTGAATATATATATTGTCATCTACTTTATATATATTACTTGAAATTCCTATCTTTATGTATATACTTTCTGTTCTAAATTGAATAGGTATCAATTTTCTGAAAAACCCTGGAATGTCTGGAGATTGAATCTCATTCGGCTTTTAGCTGACGTTGTATAAATAACCATTTTTTAGGAAATAATTAAGCTTGTGGATGGAACGAATAAGGACTGTGTTGAAGATTTAGCTTTTAAAGCTCTTTTTGTTACCTTAAGTATAAGTTTGTTTAATTAGATAGAGCATGTTTAGGTCTTTGTGTCAAGTTGTAACTCGTTGATATTTTAATACAAATGAAGTTCCCTTTAGAAAGCTCTGATGATGTAATTCCTTCACTTTCAGTATTTTACGATTCATAACCATGTGATTATACTTCCCCTACATATATTTTAAAAGAAAATTTTTAAGGCCAGAATATTGGATGCCTTGGTGGCATGTCAAGACACTCGTTCCCCACTATTTTCGGGTCGGGGTCGTGACAAAAATCCATATGGACCTGCCATCACTCGTCAACCAAGCCGAAACCCACTTGCGATTTGGATCGCCAAAGACCCACAAAGCTCCAACCTGCTATAATACCGAGACCAGCAATCGAGATGGACTCGAGCTCCAATTCGTGGAAGCCAAAACAAACCATGGAAAAACCCAGCTCCATAATTGTACAAAAGACCCATTTGGGTAAAGACCCACCATTGATGACCTTTCATGGTGTAAAGCCAAGACCCATTTGCGTGTATGTTCAACGATAATTGATAACTTGTCTTTTGGGTATCTGTCGTTGTGGGAAAAGACGGTAAATCAAAAATATCTTTTGGTACCTACAAACACATTAAAAATATATATTGGCAAGTAAGGGGTCAATCCGCGCTCTCTAATGTGGACAAGAGCAAAGTGAAAACAAGTAAGATTTTTAAAACAACTATAAAGGGATATTTATACTACTAACTATGAACTAAAAATTAAAACTACACTAATAAATAAAGAAAATGATAAAATGAGCTAAATATGAGGAGAAAATAATTATGAGATAATTCAAGGGATTAAACTTCACCACCTAATATATTTATTTTTATTAATTAATTTGTCTATTTGAAATACCTCAAAACATATATAAATTCACAAATCAACTCTTGTTGCAAATGTGAAGTTACATATAGTCCTTTTAAAAGATTAATATTTAAAATTTCACATACTCACAAAATTAGATTTAAATATTTTCTAATAAATCACCCGCTAGGAAAAATTCACTAAAAGTATTTTAAATCATAAAAAAATACATTTTTAGAGTAAAGAAATTCAAACTACAATATCATTCAAAAATTAACTATCTCTAGTTTAATTAATGAATAAATATTATAATTTGAATTTATGATTTTCTCTCGAAAATAATTCACTCTCTCTCAAGGCGTAAATATAAATTGTAAAATTTTAATATGAATATTCAAAGGGACATAATAAATAAACAAATCAAAAATAAAAATAATTAAGTTAAGGGTTCCATCTCACCCCTTGAATGGGGTATTTAGCCTCTCATTATGGTATTATTACATATAAAATGTAATAATGACACAATATGAGGCATACAAAATAAAATAGAATGAAAAAAAAATAATTGAACCAAGTCTCCTTGAACATAATAATAATTTCCCAAACATAAACAATAATTGCATCACCAAATCTGAATTTTACAACACTCAAATAAACGCCAAATCTCCAAAATTTGTGGCTCACAATATATTCGTCCTCACTCTTAAGTCACTCTAAAAAAAATAATAAAAGAAATAAATAAAAAAATTTGTACAATACTACACCAAAAATAAGCTCCAAAAAATGGAGCTCCCAAACTAAGACTAAAACTAAACTCACTCTCTTTACTATTTTGTCCGAGTTTTATGCGAATGAGAAGGTCTTCTTCTTAAAGATGCAAGTGGGTCTAGGGGAGAGGGTAATTTAGGGAAAAGGAGGGTAAAAGTTAACATGTGATTTTTATTTTGGGAATGTGCAGAATGTTGGGTTGTGGGGATAAAAGGTTTGCATGGATTGGGAAATAAAGCTTCGGTCAATAGGGTATTATTAGGAAAAGGGGACAAAAGTGAACACATAATCTTTTATTTTATTTTTGGCTCTTGTTGGTTTAGACATATATGGAAAAATCGTGTATGGCTAAGGGAATGGGAAATGGGTCTTTGGTTGTTTTTAACCTCCAATGGGGTTGTTGGTTGTTTAATGGTTTGGGGTTGAGGATCGGATATGCAGGTGGTATGTTTCGGATTCAGGTTACGCGCAGGTCTCGACGGAGATGGGTTGAAGTTCAGGGGCTTCGGCGGGTTGGTCCGATCGCAGTGGGTTTGGATTGGGTTGAGCGGTGGCTTCCGAAGGGAAACGCCGGCGCCTGAGGGTTGCGAGTAGAGGGAAGGGTGGTCGGGTTTCTGGAGGTTTTCGGGTTGAGGGTCGGCCGGGTCGCGATCGGGGATGGATCGAGGAAAGAGAGGGGGGACGGATTTGGTAGCCAGTTAAGGGGGGGTCGGGCCGTCGGGTAAGAGAAGGGGGTTTGCTCTGGTTATGGGTTTAAAGGTGGTCATGGGAGGGTGTTCGTTGGTTGCGGAGTGGTCGACAGATGGTTGTGTGGAATATGGGTAAGAGTTTGGATCGGGGTTAATGGTTGGTTGGAGAGGAGAGAGAGAGATGGGAGGTGTGTTAATGGTGGTTTAGAGGAGAGATAAGGAATGGGTGTTGAAGATGATGAAGGAGGGTGTGTTTGTGTGTGGTTAGGGTATAGGATATTTGGGTGTGGGTGAGGGATTTGAGTGTTTAGCTGTAGGATAGGTTAGTTGGGTTTAGGATAAGTGTGTCTGGGTTTAGGGTGTGCGTGTTTGTTGTGACCCTAAAAATAACACTAACTAAATTCTAAAAAAATTATAAATAAAAATAAAATCTAAAAAATAAAATCATACTCTAAAAATTAAAAGACACAAATAAAAAAATAAAACTAAAAAAGAAATAAAAATAAAAGTCTATTAAAACTAAAATCCTAAAAAGTAAAAATCTAATAAAACTGGAAAAAATAAATGAAATCCTAAAAAAAACTAATCCTAATAAAAATAAAATAAAAACTAAAAAATAATAAAAATCAGAATAAAATACACTAAATCAAAAGAAATAGAAAAATATGCAAATAAATTCTAAAAATCCTAAATAAGTCTAAAATAAATTCAAAAAATAAAAACGACTCAAACTAAAAATCTAAAAAAATTAAAAATACACAAACTAAACACACACAGGCTTTGGGGTAGGTTTAGGGACTTGGTTAGGCTTGGCTAGGGTTACAGGATAGGGTAATTAGCTCCAAATGACTGCAAATTGCCTCGAAATAATGCTTTTGACACCGCAACTGCAATCAAGCATGCACAATGAATATTTACGTGTATAAGAGCAAATTTTCGAGAATTAGCAACTAAAAACCATCTACTTGGGGTAGAAAATATACACTTTTGGGTGCTTATAAATCATCATCATCGTCAATTTGGGCCACAATCATCCCAATTTGTGTGTGGCCAAAACCCGAGCCAAAATCCAAAATCACCATTTCTATTTGAAGTTTTGTGCAAAAGTTGGACAAACTAGATAAAGGACATAGATGGAATTAATTAGAATGTTAGTATTAAATTAATTAATTCTCTTATAATTCTTCCCCTTTAAAGGTCCATGTTCTCTTCGTTCGGACTCCGATTCAAGCACCGTTTTCGGCCACGCGAAGTTTGGCACGAGAGCTACAACTTTCGTGAATACTTTGGGCAAAAATCCTAAAGTATAAAATGACGACAATGCCCCTGAAGGTTCAAACTTTGATGAATCTTTACCGAAACGCAACCAAACTCCACACTTAGCACCGTAACACCTATAAAAGTTCAATAATACCTCAAATAATATGTTGTCATATAAAATGGAGGTTGTATGATTAATGAGCAAAAATATAGGCATTAAAGTACCCGAGGGGGCTAAAATGAATAAGTTTCGAGGGTATAAATGTGCAAGATTCGATACTAATCACACCCTCTAACTTACACATTGCTAGTCCCTAGTAATGAAATTCAAAGCAAGAAGAACTATAAGAAAATCACAAAACATGAGATCCATACAAAAGAGATAAAAGCCATTTTCGTGGGCAGACGATTGCATTTAGCATATACAATAAGCCGTTAAACCCCTAGGTAACCCTAGCGGACAAGTGTCGTCTCATGGGGGTTTTCAGGGATGAAACCCACAAACATCATATGGTTTCCCCAAAATATGCCCAACCAACACGCGACAAGCCCAACAATAATGAAAAACATTTCAAACATGTTATTAGCAAAGTGAATGAATTCACACAGAAGTCCGTATTATTAACATTATAGGATGAACTTCGTAGAATTGAAACCTTAAAATGTGGGAGGGGAGCGAGAACTTGCAAAGTATGATTTGAAAAAAACTTAAATAAATTGAATAATAAACATTATAGTGTGAATATAAGTCAATCCTCACCGGGTATTACGCTCAACAAATGAAATCACTATGAATGAGAGGTAATACAAGCGACATGCGGGGATAAAGAGTAATTGTAAATGGAAACTAGGCCGCACACATATCACAAATGGAGAATGGTATATATAAAATGAAAATTTGTAATCTCAATGAAAGACACCGCTCATTAAAGGAGGCGAAACGTATTTTCATAGATTATCGTAATTATTTAAACTTTTAACTTGAATCACCCTAGGATCACATAGGACTTTATAGGTTTGTAATATAGGTTAGGCTTGGGTTATGAAATGAAAGGGATATGTACGGATTTAAGTGTTCATGGATGAAAAACTCGGGATAATGGAAAATGTGGGCAATATCAAAATTGGAAAATAACAATCCATAAAAGGGATTGAATATAACAATGGGGAGAGTAAACAAAGCTTATTGAACACTATACACAACATATACAAATTTGTCTTTCTTTTCTTTTCCTTACTTTTTCTTTTGTTTTCTTTTGTTTTCTACTTTCTCTTTTTCTTCTCTTTTTCACTTCCTTCTTTTCTTTACTTTTCACACTCTCACATGCCTAAATTGCAATCACAACATAACAACATCATTCAATCCCAAGTAACATTCCAAACAAAGGTAAGGAAGGTGTATTTATGGTTCATAACTCCAATTCGGAGTTGGTTATGGGATTTGGGGTTATGAAACAAAAGGATATATTAAGGCTTAAAGGGTTGACTAGGGAAAACATTATGGGTGAGGTCAAGGTCAATATGGGTGATATAACAAAGAGGACCTATGATCATTTTCTAAAGTTTACGCAATTCTAGAGTCAAAACAAACTTTGAAAAGCATGCTCAAGCAACACATTTTAAGAATGAACTCAATTAATGAACGATCAAATGAAAGAATAAAGAGATTATCAATGACTGTAACATTTTTAAAGAGGAAAGGGAATTGTATAACACTCATAAATGATGAAAATCACAAAGCTCACTTGGTGTAAGTATATACAATGCAACAAAAGATTATTGAGTTATAAAAATCTTAAACCAAATCAATAAAGTAAGAAAAATGCATGTGCTCATGGGATTGAAGTTTAATTCATGAAGTTATTCATAATATCAATAATTGAGGACAAAAGTCTAATAACTTCTAATTTTGAGAACATGCATAATTGAATTGTCTCTTGGATTGGGCAATTAATAAAATTATCATCGGAAACAAAGGAAAAATTCCCAACAAAGGAGAAAAAAGAAAGAAAATCTTTTCGAAATTTTTAATTTTTTACAAGAAAAGCATGCGTGGAAATAACACATAATCAAATCATAGAAACTACCAATGAATGGATAGAATATCCTACACCCCCTACCTTAAAACCTGATATTGTCCTCAATGTAAATTAAGAACCAAGTTAAAGAGAGGAAAATAACGATATTACCCAAAATGGAGCAATCTCGTGAAAGTACAAGTCCAGCAATTTTACAAAACATATTAGTACCAAACATAGCAAAAAGAAGAAATAAAAGTTCAACTAATTACACTAGACTATAAGTAAGAAGAAAAATAAGTTATTATTTACAGCCTACAATTTTAACTTCTAACTAACTATACACTAAAAGTTAAAATTTTTGAGGGTCCACCCAAACTACGATTTCACTTTGGAGGATAACTGGTGTACCCGCATTTGAAAGCATGCCTTTCAGAAAATAGGAATTCCATTTTAACAATGGAAGGCATGTGAAAGGCGAAAAAAGTGAACCAACCTCAATTAAATTTTTTGGAGAGAGGATGGGGGATTTGGACAAAACGGGTGACAAATACACCGGGGGGGGCAAGAAAAATAGAATTATCTCCCAAAGATTCTGAAGTTGGAATTAGAGTTGGCGCACATGAGGGAAAAGATGCCTTCATGGAAGGGGACTCGAGCGAGTACTCCCCATCGGTGAAAAGGTTTGAAACTATAAAGTTTAGAACCGATTCATCAGGTATTAGCGTCGGTGGGACAATATAGAATAAAGATGGGGACAAAAGAAATTCAATCTCAAGAGACGAGAAATCATCACTTGAAGATTGAATTTTGAAGGAAATAGGATCAATTTTAATGAAACTTTCTTCTTCCAGGATCAAGGAAGAAACCCTTTCATTGCAAATGGATACTGCGTCCATTTATTCCTCATTTTTATACTCTACTATACCATCGGCCAAGTCAAGAATGATTTGTTCAAAACTAGGCACAAAGTCCTCATTTGGTTCAAAACATTCCTCAACTTCGGAAGTATCGAAAGAAAAATCATCATTGGATTCAAATAATAAATCCAACTCATGTTCCCAACAACGATTTTCTTCCCGATAACAGTTTTCAAGTTTCTTATTTTCAAGCATACGCAAGCCCTTACTGAAAATCATAGGGCGAGGTGAAAATTCTTGCAAATGAGAATTTTGAAAAACGTTATCGGGACTACAATCAAAATCATTAACATAAGAATTTTGAAAATAATTGCAATACGTTTCAAAATTCGTATCATAAGAATCTTGCGACCCAAAATCGAAATGATCATTCCTAAAAGTCCATAATCCATATTTTGACTTTCGTAATACTCACCCAAAGTCACTTTAGATGTTTCATTTTTTGGGGTTTGTAAGTATTGACCAAAAGTCATAGGGATATGGGAATTTTGACAATTATCACTACGATTACTAGAAAAAATGGAATAAGACATGCTTACCCCCAAAGAAGGCTCGAAGTAGCAAATTCCATAAAGTGTTGTGCGGCGGAGAAATTCAAGCTTTTCTTGGCACTCAAATGTAAAAGTCCTGCAAAAATTGTTAACAAAAAATACAAATAGAAAGAAAATACTATGAAATACCAAATCAAATAAATTCTAAAACAATAAGTCCCGGGCAATGACGCCATTTGATAGAGAGGATTTTGCTGTGGGGTCGCGTCACTAACGCCGGTCGTTTTGAAGTCAGCTCACCAACTCAATACAAAAACCTAAACTTATGACTACACTCTTTTAAGGGAGTATAACAGCCAAGTCCATGTATCGAAAATCCACAGAGACGAGTTGCTGGAATTTAATTAGTTTATTACTTCTCAATAAAAGTGTAAAAAGTAATGTTAACAAAAATACAAGATAATAAAGAGAAAATATTATTCTAGGCAAGGGTAAATTAAACTAAGATTAACAAAGCGAATAAAACTATAGGTTGCGCTAGATATCCCTCACCCCGAGTTAATTGGTATAAATGGTTACATGGGTTCACACATTATTAAGATTACGTCTCATTTCGTCAATTAATTAAATCAAGAGTTGTGACACCCCTAAATTCGCATAAAAGACTAATATGATTTTGGTGTCAATAAATACCCCAAAAATTACGCACGTAAGGTCGTAAATACGGAGCATAAGTGATATACCCTGTTAAATCTCCTAGGCGTAATAACTAGGACAACCCAATCGAAATAAATGAGTAAAAACCATCACCAAAGCAAAACAACAAATCAACCCTAGGCCGCGCAAAGCTTGGCACGAGCGCTACAACTTCCGTGGATACTTTGGGCAAAAATCCCAAAGTATGAAATGACGATAATGCCCCTGAACATGCGAACTTTGATGAATCTTTACTGAAACGCAACCAAACTCCACGATTAGCACCGTAACACCTGCAAAAGATCAATAATACCTCAAATAACAAGTTGGAATATAAAACGGAGGTTGTCTGATTAACGAGCATAAATATAGGCATTAAAGTACCCGAGGGGGCTAAAATGCATAAGTTCCGAGGGTATAAATGTGCAAGATTTGATACAAATTACTTGGTTAAGAGCCATGAAGATATGCAAGAAAATAAGAGACATCTCACCCAAAGTGTTATGGCCTCATACAGTAGGCTAATTCATCCTGAACCGGTTCTAATAACCCTAACTTTCGAGAAAAATCTAGATCAATGCAGGGAATCACCTTGTCCTACCCCTATAAAGATAGGAGTCAAGAGAATAAAGGTAAAGCGATAGAAAATCCTGTAAGGACAATTTGTCCATCATTCATTGATTATGTCATACGCCGTCACACCATTGAAGAATATTCAAGACCGAATCTATGTCAACGGATCCGAATATCAAAAAGAAGAAGGAATCAGATTTTTGCAGATCCGGACCGGTCCGCCCAGAGAAAAAGAACCGGTCCGCCTGCTGAAATTCCAGTACTCCCCGGACCAATTACAAACCGAAGAAGTCAAATATAAATAGAACTGGTCCGCATACTCAGATCGATCCGCCTCAGACCCGGACCGATCCGCCTGGGATAAACTCAAACAGATCGTGTTCAGATTTTTAAGGCCCAAGACTTCTTTTATAAACCCACGACGGGGAGTTGGTTTGTAAGACTTGTTCACACGATTTTCAGAGTTCATAAACTCAAAAGTCTTCATCTTTGTGAGTTAAAAACTCATGGTTTGATTCACACAACCTCTCATACATTTGTGAATCATTTTTGGTAACCCTAGAACACAAATCTTTGTTGTTCAACCCTTGTGAAGAAGACCGCTCTTCTACTTCATTACTGCCCTACTAGAAAGGGATATCTCCAATCGCCGACTACAGAATTCGACACCTGAGGGTAATTCTTAGTCACTTGTATTTTCATTGTAATCCAAAATTGTACGTTACTATATTTATATTATAATGGAAATAAATGGTTTTGCCCCTTTGGGGGATTTTTCCTCACTTGTGCGTGCTTGAATAACTATTGCATGATCTCATCTTGTTTCAATCACACCTAGTTGCATGTTTAGGGTTTGTTCGAGTTAAACTGAATTTAATTATATTATTTCTTATTCGAACGCACGCGCAAACTCTTTCAAATTGGTATCAGAGCCAGTTACACAGTTTTACCGTGTAATTTTCCGCAAAATTTTTCTAAGATATCAATTTTCTAAAAAATTGATTTTTGAAAACGAGTGTGTTCATTATGGAGAAGTTATATAATAAAATGCCAGTTTTTGACGGAACAAACTATGCATATTGGAAAGCCCGCATGAGATCTGCTTTAAAGGTCATAGATGAAAGGGTTTGGATTTTAGTTGAAAGAGGGTGGACTCCTCCCTCCGTCACTGTTGATAACGTAATCAATTTAAAACCTGTCACTTCTTGGACTGAAGACGAATTTAAATGGTCATCATTCAATTCTAAGGGTCTAAGTGCTATCTCTGGGTCTGTCACACCTGATGAGTTCAAACGCATAATGACGTGCACCACGTCAAAATAGGCATGGGATGTTTTACAACTCACCATGAAGGAACAAATGTTGTGAAAGAGTCTAAATTACAAAATTTGACAACTCAATTTGAAACCATCACCATGCATGAGACTGAATGTTTTGATGATTTCTATGCTAGACTTTCTGACATTGTTAGTACTAGCTTTAATCTTGGTGAACATATTCCTAATGCTAGAGTTGTTAAATAGATTCTTCGTTCTTTGCCTAAGCGTTTTATCCTTAAAGTCACTGTGTTAAATTCTATGGGTAATTTAAATACGCTAAAATTGGAAGAACTTGTAGGAGATTTGAAAACTTATAAAATTGATATGTTCCCTAAAACTGCTAGGTCTAAAGATAAGGGAATTGCACTAAATGCCCAAGAGAGAAAGAGTGAGGGGTCAGCTAGAAAGAGAGTAAAGTCATCTAGAAAGAGAGAGACTGACACGTCAGATTCTGATTGTGATCTTGACTTAGATGATTTGGCTCTGTTTGCAAAAAATTTCAAGAGGATTCTCAAATTTGAGAAAAATGGCAATTTTAAAGATAAAAAGAAATTTGAGAAAAATAAGTTTGAAAAGAAAAATAAAAAAGATTCCAAAAATCCTCCTAAAAAAGAAAGTGAGAGATGCTTTGAGTGCGACGGTAGGGGTCATAGAGCCTTTGAGTGTGCCACTCGTCTGAATAGAGAGAAAGAGAAAGCTGTCCTTAATGCTACTCTTAGCGACGACAATGAGGTCGAGTCGGTGGACTCGGGAGATGAGTCATCGCATGAGCGTAAATTCACCGCGTTCATGGCTAGTCATGTGAATACTCTTAGTGCACTTCAGGACGATGAGGATGCTGATTCACAGGTACACCTCGACAGTGAGAGCGATGTGAGTGAGGGAGAGGATGGTGCAAGTGAGAGCGAAAGTAATCTTCAACGCACCTACGCTGAGTTATATAATGAATCATTCAAAACTAAAAAGCGAAACAAAGCGTTAGTACTTAGGATCACCCCGTTAGAAGAAGATCTAAAAGAAGCGAGAGAGACAGAGTCCTCCACCTGCACCGCTATGAGAGAGAGAGAGTTTGTCTGTGTTAAGAAAGAAAGTTTGTTTAGAGAGAGAGAGAGCACTTTTGAGAAAGAGAGAGGGGACTTAACTAAACAAGTGGCTAGTCTTACGAATCAGCTCCATTCCTCCGTGGAGACTCGGAAGAAACTTGAAGCTCTTGTTGCCCAGCTGACTCATGATCTTGAGAAAGCACGAAAAGTCAAGGTACAAATCGAGGACAGATCTGAGAAAATGGGAAATATGCTCCTTGGCCCCGCTTTAGGTTTTGGTGATCGGCAGGGAATTGGTTATGATGGTGCCTCCTCCTCCCAAATTGCACCTGGACCAGTTCCTGAGTTTACTACGAATCCTTATGGCCATCGTCAAAAACCTCTAAGGAGAGTTCGACCAAGAAAAGCAAACCAAGGTCCGCCTTTGACTGTGTTCTTTTGTACTTATTGCAAAAGAAAAGGCCACCTCAGGGAGTTTTGCTATAGCATGAGTCGGACACGACGTACTACTGCTCCACATCAGCATACTGATGATTTTACTAGTCTGAGAGAGCGAGTTAAGTTTTTAGCTGCCGCGTCTCAGAGTTTGATGGAGGAATTCCGACGGATGTCTTTGCCGTCAGGGAATGCTTCTCACATTCCAGCTAAAACCAATAATAACAAAGGCAAACAAAAGGTCACCACTTCTTGGGTACCTAAGAAAGATAAAAAGGCCTTTGTTGTTCATGTCGCTCTCAAGGCACATAATACCTCACAGTGGTATTTTGACAGTGGATGCTCTAGATATATGACAGGTGATGCCTCATTTTTTACCTATCTTGAGGATTATCAGGATGGCAGAGTCATCTTTGGAGATGGGGGAAAGTCTAGCATTGTAGGTCGTGGTACTGTTGAGTTACCTGGTTTTCCTAAGCTAAAAAATGTTTTGTACGTCAAAGGTTTAAAAGTAAACCTTCTCAGCATTAGTCAGTTGTGCGACACTGACTTTGCAGTAAAGTTTGACCGGGACACATGTAATGTTTACAATCAAGCCGATAAACTCTTAATGCAAGGGGTGAGGACCTAGGATAATTGCTATGGTACTGTGCCTACTTCCTCACTTGTCTGCAACAGCACCACGATCACTCCTATGGATCTGTGGTACCAACGTTTAGGTCACATAAATATTAGCGATCTCACTCGCTTAGCTAAAAGGGACCTAGTACGTGGCTTACCATCTCTTGGAAGGCCAACTTTGATGGTTTGTGGAACCTGTCAGTTGGGAAAACAAATTCGTAGTCCTCATATGAAGTTGCATTCCATTACCACCTCTCGTGTTCTTGAGCTTATACACATGGATCTTATGGGTCCCACTCGTACCGAGAGTCTGGGTGGTAAGAGGTATATCCTGGTGATGGTAGACGATTTCTCTAAATACTCCATTGTAGGTTTTCTTTGAGAGAAATCCGATGCTGTAGAGTTTTTAACGACCAAGTGTCGTGTCCTGTAAAATCAACACGGAGTCACTATTAACAGAATACGTAGTGACAACGACACTGAATTTAAGGAAGCAAAGGTAGATCTTTATTATGATAGTCTTGGGATCAAACATGAGTTTTCAGCTGTGAAGACTCCTCAGCAAAATGGGATTATTGAGAGAAAGAATAGAACGATCCAGGAGATGGCTAGATCTATGCTTCTAGGTCGTAAAGTTTCTAGGAGATTTTGGGAAGAGGCAGTGTCTACTGCATGCCACACTGTAAATAGGGTTTATCTGCGTCCACGCACACTTCAGACACCTTATGAGTTATGGACTGCAAAGAAGCCTAACCTGGCATATTTTCGTATTTTTGGGAGTAAATGCTACATCCTACGGGATAGAGAGCAATTAGGAAAGTTTGACTCTCGGAGCGACGAGGGAATATTGTTAGGCTATTCATCGAATAGTAGAGCGTATCGGGTTTTTAACCTGAGGAGCTCTAAGGTTATGGAGTCAATAAATGTCACCGTGCAAGATGACGAACCTCCGACGTCTATTGATCCTAACCTTCAGTGTGAGGATGAGGATTATTCTGACAGTGATTCACCTGTTCCTCTCCCACACCCTGTGGACCCTATTCCTGTGTTAGGGGACACACCCGCTTGGGTTCGCAAGAGTCATGACCCTTCTGCCATTATTGGTGATCCTACTCTAGGGGTCAAGACTCGTGCTCAGCTAGAGAACGTAATTAGCCATCTTTTCTACACGTCCAAAGTCGAGCCCAAGAATCATAAAGAAGCACTCAAGGATGAACACTGGATATCTGCTATGCAGGATGAGTTTTTTCAGTTTAAAAAGAATAATGTCTGGGAACTTATCCCCCGACCTAGTGAGACTAATGTGATAGGTACCCGATGGATTTTTAAGAATAAAATGGATGAGAATGGTACCATAATCAGAAACAAAGCTAGGTTGGTCGCTCAAGGCTACACACAGATATAGGGTGTAGACTTTGGGGAGACATTTGCTCCTGTTGCGAGGCTTGAGTCCGTCCGTCTACTACTCGCCATCGCATGTCATATGCGCTTTAAGTTATATCAGATGGATGTCAAGAGTGCATTTCTGAATGGCATTCTACAGGAGGAGGTTTATGTGGAACAACCAAAAGGGTTTGAAGACCCAAAGCACCCTGAACACGTTTATTATGTGAGGAAAGCCTTGTATATTTTGAAGCAAGCACCCCGTGCTTGGTACGAGAGGCTTACTTCCTATCTCTTAGCTCATGGCTTCAAGAGAGGGGGAGTAGATATGACATTGTTCGTCAGGAGAGATAACGGTGCTATTTTGGTTGCCCAGGTCTATGTGGACGACATAGTCTTTGGATCCACATGCTCCCAGCGTGCTCACCACTTTGAGAAGGAGATGAAAAATGAGTTTGAGATGAGCATGGTAGGTGAGCTTACTTTCTTCCTTGGTCTCCAGGTTCATCAGCTAGAGGATGGGATGTTCATCTCCCAATCTAAGTATGCTAGAGACTTAGTGAAGAAATTTGATTTAGACTCCGCTAAGCATGCACATACACCTATGAGTACTTCTACCAAGCTTAGTAAGGACACTTCAGGCAAGGACGTAGAGCAAACCTTGTATCGGAGTATGATAGGCAGTCTTCTCTATTTGACTGCTAGTCGTCCCGATATAGCCTTTAGTATTGGAGTCTGTGCGCGATATCAGGCATCCCCGAAAGAGTCACATTTACTTGCTCTAAAACGTATTATTAAATACGTGAGTGGGACTTTCTCATACGGTATTTGGTATTCCTTTGATACTGATGACCGTTTATTCGCCTACTCATATGCCGATTGGGCCGGGGATGTAGATAGTTGAAGGAGCACTTCTGATGGGTGTTTTTATTTTGGTTCTGCTCTTGTCTCCTGGCTGAGCAAGAAGAAAAATTCCATCTCCTTGTCCACTGCGGAGGCTGAGTACATAGCCACCGGGAGTTGTTGCACGCAACTCTTGTGGATGAAGCAAATGCTGGAGGATTATGGAATTTCACAGGACACCATGACCATTTCCTATGATAACACGGGCGCGATACACATATCCCGCAATCTATTCCAGCATTCGCGCACAAAGCACATCAGGATACGCGAGCACTTTATACGACAGCTAGTAGAGGAGAAAGTCGTATCCCTGAGTTTTATTCCTACCGACCGTCAGTTAGCCGATATTTTCACGAAACCTTTAGATGCCCTTAGATTTGAGAGTCTTAGGAAGTCTTTGGGAATTTGCACAGTTACCTGAGGGGTTGGTCGATGTCTAGAATAAGATGTTTTTTCATGTTCATATCATATGCTTCCTATTGCTAGTTTGTTTTATATGTATTATTGTTTTGTTGTACAGCTATTTATTTATTCTTTTAAAAAATCCAAAAAGATTTTTGTATTTTTATTTTTTATGCATCTTTTATGGATGAGCATTTAAGATAGCCAAGTCACAACTTCATTCCATTTATCCATGTGAATGTTTGATAGAGATTTGAGACGCTACATCATTTCATCCATGTGCTTTACATTGTATGGAGTCTTTGAGATGTAATTAGTGATATCTTCCTACATGTTTGACTCATATTTCCTTTATTGCACACATGCACGGCTTTATTTGATTATTGCACTTGTCTATCACATATTGGCTTGAGTGTTTCCATCTCAATTATGTCTATACAATGTACAATATGCGATAAACTTGACAAGATTGGAATGCATGTGAACACCGTTTGGTGAGAATGTGTGTTTATTTGTAAAACGGGGAGGGGCTGCAAAAGGTAATTATCTATCCTTTGCGCAAAAGCCACCATTTAAAAGGATCTAAAAATGGAGAAATTTTAATATCCGAGGTCCAAAGAGGTTAAAAGAGCCCCGAAAAAATTTAAAGGCAATAAAAATAAATTCATGCCAAATATGGGCCATTTAGGTTTCACCATCAATTCTCCAAAGTTTGAGAATTTAGAATACCTCTATTCAAAATATATATCTGAGGGAGTTTGGTTGGATAATCTTTAGATGTGGTTTGCACTTCCTTGAAAGTCCTGAAAAAGCATGAAAACATTTTGGACGTTAATAGTGTGGAAATCACTTTGAGCTTTGATTTGTTGATTTGTTGATTTGATTGAGTCAATGTCTTATATTTCCACCTTTTTACACCAAAGGAAGACTTTGATTTCATTCGTTAGGAGTATCTGATATTCATCGTGCACATATGTCATGTTTGTATGCATTGATTTTCCTATCGAATTTGATCACACCCACTCATTTCCGCCATCATCGACTTGGTTGTTTTTGTGTTCGTTAATGGTGTGTTTCTTGTTTATTTTGAAAAATTCAAAAAATAGTTGTTTATTCCTTGTGACACCCCGTCATTGCTTGTTTGCATTATTTCTCTCATTTATCTATTTGGGGACAACATAAAAAGGGGGAGAAAGAATTATCATATTATGGGAGAGAGTTTTGAATTTTGAGCATTTATCATAAATGGGTATCTATGTTTATCTCATTTCAAACTCGATACGTCACTTGGTATTTGCTTTGTCTCATGTGTGTAGGTATGAAGTTTGATGACCTCTGCATTGCACTCCCTGATGAGAAAAGCATTGAGATTCCTGAAGATTCGAAGAGCAAACGATGAAGTCTTATTCATTTGTATCATTCCAGTTTTGGGTTCATGGAAGGGTAGATTTGTATAGGCATTTTGAATCTTGATAATTCGGATTTTTTTATGTTGTTCCGGTATAGACATAGGGGGAGATTTGTAAGGACAATTTGTCCATCATTCATTGATTATGTCATACGCCGTCACACCGTTGAAGAATATATAAGACCGAATCTATATCAACAGATCCGAATATCAAAAAGAAGAAGGAATAAGATTTTTACAGATCCGGACCGGTCCGCCTAGAGAAAAAGAACCGATCCGCCTGCGGACCGATCCGCCTCAGACCCGGACCGGTCCGCCTGCTGAAATGCCAGTACTCCCCGGACCGACTACAAATCGAAGAAGTCAAATATAAAAAGAACCGGTCAGCATACTCGGACCGATCCGCCTGGGATAAACTCAAACAGATCGTGTTCAGATTTTTAAGGCCCAGGACTTCTTTTATAAACCCACGACGGGGAGTTGGTTCGTAAGACTTATTCACACGATTTTCAGAGTTCATAAACTCAAAAGTCATCATCTTTGTGAGTTAAAAACTCATGGTTTGATTCACACAACCTCTCATACATTTGTAAATCATTTTTGGTAACCCTAGAACACAAATCTTTGTTGTTCAACTCTTATGAAGAAGACCGCTCTTCTTCTTTATTGCTGCCCTACTGGAAAGGGATATCTCCAGTCATCGACTACAGAATCCGACACCTAAGGGTAATTCTTAGTCACTTGTATTTTCATTGTAATCCGAAATTGTACGTTACTATATTATAATGGAAATAAATGGTTTTGCCCCTTTGGGGGATTTTTTCTCACTTGTGTGTGCTTGAATAACTATTGCATGATCTCATCTTGTTTCAATCACACCTAGTTGCATGTTTAGGGTTTGTTCGAGTTAAACGGAATTTAATTATATTTTTTCTTATTTGAACGTACGCGCAAACTCTTTCAAATCCCATGAGGTTAAATATGGGATTTGATACGAGCAGATCTTCTCAGATAAATGGGTAAAAGCGTAAAGAATCCTCTTAGCAACCAGGTAGAACCTCGACCTCGACCATGGGGTTAAGTAGGTATGATGATAACCAAACATATGCAGTCGAACACATAAGTGCCTTCGAGAGGCTCATCAGAGTACCAGCCGTTGATAGATTGGGAAGAAAAGGGGTGCGAGCACATCCGCACCCTAAAGGAAGCACGAGGCGAGAAGATTGTAGGAAATAAAGAGATGATGGATTAATATATAATGCAAGAGCATCAGCCAAGTCTAAATAAGGTGGTCGAAGAGAAGAGAGCTGAGTTGAAAGTCGTGGATGAGATGATAAAGGTACACAAACAGTTGAAGCACAACCATGGAGGGGATCACTCCAAATAATAGAAGATCGCCTGGGTGACTTGATCAGAACTAAAAACCCACTCCAAAGAGGATATGTGCAAGGATATCCATTCACAACCTTCGTAATTAGCTATCCCACATCTGCAAAGTTCAATTCACCTATGATCACTCCAGATATGAAGGACAGTCAGATCTAATTTTGTAAATCGAGCAATACCAAGTAGGATGCGGCATATTCTTAGTAGCTGATGAGATGCAGTACAAAGCTTTTTCGAGCACTCTTACAGGATCCGCTCAGATCTAGTATAATTGATTACCAATAGGGAAGATCTCTGAGTTTTAAACTAGGGGTGTGCATCGAAACTGACAACTCGAATAATCGAACCAAATCGACCTACGTGGGTCTGTTTGGTTTGGTTATTTTCTCCATGGGTTGGCTCTGGTTCCAAAAAATTGAGAACCAAAGTGTTCAGTTTGGTTCTTGATTTTATACCCGAACCAAACCGAACTGAACCGAACTCATGGAACCGAACCAAAAAACCAACCCTGAGAACCAATCCAAGAATTGACTCGAATAGTTACTTGGATACTTTATCATTTATGTTCGGTATCTATAATGCTACTTGAAAAATGTTTATATGTTTACTTATATTTGATATTTTTGTTCTGATGTAATGAAATTAGATAATTAATTTTTGGCAAATTTTGTATGTGCGTGTGACATTTTTTTTAAATAAATTATTTGAGTGAAATATGTTAATTGAGAAAAATTAAGCAGGTTAATATTTGATCATTTGGTTAAGATGTAATGACCATGGATAATTAATATTTGCCACCTTTTAAGTTTTTATTTATTTATTTAAAAATAATTTTAGCGGACTATTATTAATTACAAAAATAATGCAGAACCGCGAACCAGAATCATGAACCAGAACCTTGAACAGACCCGAACAAAATTGAGAACCGATAGTTAGGTTCGATTCGGTTCTGCCAAGGTATCGGTTCTGGATCTGGTTCCAAAACCACAAAAACTGACTAACTTCAATTCTAGTTGTGGTTCCTCAGTGGAACCGAATCGAACTAACCCATGTGCACCCTTAGTTTAAATAAATGGTCGACCTCTTTGTTAATAATTACTATTTTGGAACAAAAACTGGTAAGAGGGTAGCTTACTTGTTAAGCGTCCGTCAATACGAGGATCAAATGACAAGAGAGTATATTACCGGGTTCAATACTGAAAAACTAGAAGTGGTAGATTATAATGAGAAAGTAGCCATTACAACGATTATGAGTGGGTTGTTGTCTGTAAATTTACGCTGAGCATTGGCCAAGGAGCCTCTAAACCACATGGTCGAGCTCTTAGCCAAAGCAAGAAAGATCATGAACACAAAAGAAGCCATAGTTGTAAAAGAGTTCAACACAAAAATCTTGAAGAAGGTAACAACTTGGGATGAAAGGAAAACCCTAAAGAAGGCCCCAAGTCTAAGAGTGACAGGAGGTCATAACAAAAGTTTAACGAATATACTCCCGTAATAGTGGGAGTACACCACATCCTCAACGAGATCCGAGGAAATGGTGAATTAAAGTGGCCGGAGAAGTTAAAAAACTCCCATTAGAAGAAGATATAAGAACAAATTTTGCAAGTTTCATAAAGATCACAGCATGAGACCAAAACTGCCTGAACCTAAAAGATGAAATTGAAAGAGGGAAGATGCATAAATATGTGGAGAAAAAATGGCAGAATACCAACATGTGATGATTGGAAGCCAAGGAAAAGATCAAGATCACCTTGGGTTAAGGACCAGAAAAATGCTCGAGAATAAAATGACAAGGAGGATCCAAACCTTCGTGCAAGGCCCAAGAAACCTATAGATGAACTAAATGTGATTTATCTATCATGCAGTTGTATAGTATGAGGGGATGCTAGTGGAGGTGATGGATCAGGTAAAAGAAAGGAATATCTTAATGAAGCAAGAGCGTTTATTGATAATAGAGACGTTAACATGTCAATAGTAGCAGACATCTGACCTCACAAGGTCTCCGAGAATCGAATTCTAATAGGTTTTTCTAAAGACGCCCTCTCAGGGGGTGTTATATGCTCGTGACGACCCACTGGTAACAACCATAATAGTCCATAATAGGAATATAAAAAGAATTATGGTAGACAACGAGAGTTCGACGGATGTATTGTTCTATGACTATTTTAAAAGGCTAAATCTATTCGATAGAAAATTAGAAGCATACCATCATCTCCTGATCAGATTCTCAGGTGAAAAAGTATACCCACTAAGTACAGTTAAGCTAGAAGTTTTCATTGGAATTTAGTTGACCTACATAATTGAGACGATGAGATTCTTTGTCCTTGATAAGAATATTTCATCGGTATATAATATTATTTTTGGTGTGGGGGAGGTAAAAGAAAACCAAGTATAAGCACACGAACATTACTACACTTCGGTCAACAAAGAAGAAAATAAGAAGTTAGCATAAACTTATCATATCGGGACGTTAAATCCTTGAGATGAAGATAAGTTGATAACTAGAGAAAAATTGAGCAAATAGAGACAGTAATCCTGAACGATGATCATCCTGAAAGGACAGCCCAGATCTGCTCATCCCCGGATCCCGTACTTAAGAAACAACTGTTTAATTTCTTACGAGCTAGGAAAAGTGTTTTTACTTGGATCCATGAAGACATGCCTCGAATTGACTGAGCCGCTATCAGTCACGAGCTTAACATAATCAAGGAAGTTAAACCAGTAAAATAGAATTGACGTGTATTCTCGGAGGAGAAGAATGTAGAAATCAAGAAAAATTGTCCAAGTTTAAAAAAGTCGACTTTATTGAAAATGTGATATATCCCAACTGGTTAGCTAACATGGTAATGGTACTGAGGAAAAATAACAAATGACATATGTGTGTGGACTTCACAGATTTAAATAAGGCATGTCCCAAGGATTATTATCCTTTGCCTCAAAATGATTAATTAGTGGATGCAATGGTTGGGCATGAGCTATTGAGCTTTATGGATGCATATTCTGGTTATAATTAGATTAAGATGAAGTCAGAAGACATTCTTTATCATCAATCAAGGTATATTCTATTACAATGTTATTCCATTCGGACTAGAAAATGCAGATGCCACTTCTCAAAGGCCGGTGAGCAAGGCATTTGAGAAGAAAATAGGGAAGAATATGGAAGTTTATGTGGACGACATGCTGATCAAAAGCGTAAAAATAAAATATCGCATTAAAGACCTCGTTCTGACCTTCGACGAGCTAGAAAAAAATCAGATAAAGCAATATTCAACCAAGTGCATGTTCGGAGTCAAGGTTGGGAAATTTCTGGTTAAAAAAGACCATACAATACTCAAATTTTACCAACATATGGAGGAAAGATGGAAAGTCTTGCCGAAAAATGTTTTCCAAACTAAGAATCAGCCAGAAATGGCGAAAGGGAAGAGTTTTTGTCGAAAAAGAAGGCATTTTGGGAACGAAGGAGATTTTCTCTCTTTAAAATGACCGCGTATGGGAAAGTGGAGTTGGAAAGTTTGAAACGGTTTGAAATTAGGGATTTTATACTTTTTAAATGGTAATCATTACCCCTATTAAATGGAACACATGACGTTAGGCCTGTAAACGGATCAGATTCGGACTAGATCAGGCAAATCCAAATCCATATCCATTTATGTTAAATGGATTCGGATCCGAACCATTTATTAATCGGATCGGATCATGCATATCCCAATACATATCCGTTTATGTTAAACGGATTCGGATTCGATCCGCTTATCCATTTATGTTAAACTTAATTTGCAACATTTTTATTTCAATTCTTATTTCATAAATTTATTTTGCAAATGTTCCAAAAAAATAAATAATGAAATAAATAACTATTATAAAGTATAATAAATATTTAAAATATAATTAAATATAATATATATTAATTAATAATATATATATATATATATATATATATATATATATATATATATATATATATATATATTAAAAATATTAATCGGATCGGAGTATATGAATCCAAATCCGCTCCGTTTAATAAACGGATAATCGAATTTTAGGCATAATCCATATCCGCTTAAATGGATCGGATTCGGATTCGGATAAAATCCGATCCATTAACAGGACTACATGATGTCATGCCAAGTAAAGAGGACTGACACAACACAGACTGACGCACAATGCCCCTGGCACGCGCGTCATAATTATGCCACACGCCATCCTCAGCAAATGACGCGTGGTAAGTCCGAATCCCGTGAAAAGTCTCATAATTCCTTTTATTCGATGCGCACCAAGAAGATTCAAAGATGACCAGTACTATGAAGGCCGACGACATTTTTCAATAAACACTTCACTCGCTCAATCTGCTCAGCGCATACCCAAAAGACGTAATACTTCACAGAATCTATTATTCACCTTTAACGCAAGAAAAGGCTTAGGGTTTGTTGAGCCATGAATATGGTACGATCTAAAAACCAGTTAGAAGGGTAAACTTGAACTTATTATTAACCAGAACGAGGTCGACTCAGGTAATAAAGAGATAGACTAAGAGAGGATCAAGGTAGGCCTTAGGCATTATGATCGGCCTTGCAATCCTAGACAGTGCACGTGCCATTATACGTCCATTACTAACGAATAAGATGATGTCATCAAAGCACTCACGCAATGGAAATAAATGAATATGCTCCTACCCATGTTTGCCCATGCTACCTTCATAATTATTCCCCCACTACCTTGTAAAGCGGGTATTTATTTATTCTATAAAGACAAAGATGTCGATATACTCTAGCGGATTAATTGTGTAAGTTCATTAACAAATACTCCCACACTTATATTTAAGGAGGCATGGAGTAACCCATAACAAGGAATCCAACTATTCTACTAATAGAGAGAGAGAGAGATTCTAACATTATCACTGTGTCAAGAGATGACGGAATGATTGTACTACTCTGGTACTAGTGATAAAAGATAGCATGTGGACGTAGGCTCATTATTGAGGGTTGGACCACGTAACACTGTGTGTAATTCCTCTTATTCTCACCCATGTCTTCACACATCGACATTTGTTGTTTATTTGTTGTTATCTCATATTGGATTTCAATTATCTAAGATAAAACCTTGAAACTAATTTTAGATGATAATGATGATGATGATGATGATGATTATGATGATGATGGTGGTGATGATGATGATGATGATGATGATGATGATGATGATGATGATGATGATGATAATAATGATAATAATAATAATAATAATAATAATAATAATAATAATAATAATAATAATAATAATAATAATAATAATAATAATAATAATAATAATAATAATAATAATAATAATAACTTTATGATCATGGTACTTACCCTAATCCATAAGCACACTACCAATTCTTCATATTCATTAACATTATTCTTAAAGTAGCATTGCACAATCTGTATATACATCTTCAAAATACTTCCAAACATGTCTTATACAAATTCTAAGAAAGAATATAAAATAATCATTTTGCAACATCATTAATACACTCATTTTACCAAATTGGTAACATAGACCATAAATCTAACCTAACAACTTAAAACCTTAACCATACTTTCCAGCTCCATAATAATACTCTAACTATTATATGTCATATTTCTTTCCGAAAACTTGTATAAACATGTAATACCCCGTATTTTCTGTGATATTTATTTTTGGGGATTAATTGAATTAAATGTCTATTAATTGGAAATTAATCAGGATAAAAATATTAACGAGATGTGAGTTAGTATTTTATTATAATGTGTATACTTGGCATTATATGAATATTGGTAATATTGAAATTGTCGTGAGATTTAAATACGGCAATTTGAGAATTTTGCTTGACGCGTGTGACCGCCACGTCATGGTATTTTGTATTAAATTAAAAAGTGAATTTTAGTTCCATTAACCGTATGGTCGTTTTGAGTGCGCCAACGCGTCCGGAAGGGTCGAGATAGTCAGAAAACACTAGCCGGAAGTTTAGTTTGGGTCCCGGGGTATTTGTAGGCCATACCGGCATCATAAAGGGTATTTTGGTAAATTGCATTTTTGGGAATTAAAAAGTGACGAAAATAGAGATTTTAATCTGACTATTTCCTCAACCCACTTAACCCACTAACCACACTATATGCCATCATGGGCTACGGGAGAAGTTGATAACCCATTCTAACTTACCAAAAACCATAACACACCTCCATACTCCATTATCTTCAACCTTGAGAAGAGCTTGAGAGAGAGGGAGAAGGAAACCTTGGGAAGAGCTTGAGAGAGAGAGAGAGAAAGAAGAGAATTCTGCAGAAAAACAGAGGGAGAACAACCTAACTTCAAGATTTTACACCAAATTCTGAGATAAATTAAGGCAAGTGATTTAAACTCTTTTGATTCAAGATATGTTTCCATGTTTAGGAATTTTCGAAATTTATTTTTGGAGATAAATTAGACCCATGAATTGGAAGTTAAAGGCCATGATTTATGTAGGAATTGCATGTAGTATATTCTGGACGAATTTATATGTTATAAACAGAACCTTGATGATCTAAAAGTAGTATTAGAAGAGGTTTAATGATATTCTTGAATGGAAGAATTCTGGAAATTATTTTGATGTAGTTTTGATCTAAACCAAGCCTTTAAATGATGAATTATGGGACTTAGAATGTAAATACTGTTGTAGGATGATAGTATAATGTTATAGTAACCTTGTCTTGGAGATTCATGCTTAAAAATGGAGTTTTGGAACGAAACTGTAACTGCAAAACGAAGCAGTCCGTAACAGACCTGATGCAATCGATCGATCGACATTCATCACTCGATCGATCGACCACCATCGATCGATCGAAGGTAAAGGTCGATCGATCGACCTTCCCAGAATGAATAAAGTATTTTCCCTAATTAAATTTTTATAGTGTTAACCCTTGGATAATATTATTGGAGACATTGTGAATACCCTTAACCTTAAGGAAGACTAGTAGGCATGATTATGAGATTGGACTTTACTTGGAATTTAATTTGAGGAATTATTCTAAATTAATGAAATTCGTTATGTGAGATAATACTTGGGTTAATAGTGCAAATTTGAATGATTTGATGGAATAAGGTTTGGGGCAGAAGTAAAGACCTTAGGTATATGTGGGAATTATGGGAACTTAAAAGTCTATTTGAGATAGGTTTTAAGTTTAAGAAATCACGACGTGAGACGTGTCGACTATTTAATTTATATATTATCGGGATACTTGAAATATATGAAATTGGAATAATGGTATAATGATGTAGAGTATACCTTTATTAATATCGAGATATCTAAGATGTGTGAATGCTTAGTATATAATTTTATGTGTATGACATACCTACCATACTTGCTATCACGGGAGGTTACGTTCGCTTAGGGCCTTCTTATCCTTGTGTGCCCGGATTTAGATAGGTACCTCGAGGACATAATTCAAACGAACGACTTATTTGTGAGTTAATGAGCCAGCTGACTATGGAGCGTAGGTATGTACGTGACCATGGATATGATTGAATTATGTTCGCCTCCATTTTTGTGTGTGGTGTTTATTCCAACAATTCCTGAGAGATTCGGAATTTGTAATCCTTATGTACGTGATGTACCGGGGTGGATAGCAGAGTATGTGTGCGCCGTAGCTTAGCCTTGGGTGCTTGTATTGTATAATTAAGATGTGAAAATACGGTTATATGAGAAGGAATTTACTATGTTAAATTGTGAGTATAATTATGGTAATGTTTTGAAAAGATAAAAAGGGAACTTTTATCAATAAATGGTTTTGTTAATGATTGGGAATTCGGGAATTAACGTAGAACTCTCTATTCAATTGTTAAGGTTGGTAAATAAACGTGAACCGAGTAGTAGTGTTAGAAACTCTTTAGATAGTTATGAGATAACACATGAATGGGTACAGGAACGTTAGGAGTGCACAGTTAGACGAGAGGTGAGTATATCATGTGAGAGCACGTCCTAACATGTACTTTGCATATACTGTTTTAAATGTTTTTAAAGCACTTGCAGGTTTTTTTAAATATCTCCACATTCGGGCTCTGACCCGTTTGCTTTCAAATCTATCTTTTTGTAAAACCATTTTAGGTGCCCAGCCACAAGGTCACCATGCATAGGATTCTCATTCTGATGACGAGCTGTAGCTGCTTGTGGAAGCTACAGGGATTTGCTTTTAGACACTTATATCATTTGGATTCCTTATTCAGTATTCCTTAGTTGTAGGGCATGTTGCCCAAATTCTAGTAGATACATTTCCATTTCAGTTTTTCAGACTTTGGCATGTATTCATTCAGTATTCAGTATTTCAGTATTTACTTCAGTTATGGGATTGTGTTATGAGGAGTTTTTCCTCCAGATTTATTTATATCATGTGACGGTTATTCTATTTACTTCATTACGGTGAATGGTGTTTTATTCTTCTTTACACTTGTTGCATGTTAATCAGACTTTAATTAAAATTTGGCAACTTACTTTTTAAATACTAGGTGGTTAGTAATAATAAAATGTTTTCGTCAGTGATGCTATTAACTGAGCCAACTTGGCATTTTGATTTAATTTAATAAAGGAGTAGCTACCCGGTATTTAATTAGTCGGGGTGTCACAAAACACTTTGATGTATCATATTACGTTATCTCACATAGTACACTATCTTTACACATGCCTCTAATGACTTTTTATAATTTAAATCATATTCATTTACCTCATACCCTTAGTGATTGCACATACGTACAATGCCATATATAACTCAATATCCACATAAACCAGCCCCTGGTGTACAAATACAATTAACATATATATCATAGTAATGCATTATGTAAGAGTATTTATATACTCATGTTCCCCATACATATCTAGATTATCGTATTCTTTATACAAAATATACTTTGTATATTTTATTATTCCTTGAGGTCGTTCGGAATAACACGTATACAATATATGGCTCCAGACATGCTTCGGCTTCTCAACCTAATGCCCATATGATCGTATATTGGTGTATCCTCTTTGTTGAGGTACTTGGACTTCCTAAAGACCTTTTCACACTTTGTCACATTCAAATTAATTTTTTTATATGTCTGTGTATGTTTGTTTTGGTTTTATGGTTTGAGTGAATAACTTATGCAAGTATACTATTCTTATAAAATATACTTTTTGTATAAGTATATCATATGAATGTTTGTATAAAAGTTTAAACATTCATGGCTTATCTTAGGCTCAAACTCTGTAAGTTGGGTATCTCAATGGTGCCTCGCTGCAACGAAGCTTACCTTCGTTGATGCGAAGCTTTACTTTATTGGTCGCAGCATTGTCCAGAGTTTTTCATTAGTTTTGCTATAATTTATCGTGACTTCCTTCGCTGGTTATTCATTGCCGTAAGAGATCCTGTCGCGCCCACGACAAAATCTTTGATGGCCACGACCTTAAATCGTAAACTAAATATTTTACAAAATATATTTTTTTAAAACGTGCAAACATTTTGGCAGCCAAATATTTCCTAAGCTCAGGTGCTTGTGATCCCCTTGTGGTGTTATACCTCACTTGCCTTAGATTTATCTTCAACAATTGGAATATATTAGGTTAAATGGATGATTGGCTTCACAGTTTACATATTTTTGTTAAAATCTCATAAGAAAAATTATTAAAAATATTTTTAAGCGAAAACACTTGATCAAAGAGGAAAGATTTAAGAGATTTGTATTTGAGTGTGATTACTCTGGAGAGTTAAAATATTAGTTGTCTTCTTCACATTTCTCTTTGTGTTCTTGAACTATTTGATTTTCAAGCTTTGATCATAAGTCATATTAAAGCATAAAACCTTTAACCTTTGTTCTCGAGATAGAATACTTGTATGCTAGTTCTTGAAGACTTGTGCCAATACTTCAAAAACACATTTGTGAGGTTTGAACAATCCAAATCATTTTAAGACTAAGTGGGATATTATTGGGATTTTATTCTTAAAACCATGTATGTTGTTTACTTTTCAGTAAAGGTTTGTCAGTTCATTTTGAAATAAGAATAATGTTTGTGAGAATGCTTTATATTTGTATTAACTATATTATATACTATGTTACCCAATTGGACTTAGTAGGAATTTCAATGAGTTGGGTTCGGCTTGATCACAAGAGATCGGAGTTCCGATTCTAGTACAATTGAATAGTTCCCAACCTAGGTAGGACATTGATATCCTACCGATAATACATTCATGGATGTATTAAACAAGACTACCTAAGAGATTCGACTCTAAGGGCTGTCTATATTAGAATTGGGTAATCTCACACTGTTTGCAAAGGGTGTATATAGTCTTAATCCAGAGGGTTACGATGATTGAAATGCTTGCATAATTGTTGCTTTGATTTTTATGGGTACAATTCAATTTTAGATTGAATCAAATGATCCCCGTAAGTTGGGCAATTATTGTATAAGTAGGTTTGCAATCATAATTAAGAGGAATCTGTGTTCAAGAGATATCTTGGATTATGATACCTCCTTAATAGACTTATATGTTTTGTTTATACCATTTTGTAACACCCCGCCTAATTAAATACCGGGTGGCCAGTCCCATACCAAATTAAAACAGAATATACAGTTGGCTCATTCTTAGCATCACTGTCGAAAACATTTACAACTCACCCAATACTCAATTAAGCTGGTGTTAAAAACTTTCCAAATTTAAATTTCAACAAAAACCATTTTTAGTTTAAGAATAACACTACACATTTTATACTACAACACTGATAACACAATAAATATCACAAAAAGAATTTAAATGCAACATTCCCAAATAATATAAATCCTTTACAATAATCCCAACAATGTCAAATGTATTAAAAAGACAAGAATACAAAAGTATTTAACCCCGATAGAAAAGATAACTGAAATCCTTTGGGCGACATGCCCTAACTAAGAATATTGTGAATCAAAAAGATGATAAGCATCTAAGAAAAACTCCTTAGCTCCATAGCTCGTCACAATCAACTATGGTTGGCGTCCCTGTTGCTGGACACCTGATATAGAGATACAATAAAAGAGAAAATATGCAAGGAAACGGGTCAGAGCCCGAATGTGTAGATTATTTTTAAAACAGCAAGTATTTAACAAGTGCAATAAAGCATTTATTATGTACATGTTAGATCCAACTCTCACTTGCAATTCTCACCTCTCAACTAGAGTGCACACTTAACGTTTCCTATTAACCTCCTAGTTAATGGTTCCTCTTTTCTAGTCTCCATATTATAATTCCATTCCCATATCATAATTCCCGTATGTCCCATACCATACGTCACATTATTATTCATTTACATTTCTCCTTTATATGATCATTACTCATTAATATGAATCGTTTCTCATTAACATGAGTTAAGCTTTTCAATTCTATAAGCATAAACATTCATTACTTAATTCCATTATCTTTCTCTATTCACCGTTATCTACAATTATCACCGTAGATAAATTTAACCACAATATATATCCATTTAATCATTTAATCCATTATATATATATTCATATATAATACGGCACCCTGAGTCACAGCTGCGGTGCAATGCATTACTCTGCTATCATGTCCCATCATCGCAGGTCGCCGAATAGGGGACTAAAGGTTCGGTGAGATTCCACGAACCACAAACAACAACAAACAAATTGGAGGCGAACATAGTTCTCGTATCCATGGGTCAAGCACATACCTACGTACCCACAGTCAGCGGACTTATCAACTCCCCGATAAGTCTTTCATAGACCTATGTTCTCGAGCGACAAATCAAAGATCCCATGGATTCATCAGGATATGACTGCCCTCACGCGCAAACCTCCCACCGATAGCAAGTAAGCTAGGTATGTCATACACATAAATCATCAATCAATCAAATAGGTATTATCATACCTATAATATAATATCAATAAGGTAATTATTACTACCCTAAGATATTTCCCATACGTAGCATTATAGATATTTTAAATTCCACGTATTAAAATATCATATCTTTACTTCATAATTTAATTATCCTCGCATCCTATAACATCTCTCCACTCCCGACGTCGTTAAGGTTCATGCGCGGAGCGTCTCGCAAAGCGAAATCCAAACAAGGAACCCCTCCAATACACTACTACTTAACTTTGTCGATCGAGGAGGTCCGACAACTTCAACTATGCGATCGGGATAACCTCATACCCTCTTTCAACCAAATGTGTTCTAAACTCCCATCTCACAAGATTCAAATAGGATTTCCCTCATCTTATATTCAGTAAGAAGTCACTATTATCCTACTGGTCCATAACATTATTTCTCCCGAACTACTACGAGTTTAGTTCTCCTTTTAATTAAGGTTAAAGCCGATAGTTTCAAATCTCTTATAAACACATATTCTTTCACTTAGGATTAAACCCTCTTGTAATCTTAAGGATACCCAGGTGTTATATGCAATCACCCCTACTGGTCCTATCTTAAATCCTCATACATCCCCATTTGAAATTTAACAAATGAATCTAGCAACCGAAATTCCATTCAATATAATTTTCATCATTTAAATCACTCGAATCCAAATCAAATTAATTCCAATCTTATCAAGGGTTTACTGATATTTTCTAAGTCCCATAATATCCAAATAATAATCACCAAAGATCCACAAAAGGTTTGGGATAAGAATCAACATTTAAAAAGAAACAACTTTACATATTCTGGGGATGTCGATCGATCGAAGGCAGGGGTCGATCGATCGATCCCTCAGGTCACAACCTGGTTTTTCTGCATTTCTGTAACTACGGGTTTCACCATTTTTACTCATTCAAACCTTCATATTAACCTCCAAAATGAGTTATAATTATTACTACATGATATGTCAACATATATGAACGATTTCCAGTACTCTAAACATCTTAGGATCATCAAGGGATTGGATTAAAAAGCATGTTTATCTCCTTATTTCCAGAAAATTAACAACATATCATCTTCAAGAACACATCAATGGTTTTCATAATTTCTTCAACAGATTCATGACTATTTCGTGGATTAGTATCAACCTAAAACATGAGTTTAATTCCTATATCATTTCAGTTTCCAGAAATCCATTTAGTACTCCATTATTTCTTCCAAACATAAATAATCTTCTCTTTTCATACTATTCTAACATGGACAATATACAAACTTAAATTGCCATTATCAAACACTTGCCTTTACTGTAGGTCTGATCCTTTGGTGTAGTATATCTCAGTTGGTTGTCCCTTCTCCGGTCAAACTCCGGTGGTGGTTGGTGGTGGTGAACCTTGGTTCTTGTTCTTCTCCTTCCCAAGTGGGCTTTTCCCTTCCCAAGCACTCTTACACTCTTTCTAGGAAGATGGCTTCTCTAATTTGTGAAGAGGAGATGAATAACTCCCATACACTTAATCTACCAATACTTATAATAGTACCAAATCCGAAATCACTATTCATCCCCCTTAGAAAATGACCAAAATGCCCTTTCGGGTTGTCTATTCATTTCCAAATGACACGAGACTCAAAATTAACATCCAAATAGACTTTTCTGACTATTTCAAACCTTCCGGACGCAACTACGCAGTCAAAATGACTATAAGGTCGATAGAAAATAAATTTCCTTTTTAATTTAATAAACTAGTCCTGACACGTCTCATACCGCGTCGGACTAAAAATATAAATTACCGAATTTATATCATACAGTCATATCAATGACATCACATTCATATATTACCTAAATATCTTTAAGTAATATTCAGAATCATCCATTTTAATATCCACCGTCCGGATAAAACCCAAATGAATTAATTAATAATAAAATCTAATTAATCCATTAAGTTAAAATATAACCTATTTTAAAAGTCATTTAAAATTACGGGGTATTACATACTCCCCTCCTTATAACAGAATTTCGTCCCGAAATTCAGGAATATAAGTCATACGGGTAAGGTCAACTCCGAGTATAAATCTCACATCGCAAGAAATCCAAGATGTACCGCCCATACAGTACATTAACAAAGTCCCTATCGATGTTATACGCCAAGCCTCACCATATAGTTTCAACTGAATCATATTTAAACTTTAAATGATCCTCTCGTAGGGAATAAATAAATCCTGAAGTCTCAATTACTTACCTTTTACAATTATGAAAATTACTACCATTCAATCATCCAGGGCGCCCATACACCCTCTCGTACCGCTTTCAATGTTAAAAGTTTCGCAAAGGTTATAAACTCGTTTCCCAAAGACCTAACTTATTTCGACTCCCAACGGTTATTAGTTTCATGCGTGGGGTGTCTCGCAAGCGAAATCCAAACAAAGAACCACCCCGATACACTACTTCCTAAAGTAGTCGTTCATCGAAACTCCTAAGGTCCTTAGTCAATAATATATAAAGATTTGGTTTATAAAAAAAAATCAGGTTTATCGATTTAAAACAAAAATTTGGTTTTTCGATTTCAAATAGAGTCTACGCATCTACTCTCAAGGTAAGTAATCCCATGATAAAAATCAAACCCACGTGATAACATGTAATATAAAGGTGTCCCACACCCCTTAGTGAGTCTACGTAAATAACAGTGCTATAGGCTAAGTTTAGCAACCCTCTTGCCCACACAACATTAATCGTAACAAAATCAATATACGCTTCATAATCCTTAGCTAGAAAACATACACTCATTCGCGGGTGGTGGTTGTTGATTCACTGCCTGATGAACGTTATATACACGCCCGTACTGACCCTGCTGCGCGGGTGCTGCTGGAATGGGAGGTAGTGCTAGCACCGGAGCTGGAGCTGAAAGAGCAGCTGGTGGAAACATTGGTACATGTGGCTCCTGTCGAGCATGTTGTTGCTGAGGGAATTTATCTTTCTCAGGACAATCTTGACGTTTATGGCCATACTTGCCACACACGAAACATTTTCCCGCAAACTTTCCACCACTTTGCCCCTGTTGACCCCGAACCTGCTGGCCATTACCTCCCTTCCCTTGGCCCTGATGAGCCTGTCTCTGGCCCTGATGGCCCTGTTGTCCTTGCCCAACACCTCTATCCTCAAATCGAGAATCTTCAGATCGCAAATGCTTAGCATAGTCCCCTGTCTGGGAACCCTGCTCACTCTGACGCTGATGACTCTGCCCTGGCTGAGTCCCACTAGAACTGCCCCCAATAGTCTTGCCTTGCAGGCCTGACCCAAACCCCCGCTTGACACCCTAATTATGGAAGCGGTTATCCTGGCAGTGGAGCATGGCAGCATTAAGAACATCTGCATACGTACGTAGTGAAAGATTCCCCAATAAATATTGGCGAATTTTATAGTTCAACCCATTAGTGAACATTAGGACTCTCCTCTCCTCAGTAGGTACTTCAGCTGGTACCAAATTAGTTAATCTCGTAACTCTTCCTCATATTTCGCCACAGTTTTCTCTCCCTGTTTCAAATCAAGTAGCTTCCGCCTCATCTCTGTCTGGATGGCGGAAGGAAAATACTTCCCATCAAACCGTATCCAAAAGTCTTGGATAGTCAATGTGTCCCTCTCCTCCACAGTGGTCGTAGCTTCCCACCATTGCAAAGCTGCCCCTACTAGCTTGAATGTGGCTAGTATTTGACGTTGAACCTCAGTGCATTCGATCATTCTCAAGTGCCGTTGGATATCTTTCTTCCATTGGCTAGCAGTCACAACATCTGATCCTCCCTGAAACTCAGGTGGGTGCGCTTTCTGAAAGGCATCCCTCGCTCGTTTCCATGCAGTAGGAAACACTTGCCCTTGCGCGGGTGGCACAACCGGTGCCGGTGCGGGAGCCTGCTGAACAGCAGCTACAGCAGCATTGACTGCCTGAGCGACAATTGCAGCAACTTCGGCTACAGTCATTGTACCCTGAGTTGGGGCGCGCTGAGGTGCACGTTGAGGAGGCGAACACTATCAGTATTTGATATCTCAAAATAGCTGAAGATCGTAAGCGTAAATATAAAAGCAATAATCCTATTCATAGGGCTCTACATTAAAGAACGCTAAGCTGAAGACACAATAAGCCGTACAGATCCTAAAGGACACTAGAACCTGATGCTCTGATACCACCTGTAACACCCCGCCTAATTAAATACCGGGTGGCCAGTCCCATACCAAATTAAAACAGAATATACAGTTGGCTCATTCTTAGCATCACTGTCGAAAACATTTACAACTCACCCAATACTCAATTAAGCTGGTGTTAAAAACTTTCCAAATTTAAATTTCAACAAAAACCATTTTTAGTTTAAGAATAACACTACACATTTTATACTACAACACTGATAACACAATAAATATCACAAAAGAATTTAAATGCAATTGGAATAAACATTCCCAAATAATATAAATCCTTTACAATAATCCCAACAATGTCAAATGTATTAAAAAGACAAGAATACAAAAGTATTTAACCCCGATAGAAAAGATAACTGAAATCCTTTGGGCGACATGCCCTAACTAAGAATATTGTGAATCAAAAAGATGATAAGCGTCTAAGCAAAACTCCTTAGCTCCATAGCTCGTCACAATCAACTATGGTTGGCGTCCCTGTTGCTGGACACCTAATATAGAGATACAATAAAAGAGAAAATATGCAAGGAAACGGGTCAGAGCCCGAATGTGTAGATTATTTTTAAAACAGCAAGTATTTAACAAGTGCAATAAAGCATTTATTATGTACATGTTAGATCCAACTCTCACTTGCAATTCTCACCTCTCAACTAGAGTGCACACTTAACGTTTCCTATTAACCTCCTAGTTAATGGTTCCTCTTTTCTAGTCTCCATATTATAATTCCATTCCCATATCATAATTCCCGTATGTCCCATACCATACGTCACATTATTATTCATTTACATTTCTCCTTTATATGATCATTACTCATTAATATGAATCGTTTCTCATTAACATGAGTTAAGCTTTTCAATTCTATAAGCATAAACATTCATTACTTAATTCCATTATCTTTCTCTATTCACCGTTATCTACAATTATCACCGTAGATAAATTTAACCACAATATATATCCATTTAATCATTTAATCCATTATATATATATTCATATATAATACGGCACCCTGAGTCACAGCTGCGGTGCAATGCATTACTCTGCTATCATGTCCCATCATCGCAGGTCGCCGAATAGGGGACTAAAGGTTCGGTGAGATTCCACGAACCACAAACAACAACAAACAAATTGGAGGCGAACATAGTTCTCGTATCCATGGGTCAAGCACATACCTACGTACCCACAGTCAGCGGACTTATCAACTCCCCGATAAGTCTTTCATAGACCTATGTTCTCGAGCGACAAATCAAAGATCCCATGGATTCATCAGGATATGACTGCCCTCACGCGCAAACCTCCCACCGATAGCAAGTAAGCTAGGTATGTCATACACATAAATCATCAATCAATCAAATAGGTATTATCATACCTATAATATAATATCAATAAGGTAATTATTACTACCCTAAGATATTTCCCATACGTAGCATTATAGATATTTTAAATTCCACGTATTAAAATATCATATCTTTACTTCATAATTTAATTATCCTCGCATCCTATAACATCTCTCCACTCCCGACGTCGTTAAGGTTCATGCGCGGAGCGTCTCGCAAAGCGAAATCCAAACAAGGAACCCCTCCAATACACTACTACTTAACTTTGTCGATCGAGGAGGTCCGACAACTTCAACTATGCGATCGGGATAACCTCATACCCTCTTTCAACCAAATGTGTTCTAAACTCCCATCTCACAAGATTCAAATAGGATTTCCCTCATCTTATATTCAGTAAGAAGTCACTATTATCCTACTGGTCCATAACATTATTTCTCCCGAACTACTACGAGTTTAGTTCTCCTTTTAATTAAGGTTAAAGCCGATAGTTTCAAATCTCTTATAAACACATATTCTTTCACTTAGGATTAAACCCTCTTGTAATCTTAAGGATACCCAGGTGTTATATGCAATCACCCCTACTGGTCCTATCTTAAATCCTCATACATCCCCATTTGAAATTTAACAAATGAATCTAGCAACCGAAATTCCATTCAATATAATTTTCATCATTTAAATCACTCGAATCCAAATCAAATTAATTCCAATCTTATCAAGGGTTTACTGATATTTTCTAAGTCCCATAATATCCAAATAATAATCACCAAAGATTCACAAAAGGTTTGGGATAAGAATCAACATTTAAAAAGAAACAACTTTACATATTCTGGGGATGTCGATCGATCGAAGGCAGGGGTCGATCGATCGATCCCTCAGGTCACAGCCTGGTTTTTCTGAATTTCAGCAACTACGGGTTTCACCATTTTTACTCATTCAAACCTTTATATTAACCTCCAAAATGAGTTATAATTATTACTACATGATATGTCAACATATATGAACGATTTCCAGTACTCTAAACATCTTAGGATCATCAAGGGATTGGATTAAAAAGCATGTTTATCTCCTTATTTCCAGAAAATTAACAACATATCATCTTCAAGAACACATCAATGGTTTTCATAATTTCTTCAACAGATTCATGACTATTTCGTGGATTAGTATCAACCTAAAACATGAGTTTAATTCCTATATCATTTCAGTTTCCAGAAATCCATTTAGTACTCCATTATTTCTTCCAAACATAAATAATCTTCTCTTTTCATACTATTCTAACATGGATAATATACAAACTTAAATTGCCATTATCAAACACTTGCCTTTACTGTAGGTCTGATCCTTTGGTGTAGTATATCTCAGTTGTTTGTCCCTTCTCCGGTCAAACTCCGGTGGTGGTTGGTGGTGGTGAACCTTGGTTCTTGTTCTTCTCCTTCCCAAGTGGGCTTTTCCCTTCCCAAGCACTCTTACACTCTTTCTACGAAGATGGCTTCTCTAATTTGTGAAGAGGAGATGAATAACTCCCATACACTTAATCTACCAATACTTATAATAGTACCAAATCCGAAATCACTATTCACCCCCTAGAGAAATGACCAAAATGCCCTTTCGGGTTGTCTATTCATTTCCAAATGACCCGAGACTCAAAATTAACATCCAAATAGACTTTTCTGACTATTTCGAACCTTCCGGACGCAACTACCTAGTCGAAATGACTATAAGGTCGATAGAAAATAAATTTCCTTTTTAATTTAATAAACTAGTCCCGACACGTCCCATACCGCGTCGGACTAAAAATATAAATTATCGAATTTATATCATACAGTCATATCAATGACATCACATTCATATATTACCTAAATATCTTTAAGTAATATTCAGAATCATCCATTTTAATATCCACCGTCCGGATAAAACCCGAATGAATTAATTAATAATAAAATCTAATTAATCCATTAAGTTAAAATATAACCCATTTTAAAAGTCATTTAAAATTACGAGGTATTACACATTTAAACTCGACCTATGAGTTATTTTATAATCCGGTAGAGTAGCAAAGAAGTTAAGTCTGAGAATAAATGAATTAATCAGATGTTGGTTAAAATCGAGTAACGACAAATTGATTTGACCAAGTGAGTATCGGACACTTAACATGGGGAATCATATTATGTACCTAGGGATGGCAACGGGTCGGTTCGGGGTCGGGTTTTAACTCCCCATCCCCATCCCCGTCCCCGTCCCCTCTGTGACACCCCGCCTAATTAAACATCGGGTGATCAGGCCTTTATTAAATTAAAACCGGTTTCTCAAATGGTTCATTCTTAGCATCACTATCGAAAACTTTTTAATTACTAATCCCCTAAGTGAAAATTAGACCGGTGCCAATTTTATCTTTCTTAAAACAGATAAATCAATCATGCTGAACAAAGAATAAAAATAACCATGTACTGCAACTCAATCAACAAAGTATAAATACAACAGAACAAAAGTATTACCGAATAAACCATCGGTTAAAAGATCCCAACCAACAATAGAACAACTACTAGTCTGAAACTGACATCTCAAACTGATACCGGACTACAAGTCCATCCATAGAATAGTGTGAGATCCTGTACTAGATCTGAATGAGAGATATCGTCTAGTCAAAATCCTGTAAGCATCCACTGTGCTACAGCTTCGAGTCCCTAGAATGAAATCAATATACATGGCGTCCCTGTGGCTGGACACCTAAAATGTTTTGAAAATATTTTATAGCAAGAGTTAGTACTCAAAACATTTTGAAAATATTTAACAAGCGTTTATCACAATATAAACTGCAGTTATTGATTACACATGTTAAGTTCTCGTACACTTTCTTGAGTTTACTCACCCCTCATCTTTTGTGCACACCTAACGTTCCACACTTAGCCTACCTAACCATATCTCCCAAGCTAATTAGGACTAAGTAATCATCTGAACTTATCTATGCTTAAGTTCTCGTATTGCCCACACGTTACATCCATTTCATTAACATCTCGCGAAGGTGAATTAATACTCAAGTACATTTCACCTATGTTATGTTTCAAAACTTCTCATTTAGTTTCACTACTAAATTTCTATAATTATCACAATTTCTATCTTCCCACTTTTGTAATTAAGTTTCACTACTTAAATTACAAAATAGATATTCTCTATCTAACGTTACGTTTCATAATTAAGTTTCACTACTTAACTTACCAGATTGGTATGTATTTTTAAATACATAATATATATCAATCTACTAACACACATAAGTAGAATATCATTAAGTATATATTTCACACACAATATATACTAAATATCAATCATTACTACTATGTCCTTTTGACACACATAAAGGACTCTTGGTTCGGAATGATTCATCGACCCCAAGTACATAATTGGTTTGGAATGATACATCGACCCCAATTATTTATATATATACAGATATTCTGGCTCGGACTCTTTCATCACGCCACCAGTTAGAAGGTTTGGTTCGACATTTTACATCGACCCAAACATATAATAACCCAATGTTAGCTCGAAATACTCCATCGACCCTAATATATAATAACCCTACGTTAGTTCGGAATACTTCATCGACCCTAACGTAGTTAATTTATGTATACATCTCTCAACCTAATAGTTCATACAATTTAGTAGGTACACACCCGACCTATCAATAATACTTATACGTAATATAGTATTCTCTTATATTAACAATAATTGTTTGCTTTACAAATTTATTTCACTTTCATATTAATTCGAGTATTCACACAACTCTAAGGGTCCTAGTTACCCCTTGTTATATCAATTCAGTAGTTACCCTTGTTAACCTACTGACTCAATAAATTTAAGCTCGCTCACACTTTTTCGAAATCATATTCTTATCATCTCGAATTAGAATACGTCACAATCAAGCCTATGAATCTCCACTTTAATTCTCTAACAAAATTAAAGTCCAACACTCAATCATAGACCTACTTCCATATCATTATTCTAGAAATATATTTAATCAAGGTCCCAAACAATTCCCCGATAAAATTTTAGGCATTTGAGTCTTAAAAATAAAGATCTCACATTTTCTCGCAACCGAAACGAATCATAAATTTTTCTGGCAGATTAAACACCCTCTAGTAAAATTTCGATTTCTCCCTCTACAGAACTCCGATTGACCTGATTCCAAGTTCATTGGATAGCTAAGAGAAATAAATTTTCAGTAATGTATGGTTCACACTCTAATTCTAAGTGAAATTCAAATCACACACGTTTAAAGTCACGTCAAAATTCTGGCAGATTACTATGTTGACAGATCAAATACCCTGTAGTAAAATGTCGATTACTCCCTCTACAGAACTCAGATTGACCTGATTCCAAGTTTATTGGATAGCTAAGAGAAATACCTTTCCAGTTATGTATGGTTCATACTCTAATTCTAAGTACAACTCAAATGGCATACATTTAAAGTTGTGTCAAAAATTCTGGCAGATTGACATCTTGTGTTCATCAATTAAACCCTAAGTCATTCAAGATTCATGTTCTTTAACCAAGAACTCATAAATATTATATGTTAATCATCAAATATATTTAAATTTTATTTCATCTTTACTTAGGGATTCATTCTACATGCAATCCTACCCAAACATATGATCAATTCATACATTTAGTTCAAAGTTTTTCAATAGAATCAACCAATTCTTAAAACTTCCTACACATGGGTATTATAACTTGAATTTGATTTGTAATAAACACTTGCCTTGACAGAGGGAAATATGATTTCGTGGAGTTGATGATGGGTTGATGTTCTTCTCCCTCCATCCTTCTTCCATGGATGATTTGGGTGCAAGATTCAAGTCTAATTCTTCAAGAATCCCTTCTTAAGCTTTGGAATTGGTTTTCTCCTTCTCTCTAATGGTATTGGTGTTTACATGGGTTTTATAACCCTAACCCCTCTTTCATACGACTGATAAAAGGCTCTCAAATTCGTAGGTCTTCATACCCTCTTATTTTAAAAGACCAAAACGCCCCCGAACAGTCTGGGTTTAGTCCAAAATTACCCCGAGACTCAACTAGTACCCCCGGGTATTCTATTTTGACTAATTTGACCCTTCCGAACTCATCTGTGACCTCTAAATTATCATTTGAGTCATTTAAAAATATAACTCGTTCTCACCCCAAAACGGTCTACACGCGTTAAGTAACTATTTACTACTCGCACTAAGTAAATATAATGAGGCAATATAAATCGGTATCTATCTCTCGATTAATATTCCATAATCACAATTTTTAATAAATCTTACTAAATTACTCCTCTTACGTAATTTAAATTTAAGACGTATTTTCTCATTTAATTCTCCAATTTAATTAAATAGGAATATTCAGAAATACGGGGTATTACACCCTCTAGAAATATCACTCCCTGTCCCCGCCCCATTCCCTGTTATAACGGGTTCGGGGATCCCCGTCCCTGTTTAAAACGGGTATCGGGTTCCCCGCGGGAAACCCATTTTTTTCCAGATTTTTCAAGAATAAGATTTTTCTTAGATTTTTTAAGAATAAGATTTTTCAGTTTTTTTTTTAAGAATAAGATTTTTCAGATCTTGGAGTTATAGTCCAAATTTCTTATCCATGCATGCTTAAATAATCTTAGAGTTGTGGATTTAAGAATAAGATTTTTCAAATCTTGGAGTTATAGTCCAAATTTCTAACATCCAGCGTGGCTTGCCATCAATCTAAACAGAAGAGAATGTACGCGTAGGCTTCCATCATCATCTCAGCACAAGTTATACTCCAATACATAACTTACTCTATTTTTTCCCCAAAATCAGGCTTCTATTTCTTAATTCTAAAAGAATTAAGAGAAAAGCATATTTATACTCCAATACATAAAAACTCCTTACATGATGAGTCTGAATCTAAAAGAAATGCAGAAAAGCAGATTTATACTCCAATTCAAAATCAAGCTTTTATTTCTTAATAACAGCCAACATAAAAGCCATACTCATGTAAATACAATACCTTATGTGATGAGTCTGAGTCGTGAGTTCGTGGAGCGGAGCTGAGATGAGTCGTGAGTTCTCTGATGTTGGAGCGGCGTGACGATGAGGGAAGACGAGTGAGGAAGATGAGGGAGGAGGATGAGGGAGGGAGATGTTGGAGAGACGGTCGGCGCTTCTAAGTTTTACTAGGGCTAGGGCTTGTAACTTAAGACCCTTGTATACTTATATACTTATTATAATATAAATATATATATTAATAAATCGGGTATCCCCGTGGAGACCCGAGGGTATACCCGAAACCGACCCGAAATTTCGGAGAAAATTGCCATCCCTATATGTACCAAATCAACTTTGCAAACACGACCTCTTTATTCCAAGCGGTTAGAGATATTTAAATTGGAGTACAGTCGTGATTATTTAGTGGAATTAATCGTGATTAAATAAAAAAAGAAAATATATTACGGGGATGTAATTTAGAATTTTTTAGTATATATTTGGAAGCCAATTTAATTATTTGTCTTGGACCCTCGCATAGTTCATTGCCTATGTAGTAGACCCAAAACTCTCTAGAAGTCTGGTTTAGATAAATCCCATGACTTATACTTATATATATTGGTTTAAGCTAGGGTTTTAGAGTAACGATCCATTATAGAGGGTTAGAGAAGGAAATGAAAAATACTATTCACATTTTCGAAAAGGGGTGAGGAGAGAGAAAATGATTTCTCTCATATTTCACCAAGTTTTCACCTCGAAGTATGCCCCCACAAAGGCGTACTTGGGGTGAATCTTATACTAGAAGATTTGAGATTTCAGAGGATTTTAGCAAGGTTTTTAGAGACCATGGGAGGGAAATCAGATCATCATCTTTGTCGAAATATTTTCCCTCATATGAATCATAACAAGATATGCAAGGTATTTTATTCGAAACCCTAAGTTTATGCTTTAAACCTAGTTCTTTTTTTTTTAAATTTCCATTGCATGATCAATCGAAGTCTTTTGGCTGAATTTCCCTCGCATTTATGTCAATGCCCGTTTTCCAATAGGTATTACCTTGTTGATGGTATTCACTCGAATTTGTCCACTTTTGTCAAAACAATCTAATAACCACAAATATAAAAAAAACACTTTGTGCAGTGTCAAGAGGGGACTCGTAAGGATGGTGAACACGCATTTGGCATCTTGCTATCTCGCTTCGCTATTATCAAGGGCCCTGCTCATTTCTAGTACCGAAATGACCTGACGCACATTATGATGACTTGTATCATACTTCACAATATGATAGTAGAATATGAACAAGATGGCCCTGATCTCGAGCCTTGGTGACCCGATGATCATGAAAGCATGCAAGAGCCTGTTGAATTTCTCAACCCTTTAGACATGAATAAAGTGACTCAAATGTTTTCACAAGTCCGTCTCCATAACACCGCAACAAATGTGTCTTTACACCACGATTTACAAGATCATTTGTGAAATTTGCGTGACCATGTGTAGTCTTTAATTTTTTGTTTTCATTAGTCTTGGATTTTTATTAATCTTATGGTTTCATTAAAACAATCTTTTAATTAATGTTTTTTTGTATGATTGCATTTTTAAATCAAGTCATTAAAAATTATAATAATAAAATATTATATCTGTAGCACACAATAGGTGAACGATAAAAAAATTGAGTTTTTCACGACAAATCAAGTGACGGAAGTGTTTATAGGGCGACATTTGACTTGTCGCGGAAGACTAAGGTGTTGTTTATTTTTACCTCTTAAGTCTGAATCCGAACCATCCAGATTTAAGATGTACTAAAATATTGTTTGTTTTTTAAATGATTAAGAGGCTAACGACTATTTTTGTCTCCAAATGATCAAGACGTAAATGTACCTTTGAAGTTTGAATTCAAAATCTGAATCGGTCTAAATACATTCATTCAGAGTTCCATTCAGACATAAAAAAAATATATTTTTCAGATTCAGATTTTCGACTTTAGATTTAAACTTCAGTTTTTCGATGAAAAAATAAACGAAACGTAAAATTAAGAGCTTTCCAAATTTGCCGACGACTCTAGAGATTAAAATAAAAAAGGGCGCTTGAAAAATAAGTCATATTTACATAAGACATTTCCTAATAGGTTCTATCATAATATAACTTTTTCAATAGGTCCTATTTAAATATATAGTGACCCAATTTTTTTTTTATGAAATTTATTGAAGCAAAAAAAAAAGTAATAGGACTTATTGAAGTTTATAGTTAATAAACGAGACTAATCCATAAACAAAATGGCAATTGACAGATAGATTCCTAGGTAACAATTTTTAAATATTTAAGGACAATTTACTATTCGGTCCAATTGTTATGCCACTGGCGTGGACTTCTACAAGAAAAAAATTAGTGGACCTAAGTGTTTAAAGTTTGTCAAAATTCTTTTAGGCCCTGTTTGGTTGTCCCAAAATTGTAAATTGTATCATTAATAAATTGTCCCATTTACAAATTGACTCATTAATTGTGTTTGGTTTCATTAATGAAATGATTCATTAATTGTCCCATTTTAGCTCATGTGCAAAATCTGAAATTGGATTATTTCACAAAAAATGTGAAATGAATCCATTTGAAATAGAAGTCACATTAAATGCATGTCCCCTCTCCCCCTTCCTCTTCCTCTTCCCCTCCCCCTCTCTCTTGATTTGTTTTTATATTTTTTTTATAGAACCTTAACATCAATTTCAAATTACCAAACATCGTGTAAAATTGGATTTAACTCATTTCAAATTCACTCATTTATAATTCACTAATTCACAATGAAACAATTTACATAATCAAACAATTTGCGTAACCAAACTGGGCCTTAGTGTTTAAAATTTATTACTAAAGGACATAAGAGTACTTCCTCCCCAAAAATTATAAAACTAATGAGCCAAAGGGCACTCGCACCCATTGCCTTAAGCCCTGTTTGGTTGTTCCAAAATTGTAAATTGGATCATTAATAAATTGATCAATTTACAAATTGACCCATTAATTGTGTTTGGTTTCATTAATGAAAGGATTCATTAATTGCCCCATTTTAGCTCATGTGCAAAATCTGAAATTGGATCATTTCACAAAAAAATTAAAATGAATCCATTTAAAATAGGAGTCACATAAAGTACATCTCTCCCTCTCTCTTTCCCTCTCTCTTTCCCTCCCCCTCTCTCTTCATTTGTTTTTGTCTTTTTTTCATAGAATCTTAACATCAATTTCAAATTATCAAACATTATGTAAAATTGAATTTAACTCATTTACAATGAACCAATTTACATAATCAAACAATTTACGCAATCGAACCGGACCTTAATCTACATTCATCTTATCGCTCTAGTGCCACGATACAACTTTTTTGAAATGTACAATTATTTCAAAGTACGTCGCATTTGTACATTTCCATATTCTTGGTGAGGACAAAGGGAGAGCAGAAGTGGGAGTGTGGTGTTGAGTTTTGGTGTAGGTTTAGGGTCTCGTTTTTCAAGAACCAGAAACCCTACCTACCAGAACAGTGATGGACTCGTCCGCTTTCAATCGCTTCGACATCTTTGACATTTATACCCGATATTGTGGTAACATATCAAATTCACCCTATTATTTTATTTCCTTCCCATTTTCATTATTGCTAATTGTTCTGTTGATTTTATTGCTCAAATGTTTTGCTAACCCTATGTCAAGTTTTGATTGCTTCAAATTTTGTTGGTGTCGGTTGCTCAAATTCAAGTTAATATGCTGAAATGAATTAACTTTTAAATGGGGTTTCTAATTTTGAGATGAGGGTAGTAGCTCTTCAAGACTTTTAATTTAAGTTGTTTCCTATGAAATAACACAGATCGGAGCTGTAGTGTCAAAAGGGAATATTTTAAATCAGGAACAAAAAAAATGAAATGAAAGAAATCAGTGTAATTTTAGTTTAGTTTTTGTACTCTGTAATACTCCCTTAAGTCCCAAATTAAGAGTCCATATTCAATTTTTTTTTTGTATAAATTAAACATACACTCAATCAATGGCCAAGATCAATCCTTGTTCACTATCGTGGATGAGTTTTACTATCCGAAACCCATAAAAGTTCACATATGTATATAAAAATCATAAAATGTACGTGACTTCATAAAATGCAATTCCCATAAAATTAATAAAATGTCGGGTCATTACATTATTCCCTTGTAAGGAATTTTTGACCTGAAAATTCTTATTCACGTTCATTGATTAATCCACTAGTCACGATTAGATCACAAATACCAATAACACGTATCAACAATGAAGCCTACATAATCATCATAAATCTAGTAACTTTAATCTCCCAAATACTATTCTTGGAATCATCATCTCATCATACGTAAACACAGGTAGTCACCTAGTCCTCTTACTCCTTTACTCGGAGTATAACACGCGCCTTTCTAATCCCACACATAGAAAACGCTACAATTTGTATAATCACACATATCGCCCCTAGTCCAAAGCTTAGATATCACTAATCAACACATATCAATATGTAACCCGTCTTTGTTGTCATATGTATAAATTATTCCATTAGCCAATAGATGTTTTCTTATTCTTCATACTTAATGCAATTATCCAATTCATTATCCTTTTTACCCCAGAATAATTCATTTACCATAAGGCTATCAAGGCATCTACTCTGAGTCCCTAGTCCATTTATGAACCTTACCCTAGGTTATAACAACCGTGTAACAAATGTTAACTCGCAATGACACCATACACGACGGTTACTTGTGGCAAGAGGTCGAACGATGTTGGAATTAAGTCTGTTGGCCAAGTTTACATTTCTGAACCACGACCCTTTATATTCACCATATCCGATTGATGAGTTTTGAACCTTTTTTAACTACCACCTTAGTGGTACTCGAAGCTCTAACTTTTGAGCGATATTAAAAATAATCTTAATGGATAACACATAGTGGACTATCAATCCCAATAAAGCAAAAAAATGAAAGAAATAGACGAAGAGAGAGTGAAACCAGGAGAGAGAAACAATCCGGCGAGAATTATGGTCGTCTCTGGCGAGGATTTCGGCGTTCTGACGAGGATTCCGGTGGGTGGGGTGGGATGGAGGTGGGGTTATGTCTTTATTTTTATAATGAGTTTTAAATGAGTATGACTAAGGGTATAAATATAACTACCTCTTTAGCTAAAATAATTAAAATTATCAATTTTGTGTACTCCTAACTCTAAAAGGGATCACACAAATAAATATTATTGTACCACAGGGCTAGATTTAGAAACCTGAAAACCACTGTCCTCTAAATCCAAATATAGAAAGGTACATGACCTTGAGTTTAATTCTCTATTATTTTATTTCAAAAAGTTCCTCACCACATAAAAAACTCAAAAAAAGGAGCTCCGAGTGTCACCGGAGCTCCGGCAGTGGAGGGGTGGGGGGATATGGGGGAAGGGGGAGGTGGGGCGGGAATGCCGCTAGCGCGGACTTTAAAAATAAGAGAATATTGGTTAAATTTGTGTTTGAGGGACTTTTTGGTAATTGATCCAAAAAGAAAAGTGGACTCTTAATTTGGGACATCCCAAAATAGAATAGTGGACTCTTAATTTGGGACGAAGGGAGTATAAATAATATATGATGGGTACTACTAAAGGAAATAATGAGAGTAAGATGATTTAGTTGTGTGCATAAAAACTTTTTGCAAGTAAGGAAAATACTTTGGGTTTCGATTGAGCACCCTGTAAGGTTTTATTCATTGGCAAGATAAGTAGATAAATGTCATTTGTTGAGCCTATTGTAGTGAATTCGAATCACAATTGAGGCTTTGTTTGCTTCAATTGATTGATTTGGTCAATAACCTATGAGAAAATCATACATTGGAAATTAAAATAAGGAGCTTGAATTACTTGGTGCGCATTTTTTTGTTACTCTATAGTCTATAGGACTGGTACTTGGCATTCAAAGCGTTTCCCCCACATTTGATTTCCTTTTCCTTTTTTTTAATATACCGTACCCCTCTTTTGTTACAATAAAGAACATTTCTACATGGACGCTGGATTCAATCAAACGTTACATAGTTGCAGTAATGTAGCACCTGTCCGATTGTTAATCAAACTGCCAAATGGCTGGAGTATAAGGATTTTTAAACATTGCATATCATACACGGTTCTAGTTAGTCTCGGATATTATATTTAATTTATTTGCTTAGAAAGTACATTAGGAATTTGTTTGTTCTTCTAAGTTTATACATGTAGCTCTTGCATTTAATTGGATTGGGAACTTTCCTTTGCAGACATTACATCAAGGGCATATGCTTGTAGAGAGGATTCTTACAGACCAGATGAGGAGCCACAAAAATCTAAATTTTCAAGGGAGGCATTGGCCCAACTCTTAATATTGGTCGAAAGAAGGGTGCATACAAGGTATGTATGTGCAACAAATGGCATGTTAAAAAATTTGAAAGTAAAAGAATGTGTTTTGGTCCAATTAACTTGCATTTCAATTGACGCTTGGAAGCTTATCTCGGGGTATATGACTCATAGTCGTGTCTTGGCTGCTATGAAGCATCCGACGATCCTCACCGGAGCTTCGGGGGGGGGGGGGGGAATTGTCGGAGCTCGTACAGTGGAGGGAGGTGGGTAATTAGTAGATTATCATTAAGAGAATAGTAGTTATTATCTAAAATTATTATTAGAGATAATTATTAGATGTTAGTTGCCTATTTCAATTAGGTTCTTTAGTTTCCTTTTTAATTAGGAGTCTTGCTCCTTTAAGTTCAGGTTTTATTATAAATAAGGCCTTTTGCCTCCCAAATGTAATCAAATTATTGATATGATGAATTAAATTTAGGGTTGAGGTGAAGCCTAAATTGTTTTTTTTTTTTTATTATTCCGATGCGTTCACATCAAATTGGTATCAGGGCTGCGTTCGCTCACGATTTTCTACACAAGTGTGTGTATCAAGCTCACCAGCTATGGATAGGGCTCAGGGCAACCTGTCGTATGATGTGTACTCGAAAACGTTTAATGCTCCAAAACTGACCACCACAGTCGCGCCACCATCAACGGTGACTGTTTTTTATTCGCGGCTCAGTTAAAAAATTGAATGAACTAATATAGATTTTAAAGGTAGAGCGGCGACGAGAATCCATCCTATGAGTGCAACGGTTCAAAGAGGTGGGACGAGGCGGTTAAAGCTTGTTAAATCACTGGTCAAACTCCCAACATCCAAAGCTCCGCCGGTCACTTCCACAACCATCCGGCCCTTTTTGGTGCATTTTCCAGCCAAATCCAAGGCCGAAAACCACTGCCGAAGTCTGGGCCAAACTCGACTGTCGATTCCCTTTGTCCGACGCCGACAACAGAGTTTTTCAACCAAAACGGTCTTTACCTCAGCCCATCCGGAGCACATCCCTCGTGAGGAAGACCATTTATGATTTTTTACTCCCGAAGGCTCGATCTTACCCCCTCCGACCCATATCCCACCAGTTCTGGCTCGAATCGGATTTCCGATCAGTTCTGCCTCCAAATGATCTCCATTCCAGTCCGTCGGAGGTCATTTACCTGTCGTTAACACTCGCTGAGCACAACTCATCAATCCCGACCTCCTGAACCCTTCTTCGGTCATTGAAACTTCTCTCTGGTGTCAGATTACGTTCGAAAAACCATCGGCGCCCCTGTTGGAGCTTAAAGTGATTGGGTTGAATGGTGGGGTTGCTAGGGCTTGTGTAGAAAAAGTGACAATTGAAGTTTCTTGTGATGAGTCGAGGATTTTAAGTGCAAGGTTGGGTTATAAAGCTTTTGAGAAGTTTGCGCTGTCAAAGTGGACTTTGTTTGACTTTGGCCTATTTTTAAGAGATAAACCACTTGGATTGGAGGTTAATGTTGCAAAATTTGATTTTATTGGTGTGAAAAGATTTGGACAATCCCTAATTTTGAAAATGTTGAAAAATATTTTATTTGGACCCAAAAGTTTCAGAAAAATTATTTTTCACCCCCAGTAAAAGATGAAAAATATTCGAAGTATTTGTGGGTGTGGCGTGGACTATTACAAATATGTCCTATGGTTCGTGGTTCAACTTTTCGAAGAAAGGGAGGGCACTACTTGTCTAACATCTTCAACGTTCAAGGCTTTAGTGCTCGGGACGAGCTTTTTAAAGAGGGGAGAATGACGTGAATTGGAAAAAATAAATATATTATCCTATTATAAAAAATAATTAGTAGATTATTAAGAGAATATTAGTTATTATCTAAGTTATTTTTAGTATTATTATTAGAGATAATTATTAGGTATTAGTTACCTATTTTCTATGAAGCACGGGCACTCTTTAGAAGGCTACGAGTTGGCTTTGACTCGAGTCGGACACGTTCGGGACACGCGTGTCACACAATGTCCGAGAGTAACCTATTTTTAATTTTTTTTAAAGCCGGACACGTAAGGATACGTTGCTGACAGGCTCAGGACACGTTAATGGGACACGTCAGAGTATTTTTTTCGTAATCTAAAAAGTTAGACGTGTGGTGAAAACTCAAAAACAAATCCCTTTTACTGTACAAGAAAAAGAAGAAGAACAAAACAAAACAAAACCTACCTACGAATAGAACTTGTGCCGCACACGAACAAACCCTAGGTTTCCACAAACCGATCTCATCCCCGGCTGTAAGTGTGAAGAAAAACAATAAAAGAAATGGAAGAAGAAAAGTGTATCAAACCACAATATGTAGAATAGGTTAGCTGTCATCCCCGGCTCTCACAGTTTTCTTTTTTTTGGATTTTGAACTCGAGGTGTGCTATTACTTTGGTGTCTCCTCTTAAATTTGGTCAAAGACCTTTTTCAAAGCAGCTTGCTAGTCAAAATGGGTTAGCTGTCACAGTTACAAACAACTGTAAAATTTTACTACTTTAGAGATAACATTAAGACAATGTTGTTCGACCTACAATATGTATAATAAAAAATTAAAATAATTGGGAAATAATTTTTTTGTAACTAAAAATTATTAAAATATTTATTAATTTATAATTAAAAATTATTAAAATATTTTACAATAAATACTAAAAAATTAGAGTATATAAAAATATATTTTACATGTAATTAAATATATAAAATAATATAATATTATACGTATTTCAGCGTGTCGTATCCAGGTTTTCGAAAATATTGTGAATTATGTATCGTGTATTTGTGTCGCATTTCGAATTACATGTCGAGTTTGTGCTTCATAGCCTATTGTAATCAGGTTATTTAGATTCCTTTTATTAGGAGTCTTGCTCCCCGCTGTAGGTTTTATTATAAATAAGGCCTTTGGCCTCCCAATTATAATCATATTATTAGTATGATGTATTAAATTGAGGGTTGAGAGGTGAAGTCGTAATTGTACGTTTTTTATTATTCCACTTCGTTCACATCATGGACACTTAATACGACGCGACACACCTCCAAGGAATTTATAAAAGTTTAACACACATATTTTATTACTTTAAAACGGAAGACTTTAGTTAAGGTTGATGGCTGTATAAGGTGTCCATCTATGTAGCACGACACGGACACGCGTGTCCTGTCCGATATGACACGAACTCGCCGACATGACAAATTAAAATAAATCAGAACGCAACACGGCGGGGACACGGAGTCAAATAATATTTTTTATATTTAAAAAATAGTAAATATCACATTAATACTAAAGTTTTTAAAATAACAAACTTGCCCCCATTTTTTAGAACTTATTGTATTTTCTACCCCTGTTTTTTTTTAAAATTTTATGTTTTTACCCAGCCGTGTCCATTGCGTGTTCTTGCCGTGTCCAACTTTTTTTAATGCCGTTTATGTCTGACACGACACGTCGGACTTGTGCCCATGCCGTGTCCTTTGAGTGTCCGACACTCCTACGACGCCTCTAGAGAAGTGTCCGGGCTTCATAGGTGTCCATGTAAGCAGGATTTTTTCAATTCATTTCTCTCCCTTACATGGATGAATTGAAAGCTTATGCACCTCTCTATTTCTTTGCCCATTTTTCTCCCATGTCCCTATCTCTTCCTCTTCGTCGGCATTATCGTTTCCTTTACTCCGTCCATTCTACTTCATGTTTTCCCGTTTCCCTAAGATCTTATTAATCACACCCCAACCTCAATCTCTTTATTCTTGACCTTTCCCATTTCTCGCTATCACTTCTCCAGGCACTTATACATCTGAAATCTCACTCTTTAACCCCCTCACCATCTCCAAATACACCCCTCATCTCGCTCTCCGTCAAAGGAATGTTACATACGGAGGTCTCGAGAACATTAAAATGGCTCCGCCTAAGTATACACCATCTTCTTTTATTGATAGTTTTCGCCGGATGAAATTTGGGTGTGAAGGGGTGAAATGGGTTATACATTCATACACATACACACACATATTTGAGTGTGTATTTGTGAGACGAGAGAAGGAGGGATTGAAAATGGGCATGTGGAATAAATTTACACATAATATATAGGTATGTATATATACACGTATGTGTATGTGTTTGGCAGGGGAGAGGAGGTTGTACAATCCGAGTAAGAGATAAAGGATGGTGATGGTGGACAAGGTGGGTATAGTGGAGGAGAACCAGCGGCTGAAGAGAAAAGAAGAGGAGGAAGGAGCTGTAGCAATAGGATGGTAGGTATGTGTTGGCTGCTGGGAAGGAAAGCTAGGGAATTAATTAATATCGAGTTTACAGTAGTTGATGTGTTGATATTGGACCTATTCATGTCAAGTTCAAAGTAAGGATTCAACATCTGCAAGTGGTTAAGGACAATTGGCGGAATTTATAATATTTAACTTTTCATATATATATTCTTCTACACAAGTGTTGATACCAAAATTAATATGCTGATATGGACGAATGATATGAAGACACGTGCCAATCTACTTGGCACAATAGCAACGAGGAAGTTCGTTTCCCCGACCAACTCATGAACTCCCGAGCAACGAGGATACACCGAGGAACTTCAGCACTCCGAGGTACTCTAGCGCTCCGAGGAACTCCTAAGCAACGAGCAACTAAGGCGGTCCGATTTGCATCTCGGCCGTAACATTAATCGCCAGATAATCAACAGTTCAATTATTCATTGAATGTTTATCATCTTGACGCACACGCTGCATTAAATGTATTACCATTTCATATGTATATCATTTAATTTATCAACCTTTTCATGTACAGTCTAAGGGCTATAAATACCTTGTATCACCCTCATTCAAAGGGACCGGAATTTCTTGATAGATCTTGTAATCGAGAATTCCCAAATACTCAGCAATAACATAACAGTGGACGTAGGCCATTCTTATAAGGCTGAACCACTTTAAAAATCTTTGTCTCATTTTATTTATCTGTGATTGAATAATTAGAGCGATCTAATTTTTTACATCAACAGATTGGCGCCGTCTGTGGGAACGATTGTTACTATCGTTTTTCACCAAAAATCATCCATCATCAATGGCGGATAATCCAGAATCTAGCAATCGAAACGCTGGAAATACTGGAAATCCTCAGAATCCCTCTGCACCTCCAGATCTAGCCAGGATTATGACGAATCTGGCTCAAGGACAAACCGCCATGCAAGAAATAATGAGGCAACTCATACAAACCCTTCATGGTGGTGCACCTGCACGTTCAGGACAACAAAGTGGTCAGAAGCAAACTTATTTACTTTCTTCACGATCCAGGCGTACTGAGTCACGACGCAATGAGGAGTCTGATGATTTCTCTTATCAACCTGGGCGAACTTCGTCAATAAGGGCTACAGATACTGATCAACATATCACCCTCTCTCTAGAAAGACCCAGTGCTTTAGAAAGACTGAGTAGGGTGTCTCCTTTCAGTCGATTAGGCCCTAGGAGGAATAGGAGTCCACCTAAGACCATGTCGAGGAGTTTTCGACAACCATCAGACCTAAGAGAAGGATCAACACAGTCACGACCAGCTGCTCGTCAAGATAGATCTCAAGAAGCTACCTCAGAACGATCAATTGCTCGAACCAATAGGCCCGAGGAAGGAAATGAAGCGTGGAAAGGATCTCTCCAACGGTTGGAGGATAAATTGGGAGAAATGGCCAAAGCAAAGAACCCCCTACAACGAGCTTTTGTTCGAGGAACACCTTTTGTACAGGCTATTGTGAATTTTCCTACACCGTCAAAGTTCAAAGCACCTGTAGTGACCCCCAAATATGATGGAAAGACAGATCCTGTTCTTCACATAGAGCAATATCAAGCTGCTGCCGACATCTATGTCGTCCCTGACGAGATGAGATGCAGAGCGTTCTCAGGAACTCTTACTGGAGCTGCCCAGATATGGTACAACAATCTCCCTAGGGGTAAGATTTCAACTTTCTTTCAGTTGGCCGAGTTGTTTATTGGCAATTTCTGTTTTGGAGCAAAGCCAGTAAAACGAGTAGCACACTTTTTAAGTGTTAGACAAAAATCTGGTGAGAGTACTAGAGATTACATAACTCGTTTCAATAACGAGAAGCTGGAAGTCATAGATTACGAAGAAAAGACAGCAATCACCGCCTTGATGAGTGGGTTGTTGCCTAATAAATTGTATTACACCTTGGCGAAAGATCCACCTAAAACTATGTCAGAGTTGATGGCAAAAGCGGCCAAAATCATGAATGCCGAGGAAGCTATGGCTGCAAAGAAGAATATGGATAAAGACACCAAGGTGGACGTCGACAAGTCTAAAAATAAAGAGCATAAGGGCAATGGCGGTGACAAACGTTCCAGAAATAATAAATCATCATGGGAAGTCCTGAAGAAATACGACAATTATACTCCTTTGAAAATGGGTATTCATCATGTCTTGGAAGAAATCAAGAACAACGAGGAGGTAAAATGGCCAAACAAACTGAGGTCAGACCCTGATTCGAGGAGTAAGGATAAATATTGCGAGTTTCATAAAGATCATGGTCACATGACCAAAAATTGCATAGCTCTTCAGAACGAGATTGAAACACTCATCCGAAGAGGAAAGCTAGCAAAATATGTTGATCGAGGAGGTGAAAGAAAAAATAACGACCGAACTAGAGAGAGGTCTAGATCTCCTCGTCGAGCAGAAGAGAAAAAGAAGAGAAATCATGAAGATGATCCAGATGATGACCCCGACCTTCCCAAGAAACCAAGACAGCCAGAACGAGAGGTATTTTCTATACGTTTTGGGTCATTTGATTGTAATGTCATTACAGGAGGAGATGCAGGAGGAGGAGACCTTACTGCAGAAAGAAAGGCTTACCTTGGAGAGGCTCAAGCTTGTTCATATATTCAGCGAATAAATCTGGCCGAGGACGATCGTCCGAGGAAGGTAAACAAAGAGAAGCTGGTCATTGGCTTTTCAAAAAACGACCTAGCAGGTGTTCTTTATCCTCACGACGATCCTCTGGTGATCAAAATGAGGATGAAGGAAGTAGTGATTTCAAGGGTGTTGGTAGACAATGGAAGTTCGGCAGACATCATGTACTATTCATGCTTTGACAGTTTGAATCTGAAATTATCTCAATTGGAACCGTATCACAGACCCCTCCTGGGTTTTGCTGGCGAGAAAGTTTTTCCACTTGGGGCGATCAAGTTGGACATATTCGTTGGAACTTGGCCTGCTTGTCGAACAGAGAGAATACGCTTCTTTGTGATGGATAAGAATGTGCAGTTAGCCTACAACATCATCATGGGAAGAGTTGGTTTGAAGAAGTTCGAAGCAGTTCCATCTACAGTGCATCAGTGCTTAAAATTCCCAACAAATTTTGGAGTAGGAGTTGTGAAAGGTGATCAGAAAGTAGCTCGGGAATGCTATTATTCGTCTGCCGAGCAAGAGGAACTTGAAGATTCAAGAAAAAAGACTACTACCTACCAGGTGGATGAAGGTACAGAAATTGAAACACTGGATCCTCGAGATGAATCCCAACTTGTAAAAGGACAGGTGGTGGAATCTACAGAACATATTATTCTGGACGACGAGCACCCTGAACGAGTAACCCAGATAGGTTCTACGTTGGATGCTTCAATAAAACAGGAGTTGATAACTTTCTTGAGAAACAAGTAGAAAACTTTTGCGTGGAGTCATGAAGACATGCCAGGAATAGATCCAAACTTCTTATGTCATGAGCTCAATGTGAATAAGGAGATCAAGCCTGTAAAGCAGAGAAGAAGGGTATTTAGCCCCGAGAAAAATCATGCTATACAAGAGGAGGTCGAGAAGCTCCAGAAAGCCCAATTCATTGAAGACGTGAAGTATCCAGACTGGTTGGCAAACGTGGTGATGGTAAAAAAGAAAAACAATAAATGGAGAATGTGTGTTGATTTCACCGATCTTAACAAGGCGTGCCCAAAGGATCATTTTCCATTGCCCAGAATTGATCAACTAGTGGATGCTACCTCGGGACATGAGCTGCTCAGCTTCATGGACGCTTACTCTGGCTACAACCAGATCAAAATGAAACCTGAAGACAGGGAAAGTACTTCTTTTATTACCCCTAGGGGAACTTATTGCTATAATGTTATGCCTTTTGGTTTGAAAAATGCAGGAGCGACATACCAGCGGCTGATGAACAAGGTTTTCACCGAACAAATCAGTTGCAACATGGAAGTCTATGTCGATGATATGCTGACAAAAAGCAAGAAAGCTGCAGATCATCTAGTTGACTTAGCTCAGACATTTGATCAACTGGATAAATACCAGATGAAGCTCAACCCGACGAAGTGCACATTTGGAGTACGAGAAGGAATGTTTCTCGGGTACATTGTCAACCAGCGAGGCATTGAAGCAAATCCAGATAAGATCAAAGCTCTTTTAGGGTTGCGATCTCCAACAACAAAGAAAGAAGTGCAGAGTCTTACAGGACGAGTTGCAGCGCTCAACAGATTTGTGTCCCGAGCAACTGATAAATGCCTCCCATTCTTCAAAACACTTCGAAAAACTTTTGAGTGGACTGATGAATGTGAGAAGGCCTTTCAAGACTTGAAAAAGTATTTGGGAGCACCTCCATTGTTGTCCAGGTCAATAACAGGAGAGAAGTTGTACTTGTATCTGGCAGTATCAGAGAATGCAGTCAGTTCAGCATTGATCAGATTGGAGAATGGAGTCCAGAAACCAATCTATTTACACAAGTAAGGCTTTCCGAGGTGCGAAAATCAGGTACCCAAAGCTGGAGAAATTGGCATTGGCATTAATTGAAGCAAGTAGAAGAATGAGGCCATATTTCCAGGCCCATACCATCGTTGTTTATACCGACATGCCATAGAGGCAAGCCCTTCATAAGCCAGAAAAGTCAGGGAGATTGATGTACTGGGCAATAGAGCTCGGTGAATATGATATTGTGTATGAGCCCAGATCATCATTGAAAGGGCAAGCTGTAGCAGATTTTATAGCAGAGTTTACATATCCTGATTCCCCCGAGGAACAAAAATTGCTCGCTGACCAACCTGTGGATGTTACAGGATCAGCAGACATAAATCCAGACCAACTCCGGTTGGTAAAAGGGCTTATAGATGAAGAAAGATCATCAACTTCGAGCTCAGACCAGCTCCGGTTGGTAAAAGAGCGAGAAGAGATGGTCGACGAGGAGCGAAAAGTGTCAGGGGAGGATGAAAAGAAGCAACAAATATTTCACCGAGGAACTCTGTCAGATAAGAAATTTGAAGACGGGTTGCCCATATGGAGATTATATGTAGATGGCTCATCTTGCACAGCAGGTTGCGGGGCAGGAATTGTTTTGAACACCCCAGACGAGATTGACATGGAATATGCTTTGCGATTCCAATTCAAAGCCTCCAATAATGAGGCTGAGTATGAGGCCATGATAGCAGGTCTTAATTTATCAAAGATTATGGAAGCGCAACAAGTGATGGTATTCAGTGATTCTCAATTGATTGTGAATCAGATGATGAGAACGTATGCAGTTAAAGGAGAATTAATGGTCAAGTATCATGCCAAGGTAATGGAGTTATTGGCAGAGTTTGATGCGATTCAGTTGATCAGAATACCCAGAATAGAAAATGCACAAGCAGATGCACTGGCCCGACTAGCATCAGCTACTCGTACCGAGCTGCGAAGAACGATACCAATTGAAGTACTGGAAAATCGGAGCATAGATGAAAACTTGACGATGAATATTATTACCCTTGATTTAGGACCATCTTGGATGGATCCCATCAAGGCATATATTGAAGAAGGAGAATTGCCAGAGGACAAGCTCGCGGCAAAGAAATTGAAGTTTAAAGCTGCTCGGTATGTACTAACTAATGGTGTTTTGTATAGACGAGGAATTATGGCAGGTTTGCAGAGATGCGTACATCCCTCCGAGGTGAAAGAGTTGATTGAAGAAATCCATGAAGGGTCTTGTGGAGCTCATGTAGCAGGTCGAACACTTTTGCAAAGAGTGATGACTCAAGGATACTACTGGCCGACGATGAGGGCTGACTGTATAGCCTATGCTAAGAGATGTGACAAGTGCCAACGTTTTTCCTCCATCCGACGAACTCCACAGGCATTGTTGACACCCATAACTTCCCCTTGGCCATTTGCTATGTGGGGAATTGATTTGGTTGGACCACTGCCGACCACCCGAGGAAGATTCAAGTACCTCGTCGTCGCAGTGGACTATTTTACTAAGTGGGTAGAAGCTGAGCCGCTTATTGATATGACATACGAGAAGGTATACCAGTTCGTTTGGAAGAACATCTGTCGATATGGTCTCCCTCATGCCTTCATCACAGACCATGGAACACAATTCGACAACGAGGAGTTTGCTGCCTATTGTCAACAATCAAACATCCTGAAGACCCATTCAGCACCAGGTCATCCTCAAAGCAATGGGCAGACTGAGGTGACAAACAGAACGCTACTAAATGGTTTGAAGAAGAGGCTGAATGAGGCTAAAGCTAATTGGATTAATGAGCTACAATCAGTATTGTGGGCTTACCGAACAACTCCCCGAGCAGCAACTGGAGAATCACCATACATGCTGGCATTTGGAAGTGAGGTTGTAATACCTGCAGAGTTGGGTCTCCCAACACACAGAGTGCTGAATTTCAATTCCCCAGTCAGTGACTTGATGAGAAAATTAGATTTGGACATGCTCGAGGAGGTTAGAGAAGAGGCAGCCATTAGGAATGCTGCTTACCAACAACGCACAGCTCTGTTCTACAACAAAAGGGTGAAGAAATGCGACTTAAAAGAAAGGGATTATGTGCTAAAGAAGGTCATTCAGAAGCACAATAAGCTTGAAGCCAACTGGCATGGACCTTACCGAGTTACAGAAGTTGTACGACCAGGAACTTACCGAATAGCAACTCTAGAAGGAGAGGAATTCAAGAATGCTTGGAATGCTGAACACCTTCGCAAGTATTATCAATAATGTAAAATGTATAACAGTTCCATCAATATGAATAAAACGATGATGTGTCACCATTTTTCTCTCATTTGTTTGAAAGTTTTTCGGGGAATACTAGTGTTGTACACTACGCTGCTCGACAACAAAAAGAAGACGATAGTTCAAACCCACGACCAACTCCGGTTGGTAAAAGGGCGAGAACAAATTATACTCCTTTGGTTAGGAGGCGTGCACTTGCGTGATCAACTTCGGTTGGTAAAAGAGCTTGTGGACAAGATAGTTCGAAAGAACCTGATAGTTCGAGCGTGATCAACTTCGGTTGGTAAAATAGCGAGAACAAATTATACTCCTTTGGTTAGGAGGCGTACACTTGCGTGATCAACTCCGGTTGGTAAAAGAGCTTGTGGACAAGATAGTTCGAAAGAACCTGATAGTTCGAGCGTGATCAACTTCGGTTGGTAAAATAGCGAGAACAAATTATACTCCTTTGGTTAGGAGGCGTACACTTGCGTGATCAACTTCGGTTGGTAAAAGAGCTTGTGGACAAGATAGTTCGAAAGAACCCGATAGTTCAAACCCATGACCTACTCCGGTTGGTAAACGGGCGAGAACAACATTCTTAAAAATGCCAATTTTGGCTGGTTAATAAACAAAATATGCCAACAAGTTGGTCGGAAGCTAAAATCATTCCAGAAAATACAAGAATTCCAAACTGAACCAAGTATAGTTGGTCGGTGATCAAAACCTACTAACTATAGTTGGTCGACGAGGATAAATTATCGACCTTGGTTGGTCGGACACATTTTATAAAAACCCATCAACTGTAGTTGGTCGACAAACACAATTTAACAACCTTGGTTGGTTGGAAACATTTTATACATTTTATACTCATTACTTTATTATTAAGTGATGAGCAACATTGATACTTGTAACTTTTTTATTACTAAGTTGATCGATGAACAACATAATATTGTTATCTTTTTAACAGATACATATGCACAAATATAAAAGTGTTTGATAAACACAAAACAATAGCAATACAGATTTGCAAACAGAAAATGAAAGTCTTTCATTAAAATCAAAATAAATTACAAGCTACCTATATGTGCTAACTGTTACATTGAAAAACCTATTCTATTGGTTTCTTTCCTTTAGCTTTTGAAACAGGCTCCTCGCCAGCAGGAGGATCCTCCAGGCAAAGAGGAGAATTAATGAAATTAACATCTCTGAGCATTCTGACGTTCATCACAGAAGGAGTATCTGAGAGATGCTCGGGACGAGATAATTCAATCTGAGAATGAAGACTATAGTCACCAAGATATTTTGAAATTAAGTTTCGAGGAATGGCACGAGCTGGGATCCATTCCATGTCCAGTTTATAAGGTGGTACAGGCAAGTCCAGTAGCCCAGGAGCATGATAATCCCATAAATAATGCCCCTGCTCTAGCTTTAACACACCCAGTGCGTTCAACCATCCCTGTTTATAACCTTCATTATTGGCATTTTCAAGGCGAGCATCCAAGTGACAAAGAGCTTCATTGTAGCCTGCCATCCAAAACTCACGAGGTTGTTTGTGAAATTGGAAAGTTAATTTCTCTATCTGCTCATGAAAGTTCTTGACAAGAGCATCCTTATTATCCAGAGCAGATTTGGTCGATGCAAGTTGATCCTCCAGAGATAGGTTCTTCTTGGACATTTCAGACAAAGCCCGATCTTTGGCGTTCAGTTGGTACGCTTGGGTTTCCAATGTTGACAGAGTACGAGCTTCTTCAACACTACGGCTGAGAACTCTTGATCGACTCCGAGCAGGTGGAGAACTTTGCTCCTCGACAACATTTTGAATAGCTCTTCCTCGCCCACGAGAACCTCTTCCTCGTCCCCGAGCAGTAGCGGAGGTACCAGATCTTCTTAAGGTATCCAGTTCTTGCCTTAATTTGGCATTCTCAACCTCTAAGAACGAGAAACCTTCATCGGTAACCGGTACTAAAGCAGTGGAAGATGAAGCTGCAGACTCATACTGTGCCAACTTTTTCTGCAAATTATTGTTCTCTTGTTCCAGCAGCTCGGCGATCTGCCTGCAGGCCTCAACTTCACCTTTTAGGGTTCTCTCCCTAACATCGTACCCAACGATGATCTTTTTGTGACATGTCTCAGAGGAAAGCTGTTTATACCTATTCTCATATTCCTTGTGCAACAAGGCAGTTGATTCATTGTGCTGATTCTGAAGATCTTCTAAGGTACAATGAAGCTCCTCGATCAATTCATAGTAGGCCACATTATTGGCCACAGCTCTGTCAAGTAAAGCTTTCAAATACCGATAAGCCTCAATTGCCTGTTCTGAAGCATCATGGCCAAGGATGTCAGCAATTTCTGATTCACTTAGCTCTGTGTGACCAGCCTTATAGTATTCGTGACATTGCTGTATCAATTTTGTATCATTGGCAGATAACAATTCCATCCTGGCCATAAACTAATGAAGAGGAGACAACAGTCAACAAAAACAAATCATCAACAACAGAGAAGAACAAAGATGTATTTTATTAGATCATAAAAAGATTACATTGTTTGATTACAAATGATAATGAAAGATAGAAAGGATACCGAACAACTTCACACCTTTTCTTTGTCTCCCAAGACTTTCTCGGGAGGCTGGAACGAGGAGCTTGGTTGCTCGGTGGTAACAGCAGCTTGATCAGCAGGAGTTGAAATTTTCTCAGGAGGAGGAAGCATGGAAGAAATGTCCTCGTTGCCAGAAGGTAGAGAGGCAGGGACTTGATCACCCATGGCCATGGAAGATTCGTCAGAGATAGCCTCATCTTCTTCTTCTTCTACAATTGGTGGGGGAGGACCAGGGAGGTGTAGCTGAAATAGCTCAGAGTCGTCTTTGATCTTCAATTCCTGCAGGGCAGCTACCCAGCCATCTCGGAAGTATTTCAACTTCCCGTATTGTACTTGGGATGTCATCGCAGCAATCCCTTTGTCCCATCCTTTATCCCAGCCAGCGCTGAAGGATTTTTTAATTGCGAGCTTTCTTTTCAGTTTCTCCGAGGAGAGCTTCTCGGATAGAAGATCCTCGGTAGTCTTTAACTTCGCATCCAATTCTTCTTTTTGGCGCTTGACATCTCGCAGGACGGGCAACTCTTCCTCTGCCTTTTTCAGCTTATCTTCAAGCTCTCCAAAGTTCTTGGGCTTGTCGTCATATTTTTGATGCTCAACCTCTAAACTTTTCACCTTATTCTCCAAACTCTTGGAGATCTCAGCCAACTTCACTTTCTCAGCTTCAACTATAGACAACTTTTTCTCCCAGTCAGCTTTGTCCTCACTATACTGCTGACGAGAATCCTTCAAGGATTGGATCAAACCCAGCAGAGCATCCTCTACCCCCGACGAGGAACTGGAAGCTTTAATTGCTTCATCTTTCTTCACGATGTTGTTAAAACAATTCACCAGCTAAACAAAGGAAAAAGTGACAGGTCAGTACAAAAATACAAGTATTCAAAGAAAGAAAGGAAATTCAGAGTGTGAGAAATTTACTGAAGCAAGGTGACGGGTAGCTAGGGATGTCAGCATATCCCTAGAAATCTTTTCATCAATTCCTTGGACCTCGGGTATGATCCAAGTTTTTACCGAGCTCATGGCAGAGCTCGGAGGAATGATGGTTGGAACACCAACACCACCAGCTGGTAGAGAGATGGTTTCAGCCAGATTGGCAGTTTCAGCCAAATTGACTGAGGACGATTTCCTCAATCTCCTCAAAGGGACTTCAGCAGTTTCAACCAAGGAAGAGCTCTTGGTCGGAGAGATAGCAGTCATCTCCACAGGAGCAACCTTCTTGCTCGGAGCCACTGGGGGCTTCTCGGTAGCTTTGGAAGGTGCAACATCCACCTTCTTAGTCCCCTCTGGGACATCAATTTTGCTTTTCTTGGCTTCAGCAGCAGAAGTAGTGTCATCAAATAGAGCAGGGGGAGCTCTTTTCCTGCCCATTCTTTGACTTAAAGGGATGTGAGAATCTGAAGAAGAATCCTCTGGAGTTGAGGCTGGCTCAACAGATCTAATCACAGGACGAGCAGTATAAGAAGTCGTATAGCTCCTATACTGCAGCAAATATGATGCAGACCTGATGTGCTCGTCTGCAACGTTCTTATGCAAACCCCAGATAAGTTTCAGATGCTTAATATTAACCTATGATTCTTTTGGAGTTTTTCTTTTACTATCAACTGCAAATAAATACATAATGAAATATCAGTCATACATTTTGTCAAATATGATAAAAGCATAATTTCATAAGTAAAGGAAAATGAGAATAAACCTATCCCATTGCCATATGGGGGGCATTTAGGACCCTGGTATACTGCATCTCCAACCAAGGGGGCATATTGCCAATTTTTAATAACCACCCCATGTTCAAAATAATCTCTATTTGCATCAGGGAGGTTAACTACAAGAGCCCTATTTAAAAACCTAGTTTTTAAGTAATAAACATTATCTAAAATAGCCCATCTATAGCAATACATAATCTCAGGAATCCCTATACGAGTTCCATGAGTTAGATTTAATTTATACACCCCATTAATTATTCTCCATGAATTGGGGGCTATTTTTGCAGGAACAACGTCAAAGTACTGACAGAACTCTAAGCATAAGGGGTTTGGCGGAAAAGAAAATCCACATTCAGCAATGAATAGACTGGGGAACCAATGTCCCTCAGCCAATCGAAAATAATCTAAAGGCTCAGAAAGAACCTCCAGAGTTACCCAGGAAGGAATGGAAAAATCGGAACGAAATTTCTCAACAGACTCCACAATATAAACCATAGTGAATAAAAGAAATACAGAAGAAAAGAAGAGAATCTTACAGGAAAAAGGAAGAGCTGACAACTAGCGAAGGAAAAGATGAACGCACAAGGGAGAGAGAGAGAACAGAAAGCTTGAATGCAGAAAATTGGAAAAGGTAGAAGACGGTATGGTTACCTAAGAAGTTTAAATACTTTACCTTGGGAAGCTGCGAAGGAAATGATTACACAAAAGAAATTAATACGCCACCGACGGCTAAAAGGACAAAAATGCACGAAGATCGAAGCACTCATAAAAATTCGAAAAAGGCGGATTCTGTGAATTTGAAAGAAATTCAAATATGAAGAAAAGGTTCCTAAAACCCAGGAAAGTCATTTAATATCGCCATATACCGAGAAAGAATGTTCCATACTCCTCAAAGTTCGAAATATGAAACATTGGGGGCTTCTGTTGATACCAAAATTAATATGCTGATATGGACGAATGATATGAAGACACGTGTCAATCTACTTGGCACAATAGCAACGAGGAAGTTCGTTTCCCCGGCTAACTCATGAACTCCCCAGCAACGAGGATACACCGAGGAACTTCAGCACTCCGAGGTACTCTAGCGCTCCGAGGAACTCCTGAGCAACGAGCAACTAAGGCGGTCCGATCTGCATCTCGGCCGTAACATTAATCGCCAGATAATCAACAGTTCAATTATTCATTGAATGTTTATCATCTTGACGCACACGCTGCATTAAATGTATTACCATTTCATATGTATATCATTTAATTTATCAACCCTTTCATGTACAGCCTAAGGGCTATAAATACCTTGTATCACCCTCATTCAAAGGGACCGGAATTTCTTGATAGATCTTGTAATCGAGAATTCCCAAATACTCAGCAATAACATAACAGTGGACGTAGGCCATTCTTATAAGGCTGAACCACTTTAAAAATCTTTGTCTCATTTTATTTATCTGTGATTGAATAATTAGAGCGATCTAATTTTTTACATCAGCAACAAGCTTGAAAGTCTAAAAGTTAACATTCAGTAATTGAACAACAGAACTTTTGGTAATATTCATGTTCAAGTAATAGAGATTAAAGATAATTTTACTGCAATTCAAGGTGAAATTTCTTTAGAAGATATTAATGAGGACAACATGCATAAAAGCTTAAGGTGAAGAAAGGTCTCTTTAACATTGATTTTATTGGAGCCACTAAATTTAAAAAAAAATATATTGGTTACAGTTTAATAAAAATTCATGGTCACGACTTTGGAAATCTTAATAAGTGTTACCCTTCTATGATCGTTTGGTTCTTAAATCTTAATAAGTGTTGTCCTTCTATAATCGATTGGATTTTACTTTCTACTATGTTACAAATGAAAGAACTTGTATTTATGAAAATTTTGATCACAAATATACCACAAGAGTAACATCATGCTAATATGAAAATTCATCCTTTTCAACCGCGATAATCTGTGTTACTCTTGGCCAATCTAAAGATAAATTCTTTTTTTTTCTTCTTCTATATATATGTGTAAATGTTTTATCAAGTGGTTATGTAATTATTTTTATTGCATGTGTACGTAAGAATTATAAAGGCTTTGATAAAACATATAAATATATTCACTATTATTTTTATGCCCGCGCATCGCACGGGTTGCAGCTAGTTATTGATAAAAGCAGATAGTACTATCGTTAAGACACTTTCCCCCCTACAAAATAGCATAGATTTATATACACTAGGATGTCTAAGGGGCCTTAAGAAATAGAAAAAATCATGCACCTAACTGAAGTACATTTCATTAACATAATTAATTTTTGAGAGCATAGCCTTTAAAGCAACTTAGTAAAAGAGATAGATTTGAAAATGGAAAAGAGGCTGTATTAGGGAATGGAATGACCGAAAATAAAAGAATTCTTCTGGGGCAAAAGTGTGAAGAAAGGAAGTTGGAAAGTCAGTGAAGATTTCTGTAAGATTTCTGTATATTAAGCGAACATTCATTTATATTTATTACTCACATTCAAGGGTGAGGTTAAAGATTTTAACACCCTTTCTCTTTCTTACTTCTTCCCTTTAATCCAAATAAAAGGAGATAAAAGAGGCAATGTTTAATTAAAAAGGCGTGAGGCGGAGGCGAGGCGTAAGCCTCAATTTTTTTACAAAAATCAATAAAATATAATAAATACAATTTTTTTAAATCACAAAAATAGTGTAATATAACAATTTTTACCAAAAGGATCCACATTGATATCTCCAACACTAAAATAGGTCTAATATCACTAAGAGAAATTAGTTTATCATCAAATAATTAATTATTTAGTATATGTTAAGTAATAATTGTGTACTAAAAGAATATTATAAATATAATTTATTATTTTAGTTGTACTTATAATCATAATACAAATATAAATTATATATATATCTGATATTAACATATATTAAATACAATAGATTAATATTAATAAGTATAGTTATTTAAATCAATAAATATATTCATGTATCATCATCAAGTAATTAATTATTTAGTTAATATTGATTAATAATTTTGTACGAAAAAACTATATGAAAATATTTTTATTAACTAGCATGTGCCCCGCGCGATGCGCAGGCGCAAACGTATAGTACGTATGTTGCGTAAAGGAAGTATAAAATGTCATTATGCTCGTATAAATAAAATATTTCATTATATGTAAATTTCATTATGCTCGTATGAATAAAGTATTTCAATGTATTGTTTTAACGAAAAACTAAAACATAATGCTTATTGAAATACAAAAAATTGTCGATCACTCCAAGCGGCCTTGTGCTTCGTCAATCCTTGATCTCTATTTCTTTACTTCTGCAAATTTATGACAGTCAAATTTAAAATATGTATTTGTTTAGAAAAAAGGTAATATTCTAATGACCATATACGTGCAGAGCAAGTATCACAATTTATATAAATCGTATCACAATTTATATTTAGATGGCGGTGTGCAAAATTAAAAATAATGTTTTTTATTTTTTATTGAAAAATATAAATTGTGATACGATTTACATCATCTCTAATTAAATAAAACTCACATTGAGAATTCCTTTTTAAAACTTAGAAATCTCATACAGAATGTAAAGAGGATCTTAAAAAGGAATAAATAAAATAAGGCCCTTTTTGTCAAAGTATTACAACTTTATTCTTACAATATCTGATGGTTATCGGTCCAATAAAAATGGACCAGCTGGGTTGTAATGGAATTTTCTCAGTGAAGAACTGTCAATTTAGGCCTCCCAACACAGTACAATACCCAAGTAGCACCTGCTCAGGGACGGCCTCTTAAGGAGTCGTACGCATTTGTTGGGATATAGTGACATGCCGCATTATTGAACTCTATTATCCATTCATAATTTCAATGCATTTGCTATGATATAATTACGTGTCGCATTCTTGAACTCTGTTTTGATTCAATCGTAATGAAACCAAGACACGTATTTGAACGCAATATGTTATTATGTCACACTAAAATATATTACATTTCTGGCTTAAATTAAATATTAATATTCATACGTGCAACCACTTACTGAACAAACAGAGAGAAATTGAAACGTCGATGCTCGTGCTATCTTAGTCTCTGTCTGCCCTGCACCTATGTGTCATCCTCACCCTTCTCTTTCATTTACATTTTCGCATTCAACCCAAACTCATCGGTTCAAACACCCACTTCTTTTTCTCTCTCTAAAAAAATCTCTCTCTAGAATTATGCTATTTCCCGAAGAACCCATCATCTCAATCACATGGACTCTTCGCAGAACTGGCTTGGTTTTTCTCCCTCTAACCAACACATGCCTTCTGATGATTCTTCTCAGCCCTGCCTCTTTGAAGCCTTCCACACATGCCACAGTAACCAGTCCCCCCCTCTCTAGCTATGAACTTAGGAGTCATATGACCGTTTCCACATGAGAAAAGAAATAGATATGCAAACAATTTTTTTTTTGGCTTTTGTGTATATCTAAATTGGGAGACGAAAGAGTTATCGGTGAAAAAATTCTCCTCTCTAGCAACAGGTCTAGGGATGCTGGGTTCATGACCTTCTTATCTGTAAGTACTATAGGTTAATGGCTTTTGTATAGGTAAATACTGAATTGTTCCTAGAAATGTTATACCTCTGAAATCCCCAAACACATTATACATCACGAGTTGGACTATTTAGGCCCACCTTTGTTTTGGAGGTTGCCATTGTTGATGTTGGCATGTTGTTTATGTAGAGATAATTGGCAAGGGGATGCGGATAGAGAATGAGAAATGACTACAAATGATGATGGTGTGTACAGGGGAGCCGAATGGAATTTTGAAGGGAATAGATAATATGGACGGTTGGGTATTTTTTTGGGTATGGGATGGTTGGGTGTTGGCATTGATGAGTACCAATCTCTTCCGCTTGTGCATTGTTCTCTTGGAACGTGTAGATATTAAACGCTCTTCATTAACCGCTAATACTATTGTATTAGAGGTATAAAATAGATTACATAATCAAGTTAGTACACACACACACACACACACACACACACACACACACATATATATATATATATATATATATATATGATGTGAAACGCAACAAAATTTATACACAGATGAACACACGAACAAAAATAATAATCAAACGAGATTTTCTCTCAAATCATCTCTCTCAAATTTCATTAATAAAATAAATTATCCATAATAATTCTGATTATAAGAGAAGGCCAATGGCCTTATTTATAGATAATTCTAAACTTGGGAGGCAAGTCTCCCAATTAAACTAGGAAACTAAATAACTAATTAAAATAGATAAATAATACCTAATAATTATCTATAATAATACTAATAATAATTTAAATAATAACTAATATTTATCTACTCATAAAATACTAAAAATAAAAATAAATATGGGATGACAAGTATTTAGTCCCACTTTTAAAAAATCATTTGTAGCCACTCTCATATTTTTATTTTTTTAGTCGTTGGTCCTGTTGTAACAACTGTATGACATGTGTCATTCGATGCGGAGAGAAAGAGAGGCGGTTACAAGGCGGTTGATGGAGGTTTTGGGTAGTTATGAGACTTAATACAATTTAAAAAATACATGGGAGGGGAGCTTAAAAAAACATTGGGCATGAGACTAAATCCAAAAAAACTAAATAAATATGCTGAAATTAAATGGGCTCACATCACGCAGGCAACTTCCCACGCCATGCGCTCGTCACTCTCCCCTTCTTTGAAAAGCTTGTTCCAAGCGCTATAGGGTTGAATTGAACATGTCCAAGCCATCATCACGATCTTTTAAATCTTTCAGCCTTTCGCATTAATTTGTTGCCCCCTGTGCGAAGTAAATAAATATATGGAATAAATTGGGCTTTTAAGTTGGCATCCAAAATATTTTTCTTTTATAGGTGGTGAAAAATAATTTTTCAGAAACTTTTGGGGCTCAAATAAATATTTTGCAACAATTTAAATTTTGGGGGTTGCCCAAACTTTTCCACAGCAAAAAAATCAATTTTTGGGCTATTAACCTTCAACCCAAGTGGTTTGTCTTTTAAAATTGGGCCAAAATGAAATACAATTCACTTATGCAACCCCAACTCCTTAAAAGCCTTAAAGCCCAACTTTTCAATTTAAACCCCCCTTAACACTTGACCCATTGAAAACCCTAGCTGCCACTCTTCTTCAAAACCCAGCAGCCTTAGGAGCTGCATTGTCAAATCTTACACCCTCTCCACTCAACCCAACAGCTCTATACTCCAATAGCGGCACCGACGGATCGCCGACAGCAGAACGACACCGGAAAGAAGCGCCAGCAGCCAGGGAGGAGATCCAGGGGGTCTGATACGCACCCATTATCGTGAAATCGCGGCCTTCCTTGATCGAAAGTGAGGGCTGCCACCGGCACTCACCGAAACTTCACCCCGCTTCACCAGCCTGTCGATCGGTCTTGTCTCGCTCCGGCGAAAGCTGCCATCTCTCTGGTTGGTCGGATCTGGGAGTTTTGGCGTCGGGATGGCGGGAAGAAACTGTCGGGCTATGAAGCACGGACACGCTCCCGGAAGCCACGAGTCGCGTGTCGTGTCGAAACACGTATTATGTGCGCGCTCCACACGTTACTGACACGCTGGGACATGTGATGTTGATTCTGCTTTATTTATGATTTTTCATGTTGAAGTGTATTTGAATTTTGTTTTGTATGGTCCATTTTCTTAATTTCATGTTAAGAATGCTTAAATAATATATTTTAGGGAAAAAATATGTTTCATTTCATTAATATATATATTTAAATATATTATATATTGTAATTATCCTAGGGTGTCGTATCCAAATTTTTGGAAGAATCACGTGTCGCGTGTCAAAACGCGTATTACGAGTCCGTGCTTCATAGCTGTCGGGGCTTGGTTGGGCAGTGGTTTTTGGTCTTGGATTTGGTCGGAAAACGCACTGACACGGTCGGATGGTTGTGGCAGCGGCCGACGGAGCTTCGGTGGTCGGAGGTTTGGCCGGTGATTTTCCAACTTTTAATCGCCTCGTGGGTAGCCAAAATCCCATCTCTTTGAACCGTTGCACTCGCCGGATGGATTCTCGCTTCCATTCTACCTTCATAACCTCTAGTTGTTCACTCAATTTTTTTAACTGGATCGCGAAATCAAATCCAGCCATCGCTGGTGGTGGCACGACTGTGGTGGCTAGTTTTGGAGCATTGATCATCGCCGATTACACGCTGTAAGATAGGTTACCTCGAGCGCTTGTCATAGCTCGTGACCTTGATACACACACGATTGGAACTTGTGTTAAAAATTAGGAGCGAACGTAGCTCTGATACCACTTTGATGTGAAACGCAGCGGAATTTATACGCACATGAACATGCGAACAAAAATAATAATCAAACCATATTTTCTCTCAAATCATCTCTCTCAAATCTCATTGATAAAATAAATTCTCCATTAAATAAATGGGCCCACGCGGGCAACTTCCCACGCCATGCGCGCGTCACTATATTTATTCAAAGTACAAATTGAATAAATGTAAAGAAATGTCCAAGAGCTAATTTATCATTACCATATATGTAATAAAATTGGTACATAATCAAATTGGTGCTCATATATAGTGTGTGTATATATACCAATCGTCTGTATATATATAATATATAGGTATATTAAAATAACCAAAAAACAGTGTTCATATAGAAGAATGAAGTTTTTTTTTCTTTTTCTTTTCTGTGCCTCAATGAGGCGAGGCATTGAGGCGCATTGAGATGTATTGAGGCGTAAGACTCTTTTTGGCCTTTAAGGCTTAAGCTTCAAGGCGATTTTTCCCCGTTTCGCTTCGAGACACGCCACGAGGCGTAAGCCTCAAGTGATTTTTTAAACATTGAAAAGAAGTTCTTTCCCCTAAGGTTTTCATCAATTTTGTTGAATACACTCACGATCCTTCGCTCCCCCCTTTTCTCCCCTCAAAAAGAAAGTTTGGCACACCAATTAATTAGCTGAGTATGTAGTGTAAAAAGGTTTTATATAGTCTAACGTAACAAAATAAATGACACTCAGGAACCAACACAAATTGAAGGAAGTTCTCTCTCGATAATAAGATATCCCCCAAATCGGCTAATTCCAACGTATTTATAACCTAAAAAGATGTGTCCTAGCTATTGTAGAAGACACTAAAATCAAGCTAAAAGAAAAAAAGGACAAAATGAACATCAAGATGCCTACCCTTTATATAATAGGGCATACATCACATTGACTCGGTAAATGTAAAAGTAAATCTAAAGAAAGTAAATGATAAAATTGGGGAATAACTATCAGGACACTAAACGATAAAATTAACATAATGGAAAAGGACCAAATGCCCCCGGGGCATGCCAATCATGTCACCCTCCTTTTGACAAAGAGCTCGACCACGAGCTCAAAGGGGCAAGTCACCTTCGTTTGGTGTGATGGTGCATTTGACAAGGGACTCTCATCCAAGCGAAGTGCATACTTGTCATAGTATTGCTGAGCTAGAGGTCTTGGCTGATCCTTGGCCACATGCCTTGGTGGTATTGGGCGATCCAATGCTCCTCCTCATCACAAAACTTGAATCCTCTCATTGTAATCAATTATGGACATTGTGCGATTCATACTTCGCTTTAGCTTAAGCGACTGAAGGCAAGCAAACAAATCATATTGGTATAACTGGGAAATTGGGAATGCATGGCTCTCTTTAAAGCTATCTCATAGCTGGCAACGTCGGATCAACTCAAGTAACTCATTCTCCCTCCCCCGAAGAAGCTCATTCCACCATACTTTTGCATACCTCTGGACGTTGGTAGCCATTTATCTCACACACTTATCTCCTTGTAGGCTCTTGTACTTAAATATCTTCTTGATCGAATCCAATCAATCTACGGACCCGTTGGGGTTCATTCATCCATAAAAAAGTCACCTCAAACCGATTGTCCACAAAAAAAACTTCTAAACACTTCTCTCTCTAGCAGAGTTTCTCTCTCTCTCTCTCTCTCTCTCCCCTTTCTAAGATTTCTCTTTGGGGCTTCCCCACTTTTGCAGCTACCATGTTCCCCCTCACCTAAGCTCTCTCTCCTCTCCCTCCATGTATATCTTTCTCTCCACCTGATGTGGAACAAAAAGATACATATTTGGGAGACATAGGAATTCCATATTTAGATATTTATTTGTTATCATTTTGTGGATACTTGTCAAGCTTATGCTTACTCTTATCAGTTCAACTATGGCGTATTACAGTAATGTATTGATTAGAACAAGAATTAGGGTTAAGAAAGAAATACAGAATATATTAGAGAAGAATAGAATTATAAAGAGAGAGAGAGAGAGAGAGAGAGAGAGAGAGAGATAAAGACGAAGGAAGAGAAAGAGAGATTGTATTTCATTTCTTCGACACCTCTCACAAATGAGCTGTACAAGTATTTATATGTATACAGCTGATGGAGTAACTAACTTCTAACTAATTCCTTCAACTGACTTCTATCTAATTAATTCCTCTGACTTACTTCCACGTGTCATTTCTTAATTGCTTAGAACTAGGGCTGATAATAGACCCCCCATTTTGAAATCCTTGTCCTCAAGGATTAAATTGCGGAAATCTTTATTGACTTGTAATCTTCCCACGTAGCCGCTGATGTAGATGTTTTAAACCACTGGATTAACAATTGTGTCACTGGTTTGTTTCCTCTGCAAATTAACCTTCGGTCTAATTCAGGTATGTGTTCTATCACAAATTGGCCACTGTCATTCACGTCTGACAGCTGCATTTCAGGAACGATATGGTCAGAAACGATACTGTCGCCTACCCTTCTTTTGATCATTGATAAATGAAAAACGGGGTGTATAGCTGCAGATGTAGGTAAATCAAGTCTATAGGCTACTTTGCTCACTTTAGCAATCACTTTGTAGGGTCCGTAGAACTTAGGGGCTAATTTTAATTTCCTTCTCATTGCAATTGAGATCTGTCTGTGAGGTTGCAACTGTAGGCACACAAAATAACATTCCTGAAAAGACCTCTCAGTCCTGTGCCTGTTAGCATAAGTTTTCATTCTGTTATGAGCTTGAGTAAATCTTTCTCTAAGTAAGGACATCACCACTCTCCATTTACTGAGAAATTGGTTTACTTCAGGCACTCTAGTATTGGGTGATTGGGGGTATAGCCAGAATAGGTGGTTGGTAGCCATATAGGGCCTCAAAGAGGGTAATTTGCAAGGATGTCTGATAGCTAGTGTTGTACCACCACTTAGCTAGGGTTAACCATTTGGACCAAGATTTGGGCCATAAACACCTCAAGTAATTTTCCAAACATTGTTTTACTCTTTCAGTTTGGCCATCACTTGGGGGGTGGTATGCAGTGGAGTGGTTCAGGTTAATGCCTACTAGTTTAAATAGTTGAGCCCAAAATTAACTAAGGAAAATGGGATCTCAAAATTATATTGGTTGGTAGTGCATTAATCTTGTAGATATGATCAAAAAATGTCTTGAGTTACTTGGATGACTGTGTATGAGTGGATTAGAGAAATGAAATGGGCATATTTGGTAAACCCGTCCACTGCTACAAAAATGGAGTCCTTGTGATCTGACTTAGGTAATCCTTCTATGAAATCGATTGAAATATCACTCCGTGGCTGGTGAGGTATGGGTAGTGGTTGAAGTAAGCCAGGGTAAGGTACATGTTCTCCTTTATTTCTGTGTCAAGTATCACAACTGTCTACTTAATTCTTAAAATCTGGTTTCAGTGTTGGCATGAAGAAGAATTGTTCAACTGTTTTGGTGGTAGCTCTCACCCTTAAGTGTCCCCCCCGTGCCTGAACCATGCAATTCTTTAATCACTCTTGTTCTCAAGTCCCCGTTGTTGCCTATATAAAGTCTTCCTTGGTGTCTCAGTGTATCATTATTGTAGCTGTAGTTAACCACTTCCTCAGGGATGGTAGCTAGCTGGGCTGTCACCTGTTGGGCCAGCTCATCTCAAATCATGCTTTTGTGTATTTCTTTAAGCCAAAGTTGATTGTAAGGAAGAGAGGACCTGACAAATGCTGAACTCTTCTCCCCTTTTAGACAAATGCATCTGCTGCTTTGTTTTTTGTACCCTTCTTATAACTGATGGTGTAGTCGAACCTGAGTGGTCTGGTCAACCATTTCTGTTGTAGGATTGAAGAAACCCTTGCTAAATGAGGTACTTGAAGCTTTGATGATCAGTTTTGATAAAAATGTGGTGGCCACATACATAAGCGCTCCACTTTTCAAACAGCATAGACCACTGCCCACAACTCTTTCTCATATGTGGACCATCCTCTTTTCCTCGGTGACAACTGCTTGTTTAGAAATGCTAATGGTCTGCCATCCTGCATTAAAAGTGCTCCAATGCCTTCATTAGAAGAATCTGTATTTCCACTAAAAAATATTTGGAAGATAACGAGTGTTTAATTGTGAGAGGCTTTGAGAGCCTCAGGTGACCATTTGAATTGATCTTTCCTCAGCATGAGTGTCAATGGTCTGCTGATTAGACCATAATTCCGTACAAATCTTCTATAATAACCAGTGAGGTCCAAAAAACCCCTCAGTGCCTTGATTGATTTAGGGATAGGCCATTCCATCATTGCTTCCACTTTAGTTTGGTCAGCAGCCACTCCCTCTTTGGATGTGGCCTAGGTATTCTAATTGAGGTTGCCCAAATGAACATTTGCTTTTCTTAGCAAATAGGGTGTGATGCCTCAGTAGGTTTAGGGTAGTCCTGAGGTGTTTGAGATATGTTTCCATGTTAGGGCTGTATACACAGGTATCATCAAAGAAGAAAAGAATGAATTTCCTTAGATAAGGTTTGAAACAGTGTTTATTAGGATTTGAAAAGATGCAGGGGCATTGGTGGGTCCAAAGGGCATGACTAGGGATTCATAGTCTCTCTCATGAGTCCTAAATGCTGTCTTGGATATGTCTTGCTCACAAATTCTTATTTGATGATAACCAGACCTTAAGTCTAGTTTGGAGAATACACTTGCACCATGCAACTCATCTAAGAGTTCTTCTATTACTTAATGGGAAATTGCTCCCTATAGTCAATACACATCCTCCATGATTGATGTTTCTTTCTCACTAAGAGCACAGGAGAGACAAATGGACTAGAAGTGTCTAATGACTCCAGACTCAAGTAGTTCTGAGTGACTATTTTCTCAATTTCAGATTTCTGAATGTGTGGGCATCTATAGGGTCTTCACCTATGAAGCACGGACTCGACACGCAATACGTGTTTCGACACGACATGCGACACGTGATTTTTCTAAAAGTTAGGATACGACACGCTGAGATACGTATAATATTATATATATATATATATATATATATATATATATATAAATAATTATATATGATGTATTTTAATATACTCTAATTTTGTATTATTTATGTATATATAATCATATAATAATTAATGTTTATTAATATAATTAATAACAATGTATTTTGCCCATTTAATGTGAGTACTTGTAAAAGACATGTTTGTAAGTTTTTTTATTTATAAAATTTAACATGCAGCTGCTAAGTCATTTAAGATGGGTAGTTTATTTTACATTATTTTCCTTTTTCTTTTAAATGCAACATAGAAGGTAAGGCATTTGACGTGTGACTTTTAAAAGAAGAAGTCTTCACTTTTTACTTTTAGTACTTTTCTATTATTATTAATTTTTGAATACAATGTACAGCTGCTAAGTCATTTAATGGGGTCATTCACTTTTTACAGATGTTCAGCTTAAGTCATTTAATATAATGTACACGTACAGCTGTTTAGGTACAACTGTTTACTGTTTACTGTTTGATGTTATTAATAGTTCCCAGATTTCGTACAATGTGCATAAAAAAAAGAACTTTTCAAAATCCTTCTCTCATCTGAATGAAAGACTTTTTACAGTTGTCAGCTGCGTTTTCTTCATCTCTCTCTTGTATTTTTAAAAAAAATCTGAAGTGGTTCTCTCTATTGCGTTTTCTTCATCTCTTTCTTGCATTTAACATTTCAAACACACTTTTTTTTTGCTGTTTCTTTTATTTATTTATTTATTTTTTTGTTGTTTCTAATTTTTTTTTTTTTGCTGTAGTTGTGCATAAAATAAAGAGGGAGAAACATCAAAGAAAAAAAGCAAAAAAAAAGGAAAGAAAAACAGCAAAAAATAAAGAAGAAATAGCAAAAAAAAAAACAAGACGTGTCCTGTTTTACGTGTCCCAGCGTGTCCACTACGTGTCCAACTAAAAAAAAAGAGGACACTCTGGGACTCGCGTGTCCAAGCGTGTCAGGAGCGTGTCGGAGCGTGGAGCGTGTCCGACACGTGTCAAACAAGATTCGTCGCCTCCGGGAGAGTGTCGGTGCTTCATAGGTCTTCACTTACTTCTTGGCTTCCCTCCTTGAGTGGGATGTGATGCTCATGAGATCTTTTTGGTGGTAGGCGTTTGGGTTCCTCAAATGCATCATTGAACTCCTATAGTATAGGACAAATTAAAAAGAGTGGATAGGTCCCTCTTTACAACTGCTCGATTGACAAGTTTGAATGGAAAAGAGTGACCAATGCCCTTCTTGTATTCTTCGTTCATTGCCATGCAGGTGATCATCTGCAGTGTTCCTACTTATCTGTTCCCTGTTCCCCACTAGCTGTATCTTCTCACCTCCCAATTCAATTGATAGTGTTCTCTATATGAAATTGAATAGTACATCCCCCAATTCTTCCAGCCACTCTATCCCCAAAGCCATGTCACACCCATTGAGCTCACATTGGCCTTAAACTCCTTTCCTTGCATATGTCGAGCAAAATCTGGACAAGTGGAATTGCTGATCACTTAGCTACCATCAGCTAGGTATTATTGCAGATTCTTGCAATCTAGCAAGACTCAGAGAATGATTTAGGGATATAGGTTCTAAAATCTTGACCAGGACCTTGATCTCATGTTTGAGCCCACTCAAGAAACTAGATATGAAAAACTATTCAGTTAAGCCGTTCCTCTATCTGCTTGGCCATTACTAGTGGTTTAAGCTCTTCAAATTTCTTTTGATATTGATTCACAGACTCTTCTGCAGCTTGTTAAACACAGCAATCACATCATCAAAGCCACCGGGGGCAAACCTTATACACACAGTTGCCCAACAAATTCATCCATATTGCACCGATGGGCTCTTCATACATGGATTGAAAGCATGTGGCAACCACCCCTTCTAAGTGTAGTGCTGCAAACATTCTGGTAGTGGATAAAACCAAAAATATTTCTGCATTTGTTGTATCCAAGCCCTTGGATATTCCCCTTTGAATTTAGGACAATCCACTTTGGGCCTTTTGTAACCCTCAAAATCGCCATTGAACATATTCCCATTTTTTCTCTCAGAATCCACATTTGTGGTATTGTTGGCGCTCTTGGTTGGTGGAGGTGTTCCAAAAATCCCCTTCTGATTATCTTCTCCTTTATTCAATTTAGCTTCAATTCTGTCAAACTTCTCATCAAATTTCTGAAATTGATGGTTTAACACTAGTCAATAATGATTCTAAGGAACTCTGGACATCTTGTAATCTTCTTTCCATGCCATCTTGTCTTTGTTGCACTCATGCTGCATCTGCCGTGTTTCTGTCTTCCTTGATTTAGGTTTTCAGAGACTTGGATCAATATGATGAATTAGGGTTTGTGAGGTAATTGGATATGGAGGTAATTGGATCAATGTGATGAATTAGCGCGCGCTCGAGAGAGAGAGAGATTGTATTTCATTTCTTCGATACCTCTCACAAATGAGTTATGGAGTAACTAACTTCCTTCTAAATAATTCCTCTTAGTTATCTGACTAATTCCTCTAACTGACCATTTCTTCATTGCTAAGCCTATAAATAAATATAATCTTCATCTTTGAAGACACCTATTATTGATGAATTGCATATGATGCCAAACTGTATATGATGCGGAACAAAGGGTACATATATGGGAGAAATATAGATCTTATATATATATATATACACACACATAGATTTTATTATATTTTTCACTTTTGGATAATTGTTTAGTAAGTGATTGATTTAGGTATTGCTAGAGTATTAATTAGTATTTTACTTAGTAATTATCCTGTAGTGTTTCAGTTGTAGTAGAATTAAGTTATTAGGCCTCTAAATAAATGTAATCTTCATTATTGGAGGGGAGACACATTTATTGATTATTGGATATTGATTTACTTTAGTTAATTGTAGTTTATTAGTTATCTTTACTTGGTTCTATATCATTTTGGTATCAGAGCCTTTTTTTTGGTGAGCATTCGTTGCCTACTGCCTTCAGAAGCCACTAACTTAGCCACCTTCACCATTGCACCAGATCTGAGCCCTCTTCTCTAGTCAAGCCATCTCATGCCTAGCTGATACCACCATCAGTCCTCCTTACAGTCTGACACTCACCTCCCTCAGCCCCCTCAAATAAAGAAGCCTCTCCACGAAAGCCATTTGTTATCAACAAACCTTCACCCCCGTCCTTTTCTTTGACACACCTCAAACTAGAATCCTGTTTGGTCAAAATAAACATAGAAGAGAGAAATGAAAAACAGAAGAGAGAAATCATATTTATTTGCCCCTCGCCAGAGTAACACCGAAGTTGACAAGTTTCTCGCAGTCGCTCGCTTCGTCTGTCCATTCACTATGATCCATTGCCTTTCCTTTCACCCTCCTTGGGAGAACCTCTTGCCAATGCCATCTTTTACTGCTGCTGCTGTAGTTAAGAAGCCCTACTTTGTTGGAAAGATCAGATTATTGAAAAAGGCCAATATGTGGGTTACTTCCTAGGAACACATGAAGGTGGAGGTGGTGGCTACCTTCATATATGAGACTTATGAGAGAGACTTGTGTGCACGTGTTCAAAATCTCAAGCAAGGTTACATGTCTGTGAAGGAGTATTCAAAGCAGTTACAATTACTTTGCACCCGAGCTAAAATGAGTTAAACTGAAGGAGCGCACGGAGCAGCAGATTGGGCAATACATTCAGGGAACTTAAATATCAGACAGATCTGCGCTAAATTACTTATTAAGCCAAACTATCCAGTATGCACGGAAAGTGGAGAATTATGTCAAAGCAGGAGCAACTATGGCAAGAGGTGGGACAGTCATCAAGCCAGTTGTGATAGAGACTACAACTCTTACCACTACTTCAAGAGTCCACTTCAAGTGCTACAACTAAAGTGTTAGGGCATCGAGCTTCAGACTGTCCCAACAAGAAGAAAAAGCCGGTATTGGTTTCAGAATGTGAGGAAGAGATGGGACAACCACAAGAGCATATGGAGGTTCTCACAATGCGCATCTATGTGCCGCCTGAGACGGACGACATACCGTGCGGCGTCAGCAGTGGTGGTGGCGTGCGACGACAGCCGTAGGCCCCCTCGTGGGGATCCCTTTTCTTTTCTATTTTTATTTGTATTTCAGCACATGCTGATTTTTTTTTTATTGGTTATATAGGTTGGATAGACTCCTTGTATAACTAGGATACTTGCCCAACAAGTCATAGGAAGTCTATAAATAAAGCCCCAGGGCTCCCCTTGTAATCACTTTTGCTATTAATGATATTTTTGAGGTTCTAGAGATTGAAGTGATTGGTTATTTGTGATCTTTCCGCTTCACATCAGAAAGAAAAGCCAAAAAAAAGAGAGAAAAATAATCATTTATGTTCTCTTCAAGTTCATATACATGATGGATATTGGTTTACCTGTTCATCTACATAAATTGCACAAGCATGATGATTCAATGGAATTAAACCCCTTCTATAAGTATCTAAAAAGTGAAAAAATGCGTGTAAGTTTATTATTGATTATGATTGTTCCATCAATGCGGTATTAATCGTAGATTAAGGCTTAAAACCATACCACATCTACAGCCATATGAGGTACCGGTATGCAACAATATTTTTAGATTATCTCAGAGGTGTTTAATTGCAATTCATATTGATAATTATCCATGGATGATGTGCACTATTATGTCAAAAACAACACCTTTTATTCCGTAAATAGAAAGTTAGCAAAGCAAAAGTTGATGCTAAACTTGAAATTGTAGGTCGTGTTTCGGGAGTTGAGGAATCTAAGAATGAGATAGTGGACTCGTCGATAGATGTTATGGAATTTATAACTAGAAAGGAAGCTGAAGCTATACTTGAGTTAAAGGTTGAAGCAAATAATATAAACGACAAAGTGGAGAAAACATTTGACGTAGAACAAGTGATTGAGCCACACGTTGAGATCGAGGAGTTGCAGAAACTACTTATAGATTTCGAAGAACAATATAAAGTGGAGATCCAAGTAACGAAGACGATTATTGAAACTTGTGTTTTGCTCGATATTTAACACGTTTTGACGTAAATTAAAAGCCGTCCAAGGCACAAAAGAGTCACACTCTGGAGAGAAGTAATACCCAATATTAGAATTGATCATTACTGTGTGGGAAGGTGGTATTTATAGGGGAGAGAAGATTCTAGAAGGGGTCTCCTAAGCTCCTATTGGTTGAAAGAGTCTTGACCCATGTGATGTCACATGGGCCATCAACAACCTTCAATTACATCAAATGCTAAAATATAACCTTCCAGGAGCTACTAGCTAAGTATGAGTTGTTATGACAACTCATCTATGACACTAAACACTAACTAATGGATCCTTCTAAAAGCTTCCCTCTCAACCCTTGCTACAACTAAAAATGTAAACAAAATACTGAACAACTAATAAAAGGAAAAATACAATGAAATATATAAAAAAAAAGAAAATTCTAAAATAAACCCTAATCTCCATCACTTTTCTTCACTTGAAAAAGCTTGCTCCGAGCGTAGGAGGTGAATGGCAAGTTGGCAACAAAGCAAAGCGACCATCAATGGGATCCTCCACATGAAAGGTGAGTTTTCCTCATAAACGTCCCTCGTACCGACTACTAAGAAGTTCACGGAGAATAGGCATACAAATCAACCACGGCTGATATACAGAATCTTGGTCTCGGAGTCCCGTAATGAGCCTCCTCAACACCAAGATGCGAAAAACATCCTATGATCTCATGGCACATGGCACCAAAAATGGGTCCACATACCCACCATCAAATACATCACCCACGATCCCCACCTCAACCTCGGGAGAGACAACCACCGAACCAACTCCGTCAAAATCATCATTCCCATTTCCAAAAATAGAATAAAAATTCCCAGATCAACTGTCTCTGACTCGCTAAAATGAATGCGGGTCACCAAAACATCCTCAACAAAAATGCCAAAAAAATCACTAATACACAACCCATTTTTGCTGTTTTGATCTTTCTTGCAGTCAATCGTCTTGGGAGGGGATCTTTTGTCATTTATTTGACCAGGTTGGATGCGTGAGTGAGGGAGAATGATTGGGTGGAGGAACCAATCTTGGACTTGCCGCCGGTAATCTTAAGTTGAGCCTCGGGAGTCAACTCGGACGAAAACGTAATTTTTGAAAGATTGGGGGTGGAAAATAATTTTCAGAAGCTGAGAGGGGTGAAAAGGGGCCGGATGGGCTTGACCTGCCTTGGGTGGGGGATCCTGATAAGGGTTGCGGATGGTTGGGCGGGTAGGGGGTTTCTCTGGGTCGTGGGGATGTCGGGTAGGGTTGGATCGAGTCCGACCCCAAGATCTGACAGGAGGTTGAAGGGGTCGGGTCGTGTAGAGGCATGAAGCCCTGATGGTGGGACTGAGATGGGGTCCAGGCGGGTAAGGGCTCTGAGAAATAAGGTTAGGGTTTTGTTGTTGGTTTTGGATGAGGATGTCAAATCTTCCAATGATGGTGGCTATGGCTTCTTCTAATTGAGTAGCACGTTTCTCTGCAAGGGCGAGCTTTTTTGGCGCCATTGAGTTGCTTTTTTTTTATTTATTTTTTATTTTTTAATAATTTTTTGACGACGCTTTCATATCAATTGACGTAAAATCAAAGTCGTCAAAGGCACAAAAGAGTCGCACGCGAGAGAGAAAAGTAATACCCAAAGTTAGAATTGATTATTAATGAGGGTTTTGACCCGTGTGATGTCACATGGATCATTAATTACCTTCAATTACATCACATGCTAAAATATAACCTTATAGAAGCTACTAGCTAATTATGAGTTGTGTTGTCATGACAACTCATCTACGACAACACTAATTAATGAAACCTTCTATAAGCTTCCCTCTCAACCCTTGCTACAATTAAAAATGTAAACAAAATACTAAACAACTAATAGAAAGCAAAATACAATGAGATAAAAAATGCAAGAAAATACTAAAATAAACCCTAATTTCCATCACGTTTACTTTACCGGGGCATGCTTCGTATGATTGTTTTTGCTTTTGAAGTTCACCACAATGATGATACACTTTTGGACACTCAGTATTCGGTGGATGCTGCCTCATTGCTTATGGTTTTTCATTCTTTGCCAATTTTAAACTCGTGGACGAGTTTTTTTTTAATGTTGGGGAGAATGATGTGGAACAAAAGGATACATATTTAGAAGAAATAGGACTTTTGTATTTAGATATTTATTAATTTTCGTATGTCGATAATTGTAGGTGATCGAATTAGATATTGTATTTATTTGTATACATCTTAGTAATTATCCCTTAGTATTTTAGTCCTAGTAGAGTTTGGGTTAGTTAAGCCTATGGATAAATGTAATCTTCATTATTGAAGACAACTTTTATTGATGAATTGGTTATTTATCCACTTAAGCTAAATGTAGTTTTTTAGTTTCCTGTCCTTGTTGGATCTGATATTTAAATCTCAGTTCAGTCCCCGCTCTCTTTGCTTCAAGTACAAAAACATCTTGAGTGGGTCGCCTCTCTTTGTAGTACCGTTCTCTTTGGAGGGAGATGCAATTGATGGTTGGAAAGGATTATATGCCTGGATTAGTGATTTGTAGAGATGTTTGGTTTGTTCACGTGGCTGTTGATGGCTCCTGCTTTATGTCTTTTTTGTGGAAGTATTCGCAGTTTATGCCTTTAGGCCGACCCATGGTATTAGGGTTTTGTGCCCTCCTATTAGTTTCTTGCTATGGTTTCTCCTCTGTGGGCTTGGATCTGTTCAGGATCTTTTTTTTCTTCTTTTTCCCCTTTCAGTTTGTACCTCATCTCAGGTCAGAAATTATGTTTAGTGATTTTCCATTAATATTTGACTCAAAGTTTTCCGATCGACGGCCAAGAAAGGCTGGTGACGCAGTGAGGGAGCATAGTTGTCAAAGGCGCGCATAACCTTACCTCGGCCAGGCTTCAGGCCCAATCTGGCTCGACTGGACATTGACACCCCTCAATGGGTTATGGTGTTTCGCTGACTGAAGCTTCATTGCTAAAGGGTCCGTGTGTAGCCGAAACCCTTGACCCATTCTAGTCTGGCCATCGATGGTGATGGGCAGGACGGAGCCAAAGACCCAAGGCCTCTGGCTGCGACAACTGATAGTGGTGTAGTCAGGATTGAGGAAGGGTGTTGACGTCACATCTCAGAGATGAAGGTGAACATCATCTTTTCCAACATAGTCATCCTTCGTTTGATTGCCGACAGGATGCTCCTGCCTCACCATGCCTGTCCCTTTACCTTACCTTAAGAAGCAAGAGGGGGTCATGAAGCGTGGGAAAGAATGCAACGAGTGTATGATACAACAGGTAACCTTAAGGAGTGGCGGCAAACCTCTTGATTGATCAATGCTTTTTTTACCAAATCGATTAAGGCTTGAGGGTCACTCTCCAAACCCTTCCGAATTCTTTGGTGCAAGGTGCTAATGAGTTGAGAGACGCTTCGTTGCTTGTCGGTAGTATGGGCTGCTAGCTCGACCTTGCAGTTCATGGTTCGATTTCTTGGGAGCCTATGAAGTTGTCACGATTTGCTTGACAACAGCAAAAACTTTAAAGCCATTATAGCTTTGATACCACGATAATTGACACTCATGAACAAACACAAATTAGAATTAGAAGATAATATGGTATCCCCGAATGGGGTGATTGCATGGTATTTATAGGCCTAGAAAGGTATGCCCTATCTAGCCTAGGGTAACACTAAAGTAAGGTGGAAAGACAAACGAGAACAATAATAGCATTTTAGATATGAATTTAACAGAATAGGGCTTACATCACGTGTTTCAAATAAAGGTAAAAATAAGTTTAAAGAGAGTAATGGTAAATTAAGGGAATAAATAACAGGACATTAAATGATAAAACTAACAAAGGAAAAAGATGAGGCATGCCTATCACGTCATAATTTGTGTACAAGTGTTAAGGATTCTTATGTTCATGCTAAATTATTTGAATTACTGAGGATGTTAGGGAACCATGACCTCCCAAATACAAAGCAAAGCAAAAACAAGGCAGGCATGGACTGAGGGATTGGGATGGCTAGACCGAAAATTCAGCCTCATTACTTAACCACGGGATTGGGACGCATCCACTAGAGAGCCCTTATTATATATCATAGCATCTCAACCATCCACTATCCACCATCCCTGGATTCCCTCGACTACATTCATCACAATTGAGTTCTTTTTTAAATGACGATTTTTTCACTTGGTCCGCTTTCCTGCCGCCTAACTCCTAGATGAGGTGCGCCTTTTAGAACATTGTCTAATACACAATAGATATATACACATACATACACACAGAAACACGCGCGCACACACGCGCACACACGCACACACACACACACATATATATATATATATATTTGGATATCAAAATTTGTTAGCATTTTAATTACCAAATAATAAACAAAAGAAAAGATTGTTGGTTTCTTTTGCCAGGAAGAGAAAGTTATAGGGACGGCCTTATGCTCTACTCTTGTTAGTTTTGAGGTGGGGAATGGTCCAATTCTCCATATTTTATTAGAAATTATGTAAAGTCAACGTATCAATGGTTTCCCTCTTGTATTGAGGCCAATTTTCAGAAAAATATAACCAGGCGTGACTGACCCCCGCTTAGAGCCTGAAGCTTAAGTGCACAAGGCGTGCATTTTACTGAAGGGGCCTTGCTGTGGCAAGGCAAGGCGTTAATGTTGTTGTGCCTGGGAGAGTTTGGAGCCTATGCGCGCCTTTAGCAATAGTGATATTGAGTAACCAATCTTCAGACCCTATACCTTTTCTAATCCATAAGGTCAAATATATAACTGATTGGGTGACAGCAAACCACAGCCTTCTTTAGCAATATCAGAGCTGACAAACGGATGCCGAAGAATTTTTAAGAAGGGTTTCTTTACAGCATTGGCATCTAGAGCTGTAAGTAATTCCAAATTTGATTCTTTGGTCAGTAGGAGGTAACTTATCAAATAATTTCCACATGAACACAACAATTTTAGTAGGAAGATACCTGACTTGTATACTCATAGAAGAATATAGAATGTTCCTCACCCCTCTTAGCTTCCCAGGCAGACTTAACTGAGAACTCTCCTGAAGGATTCAGTTTTCCGAACAATGAGATCCTCCCCCCAGCAGGAGTTATAGATTGAATTTTTCTGGATAGCTGAGAGGAAACACATTGATTAAATTTTTCCTTATTGGAGTTCAAGAAATCTTACACAGTGAGCATGTGCCCCTCTATATATCCACAATGGATGTTATCTGATTCTCATCATTTCATATATCAGTTTAACATTAATATGTTGATTTTCACTGAAATGTATGTTTGCTCCTTTGACAGGATGTCAATTTTTGATGAAATTGTCAAGCTCATGTCAAGGCTGGACTTGACGGTGAGATATTATTTCTTTGTTTCTTTGTAGCTGTATGCTTTAGACTTGACGGTGAGATATTATGTCAATTTTTGATGAAATTGTCAAGCTTATGTTTTTTTATTTATTTATAATTCTATTATACATGAACACTTGAAGTGGAGGCAACTCCAGGTGACATTCATATGTTCATTTGCCATTTAAAACTGATAATCAGCTGTTAGCTTGATTGGTATCTCCTGCCACAACCTTAAGAAATGAATTTTCATTATGATGAGATCTTCAAGATTTTACCTTGCACTTTCTTTGTAGGGAGATTTTTCACAGTTCTCAGTCTTCTATAATTTTATGTTCTTCATTTGCCGTGAAAATGGTCAAAAGAATATCAGTAAGTCAATTTGTTAAGATTTTGTTATTAGAGTTTTGCAATATCATCCTACTTAATATAATATTACCAACATTATTTCCCCTTAACAATCTTTTATATAATTTTCAGCTGTAAGCAGGGCAATAATGGCTTGGAAATTAGTTTTAGCTGGAAGGTTTCGACTGCTGGATCAATGGTGCAACTTTGTTGAGGTAACATTAGTAAATGAAAGCCCAAATAGGATGTCGCTTAGCTATATGTATAAAAATGTGTTCTTTACTTTTAAATAGCAGAGATTTCGGTTTTACTTAATATTAGTAGAAAGCCCAAATGGGGCTGTAGTGAAATTTGAGCGTCAAGAGATACCAATGTATCATTTTCATTATTTAGGCTCAATCATCTATAGACACGAAGATATTACCGATGATGTTACCAATATGATTGACGCAGGTTGGTCGAGTGCAAGTGAATACGTACGACTGACCTATTATAAGATAGGCATATACATTGAAGTGAAGGGGAAGTTCTAGAAGGCTACCAGCCATGCTGTTTTGGACAGTTTGGAACAACATGATAAAAACATCCTAGTGTGAAGGAGATGGGGATGTTAATATGAATGTGTGGTAATACTAGGAAGGCTAAATTAGAAATGAACATAGTTTTGAAACAATAGTATTTAGCTAATTTAAAAGATAATGAGCGAAAATTCTGTTAATATTGACGGTAACACTAGGAGAAGAGGTAGGCATAAATTGTGCTGGTGGGAGATTTTAAGAACATGATAGTTTGTGGATTAACCGTATCAAAAAGTGGAGTGGAGAAAGAAGATTTATGTTGCCAACCCAAGTAATTGATAAAATGTTTCTTTGAGTTGAGTTGAGATACTGATTCCAGTTTAAAAAATTTAATGGAAAAAATGGAATTAGAAATATACAAAATAAGAAAGATAATTTAGAGTCCGAATCATGGTTCAAAGTCTCGGTATCGGTCCCGGTATTCACCACTCGATTTTCAACTCGGTCGCGGTATCGGGCGATACGCAAAGATAAACTATTTAGAGAGCGCAAAAAATTCCAAAAACAATCTAGAAAATTTTAAAAAAATACGATTAACAATGTGGACCAATCAGGTAAGTTTAAAACTATATTTTAATATGCATAACATTGCACAATTGATTGATATTGACGTGCTGCGAACTTGCCAGATTAAATGTTCCATAATAAATCAATGTTTTATTTCACGGAGGATACAAATATTATGTTTTTACAAAGAAAAACAAATGTTACTTTTTTAGTAAGAGGATAATTTTTTTTTACAAAGAGGATACAGCTATTATATTCTTAGTATTATTTTTAGTAAGAGGATACAAATGTGTTTTTTAAGTATGTTAAATTTTTCCATGGTAGTACTATGTTTTCGCGAACTGGTTTTGTAGTAGGTTCTCTATGAGCTTTTTATCCACTTGTAGAAGTATACGTGTCAAAAGAAATTATAGATTCTGTAGAATTGGCCACCAAATGGCATCCCATCTTTTTTCATTCACATGTTGCTGTTTTGATAAAGTGGGATGTTAATTCTGTATTTTTTTTGAGATAAAGAGTTGCATATCTATGCCAAATGATGTGACCAATTTGTTTTCTTCCTTATTATGCTTTCTTACTTTTCTTCGCTAATTCTTTCGTATTGAAGCGACTAATTTGTTTAATATTTTTTCCAGAAAAATCAGCGACATAATATATCTGAGGATACGTGGAGGCAAGTTTTATCCTTCAGTCGGTGTGTACATGAAAATCTTGAAGGGTACGATCCTGAAGGTAAAAATATCTAGTAGTTTGTAGCTGTTCATGAAGACACATTTCTTTCATTTTGAGATGGAAAGTTGCCAAGTAATATGTTTTGTTTAAATACATATCTTGAATAAACAACATGACTTACTTAATATTTCTTATGAGGGGAATTTAACAAACAACCCATAATATTTCTTTTATTTAATTGTCAGTCAAACATAGTTTCAAAAATAATGTTTGGTCCATGGTAGTGACATTAGTGCATGGATAGTGAAATTAACTGTGTCGAGTTAATGTCTTGTGTGATAATGTCACTTTAGGGACTCATAATTATTATTAAAAATATGTTGGACTAAACATTAAACAAAACATTTATTTAACTAAATTTTAATTAACATAGTAGATTATAAGTGAAATTTTCATTTTTGCGAAAGTAACTATCACAGGTATCGTTAATGATATTTTATAAATTATTAAACGAGAGAGAGAATTTTTTAAATTTAAAACCACATTCTTCAAATTCCTATTTTTTTAGAAAAATTCAATTTGTACAGAGGATTCGTACAGAATCGTCTGTACAGACTGACGTGTCGTGTCTGTATTGGTCCGTATCTTGAGTGCACCCAAGACACGAATCAATATGTTTTGTACGTGTAGAACTACTCATTTTTTTATGGGCCTTCCTAAACATTGCAACCCTAGTATGCCATTGTTAATGCTAATATAATTTGTTTGGGTCCCCATTCTACCATTATAATTCAACCAGGCCAACTCTAATGCATACCTAGTATATAAAAAGAAGGGATTCAGCCAACCGTGAGGCCCTAAGCCCAGACCTAAGTGGCCTACGGGTTGGGCTACCCTTGTTTTTTTCCCTTTTTTGTTGGTTAATACCCTTGGGCTAGGTACCCTTGTGTGCCCAGTTCTGCAGGTTTTGTTTGTTGGTCACGCGCGTAGACTATTGTGGTTGTGAAGTAAATTATTCAAATGAAAGTCGTGAAAATCTGTAGTTTCATATCAATCTCGAATGTTATTAGGGTTACAACTCTCTCTCTCGCTCCCCCTCCCTATCTCTTTTCAAGTCGAAGTTTCAGATACCAAGGTATTCCGAAGTGTTGGTTACTTAGTTAGACCATCATATGTGCTAAGTAGACATGTAGAACATTTGAAACTGGGCCACGAGCACGTAATACGTGTGTGGCATCTCTTTCTTAATATTGCCGACTGCGCAGAACCTCATACGGTATGTACACAACTCTGATGTTTATTTTGTTATCTGGTCGAGTCAAAGTGAGTGAATTGTCCAGGTTTAACATCTATGTTGCATTGAACACCATTTTGTCCTAGCATAAGGTGAAGAATATTAATCAAATATATACTATTGGGAATGCTCTTGGGTTGGAGTGGTATATTAATTAGACTTATTAATACATTTTTGTAACTGGAACTTGCATCTTGTTTGTGATAAGGTACACTAAATGTGAAGGTGCAAAAATACCCTTGAACTATGTATTTGTTGCAGAGACCTCCCTTTGGGCAATCTATAGCGACATAGTCTTTGCAACAAGAAGCATCCTTCCAAGTATTTTTTTGGCGCAAAATAATAGCTCAAGGGGACTTCTTGCAGAAAAATGCGTAGTTTGGAGTTGAGCACTTCACCCTTGAACATAAATCATTCTACATTTTTAGTGACTGCCTCGAGGCACATAGTAACACCCCCCATTTTTAGTGACTGCCTTAAGGCACATAGTAACACCCCCTCCCTCCTTTTTCTTTTTTCCATTTTTGTGCCCAGCAAGTCAATATGCATTTATTCACATCTCAAATATCTTTTCATTAATTTTAACTAATACAAGTAGAACATCAATTTTTGTAGTATGGGGCTTTGATTTATTTTATTTGTAAGTAGGGATGGTGCTTTGTCCACATGCTAATTACGGAAGTACTGACATTCATTTGATTTTCTTTTTTCTTTCCTTTCTCTTTTTGGCAGGAGCATGGCCTATTTTAATTGATGATTTTGTTGAGCACATGTATAGGTTTGGTCTCTATTTAAATAATTTTCTCATTAGCTTTGAGAAATGTTTCTTTTACTGCTATTGTTTTTGCTGCTGATGTTGTGTCATTAACCCCCACCCCCACCCCCACCCCCACCCCCACCCAACTACCCCAATTATTTTAGGGGATCATTGACAGTAGTAAATTATGTGATAATCCGACCAAATCTTTCCAGTTAGTGAAAGCAATTTGACACTTCAATGGTCCTTTCTTTGTGAATGGATAGTGAAATTAACTATTATGCTTTTGACTCGGAGATGCTGAAGAGATGCATTGTTCCTTTATTGAAGCTTCCGAATTTAAGTAATAAAGGATAATGCTATTGGCAGAGCAATAATGGCTTCTGGCAAAGCAATTGGGGATCTAAGTTTGTGCCATCTGCTTTTGCTTTGACAGAAGCAACTAGAGTTTTGTCAGTTAAAGTATCCAACGATAAAAAATAAATATGGAATTCAATGTTCACAAATAAGGGAAATCATTTCAATCACACAACATTCAGTTACACACAAACACATGTATGCATATATATATATATATATATATATATATATATAGATTATTCTATCAAATGTATATACTTTTCTTAAACAGCCCCAAACACATGGAATATTTACATGTTTGACATGAGAACTTTTAATCAACCGCTCAAGCTTGAGGCCGAGCGTTTTCAAAGGCAGGGAGAATTGGTGCATATGCATGTTGGTCCCTAACAACGAAGAGAGTTAATTATTTTAATTGTATTATTTATATTACTTAATTTAGGAGTGAAATTGTTACATAATTATCTAATCAAATACTTTTTTCTTTCTATCTCCGACCCCTTGTCCTTTTATCGCTGTGACTATACATTATTTTATTGGTGACATTGATTATAGACATTTTTGGTGATGACACACTATTTATTGTTGTATTTTTTGTTTGTTTTTGTTTTGTGTTTGTTTTATTAATTATGGACATTTTACTTCATAATGATAAACCATGATATAGTGTTTTTGTGATGTGATAATTTTTCCTTCGTGATGAGGCTTACTATGTAATCCACAAGAGCGCAATTAGGGCTGTAAATCGGGTTGGGTGAGCCGGGCTTGAGGTTGCTCAGGCGTGGCCTGAAATACTTTACCCAGGCTCAAGCTCGAGCTCGGCCAAAACTAAACTTTTCTACCTAAACCCGAACTCGTCTCACAAATATTTTGGGCTTCGGGCCCGATTTCGGGAAAGCCCAATTTCAATTTTTTTATTAAAAAAAGTTTGAATTAGTCTTTTTTTCTTGTGTTTTCATCGTGGAGAAAATGTACACCCCAAAATCTAATTGATATTTCATAAAATAAAGTATATAATTATGAAATGTATTAAACTAAAACAAGGGAAGTAAGAATGAAAACCTACAAAGAATAATTATATTTCATACATATAAAATTTGTTAACATAAATGTTATATTTTATAAATAATTTATTTATTTATATATTCAAAGATCGGGCTTTGGGCCCAATTCGGGCTTGGCAAAGTTCGGCCCGAAATTCATTCGGCTTGAAATTTTGGCTTAGGCTCGGCTTGCTCAAACTCAAATAAAGCTCGGCCCGAAAATAACGGTCCGAACGGGCGGGCTTCGGGCTTGCCCGGCTCAATTTACAGGCCTAAGCGCAATACCTTAAATCCGCCTCACGCCTGTTTAAACATCGCTCGCCAGATATCAGGTCCCTCTCTAGCATGGTTCAAAGTCTAGGCCGATACCGCGACGATACGACCGAGTTGACTAGGTATCGGTAGTCACCGATCCGAATTACGAGTTGAGTTTTAGATTATTGGTGTGAATCGCCCCTATATCGGTGATTTCTCAGTAGTATCGATTCATATCGGTGATATCGCTGTAGAATCGGCCCATATCGGCGATATCGCGGTAGTATCGACCCATATCGGTGATAAATCGGCCGAACTGGTTTTAGTCACTAAGCATAAATCTCTCTAGCTGAACTTGTAACTCACTCAATTGAGCCTCAATTTTGCATCCATGTCATGATCGGAGCGATCTCTTCCAATTTCGAGCAGGGTATATGATGTTTCGTAGTTGCAAATCGTTCTTTTTTGTTGGATCTATCAATTCTTTTTTTGTAGTGTTACTAATGAGGTTATCTCCCATTTAATGTTGTTTTTTTATTTACTTAATTTGTATTAATATGTATCATTATTTATCTATCCGTAAAGTGTATAATTATTTACTTTATATATAATAGGTATTATTATAACATAAATAAAGAATATATTACTAAAAATATATTGATTTAGACAATGTTATGCATACTTAATGATGATTCAGTATAAACATTTAGAAAATGTTATGCATACTAAATGATGATTTTGTACTTATCTAATTGAGCCATATTATTATTCTTATTTTTTAAATTTTCTTGAGTTCTCTAAATAGTGTATAGCTGCGTATTGCCCGAGACCGATACCGATACCGATACCGAGTAAAAAATTGAGTGTCCGAGTCATAAATCGATACCGCGACTTTGAACCATGCTCTCTAGGGTCGCTGAGGAACAATATGGAAGCAAGGGAACAGAGTGTGGGCGGCTAGGGTTTTTCTAATGAGAAGAGGCTGCCCTCTTGTTTGTTTTAAAAGATAAGGAGCTGTGGGGTTACAGGGCTGCTGTGTGGTTCATGTGGGTTTGGAGCAGGCTATGACTTGAGGACGTTTAAAGATGGTGTTGTAATTTGTGTCCAATAGTTACGTCAAGTGAGACTAGGTTTCTCAATTTCAGCCGCCCAAGACTGTTCTCAACTTGCCCGAGCCCAAATGCTGTAAGCCTATTTCACAATGGGGTTGGACTTGGTGATGGAAATGAAGTTTCTTGTAGCAGGTGTCTGGGTTTTGGGCCCAGTAGATACTTCATTACAAAATGGGCCAATCATGCACTTTATATAGTTGGACAATTTGGGCCAGAAGGTTCAATTGGTGGCCAAATTAATGTGTGGGAGTAAGGGTGGAATTGGGTTTGAGAAGAAATTATCCTCAGCTCTTGTGGCCCTGTTTGGCAATCCAAGTAATAATATTGGAGGTCTGTTATTGATATCACAGCTTGGGTGGCCCAGAATTTTAAAGAAGGCTGGGACTTAATTTGATTTGGGTGTTAGGGCCCACATGTTGATTTTCTTGTGTTGGAGAGTTATACGATTGTCCCTAGAAATTCTCAGTTTGTGCGGAATGCCATTTTTTGGGTCGTCGGAATTGGAGAAATTTCAATTCGCACAAAAATGAAGCAGCCAAAATTCCAAAATATTTATATTTGGCACGGGCGATTTCCATTTGCGATTTCAATTCTCCTAGAAAGCTCACGAATGAGCTTTTTCGAAGGAGGGGAGAGGGGCAGGCACGGTGGGTCTCCTTGGGGATTTTGGAATCTTATCATGGAACATAGTAAGAGATGTTAATTAGTATTCTATTTTATTATTATGATTTTGAAGTTCCTATTATTAAGGATATATTATGGATCTAGAATTTGATTATCTTCTATTTAGTAGTTCTTTTTTGATTTGTATTTCCTTGTCAATCAACCATTAGGTTTAGCTTTAGCTATATGTTTTTTTGTTTGTTTTTTCCCTTTTTTTGGGTTAGTTCTTTTTCTCTTATTTTTTAATATAATTTCTTTTTAAACTGGTCATGCGCAAGGCACATGACAGTTATCTATAACGGACTCAGACTCTAAACAGAAGTGGTACCAAAGCTATCGTTTCAACATCCACACCAGTGATGGTAAAATATTGTAAAATACAGTACAATATTTTTCCTCAAATTATCACCTTGACTTATATGTAGATGTTATTCATTGGTGCAAAATTATTTCTAGTTTTTATTAATTTAAGGATTATTCATGATAAAGTTCAGGATTCCGATTCTGACAAGAATTCAAGAAGCATTTGTGATTAAAATTCAATTAGTTTCTGGTATGCAACGGGTGCTAATCGGAATTCAATTTGGTTGCGTTGACCATTTTGAAGGATCTGTGCGTCCCTATTGATGTGAGTTTGCAGAGGAAACATTTTTCTTAATCATCTCCCCCCCTTCTCCCCCAAACTATAGCTGGAGTATCTCTCGTACAAATTTCTTTGGAGGTGTGATATTATGAGCCATTATAAAAGTTGGACCCACACATTAAATGTAGTGGTACCAAGTACGTTTTCATTCCTTGTTGCACGAAGAGTAATGTGGTATATTCATTTGTTAAAAACGGACAAATGATGAATTAGAAATTTGGTTTCAAAATGCCCCTTTTATTTGTGAAATTATTGGGGGTTTTGTTTAATTTTCTGGGACGATTTATTATGAATGTCGCTAAAACATTGTGGCTATTCGTGACTGTTTTTCGGAATTGTCATTAAAGGTCATGACTTTTCACTATTTGTTGTGACTGTTCGTGAAAAACATCCCTAAAATGAGTGTTAACAAAAATGCACATCTTTTCATAAAACAACACATTTTTCCTATAAATACAAGACTTGTTCATGCATTTAGAGAAGAGTGGAAAAGATTTTTTCAATACTTTCCATTCCTAATCGAGTCGAAGAGAGGATCAAGCATAATTGGTTCGTGGGACACGCACATTGAAGGGCTTCTTGCGCGTGTCGAGATCATTTTATCATGGGAGGCAAACGCCCATTTTTAGCCTTAAGCACCATTAGCGGGGGAAAAATCTGTCTAAAGGAGAGAGTGTCCAACATTCGACTTGATCTATTTCATCTTCTTTGTTTGTAAGTTTTTATTGGTCTAATTTTTCATTGCACAAATATGTTTTGTTTCATATTTTAAATCGATAAAAAACAGTAAGTTTCCAAAGTACAAGGGTATTGTTTCATTTTGTCAATGATCATTTACTCGTAGATATTTGAAAACATACAGAATTTGCGAGCAGACATTCCCATAGAATACGGAAAAGACAATATTATGTTTTACTCGCAGACAGGATACGGGAAAGATAATATTATACTTATTACTCGTAAATTTTTTCATACAAAATATTTTCGAGCAGATAGTCCCATAACATAAGGGAAAAGTATACGTACAAGATAAATAACATCCGACATTTCATTTCACAAAAAATGGCTTGCTCAAAAAACAGGCCATGATATTACAAACGTGAGCGAAGGATTACAAGATTAATTGTTTGCTAAAGGGGCCCTCCAAGGAGACACCTATTTCTTGCTTCACGTCCTTGGCAATACGAGCGGCACTTTCTTCCTCGCCAGTTAAAACTTTGCTTAATTCAGCTTAAGAAACTTGATCTCCACGCTTAAGGCATCCGCTTGCTGGCGGCGTTGCTCAGAAGACCTAACCTTCGTCAACCTCCTTATAGTAGGATGAATAAGTTGGCGAACAACAGCATCCAGCCAATCCAATTTAAAATGATAGCAGTTCTTAAAGTCCTTGTTAGCAACCAAGAAGTTACGAGCTCCCACAAGAGTAATCTCATTAGGTGAAGTTGAAGTAAACCGACGAACATGACTTGCGAGCGTCTTCAAGATGCTAAAAAATCAGGTCCAAGACAACACGGTCTTCCTCGCGAAACCTATCCACATGTAGTTCGCACCACCATAGTTGTTAAAAGCGTGCCTAGGCGCAATGAGGCGCAGGTATGGCGCCTGGAAAGGCAGTAGGCTAGGCAGATTTAGCAAGGCGTGCGCCTGGGGACCTCAGGCGCGAGGCGCTCGCCCAGGCGCACTTTGCCCCTTTTTACTTACGTGCCCTTAAAAACATAACCAGTTTTTTTTTTGGCTGCTAAACCCCAAACCGAACCCTTTATTTTAGAAAACCCCAAACCGAAAAGTTGTCTTTCTCTCCATTCCGGCTCAAACAAGAGAAAAACCCTATACTACAAACTCCGGCTCTTCCTTCTCTCCATTCCGGCTGCTCTCTTCTTCTCTCCAAACTCCGGCGACCTCAGGTATTTTTCTTTTTCTCTTTTTCTCTTTTTTTTTCTTGTTTCTTTCCTTTTCCGGCCATTTTTTCTGTTTTTTCCCTTCCCAAGTGTATTCTCTGCCTTATTTTTCTTTTTCCGGCCTTTTTTCTGCCTTTTCCCTTTCATGCTTCTTTTTTTCTTCCATTTCCTGCCTTTTTTTATTGTTTCTGTAAAACAGAAAAAAAAATAATCAGTTTTAATATAATAAAAAAATTAAATAGATATTGTAAATTAGTATACTTCATATTTTTTGCATGTTTTGAAGTATACTAATTAGTATACATATTGTAAATGCATTTGAAGTATACTAATTTACAATATGTATTTAATTTTCCGCCTTTTTTTATTGTTTCTGTAACAGAAAATTAAATAGATATTGTAAATTAGTATACTTCATATTTTTTGCATGTTTTGAAGTATACTAATTAGTATACATATTGTAAATACATTTGAAGAAAACTAATTTACAATATGTATTTAATTTTCTGCCTTTTTTTATTGTTTCTGTAAAACAGAAATAAAAAAAAATTGTTGTAATTTTCTGCCTTTTTTTTAAAATTATTTCTGCGTACTTCATTTATTTCTGCCCTTTTTTTAATTATTATTTCTGCATACTTCATACTTCATTTATTTCTACCTCATCTTCATTTAGGTTTCTAAATGGCAAGCGAACGAGTGAGAGATCCGGCTTGGGAGCACGTTTATTTGGCCAATCCTAATGACAAAAATGCAGTGACTTGTAAATATTGTCAAAAAGTTAGCAAAGGGGGAATATATCGGGCTAAACAACATCTCGTGGGTGGGTATAGGAATGTAATACGTTTCCCGACATGTCCCGCGCATGTAAGAGAAGAAATTAAGGCGTTTATGGAAGGAAAAAAACAGTTAAAAGATCAAATAAATTTGATACCGGAATTGGATGAATTTGTGGGGGGCATCGGGGATGATGAAGATGAGGATGATGTTGTTGAAGTTACAAGTACGAAGCGATCTTCCGTTGATGGTTCTCAACGGGCAAGTAATAACCCCTCAAAAGTCGTTGGAAGTCCCCAAAACAAAAAGGTCCAATCGATTTATATTTCACTCCCGATCCCGAGGTTGTGGTGCAAAGCCGGAAGGGGAAACAAATGAAGTTGGATGATAATAATCCGACCAAAATAAAGTTGAGAAATCGGGCATGCACCCAATTTGCTCGATGGATGTATGATGCGGGGCTTTCTTTCAATTCCGTTAAATATGAAAGCTTTCATTTATTTATCGAATCGGTTGGACAATGCGGACCGGGTATGAAACCACCTAGTTACCATGAGGTGAGGGTTCCGTTACTTAAAAAGGAGGTTGCAAGCACGGAAAAATCAATGAATGGGTGCTCTCTTATGGCGGATGGTTGGCAAGACAAGAGAGAGGACTTTGATAAACTTTTTAGTCAACTCTCCGAAAGGTAGTATGTTTATAGAGTCCGTTGACGCTTCGACCTATTAAAAAATTCTACAAAAATGTTTGAATTGCTTGGTAATTTCGTGGAAAAGGTGGGAGAGTCGAAGGTGGTACAAGTTGTTACGGATAGCGCGTCCGCTAATGTCTTAGCCGGTAAGATATCTTTATATCTTTGTTTTTTAAGTACACATCTTTTATTATTTATGTAAAATATATTTCAATTTCATATTATAAAATTTTATTTATTTTCTCTTGATAGGTTCTTATTTGGAGGCGAAGTATCCACACTTGTATTGATCACCATGTGCGGCTCATTGTTTGGACTTGATGTTGGAGGATATATTCAAGTTAACAAATATGAAGAGGATTTTTGCAAAAGCTATTTACTTAAATAGCTTTATTTATACCCGACCGGGGGTGGTGAACATGTTAAGGAAATTCACAAACCGTAAGGAGTTGCTTAGGCCCGCGAAAACTAGGTTTGCGACGGCCTTTATCACATTGTCGAGAATTCATGAACAAAAGAATAACTTGCGAAAAATGTTCACTTACAAAGAATGGAACACTAGCAAGTGGGCAAAGGAGGCACAAGGGAAAAGGGTGGCGGGAATTATAATGATGCCTTCCTTTTGGAATCATATTGTGTTCGGTCTTAAGGCCACGAGTCCTCTTGTTCGTGTTCTTCGATTGGTTGATGGTGAAATGAAGCCTCCAATGGGATATATCTACGAGGCAATGGATAGGGCAAAAGAAGCCATTGAGAAGTCTTTTGGGGGGAATGAAGCTAGATATAAGGAAAATTTTGAGATTATTGATAGGAGGTGGGATGTCCAACTTCATCGCCCCTTACATGCAGCTGGGTATTTCTTGAACTCGGAGTTCTTTTTTACTAATCCGAACATCGAGCAAGATGAAGAGGTGATGTCGGGTTTGTATAAATGCATTGCAAGATTGGTGCCAAGCATTGAAACACAAGATATAATTACTGACGAGTTAGTGAAGTATAAGAGAGCTGATGGTCTCTTTGGTTTAGATATGGCTATGAGGCAGAGAGCCAAGAAGGCGTCAGGTAATCTTCATGAATTACAAGTGATTTTTCTTTTCACACATATTGCAATTAACGTAACATATTAATTGAATTTTTTATATTTAACAGCTGAGTGGTGGGGTTCATATGGAACTTCAACCCCAAATTTGCAAAAATTTGCAATTAAGATTCTCAAGTGCATCTGGTTGCGAGAGGAATTGGAGTGTTTTTGAACATGTAAGTCATTAGTATTATTTGATAATTAATATTACAATTATTTGGTTAACTTGTATTTTATGTTAGAATACTAATTAGTTATATATGATTTTTGGCAGCTTCATAGCAAGAAAAGGAATAGGTTGAGTCAATCTCGTCTGAATGATTTGGTGTTCGTTAAGTATAATCGAGCATTGAAGCGTCGATTCAAATTGCGCGATACAATTGACCCCATCGCCTTGAATGACATTGATGAAAGCAACGAGTGGTTGCTGGGAAGGATTGATGGAGATTCAGATGAAGATAGTGAGCTTGTTTTTGATGATCATGACGCACTCACGTGGGGAATGGCTAGTCGTGCTGCCGGGGTTGGAGAGCCTTCCTATAATTCTAGATCAGTTGCTTCGGGATCGAGTTCGGGAGTCTCTTCAAGGGTGCCAGTCAGAGAGAGAAGATCAGTTGGTGGTACTTCAAGCTCACGTGTTCCACTTGAACTCATAGATGAAGAAGATGAGCTTGATGAGGAAGAAGAAGAAAGATTTGAAGAGGAGGAGACTTAACTTTGATGAAGCTGATTTTGATAATTTGGATGATGACTTTGATGAGATTTAGATGATGATTGGAAGATGTTTGCGTCTTTCATTTCATTTTGTGTCTTAACTCTTTGTTAGTTTGTTATTTATTTTCAAACTTAAACTTGATGGCGGCAATGGTTGTCTTTTATATATATTAAGACTTGCGTTTATTGGTTAAAGTTTAGCTTTACATGATCATATGTTATATTTTGAAATCTTAATTATGCCATTAAGTTTATCATTGATGTCATGATATTATTATAACATCAATATATTGCTTTAATTTTTTTTTTTTTAATTTAAAAAAAAAAAAGTGCATCAGGCGCGCGCCTAGGCTCCAGAGACACCTTTGCGCCTGGGAGCGCCTTGCGCCTTAAACAACAATGCGCACCACATGTCTTTTATATTAACTTCGGGAGCATCCAAGTCAACACATCAAAACCCGTATTCATAAAAACGACATCAGAATAAGCGGTAGATTCCTCGCCAGACTGCTCCTTCTCAGCCACGCTAGAGTGAGTAGTCTTAGAGTCCTCGTCTTTATCACCAACTTCTCCTTCCTCTCATTCTTAGTCTTTAAAGAACAAAGAGGTAAATGATAAATACACCAAGGAAAGAAATGAAAAGGATTATAGAAGGATTGAAGAAAGGGAAACTCGCTCGCATGCCGATAGGAGTTGGCATACTGCGTGAGATCCTACGCTGATCTCTTTTCTCAACTTGAGGCTCCACAGACAAAGGAGGGCCCGTAGTAATCGCCTGAAAACAAAGAAATAGGAAGAGCGACTACTCGAACATTTGCAAAGTAAAATAAAGTAAATACAAAGGTATGCCAGTATAATACCCGAGGCTCCACAGCTGCAGGAGCACTCAAAGTACTCACCTGAAATAAAATAGGCAGGAAGGGTGACTACTCTAACATCTTCAAAGCAAAAGCAAATAAATACGAAGATATGCCAATTTATTACTTGAGAGTCCTCAGCTGCAAGAGCAGTCGTAGTACTGACCTGAAATAAAACAAACAGAACGATCGATTATTTGAACATTCACAAAGTAAAGGTGAATAAATACAAAGGTATGCCAGTTTAAGTAGCTGGACCTCCTTAAAAATAGAAATGCTCGAGTTGATCACAATCAGTCTGAATATTTTTTTTTTAATTACTATAAGAAATTGAGCAAGGAGATGAACTCAAGAGAATGAGCAAATGGAGGGGCATGTGTAGCTGAACCCTTGCGGGGGGGGGGGGGGGGGAGAAAAGCTCAAGTAAATCACAACACTCATCTGAGACCCAGTGGATTAAGCGACAGGAAGGAAAAGATCATTCGTACTAACGTGTCAATAAATGGGAGAAATAAAATGTCAAAAAATAGAAAAAGAAAAAAGATATAGTCAAGTTGATGCTTGCTATGAAGACAATTTTGAAGGTTATTAATCATGATAAAACTGTACACTGGTTACTTGCTCCAAAAACGAGGGTTCACTCGAAGTCATACTAAAGATTGGCCGAGTGGAAAGTGCTTGGAGCTGGGTCTGTTATCCATAGACAAATATACTCGAGGCACAAAAATCCTACCAGAAAGAGGCAACTCTAGGATAGTTACCCCAGTGGGCAAAAGAATACCCCCTGTTGAAAGTGGTTGCTCATCAAAGGCCCCTACAAAGTCAAAAGTTATGAGCCATTATTAATTAAAGAAAATGCCCAAGGAGAAATGCTCGAAGAATACCCTGCTTAAGCTAATTGTAACACTGGCTGGGGGTTGGCCAAACAAATTGCTCGCCTTAGAAGAAATAATTGGGCCGCGAGCAGACGTGGAAAGCGCAAGAGATATCTGTCAACAAAAGCAAAAGTAGGTATTAAATATGCAAATTTGATGGATGATTTTACGAAGATTTGCAAATACATGTGAAGAGCTCGTGGCTATTGAAGAACTCCCAACAGTTATGGGAAACACGATTGAAAGTTTCAAGTAAGAAAAGTAAAGTCAATCCACGAGCAGTTACATTAGAATACTTGCAACTAAGGATGTCGGAAGATACATACCTCTCGTGTCATGTTAAGCTCAGAGAAGATACCAACATAGAATTCCTCTCCCTTTGAAAGGGATCCTGAGGAGGACGAATGGGAGAAGAGGCAGACAAAGGAACTGTGCTCACCATTGGAACTCCACTTGTTCCCACAGAGGAAACTTGCTCGAAAATGAAAAAGTTGACATTAGTTACAGCATGTAGACTAATAAGATAGACTTGAACAAGCACTGTGGTAAACACTTACGGGTCCTCTGCGATGAGTTTTCCCATAAGGTAATGGCCCAGTAGTTAGACTAGTTAAGGTGGGAGAATAGATTAGTCTCATCATGAGCACTAGCAAAATGCTCTGGATACAAAGTAACGTTCCTCGTGGCTGATAAAAAAGACGAAGCATCAGTCGAGTGATCATCATTAAAGGCCAGTGACTCAATGTCATTTGAAAAAGAATTGTGATAATTATAGGAAGGAGCACTTCCATAATCAACACTCGCATCCCAATTACTTTTGTGTTTTTTGAGTAAGAGGGGAATAGCAAGATTACCTTCAACAAGTGGAGAAGGAAGTGAAAGATAGTTGCTTCAATGACCTCATAACCATGCTCACGAACAGTCTGAAAAGCCTCCTCAACGCCAAAAGTATCAGAGCTTTGGTCCACTAAGGCAACATAGCTAGTGGCTTTAGTTGCTCGCCTCTTTTGCCTAACTGCTCGAGTGTTGACTGGGATGGGGGGGAGGAAGTCCCACTGATCTCAGTAGGAACAAAATTAGAAAAATTCATATCAGGATGTTTTCTCTTTGAAGAAGTTTTAACTTTGCATTTGGTTTTTGTATGCTTGACCTATGCTCCTGAATGCTTTGAGTAGATGGTTTCCTCACGAAAAGGATTTACGAAAATGGGGGTAACTTGGTCTAAGGGAGCCCTTGCAACTTGACTATAGTGCCAAGCCTCTTTGCGAGTTCGCTTGGTTAGATACTTGTCGGACGAGGGGATCTCCTCAATGAACGACTCATGAGGAACATCTTGAATGCAATTCTTGATAAGTTAAATTTGATGCTGCCATAGGGCAAACCATGAGCGGCCGACCGATAGATGGCATATAATCATGAGCAGGGATGAAGAAATTACCAAAACGAGCAGTCCTACGGGTCATACACTCTGGAGTGCAATATGAACTCATCAATATTATCGAGAAAAAAGTGATTGTTTAGGAGTCTTTTTATGCCACTTAGCGATACGAGCAGTGTTGCTATGCAATGAGCGAGGCTCTGGAGCCTAGTTTGGGACCGCTCGCATAAAATACTCATCAGAATGAATGAATTAATGAAGTTGAAAACATCATATCAATCGTGCGATCTTTCCATATCAACGCGTGTCCGGTCTAACCAAGTATACATAGAGCCAAGGGTTAGAGTGGCAAGTGGCACACTTCTGCCACGAGCAAGCCTAATAGGAAGACGGAAGAGCAACTCACGAGGGGAGTCATTGGATCTCCCCTGAAATAGAAATCTTGACAAGAAAGTCACAAAGAATGCAACAAGAGACTCCAACTTTGGGCCATCTTGACTTTTGGGGACTTTGGTTTTGGCTTCATCTTTGGACAAGGGCTCGAAATCCCTGAATCAGTTTTTATGCCACTTGGCAAACGAGTGATTGCTCGTGCCAGTAAGAGTGAGCCCAACATAACGAATGCAAGATCCAAGCGAATGGTGCAACTCCTTGCACATCTCTTTCTCTTCATCATCCCTGACCATCCGTAAATACATGGTTTCTCAAGATAGGTAAACCCATGGGCTCACAGATATCCTTGAGAGTGATAGAGAACTCCAAACCTGTGATGAAAGTGTGAGTGTTTATGCTCCAATGAAACACCAAGAAATTGAGAGCACTTGTGTTCTTGCTAAACCTACCAACTCTTCAAGCTATTGAGAGTCCTCGCCAGACCAAGCCCCTCGATAATGCTATGGTAGCTTTGCACGGATATAACATAGTCCACCCAAAGTTCCCACTCCTCAGGAGCCCCACCATAAACATCAACATTTATGTTAGAGAAACGAAAATCATCTCAATCCACTCAGTTCATGAGCATACTGTCAACTAAAACAATAGAAGCATTATTGGATTCTGGGAACCCAAGAAGTGGCTGCTCGACCACCCAAGCAACAAACTCAGCTTCAAACCCCTTGAGCGTGGACATAAAACCATCACCGTTCCCCAAAAAGGGAGCCAATCTATAAGGGGTAAAGTCCCCTTTCAACCTTGTTTCCAAATACGATTTATGGGCCTTAATGAGGGCAACAGAGCCACTAACGCCCCTTTGAGAAGACTCAGCGCCGCTTTCAGTGGTGCAGACGGTAGAAGAAACGTGAGCCTAAGTGCTACTAACAGTGGAGATTTCGACCAAGGTTGAAGTAGTTATAGTGATTTGGATAGGCAAGGAGCCCATCAACATCTCAACGGTAATGGTGGAAATGGCGGTCGAGGCAGGGTTAAATGAAGAAGCCATTGAAGTAAAGAAGGTTTCAAGAAAAGATGGAAGCAAAGCTTGAAGAAAATAGCAACAGGAAACCCTCTCTAGAAATTTCAAATGGAAAGTAAAAAATTATGGAAAAGGAGAAAAGGGGTATTTATACACCGAGAAGGCAAAAGGGGTTGACGGTTTGAAAGTAGGGTAAATGATTACCCTAATCATGAGTAGTCCCGCCCCACACGACACGTGTCTCCTTGAAATATTAAAAGACCATATTTTAAAACCAAACATGTCAGAGTATTTAATGCACAATAAAAGTAATGGTGATAACTATCCTCTCGAAATTCCAAGAAAAGATCTTTTCGTGCATAACTCTTCCTCTTAAAACCAAAGAAAGGCTTTTGCACGAGGGGACTAATGTAGAGGGTATACAAGTAACCCTCCGGTTAAGGAAGAGTCTCGCAAGCAGTACCAGCAAAAGAGTGTGCTCGCGCAACCCAAGTTAGCTCCAAAGGTCGTGCGAGTAGTATTAGCAAAAAAGGGTACTCGAGCAACCTAAGTCAGCTCCAAAAGTAATGCAAGCAGTACCAGCAAAGGGGGGTTGCTCTTTAGCAACTCCAAGTCAGCTCTCAGAATAAGAGCAAGTACACGAGCAGTCTGCTTGCCTAGTGAAGTAAAGTTGTGAGCAATTACTCAAGCAATACAAAAACATGTATTTGAGAACCTCATTTAAGAACACTTAGTCTTGTGGTTTTTACACATGTTTACTTAGCAAAAAGCCTTGGTCGAGCAAGCAGCGCTCGGGCATATGGCCATTAGGGACCTCTTCAGAGTTTTGATTGGAGGCTGGGAGGTTAGTCTTGTTGAGCAAGTATGGCTTAACCACTTCAATATCCAAGGAAAGAGAGAATACTTAAGCGAGGGGCCCAAGAGGTCACTCACACTCACTCACATTACACAATCCACATTTACTTTGACGTAAAAGATGTCAAATGGGAGCAAGAAGAAGATAACTCTCGTCTAAACTCTCTCAAATCAATTATAAAGGGAAGAACGCCTTGAATGAGGCTACAAAAGAGTATTTATAGGTGGGAAGTAACTTGGGCTTTAAGCTATAGAACTAATTACAATTATGCCCCTAGATGCTACTTGTCCTTCCCACCTCTAAATACTAATAAAAGAAAAATACAAGAAAATACAATGCAATACTAGAAAGAATAAAAGACGAACAAAATGACGAAAAGGCCCTTATTCACATCACTCTCCCCCCTTGAAAGAGTTCATCCTCGAACTCAAAGGCGAAGGCCTTCAGTGTCACCATCGAGAATAGTAATGAGGGCATGCTGGGGTGGAGCCTCCTCCGTCTTGTCGAGATTCTCGGGGTTGCCAAAAGCTAGGAGAGTGCGATGCCGTGCAAGGGAACAATCCGAAGCTCCAATCACCCCACAATTGTAGCATTTGAATGTTATAGGGTGAGAGGGTACAAGAGGTTGGACTGTGGAGGTCGGGGCGGCTGAAGTAGGTGGGAGCACGGGAGCACTAGAGACAACAGGGGCTGGAGGAGCAGCAATGAATGGCCACGAGGTGAAGGGGCAGTCTGATGGAAGGACTTTACTTTGGTGGCGTACTCGACCGCCTTTGCAAATGAGGTGACGTCACGTAAAGCAAGATCCTGCTGAATATAGCTCTGCAGCTAGTAGACATATCGACTAATTCGCTGTTCCTCACTCTCTCTTAGACGGACACGAGTACAAAGAAGTTAGAAATGCTTCGTGTAGTCTAAAACTGAAGTGTCCTGCCTGAGAGACTGTACTTGAAGGAAGATGTTGCGCTTGTAGGTAGTGGGAACAACGGCGCCATCAACTGTGTCCAGAGCTCGGTCCTGGATTGGATAGGAGGCTGACCCTCAAGAACATTCCACCAAACACTAGCGTAACCCGGGAACTTGGTTGCCGCTAACAGAACACACCGATGACCTTTCAGTCGCATGTACTTTAAAATCTGCTCCATAGCGGCAAGCCAATTAATAATGGCATCAGGCTGTAGGAGGCCATCGAACATTGAGACATCCACCCGAATATCACCCTGCATGCTCCTGGACAACATCTGGAGAGCTAAATGTGTGATGGCATCGCCACCCTATAGGGTCAAATCGCCCTCATCTAGGTCATCATCGCCTAGTGGAGAGGCTCATCAATCTGGGCTCTCTGCCGCTGTCTCCGAGGCCGTGGATGAGGAAGATCAGGAGCTGGTGATGGTGCCTCGAGAGGGACTGGTGGAGGGGGAGGAATATAGGGTGGTACGACCTCCATAAGTGGGGGAGGAGGTGGAGTGGGAACCATAGACTGTCGGTAGGGGCAATGGTCCATTTGGTGTCCTCTGGTAGCACAAAAAACAATGCCTCTCCGTGATAGGCACATATGGGGTGACCTGAGGACTCAGAGAGTCAACATGTGAAATATTAGTACGCCAATCAGTGGGCGGAGGAGGTGCAACATTCGGGAGAGAATGGGGTGGAGGTGAGGGTGGACTGTCAGGTGGAGGGAGGCCAATCTACTCTCGTACCTTCTCAAATGAATCAACAGGGGAAGAATGGGAAGAGTGCGCATCCCATACAGATGGGGGCGGGGAATATGTCTGTAGGTGGGGAAGTATGGAGCATAGGTGGGGGCGGATGTGTGGGAAAGGCAATGTGGGATGTAGAAAGGTTAATAACGGTGAGTATGGAGGGAATGGGTTTCATGGCGTCCCTAAGGGTGGTGGCTTGGGTAGGTTGAAATGTGATGGTGGTGAGGGTTATGGTGGGTGGAGATGGGGTTTGTGTGGTAATTTTGCGTGGGTAAATGTGATGATACGAAGGTGCGAGGTGGTGGAAGGTGATGGTGGTGTGGGGGTAATTTGGGTGGTGGTGGAGGGTTCTTGGGCGATTCTTGGTAATTTTGGAGGGTGGGGGCGTGCTGGTTTAGGGCTTTGAGTGTAGTAATAGGTGTTTGATGGGGTCCAAATATAAGTGGGTAAATGGGTAGGCTAGGGTTGGTTTGTATAGTTTCTTGGGCATGAGAGGGTAGAAAGCCTAGGGTTTCATGTTCAAGATCTTGCTCATTGATCAATATGGGCTCATTTTCCACCGGAATCATTTTTTTTGGGCATGATTGTTGATCGTTGGACTTCTTGATTGTCGGTTTGACATTAGAACACTCTTGAACATCGTCGGTAGGTTTTATGACTCCTTTTGATCGCCGGAGAGCACGAATTATGTCGACGATTGTTGGAGAGCATTTTTCAACCATTGGAGGAGTGGATTGAACCCGACTTGGTGAGTTTTGTGCCGGAGAGGAGTGGGACTGCATGAACTAGACTGAACCACCCTCAATGGTGGTGATGGGTTGTCTTTTGGTCGCATGACTCATCGTTGGGACGTCAAGAAGGCCAATCGACCTTGGATAACTTCGAACCGAGTCTATGGCAGTGGTTCTTGGGGTCTGGGATGCTGGCATGAGAGAAAAAACAACGGCCGAGTGTATACCGCTGCGAAGGGAATAAGGATTCTGCCCTTTTTTGTGACTAGGGTCGGTGGTGGAGGGGTTCTGCCCCATTTGTGGCTCGCCGACGACGAAGAAAGACCAAGAAGTGGCTATAGGTGGTGGTGGGGCCCCTCCACTGGTGGTGGCTGTGTTTTGGGGGTATTTAAGAATAGATTTTTGATTTTTTTGTGGTAGAGGTGTTGACTGGGCTGAATTTGGGGAAGTAGGGTTAGGGTTTTGAGATGGTGCTGGAGCGGTGTGAGGGCGGCCAGTGGTGGCTGTCGGTGGAGGAAGACGGGTGTCAAATTCGTCCATCCGAGCCATTAACTGATTGATAACCTCCTCGAGATGGTCGTTAGAAGTTTCTACGAAGTTGTACTTCTTGGACCCATTTTGACGTTGCTTACAAGTTTTTTTTTTTTACAATAACAGGTAGAACCAACGAGGCTCTGATACCAATTGACGTAAAAGATGTCAAATGGGAGCAAGAAGAAGATAATCTCGTTTAAACTCTCTCAAATCAATTATTTCTCAAAAGGGAAGAATGCCTCAAATGAGGCTATAAAGTGTTTATAGGTGGGAAGTAACTTAGGCTCTAACCTATAAAACTAATTAAAATTATGTCTCTAGATGCCACTTGTCCTTCCCACCTCCAAATACTGACAAAAGAAATATACAATGCAATATTAGAAAGAATAAATGACTTAAAAATGACGAAAATGCCCTTATTAACATCATACTTATTAGCGAGCAGTTAGTGACTTGCTCGCAAGACATTTTAAAAAAGCCGATGGCCAGTGACCCACAAGGTCACTTGTAAGTTTTGAAATTGTTCGCCAAGCAACCATTTACAAACAGGCAAAATAATACTTTTTGGCATCATGGCCGACAAAATCACCTTTTTGAGCACTATTACACTAGGTGTCACTCCACAACAGACAAATCATGGTCGACAGTGACAAATAGTAATTAGGACAAAAAGTGTAAAGATATTTAGCACAGGGAAATATCCCTTTGGCGAGCACGCTCCACGCCAACCCTAATATTTTACTATAAATAGAGCTCTTGGGGCGCAGTCACAATCAACTTCTTGTTAGCATTGTTACTCTGCACAAATTCCCACATACTCTCCTTGCTCTCTCCTAGATATTGAGTTACTTATCTTTTCACTCTTAGAGAATTACTGCTCTCAGATGATTCATTCCTTTATTTATTATTGTAAAGTTTTATTCAATAATTGTTTTAATTGTTTTTGCTCATTGTTGTAACCATAAACATTATTGTTATATTGAAAGTTGGCCGTTGGTCTCTTCTTTTGTTCTTGAAATATTATCGCAATATTATCGCCTTGAAGAAAGTTTCCATTGGAGTGGGTCACACCTCACCCATTTATAGTTATTCATAGACCCCAGTACCACTAACCTCGTACAACATACATAAGATAAATAACAATCTTAAGATGGAATTTTGAAGATGCATTTAACATTCAGTGACTTTACAAGATTTATAACTGCCAACTATTAGTTTCCTTTACTATCACTAAAACGGTTCAGTGAATGGTACAAAGAAAAAAAAATGGGTTTACTGTTTGGTCAGCAGTGACTATTTAATAAACGTTTTGGACTCTGTTAAATAGGTGTGTGCATCGTTTCTGTACCAGTCCAGCTGGTTTTTATATATCTTAAAAACAATTTGATTTTTGCCCAGTATGTATATATATATATATATATATATATATATATATAGAGAGAGAGAGAGAGAGAGAGAGAGAGAGAGGCCCCCTCTCTTACGAGCTCCTTATTATACATGCTCTTATGCGGGCTTAAAAAGTCAGCAGAAACAAAACAAAAGTATTATCCCACTTCGTATTTCACACGACCAAACATCATGTACCTCTTCACATTCTCTTTCCTCCAATAAGCAAAACAAAAGTCATACCCCACTTCCATTACAAAGCTACGAAACTATTCAGCATAAGCTTACAAAGCTACAAGAGTCTTCTGTATAAGTTATTCCATTACAAAGCTACTCCATTACAAAGCTACAAAAGTCTTCACCTATTCCATTACAAATCTTCAACACACTCCAACACAACTACTCCATCATTACAAATTAACACAGTTACAAAAGTCTTCAAACACAGGTACTACAAATCAAAGTATCATCAAACAATCATCTCATTCTTTTTAACAAACTTGAAAAATAAAAATAAGAAGATTAAAAAACCAAAACATAATTGAAAAAAAATCTTAAACGCAGTGTTAAATTATGACCTTCAGTTGAGTAATCATCATCTTCCGAAGTCACACTTGGGGTCGCATCTACATTAAGATGTTATCTGCATAAAAGACCAAACTAGAAATTAAAAAATCTTCACATTGTTAAATTACTCAAATGCATAAACTATAAATGCATAACGAGTTGCAATGGGGTAATTTCTTTTATCATGCAAATGGCCTAATAACCCACACCCATTACAACGACGAGCTTTGTATTCTTTTGCTTTTCGATACCTCTGGCTTGCAAAAAATTTAAATGGTTGATGTTGAGAGGCTGAAAGTCGACAATGAGGTCACAAAAGATGTGTTTTCCCGGGTGTAGACAACGGGTGATTGTGGCCCTCAATAAATGACTAACTATAAATGTCCCATTTGTCGCCCTCACAGCAGGGTATTTAGCATGACAACCTTCTTTTACTACCCCCCGCTTTCTTATTGCATCGGGTTAGCAATCACCATTCCCTCGCCTTCTTTAAAACATACATACTCTTTCTGAATAATCTCACCTTCATCCAGTTCTTCTATTTCCAAGCTGTATAAAAAACCGAAGTTGACAAATCAGTTGTATTAAAAAACAAAGTTGATTTCCTCCAAAAAAAAAAGTTGACAAATCAAATTCCAGCAAACCCATAATTGTTATTATTTAATTTTTAACAGTTTATATTGCAACATTCCCCCAAAATATCCACATCCTAAGCTCTACCCACAACAAACACTACAACAAAGCATATGTACACAAATTTATTTATCAAAGGGACAGGGAAAAAACACGTACCTTTCTGGAATATCAAATCCGAGCTACATTTTTTAGGTTGGTCGGAATGATTTTTCAGTCGGAAAGGGTTTGTATGGGTTTAGGGTTGCTCCGATTTGTGTTTAATGGGGAAGAGAGAGAGTGAATAGGTAAAAGGTGTAATGGAATATGTTATGCTGAATAATTTTGTAGCTTTGTAAAGGGATTGGGGTATGACGTTTGTTTTGTTTATTGGAGGAGAGAGAATGTGATGAGGTATATGTTGTTTGGTCGTGTGAAATAAGAAGTGGGGTAATACTTTTATTTTGTTTTTACCGACTTTTTAAGTCCGCATAGGAGCACGTATAATAAGGAGCCCGTAAAAGAGAGGGCGTTTCTCTCTCTCTCTCTCTCTCTATATATATATATATATATATATATATATATGTGTGTGTGTGTGTGTGTGTGTGCGCTTGTGTGTGTGTTGCTTGCCGTGGATTGAATCTTACATCTGCGGCAATCATGTGGTAATAAAGAATCACTGCATAGATACGTGGCTTAAAAATTGTTATAATGTGTTGGGTTGATCATATAATGCATTAGTATTTATCACTGTTCTAAAAAACCCGCCTAGGCTTGAGGCTTGGGAGAAACGCCCCGCCTTTACGCTTTTCACGCCTTATTCTTGGTAAAACCCTTAAGGCGCACTTTTTTCTAAAAACAACAATGCTTTAATGAAACGAGAAAACCGTAGGTAAATTGCATTGAATCTCACATTGGGTTGGCTGACCTAGTTTGTGGAGTAAAGTTGGTGCAACCAAAAAAGGTGAAAATATGTTTGAATGTTAATTTTAAACTCGTACTAGACATGGCCCCTGCAAATTTAAGGTTTTGTTGAACATAGTTTATAACGATGACAGCTTTTCTAGCACCACTTGTCCTGCTTTTGTTTGTTGTTTGTGAATTAACATCTCAATGACATTTATACTTTGTCTTGTATGATGTGCAGGATATCAGGATCCAATGATACTGCTGATTCATTCTGTAAATGTGGCGATTCAGAAGCCCAGGCGTTTGACGACCCTCTCACTGGTATGCTCTTACTTTCGAAATACTTTGTGGCTTAGAGGGCATACTGGTGGTTGCTAAGGGCACAACAAAATTGCGCGGCGTACCCTTTTGTGCTAACTTGTAATCACCATGTAAAATCATTTTTTAATGATATGGTGCTTAAGGGTAATTTTTATGGTTCGCTTAGCAGCCAACTCAGTCGGAGATGCTCATAGAAGCATCTTCGACATAAGGCGTGCATTTGACTACATGGTTGGAAAAAGATTGAAAAACAGTTCATTTTTTCGCAAAATGGAACCACTTGAAAAATATGAGTGGCTTGGTGAGATGTTCTCTCATTTTTCCGGTATTTTACTGAATCCGATTTTGTGGGTAGGTGTTGGGTAAGAGTTTCATATTCTTGTCACATTTAAGACTATTGTTCTGAAGAACATGTTTGCAATTAGACACATTTAAAAAAAGTAGAGTCATAATAGTATATTCCGTGGAAAAGAATGTAATTTCAATCAAACACCCTTATCACTGTTTTGCAGGGTTGAAAATATTTCCTGGCTTGAAGAGAAAGTTGTGTGAGGATGAAGCCTCGGATAGCTTTCAAAGCTCTAATATGATTACGAATTGTAAGAGACGACGCTGTTATTTTGCTGAAAAATACAGGAAACGAGGAGAGGATCCAGATGGGAATGTTAAAGATGACTGCATGGATATTTTGAAATATAACAATAGCCAATTAGATTGCTCTAAGTCTCCATGTGCCGTTGAAGGTTGTCTGGCAAAGGGTTTTGCAGGACTGTTATCAAGTCGTTCGCGTTTGCAGTTTGATCGCGATAGGAGAGTTTCTTATACATAAAGAGTACCTGCTGTAAGGTGATATAATCGCGTTTGCAGTGTGATCGCGATGGGTTCCTTTATTTTTTTTTTATTTTCAAGTAAAGATGTATTTTGCCAAATCAATTTGTACAATTGATTGCAGCATCTTATGTTTTAACCTTTAGCTAAAGCCAACGGTGCTTTAGTTAATAGCATCTGCCATCGCTTGGGGAAATACATTTAATGGTCCAACGTTATTGTTATTATTGGGGTTGATTTTTTTGTTGGTGCATTTTATTTGGTCTGTTGTGGTTGGAAAATCTGATAGTTTTCGTTTCCTCGTTCTTTTCTTGCTCTTTTCATTTAATCAAATTTCTTTAGAGTAACAGGTACAATTGATGTTGAAAGGTTGTAGTAGTAAAAACTCCGCATTGTGCTCCTTGGTATATTGTTTATTGTGGGTGCGCTTAGAGTGTGTTTGATAACACTAATTTTTCATGGAAAATTTAATACATGGAGTCATTTTCCATCTTTTGAATGTTTGGTGAATAATTTTTTTTATGGAATTGATTTCCTTAAAACAACTCACATAATCACTTTTTTTCCAAAAAGGTGGAATTAAATAATCTCCTTCCACCTTGTTATTCATTTTTCAGGAAAAAGAGTTGTCACGCCAAAAAAATTGATAAAAAATCCATAAAATGAGTGAAAACCAAAAAATAATGAAAAAAATTCAGAATGTGAATAAAAATCCAAAAAAAATAGAAAAAAAAATTCAGAAAGTGAATAAAAATCCAAAAATAATGAAAAAAATTCAAAAAGTGAATAACCTCTCCAAAAAATGAAAAAAAAATACCAAAAAGTGAATAAAAACCTAAAAAAATTGAAATAATTCCATAAAATGAATAAAACCCTCAAAATAAAAAAAAATCCAGAAAGTGAATAAAATCATCAAAATAGTGAAAAA